>CM051364.1:26835993-27435993 GCA_028015245.1 Cardamine occulta | reverse complement strand
CGGAAGAGGTCTATGAACGTTCCATCTCCTTTTTATACTGACCGGATTGCTTTTATCGATCCATGGTTCGTGTGTACATGGGTGAAAGACTACAAACAGTGGAGTTTAGATCCAAAGAAATGGAAATTCACCGAATCAGTATCTCGATTTAGCGAATGGCAAATCTCCCTGACATGCCAACAAATAAGAAATGGTATGTGGATGTAGATCTCGCGTGCTTGGTTCAACAAGTTAACGGAGACCACTGGGTAACGTTGGAGATTGATTTCGCTAAGGAGAAGATAGATTATTACGACAGATTATAGGAGAAGGAACTGTAGAGTCTGATAAATTAATACATGAGCAGGTCGAGGATGTTCACGCCGCATGGTGCTCATATTGTTGAACGAAATAATTCCCTCTACCCCCGAAAACCAAGTAGTCAACAATTTAAATTCAGGAGGAGAAAAGGCATCCCCAAAATAAAAACGTTGGTGATTGTGGCGTCTTCTCACTTAAGTATATTGAAATGTTATACGGCTACGTTTTGAAGGTCTCAAATATGATAATATCCGAGGCATACATGAAAAGATGGCAGCTGAGATTTATGATGAAGTCCCAAACATGTATGCACAATTTATGTAATTATGTTAGATGCTTAATGTTAGAAAGGAATATTTATGATGAAGTCCCAAACATGTATGCACAATTTATGTAATTATGTTACATGCTTAATGTTAGAAAGGAATATTTATGTTACATGCTTAATGTTAGAAAGGAATATTTATGATGTTTGTATTAAATCAGCCGTTATCAGTTTTATAAATCAGCCGCAGATTAAACATAAGTCAGCCGTATTCATAAATCCGCCAAAGTGTCTAGTAAGTCAGACATTGTTTGAGTGGTCCTATTAAGTGGCTGATTTAGCTCTATTTACTGGATAGTATAGCCGTCGGTTTTGACACTTAAATCCTTCTTCGTCTTCATCATTCATCCATCATCTTCTTCAGATATCTATCTTACTCAATCCTAAATGGACCCGGTTATTATAGTTTATGCAATTGGGTACAGAATAATAGATATATTTTCAACGCCGACAAACGAGGGTGTCGAGTTCGGAAGTCAATGAACATACAACCTTCGACTTAACTTGCAGCAGATGATTATTGAGGATTATGGGTTACATGAGGTAAGCTGTAAGATCCAACTTAGCTACATGTTCTCGAGCAAGACTTTGCGAAAAATGGCGCTTGATACTCCACGGTTTATATTTCTAATTCTCATCAATTAAGAGGTTTTCTAAGCTTACGCAAGAGTGATGACCTACGTTTATGCGTTGAGGTTATAGATAAAGAAGACAGTGAAGTTATGCATCATGATAAATCGGAAGAGAAGATTAAACAACCACCGAGTCATGTTCCGTAAGAAGAGTTAAGTAATGGGAGATCTGATGAGATCCGGGATAACGACATCAAGAAGACGAATTTGACAGCAGATTTGATATTTTTGACAATCCGGATGGTGCATCATCTGATGATGATAACTTCAGCCTATGGGGAAGCATGAACAAGAAGATGAAGATTTTGAGGTACTGCCCGAAGAAAAGAGTACATAATATTCCGAAACAACTATCGAAGACACCGATCCAGTTAGGTTAGATCTGTCTTCGCTAAGTCTCATTGTAGGTCAACGATACGAGAGTAAAGCGTTGGTGAAACGACTGAAACTTCTATCGGTGAGAGATAGGTTTGATTTTGATGTATCGTTTCTCGTGTTGATACTCGATCGTTAAGTGTTGGGTAAACGGATGTGGATGGAAAGTTCATGCTTCTACAACAGGACAATCCGGAGAATTCTATATTCGTGGCTCAATTCGAACACACATGTTCTGTTACAGAGCGATCTACTCGATCTCGGCAAGCAACACCGGATGTGTTGGGAGCAGTGTATAGGGATTTGATTGGCGACACTGAGCCATCAGTTCTGCCTAGACATGTGGGAGTATCAATTACTAAGCAATTTGGAATTAAGGTAATATCCTACTTCATTGAGGCTGACTTATTGTAGTTGGTAGTTGATATACGGTTTAGTAATGGCCGAGTTATGGTATAGTTTCGGGCTGATTTATTGTTTATGATCCTCTAACGGCTGATTTATTGTTTATTATAAGTTACGGCTGATTTATGATTTAATATACAGGCTGATTTATTGTTTATTATAAGTTACGGCTGATTTATGCTTTAATATACATGCTGATTTATTGTTTATTATTAGTTACGGCTGATTTATGGTTTAATATACAGGCTGATTTATGGCTTTTCTGCGATTGACTTATGTACAGCTCTAACTTATTTATATAATGATAAATAGATAGATTACTGGAAGGCCTATAGGACATTAAGAGTTGCAAGAGAGATCGAGTTGGGAACTCTTGAAAAGGGATATGAAGACTTACCTTCTTATCTCTACATGATACAAAAGGCAAATCGAGGCACAGTTACTAGTCTTGAAGTCGATGAGTCTAGGAGATTTAAGTATTTATTTATTGCATTCGGAGCAAGCATCAGTGGCTTTTGTTTTATGCGCAAAGTAGTCATTGTGGATGGTACATTTCTCCATGGAAAATACAAAGGGACGCTCCTTATAGCACTAGCTCAAGATGGAAACTTTCAGATCTTTCCATTAGCGTTTGGGGTGGTTGACACTGAAAATGATGAATCTTGGCTATGATTTTTTACGCAATTGAACAACGTTATTCCTGATGATAACGGTCTTACGATAATCTCCGATAGGCATAAGTCAATTGGGAAAGCTATTCGAACCGTGTATCCATTGGCATCTCGTGGAATTTGTACGTATCATTTATACAAGAATATTCTGTTACGATTCAGAGGGGGGAATTTGTTCCGTTTAGTGAAGAAAGCTGCTAATTGTTATAGAGTTGACGAATTTGAATCCGTCTTCCGTGATATTGAAGTCATTAACCCTGAACTTCATGGTTACCTCGAAAGAGCAGATATACGCATGTGGGCCCGTGTTCATTTTCCGGGTGATAGGTATAACCTAACGACGACAAATATAGCGGAATCGATGAACAAGGTCCTTTCTAAAGCAAGAAGTTATCCAATCGTTCTCATATTGGAAACGATCAGATCAATGATGACAAGATGGTTTAATGAGCGACGAGAATCAGCAATGTCGTTGAAAACAACACTTACACGAGGTGTTGAAAAATTGTTAAAGGTTAGCCAATTTATTTTATAAGTCAGCCTATCTATTTAATAATTCAACCATTTTGCAATAATAGGTATAACCCATTCTATTGTTTTGAGTTATACAGGACCGTGTGAATTGTGCCATACATGCGCGTACAAACAATTGATGCTTCGGCATATACAAGTTATCTATGGAACATCTTTGCATGTTGTTAATTTGAGATCGAAGAGATGCACTTGTCGTCATTTTGACATCGACAAATTACCATGCGTACATGCAATTGCAGCCGCTCAAAGACAAGGGTGTTTCATATCTCATTATGTAACCCATATTATTACAAAGTGAGGTATTTGCTTAACGCCTATGCAGGATCAGTGATGCCTTATAGATTCGGCGATCACTGTACCCGCACCACATAGCGGAACAAGTGTAACCCCCAATTGCCAAAAATCAACCAGGAAGACCATCGAAATGTAGAATCAAATCTGCTTTAGAATTGGCAAGTCGAAGAAACGCCAAGAAAGCAACATGCATGCTCGGTTTGTAAACAAGTTGGACATAATGCTAAAACTTGTAAACTAATATAGAATTGTTGTATTGTTTTCTCCGATACATGAACAGTGGAGTTTATATTTAGTAGCGTCTGTTCTTAGACTAATAAATACCATTTTTCCAATTTTATGCTAAACAGTTTTTATGTAATTCGAAGTTAATTGTGTTCATGAAATTGGTTGCTTCACGGCTGATATATCGCTTTAGTAATGGCCGAGTTACGTTTTACGTCCGGTGACATAGGGTTAGTTACAATAATGGCTGATTTATGGATGTGTTATAGCGTGGTATGGTTTATTAATGGCAGTTAACTTATGGTCGCTGATTTATGGCAGCTAACAATGAAGTGAAGAGTTGCAAAGTTTATGCTTTCAAGACTTGAAAAGTAGTTACGCGACTTTCTGATTCTCTCGACAGTCGATTAAATCTAACTTTGACAAGGTTTTCGCTGACTTATGACAATCTTTTGGCTGATTAATGACAATGTTGTGGCTGATTTATAACTATGGTTTGCCACCAAATTAATGGCTGATTTATGATTTTACGTTACGGCTGCTATATGGCTATGGTATGTATTATTTATGGATACTTCGAAGAGTTGCAACTTTTTATGTTTTTGGGAGATGCTGAAGAGTTGCGACGTTCTGATTCTCTCGACAAAAGATTTAGAGTTCCAACGTTCTGATTCTCCTCTATATATACACCTACTTTACGCAATATATGATCATCTTTAGAACGTTTCATCTTTTACCAAAATGGACAGCGGTTCAGAAACCTCGTCGCTTAACCGCTCATCTCCTACCCCATCATCCCCATCATTTTCCAGAACAACATCCAGTTCTAGTTCTGAATCATCGACTCTATCGCCTCAGCGAAAAGATGTCGTTATGAACGAACTCGAATTCCATCGCCTGTGCGTTCTTCTCCTCCAATCCGACGGACCATTATCCATTTCGTGAAGAGAGACGTAGTGTTCTTTTATTCCCCATGGAAAAATCCTCTCCGGATTTCGTGCGAGCCACGAAGATTCGATCCTGGTGTGGTGAAATCTCCAACTGAAGATTGGTTGGAGAGTTCTCTGAAGAAGAAAACCGCATGGCTCGTTCTTCGTCAATAAGGTAAAGTCTCAACTAAAATAAGATTTGTAGTAATTAGTAACTTCAGTTATAATGGATATGTATATTACTTGTTTATTTAAACTTGTAAAGCTTTGGTTACAGAGTATGAAGTAGACTTAGTTTGTTGATTTGAATTTTCTTTGATATTTAATACATGTTTTTCTAAACAGATCGAGGTTCAAAGACGAGCGTTATTAACAAGGCACCGAGATCTGGTTAAGCAAGTTCAGAACCTTGAGAGCGATATTCGCAGGCTTGAAGCAGACCCGAAGGATTGGACGAAGGTCGGCTTAGACAAGATCTGTCCAATGGGAATGTTTCTAAGAGACTACTGCGACTCGCTCCATGGGAAAAAAGATTAATATACTGTTTTCCCTTCAAAATCTATTTGAAAATTTGGTTTTTTTCTTTCTTTGGTGATATTACTTTGGTGACATTATGTTGGATTTATTTCGTTTATTTTGGTTAATTTGGTTTTATTAATCAGTTTAATTTTTTTCATACGGATTTCTATACAATTATATCGTATGATTCTACATGTATCAACCGCAGATAATCAATAACTCACCCGGATTACGCACTAAATCAGCCAATAATAAATGATAACTCCGCCGCAAAATAATAACTCCTCGTCATAATTTTGTAAGCAATCTCCTCAAGCATTTATCTCTTTCTATTGAATCCACGCCTGAAATGTTACAAGAAAGGGATTAAAACATGAATTTGGGAAAAGTCCACTCACCATTGTTGAAGTTCATGTCGAGCTTAAAAACAAGTGGCTGATATATGTGCAGAAACGGTGACTTATAATAATTCTACCTGATTTATGAGATATCGGCTGATTTATATGTGCAAGAAACGGCTGACATATAATAATTTTTGCTGATTTATGAGATACTGGCTGATTTATGAGACACGGCTGAGTTATGAAAATGTTGGCTGACTTATATTTTGCCAGGTACAACCATGACGAATCTCTTCCTTTTAGATCGAAGCCATATTAATTTTTTCCTTCTCTTCTTCCTCTTTATTAATCTCATCGAATTCGGAAATTTTATTCCCACGGAAATAGAAATCAAATTTGAGAGAAGTCAAATCTAATCCACATATGCGAGACACTAAAAACCCATGAGAATTGAAGGGAAGATTTTGCTGAAAATTGAGTTTGGTATATTTGTCGTGACTTAGCGTAGAGAGTGATACAAAGAAATTTCAATTCAAATGAAACTGAAGCCAAAACGTTTATTGGACAATTCGAATCAATGTTTACACGAAACAAAGAATCGACCGACCTTGTTAAGCTCAGCAAGAACTGAAACAATGGCGAACAAGAACGATGAATTGAACAAGAATTAAAAATTTGATATCAATTAATCCGTTTACAAATCTAACAAACTCTTAAACGTTGTAGTGACTTATGCAATAATGTTAATGTTAATGATGTGGAAGTCGACGTAGTAAACATGCCACCAAAGGAACTATAAAACCCGCCACAAGAAATCAGCCCTCACATAAAAATAGGGAAACAAATATTTAAGTAATTTTTAAGTTTAAAAAATCAGCCATTAGATGCACATTAATCAGGTCGACTAATTAGGTCACCGCTACATTACATAAATCGTCATCAAAAGCATTCTATTACCGTAATTATGAAAAGATTATATAATCAGTCAGAATAACTCGACTTCCGTTTAATCGGCTACTAAATGGCAGATTAACCATAAGTCGATCACATCAAGATAACATAAGTCACCCATTTAAGTATAAATCGACTTAATAAGTCAATTAGAAGCAATCGATTATCGACCAAGCAAAATATAAGTCAGCCAACATTTTCATAACTCAGTGTCGGTACATTTAAATCAGCCAAGATCTCATAAATCAGCAAAAATTATTATATGTCACCGTTTACATATAAATCAGCATATCTCATAAATCAAAGAAAATTATTATATGTCGACCGTTCTTGACTTGTATTATATAAGTCACCGTGTCCTCCACATATATCAGCCTATTTTATAAGTCTGCTATAACTACAAGTTGATGTACTTGAGATAAATCAGCCATTCTATTTTTTAAATCGACCGTTTTTAATAAATCAAGATTTTAGTTGAATAAGTTAGCCAATAAAGTAGATAAATCCCCGGCAGACTTTCATAATACACGTAGGATTTTTTGTGACACGTAGGCGCGACACATGATTTTACGCTGATGTGGAAATTAATAGTAATGGCATTTGTGTAATAACGTTTTTGTTATCAAATGTTTAGAAGGACATTTTGGAAACGCAAAATATTTAAGTAATTAAAAAAAAATTTGACTCATTTTCGTAATTTCACCTAAATTATGTGCTATTTAAGTTTTTCTCCCTAATTATGTACTAATTAGTTTCAGATTTTTATTTCCTTAAAATTCTCAATTGGAAAGTGTTTATACTTTCCATATATTAAAAAAAAAAGGAAAATCTTAACCAAAAAAAAAAAGGAAAAGTTTGACTTACAATTCTTCACCGCCTTCTGAAACCCCTATATATATCTCGACAAGGCTTTTTCGTCCAGTCCCGCACTTGTCGATTCTCATAGCTCTCTAAATCACTGTGAAAGCGGAATTGCGATACTCTTCGGAATCTTCTGGTATGTCACGACTTAGGGTTTTAGATCGCACAATTACTCTTTCCATGACTCGATTTCGTACTCGTCTTTAGTTTTTCGTATGATTTCTCCAGTTTTTTTTTTCACGTTGATCGTACGACATTGATCGAGTTAGGGTTACGTTTCTGTTTCTATGTTGTTTGTTGATGCTTCGAACTCCTTGATTTCTTTGAATCTTTTTCTCAAATTCTTTGAATTGGTGTGTTTCTTCTTCTCTTTATGATTCTTTCATCTTATCTTGTTATTTTGGTAGATTTTGGTTTGGTGATACGATTAGTTTTGATTTCTGTTGTAGGCTGTGTTAATTTCTCCGTGTTGATTACAGAATTTGGTTGAAGAAAGCTTGATCTGAGAATGGCGTCGCAAGCTATAGTTGAATTGGAGGAAGGATGGGCCTACATGGAGAATGGTATTAAGAAGATACAAAGGATTCTGGAAGAATTGCCTGAGCCACCAGTTGTGCCGGATCAATACATACATCTTTACACGTAGGTTTTGTTTATATAATGTTTGTTATTTTTTTTACAACAGTTATATATATACAGATACTTACCTCAGAGGATTCTTATGTGATTCACAGGACTATCTACAATATGTGCGTCCAGAAATCTCCTCATGATTACTCCCAGGACCTTTATGATCGGTATAAGGCAGCAATTGCCGATTATAATCATCAAACGGTAAGTATGGTGATAGTTGGTTTATTGGATATTGCCCTGTACATAGAGCACAAAGAAATCAATAAGCTAATGACTGTATCTGTGGTTAGGCCCCGTCTTTATGCAACAAGCATGATGAATATATGCTGAGAGAGCTTGTTCTGAGGTGGTCTAACCATATAGTTCTGGTTAGATGGTTATCCCGCTTCTTCTACTATCTTGACCGTTACTTCATTCCTCGGATGTCTCTTTTAACACTGAATGATGCTGGCTTGACATCCTTCCGTGACCTGGTTTGTCATTGTCTAGTTTTGTAGCTCCTAAGTTTGCATTGTTGCCCCAGAGTATTTCCTAACTGTACGTGCAATTCTATACTTCAGGTTTATCAAATCATTAAGACTAAGGCCAAAGACGCTGTTATAGCAGTTGTAAGTATGGTGTCTGTAATGAAATTATTTGAGTAACTCTGATTCACTCTGATTTTTATCGAGTAACACAAATTGTATTTTCCAGATTCATAAAGAACGTGAGGGCGAACAGATTGATAGGGCACTATTGAAAAACGTAATAGATGTCTATGTTGGGAATGGGATGGGACAGATGGATAAATATGAAGAGGATTTAGAAAGCTTCATGCTTAAAGATACTGCATCTTACTATTCTCGCAAGGTCTCAAGGTGGATCCAGGAGGATTCTTGCCCTGACTACATGCGGAAGGCATGTCTCCACATATCATTTTTATGACTAAATTTTCATTCAGTTTCATGAAAGTATATATATTAACGTAAGTAATTTTATATTACAGTCTGAGGAGTGTATAAGAAAGGAGAAGGAGAGAGTCGTTCACTATTTTCATTTAACCACTGACACAAAACTACAGAAGGTTGGTTCTGATTCTGTTTTGGCGTTTACACTAGAGATACGCTTATTTCTGACACTGATAGCTATTAATTATTTCTCAATGCAGGTAGTGCAAAATGAATTGTTGGTAGTGGTTGCAAAACAGCTTCTAGATAATGAGCACTCAGGGTGCCGTGCAATGCTAAGAGATGGAAAGATGGATGATCTCTCCAGGATGTACAGGCTTTATAATCCAATCCAGCAAGGGTTGCAACCTGTTGCAGACGTATTCAAACAGCATGTTACTGCAGAGGGGAATGCCGTTCAATAGCTAGCAATCAGGCGGCAAGTACCGGTGGCGCCCCTGAACAGGTGCTTATCAGAAAAGTAATTGAGCTACACGATAAATACATGGTGTATGTGACCGACTGTTTTCAGAGCCACACCCTCTTCCATAAGGCATTGAAAGAGGCATTCGAAGTCTTCTGTAACAAAACAGTGGCTGGAAGTTCCAGTGCAGAGTTACTTGCAACGTTTTGCGATAATATCCTCAAGAAGGGAGGAAGTGAGAATCTGAGTGATGAAGCTATTGAAGCAACGCTTGAGAATGTGGTTAGGCTGCTTGCTTATATAAGTGACAAAGATCTTTTCGCCGAGTTTTACAGGAAGAAGCAAGCCCGTAGGCTCTTATTTGACCGCAGCGCTAGTGACGAACATGAAAGAAGTATGCTTACAAAGCTCAAAGAACTACTCGGTGGCCAGTTTACTTCTAAGATGGAGGGCATGGTGACAGATATGACATTGGCCAAAGAAAGCCAGAACGAGTTTGCAACCATAACCAATTGCAAAACCGCAGTGGGGATTGATTTAACTGTCACTGTTCTTACCACTGGTTTTTGGCCAACTTACAAAACATCTGACCTCAATCTACCCAATGAAATGGTAATAGTTAAATCATTATTTTCTAGGTCTTTGGTTGGGACAAGAAAAGAAAAGATTTTCTCAGCTCCAGTTATTCTTTTGTTTGTTTCAGGTCAAGTGTATTGAAGTTTTCAAAGGCTTTTATGAAATGAAAACCACCCATAGGAGACTTTCATGGATATATTCTCTGGGAACTTGTCAGATTGTTGGTAAATTCGATGCAAAACCAATCGAGTTAACCGTTTCTACCTACCAGGTAAATCTTTTGGGTTTTTTTTTTGTTTTTGGTTTGTTTTCTCGTGACTCATTTTTACTTATATTGATCTTTCTTTCAGGCTGCTGTGCTTTTGCTTTTCAATAACACAGACAGATTGAGCTACACGGAGATCCTGGAACAACTTAACCTTAGCCATGAAGATCTTGTCAGGCTGCTTCATTCGCTGTCATGTGCTAAGTACAAGATTCTTATAAAGGAACCAGTCTCAAGAAACATCTCTAAAACCGATACTTATGAATTCAACTCCAAGTTCAACCATAAAATGCGGAGAATTAAGGTATGATGATGAGCAGCATTGTGATATTTTACATGTAGCCCTGGATTATTATTAATAGATGAGTTATTTATTGTTATTGTTAAACATGAACAACAGGTCCCTCTTCCTCCAATGGATGAACGGAAGAAAGTAGTAGAAGATGTTGACAAAGATAGACGCTATGCTATTGATGCAGCCGTTGTTCGGATCAAGAAGAGCAGAAAAGTGTTGCCGTATCAACAATTAGTCTCCGAATGTGTCTAGCATCTTAGCCGAATGTTCAAGCCTGGTATAAAGATGATAAAGAAACGGATTGAGGATTTGATCAGCAGAGATTATTTGGAGAGGGATGAAGAAAATCCCAACACTTTCAAATACGTTGCTTAGTCAAAAGCACATTATACAAACTATAAAGGGTGTTATAGTTTTATTTTTGGTTTTGTAAATGGTTTTACCATATTTGGATGGATTGGTTGATCGAAAAAGACAAATTGTCTTTAGCTATTTTTTCATAAATACTTCCTTATTCAATCGAGCTTGAATTTCAAAATTCCTTTATTATCTAGAAATTCTTTTGGAGTCCATTTAAATTAGGCAAAATGTTTAATTGATTTTAGAGTTTGAAGTTTATCTGTAGTACTGACTTTGGAGTCCATTTAAATTTAAGACTATTTCGACTATTTTTCGGTTAAACTTTTAGATGAACTGAATGAAACTGTAGTTTCACGGTCCTTATGGCTAACTTCTTCCTAAGTTGTCATATACATATGTAAACACACAAGTTGGTAACTTCAATCTTCTAATCTCGAGCAAGTCTCACAAATCAAGGTCCTAACACTATACACTTGAGCAGTGAAGAGAACAAACAAGTTTTATATAGGCTGTCTTCAATTTTCCAACCAGTTCTTCTCTCTGAGTATGGCCTGTGGTGATATATATCATCATTCATAACTACCGGTTTATGGATTCCATTGCAAGCCTCACCACAAGCAACAGTTTCTCCATGTCCTGAAAATTGAAATCAAGAGCCCTTTTGATGGATGTTATACCATCACTACTGTATCGGGTGTCAAACGATTTTCCTTTAGCAGCTGCAAATGCTATCTGCGCTTTTCTTGAGGCATCCATTGCAAAGCTTACCTTTTGCGACTGCACGAACAAAATAAACTGATATAAACCAACACATCCAACAGGGTGATTCAGATCAATGATTATTACAAAAAATCTGATGACGTAGCACAAACTATACTAATTTTCATGATGATTGTTAATGATGATGTTAATGATATGAGTGGATTATGTTTCAAGATGATTCCTACTCCCTTTGCTCACGCCAGCAATTTTCTCACTACGTCACTAAATGAAAACATTTAGTCGTTTAAACCCACCCTAACTAGAGCAGCTAAAACGTTCTGTAAACCTAAACTTGAGTATTTTACGACACCTCTTCACAAGTAACATAATTGAACTTACAAATGCCAAAAGCTGTGAAAGAGAGGAATTGTTTCCTGAAGAGATGACATGGTTTCCGGTTACTCTAGGGGATGATCTCACAATGTTGGACAAGGCAACCTTTTCCGTTGCGAATGTGTGGTTGGAATTTTCACCATCAGAAGCCAAGGAAGGAGATTCACCTGTTTTAAACCCAAACAGAATGGAAAGATAATTCATCATAATCATGCTCGCAAGCAACAAACTACAACAATATCTTTAAAACAATGTTGTATCTGTCTTTAGGACTAACCAACTATAGGACTTTTTCACAAAACAACAAACGAACTGTTCATATACTTCAATTTTTTCTGCGAAACTTGTTTCTCAGTCATTAAATGCAGCCTGAGTGTTTATAAGCTTTTCCTAATCTGGTTCACGTATACCCCATTTATTGTAAATATGTAAAGTACAAGTACTACGATGTTCTTCGGATAACTTTTAACAAAAAATTGAGAGTTTATCCAAATTCTCATAACCATCCAAGAATCTTCTAAATTGTGATAAATTTGCCCAGATCAAAACATTTAGAATATAGCTTATTTTTTAAAATACCTGAAGGAATCACTTGCAAAGCTGCTTGCAACTCATATCTGTATCTGCTTATGTTACCATGGGATGAATAAGTTATCCTTAGATAAGCTACTTCCATACATTTATAAGCCAGAGCAGCAGCCCCCATATCTTTATTTTTCTCGTATTCATGAGCACAGAACCTGTTACATTTACAGTATAGAATTAATAGCATCAGGACACGGTTCACTAGAATATCTTGACATGCTAGAAAATATCTACAGGACGCAATGCAGCAGCTGAGTGAAACTGAGAAGGCAACATGAACAAGTACCA
The DNA here is from genome assembly GCA_028015245.1 of Cardamine occulta. Lineage (NCBI taxonomy): Eukaryota > Viridiplantae > Streptophyta > Magnoliopsida > Brassicales > Brassicaceae > Cardamine > Cardamine occulta. The sequence goes on along the minus strand of CM051364.1, from coordinate 27,423,184 downwards.
TTACAGTGAAAGGCTCCCTCTAAATAGTCAACTAGAAGACTTAATTGCGTTGACTATCAGAAGGATGCAGCAATCTCACTCCCAACAGGTGCACAACAAATCGAGAAGAAGAAAGTCACAAATTTAGATCTTGCTGAATGCCAAACTTACTCGCAAAGTTTTGCTGTGCTGCCATAAATATCCCTGGATCTGGCAATGCTCGTATGCGTGGCATGCTCAGTGCCAGATGACTCCAAAAGGGAGGCTCCATGAAGAAACTTAAGCGCTGCCTGAAAATAAACACCTGTGCTCTCGTTTTTGGACCCACCATTCTGCAAAAGGTTACGGGTAAATGTTAAGCCAGGGGAGAGACAACAGATATAACCACTGCAACATTTTGCCATAAATATGCCAAACCTTAAGACGATCAGCCATGTGTTTCAAGTCAGTAGCCTCTTTGATTGAGTTGGAGACAGCCTGACTCGCAGATTCCTTTTTCAAAGGGCTTAAGCCAACAAGATCCTTATGCCTACTTCCATTTTGCTTTTGGTTCCGTGGACCTTCATCATGGGTCACATTGTGATTCTCATTTCTCAGTATCTGTTTTTTTGTATTTGATATCTCACTGCCATGTCCCAAGACTTCGATTTGATCTGTGCCAGCTAGTGGAGCTGATCTATTCTTTAATTTCTCAGCGATCACTTCCAAGTGGTTGCTTTTTCCACGGAAACTTTTTGCTATATCAGGTTTCTGTGGAGAAGAAAAATGACTACCATTATCTAGCTTAGTATTAGGATCTTGATATTCCCTTGAGTCTTCTTTATTGCTCTCCATAGATACTTTTCTAGCAGGTCTTCTTTTGCTTCTACTTTCCTTTGTTTTTACTTCAACAGCAGTGCAAAGATCTTGCACTTCATTCACCGTACCCCAGTTATTAGTTTTCGACGGTGCAGATGACCCCTCTTCCCTACTCTTTCTTTGAGATTCGCCCTCTGTGCAACTCTCACCTGAATATCTCCCTAAATTCTTGGGTTTATACTTTTCAGTTGAACAATTCTCATCGTATGTTGTTTCTTTATCCCGTGAATGTGTGGCTTGCCCTGTGATGTGCGAATTATTATCCTTTGAATTTTCTGCAGCCTTCTTTGTTGTCCCTAGTTTATCGATAGTGCTATAACGTTCACCACCTCGACATCTTTTTAATGTATCACCAGCACTAGAGTCAGCATTATGGTGTTCAGTTGCAGGAGCAACTGATTCAACTAGTGAATCTTTGCCTTCGTTGACATTAATTTTGATAATTTCAGAGCCCAAATCCTTACATAAACTAGGAGAGGATGCTGTATAAGGAAGATGAGAAGCACTATCTCCACCATATTCCTGACTAACTCCTCTGTCCCTATCACAACTTTCAATACTAAAAGGCAACTCCTTTCCATCACAACTGGAACCCTTAAGCCTCTTTTTCTTTCTAACTTTCTCTCCACTTGACTCGATTGCTGCGGCTTCTCTGCCTCCCAGACAATCTCCACTTTCTTTATTTTCCTTCAGTTTCCTTTTTCTGTCATCATGTCCATCATGGAAGGAAGCCTTCACAATTTCCTTCACTTTTTGGGCTGAGGCTTGAGTAGTCGTCATAGTTTTGTTATAAGCTTCGTCCAGAATTTTGTTGGATCCAGGTTGATCTACATCCGAAAATCGTGATTTTCCAGTCTTTTGTTTCTTGGAACTCCCAGAAAGTTGTTCCTTTTCAGGTTTAATTCCCAAATTCTCCATTCCTCCTACAAGGTATTTATCAAGCGCATCAGATAGTTTGAACAGAAAGGAAATATAATAGGGAAAATCAATATGTTTCAGAAATAATACCATCAACAGAATGCTTGTTTTCCCCTTCCCATCTAACACTCTGCTTAGTGTTGTGCCTATCTTCATTCAAATCACTCGATATAGTTAGGTGTTTCGAATCTGGTTCACATCCTAAAGGATGATTACATGTCTCTTCATCATTTTTACCACTGTTGAAACTCTCCTCCAATGCATTTACTTCTGAAAGCTTTTCTTTCTCAGCTTTAAATACTGAACTTCTTTGTTTTTCTTTTTTTGATTTTATCGAATCACCAACAAATCCCTTGTACACGTCTTCGCATCTTCCAATATCTTCCTGCAATTTATCTGGTACATTCTTAGTAACTATATTTACAGCGGCATCCTTGCCTCTCGAACTATTCATAGCAACAATGGAGCTTGAACTTTTTTGTGACTTCTGAGCTTTAGGCAGTTTTGAGTTTAAATTTTGCTCTTCACTTCTTGTCTCATTCTGACTACACTTAACCACAGAAGAATAATCTACATGTTCAATACTTAGAGCTTGCTCCCGCTTTGATTTACTTTCCGACGAGTTAAGAGTTTCACCTTCTGTAAGGTGCACCTCTTTTCTTGTGTTAATGCTTTCAGTTTCCTTAACACTTTCATTTGGAAATGCCACTACATTATCTTCCAGTTCAGGCTTTGAACCCATCAAAGCGGCATCCAGGTCAGTGTTTTTCCTTCCTCTTAATGTACTCTCAACATAAGAATCTGATACTTGACCAATCTCCTTTGCCGGGTGGATATATGATGGTGATACACAGGACAAAATCGGAAGCTTCAGAGTCTTGGAAACAAGCTCCTCACATGACTGTTTGTCAGCTTCTTTTTCAGTATTGGATACAATATGATTATCGTCAAGCCTGTTTGACGGCCGCTTATACTTTCCCCTATCCTTAAACTTTTCCTTCTTCCCAGTGGAAAACTTACCAGCACACTTTTGTGAATCAGAAACACCCAAAACCTCGTGTGCACTTTTTGAGTCTGAGCTGTTGACAGAACCAAATCCAGCATCTTTCATAATCTTTTCTTTCTTTCCAAACTGAATAAGATCATCAGAGAGAGGAGATAACAGCTGATCTTGATGCAAAGGGAACGACACCATAGCCTACACACAAAGGAATGTGTCAAGAACAAACTCATTTTCATAATTGTTCAACACAAGGAACAGAGAAAAACAAAAACAAAAAAAAATCACCATAAGAATTTTAGTGGGCGAATCACCAATCCCATAGAGTAACCCTTCTTCAATTTCTGATAGGCAATTCATCCGCGATGTTGATGGTGGGATACTGAGGCCTTGTTTACTAATGGTTGAACCGTTTTTCAGTGATGAGAGATCACTGGAACCAACTTTTATACGGAGTTTGAGAGTCTTATGATTCGATGGAGCAGAAGTAGAACTTTTCGTGACAGAATTTTGTTTGCTATCAGGTGTCACTATATTACTTGATTTGACGAACTTTTTAAATTTGTCCAACACATCGGAAGTAGGAGCTTGTGAAGTGGATCCAGCTCTTGATACTTCAGGTAAAAGCGATGAAGCTGAGCAATTAGACCGAACTCCCTACAAAATAAATTGAACATTTACGCATATAAAATTGAAATTCACAATAAATGCCTGTCTGAAAAAGGGAAATATTCAACCCCGAAGCTTAAGCATTTAAAAGTGATCTTACTTACCACTTGGTTATGAACTTCAGGTGGACTCTTAGGACGTGAACAAACAGGAGATCTCTGATACATAGACAAAAACGAACCATAGCCACCAAACTTTGCACCTATATACACATTCAATTCATAGATGACAAGTTGCCAAAAAGATGCCTCAAAGGTAACATTTCTAAAAAAGAAGTAAAATTTCTATTTGCTATACAAACTTACCCAAATTTTCAGCAGAAACACCACCTTCAAAATCTTTCTGAAAATGTCCCAACACATTTTCGAGTTTCTCATCCTTTAAAAAAAAAACGGAAAATTTAGAAAGGATTCAAAGTAGTAGAAATCAAAGAGTTAAGAGAAAGATCTTTGAAAGGTAAGAAGAAAGGTTTACAATATAAGAGAGAGCAACATCTGGGTCAACGCAAGATACATAAGAATGTGTGCTTTCTTCCTCCAAGTCGCTATCTTCCATTATCTCTTCCTCTAATCCACCAAACCCTAACCCTAATTCGCTTCTTGCATCGCTGCTGCTCACCGAAATCATCTAAAACCCACCTTATCTCCGATCAATCCCCAGAAGCTAATCTTCCAATTTTTCAGGAAAATTCAGATCGAGATGGGAAATTCTTAACTACCCATTTCATAGACTAGGACAAAGCAGCCAACAAATCCGCTAAATTCGTTGAAAGCTGCTCGAACGGGTTCAGGATTTGAGCTCCGGTGAAGAAATTTGGAAGAGCTAAAAAGCTTCTATCAAGATCGAAACGAGATTCCTACGTTTGAAATTTCAAAATTCTGTATTTTGATTCCTCATTCTCTAGTCGCTATTTTCTGGAACAAAAAAAAAACAAGACATTATTACTAAACAAAAATAATTTCCTAAAAAAAGAGAAAACTCAAAACGATTTCGATTTCGGACCAACAAAGCAAAATTCAACGTGACAGTGATGTCACGGTTTAAAAGTGATCAAGTCGGTAATTTCCTACATAATATAGTGACAACTATTAGAGTTTGTCTTAAAGGGTGATTTACAAAATAATCCTCTAAATAATTTAAGGCATGTACCCAAAGCGGTGAAATTGCATCAACATGGGCTTTGCTTCTCTGGATATGAAACCTTAATGGGTCTTTATTATTGATAGATGGGCTTCATTTATCAGATAATGATCTCACAATTGCAAAAGTCGTCCACAGTTTCAAAGAATAACCCACTTGTTTTCTACCTGAGACGCTTATCTTGAAAACGTTCAAGTCTTTGTTGTATAAACCAAAAGGATTTGACTGTTCAATAAAAAACAAACAAAATTTAATATGTCTATGTGCTTACGCTCTAAAACCATCAACATCCTTCTGGTTTTACAACAGACTTTAGAGGTGTTGCAACGATAGTCCCCTTATGACCAACTTTACACCTCTTGGACCCAAAATAATTTTGATATGTATCTTATATTTTTTTTTTTGGGTAAAAATGTATCTTATATACGTTTGTATATTCCTAATATAAAATACTCATGTTAAGTTTTAGTGTGATTTCATCTTTTTATCTTATTACTCTCTATATTTCTTAAAGATGGATGTTTTACCTTTTTTTTGTTTCTCAAATATACAAGTTTTAGGTTTTTAATGTAAAAATTATGGTTGTTTACCAGTTTTATCTTTATTAATTAAATATAAAATAATTTACTTTGAAATAATAACATTACAAAAATGATATATTTGATATTTTAACTTGTTTTTTAAATGTGTGAAAAGCTACAAATATTCATCTTTAAGGAACAAGGGAGTAAAAAGGAAAAGCAAAGTAAAATTCAAACCTCGGAGTTGCAATAATGATAGGAGATGATTAATTAAGATGAACATTAAAGAAGAATCTATGGCTGTGTCAGAAATAAAAAAAATACTAACAATTGTCAATCGAGATAAAAGAGGAAAAGTGAAGAAAGGCACCCCTGCCATCCCTTATTTTATCACCAACTTGTTTTCCTCTCTTCGACTATTTATTTATTCTCTATTACTAGTATTAATCACTAACACTCATTAACTAAATTTAATTAAAAGAAAGACAATTCTCTTTACGTTTATAATTTAAATAAATAATATGTTTGATAATAAATATAGATATACTAATAAACTCAAATGTGTATGTACTTTTTATTTGAAATAATTCGACAGTATAATTTATTTTGAATAAGAAAATATATTGAACTAGAATAGTAAAGGTTATCTCACTTTAACTAAATAAACAAAGACTGATTCCAAAAAAGAATAGAGTAAAAAAAGGCTTAGTCTCCGGGGATATTTCTGTTTTCCACCGACATATGAATCTCAATAACGTATCTTTCTATCGGATCATGAATAAAAAAAACAGATGAAAAAAAAAAAAACAAAGACTAGTCGTTTGTCAACCCAAAACTGGATATAATTTATGTCATTTTCACTTGAATAGAAGCTAAATCACGAAACCATCTTCTTTTGAAAGTCAAAAATGTCACACCATTATCCTAATTATTCAAATTAACCGACACAACAACAAAAATTCCCTATAAATATACACACACTCCAATCTTCTTCTTCAACTCATCTTCATCTTCATCTTCATCATCTACAATGGCGTCTTCTCCGATCATCTTATCCGTTCTTCTTCTCTTCATCTTCTCACTCTCATCATCTGCTCAACCATCGTTCCGTCCAAAAGCTCTCATTCTCCCAGTAACAAAAGACCAAACCACCCTCCAATACACAACCGTCATCAACCAACGCACACCTCTCGTCTCCGCCTCCGTCGTCTTCGACCTCGGTGGTCAATTTCTTTGGGTCGATTGCGACAAAAACTACGTCTCCACCTCTTACAGTTCCCCTCGCTGCCGCTCCGCCGTGTGCTCACGTGCCCTCTCTAGTGGCTGCAGCGAATGCTTCTCTCCTCCGAGACCTGGCTGTAACAACCACACTTGCAGCTCTATTCCAGACAACTCCGTCACCGGAACCGCAACTTCCGGCGAAGTTGGTTTAGACGTTGTATCAATTCAGTCCACTAACGGATCAAATCCGGGTCGGGTCGTTAAAATACCCAATTTGATTTTCGTTTGCGGGTCAACGTTTCTGCTTAAAGGACTCGCTAGAGGAACCGTCGGTATTGCTGGAATGGGACGTCACAGCATCGGATTACCGTCGCAATTCGCCACCGCGTTTAGCTTTAACCGTAAATTCGCCGTCTGTCTCACTTCCGGAAGAGGCGTCGCCTTCTTCGGAAACGGACCTTACTTTTTCCTCCCCGGAATCGAGATCTCAGGCCTCCAAACGACGCCTTTGCTCATCAATCCGGTGAGCACTGCTTCTGCGTTTTCACAAGGTGAGAAATCCACAGAATATTTCATCGGCGTGACGGCGATCAAAATCTCCGAGAAATCAGTTCCGATCAACAAGAAGCTTTTGAAGATTGACGGAAAGACCGGAATCGGAGGAACCAAAATCAGTACAGTGAATCCATACACGGAGATGGAGACATCGATCTTCAAAGCCTTCACATCGGCGTTCGTCAGAGAAGCCGCCGCGAGGAACATCACTCGAGTATCGTCTGTGAAACCGTTCGGCGCGTGTTTCAGCACGAAGAACGTCGGCGTCACGCGCCTTGGATACGCCGTGCCGGAGATCGAACTTTTGCTTCACAGCAATGACGTCGTTTGGAGGATCTTCGGAGCCAACTCAATGGTGAGTGTCAGTGATGACGTCATCTGTTTGGGATTCGTTGACGGTGGAGTCAACGCGAGAACCTCTGTGGTAATTGGAGGGTTTCAGTTGGAGGATAATTTGATCGAATTCGATTTGGCGAGTAACAGATTCGGGTTTAGTTCTACGTTATTGGGCCGTCGTACTACTTGTGCTAACTTCAATTTCACTTCCACTGCCTGATTAATTTGTTTAATCATTCTCTTCATAATAAATGTTTTCAGTGGTTACTCCACATCGAAGGATAGATCACATTCATGACATTTGTAAGGATACCAATAATCCTTCCTTTCAAATCTAAGATGAATAATTTAAGGCTTTGCAAGCTCAATAACAATAATTGAGGGTGATTTGCAAAATTGTACAAAATGTAACGCATGTACCCAGTAGTATTCACTCAAATACTACCCAAAGCGGTGAAATTGCATCAACATGGGCTTGCCATGTTTTAAATGGTAAAAATCTGAGCTTTGCCTTTTTTTGGATATGAAACCAAAATGGGTCTTTATTATCGATAGATGGGCTTTATTTATCAGATCTTTAATTAACGTCCGTAATTATCTCATAATTGCAAAAGTCGTCCACGTTTTCTACCTGAGACGCTTATCTTGAAAACGTTCCAAGACCAAGAGAATGTTGATTGTTTTGACTGTTCAAAAAAAAAAACACACATAAAATTTAGTATCTGATAGTTTATGTCCTAGACCACCTCCAATGCAGGGTTCTAAACCTATGTGTATCTAAAAAAATAAAAGTTAGAGACTTTCTCTACAGAGCTGGTCCTGAGAAATTTGGAGCCCAAAACGAAAAAATAATTCTTCAATTACTTAATAGAAAAAACAAAAATTTCAGTCTCCACAAAACTAAAATTAAAAAAAAAACTACAATAATATCTTTTAAAAGTAACAACAATTTAAAGCTTCTAAAAACAATACTTTTTCTATTTTTCTCTGCGAAATCATCTTTCAAACTTGTATAATCGAGATTTTTAACCATGATTTTTTCTCTTTCTCTCAAGAAAATTCAAGTAGCTTTTTGCCTTAGAATAAATTAACGATTCAGATTTTTTTGAGAAAATATTACCTCTCTAAAACCAAAAGAAGAGAAAAAAATGAAAAGTCACATAAAGAAGGAGGTTAACTTAAATTTCCTTTTTTAATTAAATAATATATTGTAATATTTAAATAATAATAATTTGAGATCCACACAATATCTTATCAAATATTTATACGAAAATTAATATATTACTCATCATTTATATATATATATATATATTTTTCACTCTTTGACGTCAACTAAAATATATATACATATATATATATAATTTTTTTGTGAGGGCCCCCTAAAAAGTGGGACCTCATTCAAATGTTTCATAGAAATGTGTTCAACGCCGGCTCTGTCTCCCTATTGTGGGTCTCTAAAATTAAAACTTTAGAACCTCATTCTTCCTATATCTAAACTTGTTTAAACTTCTTAATTAAATAATATTAAAAAAATTATTATTATATTTGTAAGAAACCCATGAGGAGTTCTAACCTTTGAAAATGCTCTTACGCTCTAAACCAGTAACATGCTTAAATTCTTTAGCATATACATTCATCAATTTGACCCAAAATCAAATGTGTGTTTCGTTTCTATACATATTATGTTTTATTTTTAAATTAACTATGATATTAAACCCTAGAAAAAAATTTACAGTAAAACTTCTATAAATTATTAATTTCAGAATTTAGATATTTTATTAATTTATTATGATATTAATTTATCTATAAATTAATATTTATTAATTTATTGAAAATATTTTGAAAAATATATGATACGATTTTTTACTGTAAAATTTTATGAACAATTGGAATCACATAAGAATAGCATTTTGTAAACTATCAAACTTCAAATCTAGTTTAGGACAAATAATATATAAAACTATATAGTCAGAAACTAAATTTAACATTGGAAATTTTTTTTTGGTGATGCAATGCTAAATAATTTAGATGAATTCACTTTCGAAAATAACATTCATCAATACGAGGTATTGATTAGTACCAAAATGTTATAATATATGTTCATAAATCAAAATAAATTGTGGTTGTGATCAATAATGTTAGATTATAAAGTTAAGTATGACGGTATAGTTGATCTACAACCGATAATGATTCTAAAAATAGTTAGAGCATTTGAAATTATTTACCATTTTTTTCAATTCGAAAACATAACACCAGAAAATGTTTAATGCATTAAGAATTTTTTTTTTAAATGTTAGAAAATAAGAATATAAGAAAACAACATATACTTATTTTAGCTATATTTGTGATATTCATAAAATTATTAATTTATGATATTATTAAGACCATATATTTACAAAAGGATCTGTAAAAAATATTATCTTATTATCTTATCAAATTTTGCTGAATTTTACACTAGTCGGACTTGAAACTGGATAAATTTATTATTTTATAGTATTTATTAATTTATCGAATATTAATTTATAGAAGTTTTACTGTATAAAAACTCATATCCTAATGATTAGTACTAATATTTTACCGTGACGTTTGAAAGTATTCCGAAAAGTCTAATGATAGTATTCGATGGATCGTGACCATGGTTTTTATGTTTATCCCCCACAAAATATTTTTACGTAAACATGATAAAAAAAAAATGATGACCTGAAATGTTCGAAAGCTATTTGTTACATATATCAAAGTTAACAAACGTCAATTGAGATAAGAGGAAAAGTCAAGAAATTCACCCCCCCCCCAACGGACACAGTAAAACCAGAAAAGTAGAGTGTACTTGAACCGGATACTACCATCATCACAAAGACCACCAGGGGCGTTAACCAGAGAGGCAAGTGTTGTCATCCCAGCGACGACTAAAACGAGCTTCATTAAGTCATCTCGTTTACATTTTACACTCTCCAAGGGATCTTTTGCAAAAGATTGACTGATGACCTCAGAAGAATCCACAATTACCTTGCTTAGTTCAGCAACAACTTCGGAAATAGCCTTTGGCTGATCAACAGGTTCCTGAACTACAATTACCCCCTGAATCTCATTACCCCTCCTTGATCTTAGAGGTGGTTCCTGCTGAATCACATTAATCCCCCTTGATCTCAGAAGAGGTTCCTCCTGAATCTCATTAACCCCTCTTGGTCTCAGAGGAGGTTCCTCATGAATCTCATTAACACTCCTTGATCCCAGAGGAGATTCCTCCTGAATCTCATTAACATCCTTTGATCCCAGAAGAGATTCCTCCTGAATCTCATTAATCCCCCATCTCAGAGGAAGTTCCTCCTAAATCTCATTAACCCCCTTGGTCTCATAGGAGGTTTCTCCTGAATCTCATTAACCACTATTGGACTCAGAGGAGGTTCCTCCTGGCATTTACTTTATCACCCAACTTGTGCTTCTATGAGACTATCCACGATGTTTTCTCTCTTCCTCCTCGACTAGTACTCTCTCTGTTTCACTTTATATTTTTAGGGTGTTTTTTTATAAAATAAATGTTATTTTAGTTTTTCAATACAAATTTTTAATAAGATTTATTTTGTTACCTCTAATATTTTAATTTGATAACTAATAAAAAATATTATTTAGTGTATTAATAAAAAGTAAAAGAAAAAATTTCAATGTTTTATTAATTTGTATATAAAAATCTTAAACTACTACCACTCATCAATCAATGAAGTTAATATTCTTAATACATTAACCCCTATATTTCATATCGAAATTAATTATAAACATGCTTAACTATTCTGTTTATTTTTAAAAATTCAAATTTATTTATAACTTCAATTAAAACAAAAACAATTCTCTTTACGTTTATAATTTAAATAAATAATATGTTTGATAATAAATGTAGATATAATAAACTATAAACTCAAATGTGTATGTATTTTTGATTTGAAATAATTGGACAGTATAATTTATTTTCAATACGAAAAGATATTGAACTATATAATACTAAAGTTTATCTCACTTAAAGTAGTAAACAGACTGATACCAAAAATAAATTTAAAAAAAAAAAAAAGAGTAAACAAAGACTGGTTTTTTGTCTAACCCAAAACTGGATATAATTTGTGTCATTTTCACGAAACCATATATCATATTATTAAAACGTCGGCGTCTCGCGCGTTGGATACGCCGTGCCGGGGATCGAGCTGATGCTTCATAGAAATGACGTCGTTTGGAGGATCACTGGATCTAACTCAATGGTGAGGGTTAGTGATGACGTCATCTGTTTGGGATTCGTTGACGGTGGAGTCAACGCGAGAACCTCTGTGGTAATTGGAGGGTTTCAGTTGGAGGATAATTTGATCGAATTCGATTTGGCGAGGAACAGATTTGGGTTTAGTTCTACGTTATTGGGCAGTCATACTACTTGTGCCAACTTCAATTTCACTTCCACTGCCTGATTAATTTGTTTAATCAAAATAAATGTTTTTAGTTACTTATGATATGCTTGATGTTGTGATTAATAAGGGGCTAGTGAATCATTTCTAGGCAATTTTTATTACTTGATTTGAATAATAATGTAATAACTTCAATAATGAATCATAGCTTTTCGTTTTCTCAAAATACGTATTTTTATTTATTTCAACCATGACAATATGAAGCCTTCATTATTTTTTAAATGTTGTTTATTACAAAGGTGTTTAGCTGGAACGGCCTTCGAATTGATCTCGAAGCATCTCATACTTCTTAAACTCAGTTATGGAGAGTGATGGAGAGAGCTGATCCATTGCCTACAAAGACAAGTAAGAATGATGAACATATGAAACTCGAGATTTCCAAGGAAGAAGAAACCACAACTTTGACGTATAATGAGATTCAATTTCGTTCCGATTCTGAGGTTTTTTACTCTATTTATGGAACAGTACTCTCCAAACTGATTAAACCGAATCAAACCAAAATTAACCATGAAAGTGTTAACTATTTGAGTAGATGAGGAAGAAGGTTTTACCTTTATAAAATCCACATACTCTACAACGACTGAGTCCGGATCGTCTTCTGGAGGAGAATTCCCTGAATCTGGTTTTGAGACCTGCATTTGACAAGAAAGCAGATAGAACGTAATTTCGATAAGCTTTTACAGAAAGAAAAAAAAAAGAAGAAAAAGATTAGAGGCTTTCTCACCTTTCGCTTAGCCGCCTGAAACCAAGCATCAGCACACAATGCGTACATATCAGCGCCAGTGAATGTAGGGGGACACTTATTTGCAACTGAATAAAGCGATACATCTTCGCTTAACTTAAATTTCCGAGTAAGAGCTTTCAGGACCCTGTAAAAGTAAGAATCAGAGAGTTTTTCGTCACTGGGCAAAAATCATGGTTTTGATTCAATTTAAATGTGTAACCTTTCTCTGTAAGACGCATCAGCATTTACTCCAACATATAGAAGTTTATCGAATCTGCCAGGTCGTAAAAGAGCTGGATCAATCAAGTCAGGTCTGTTGCTTGCTCCTATAATAAACAGATCCTGGGAAGAATCACTGAGTCCATCAATCTCTGCAAGCATCTGAGAGACCACTCGATCCATGACTCCTCCAGAATCACCAGAAGCACCTCGAGCTGGAGCAAGAGAATCAAGCTCATCAAAGAAGATCACACAAGGCCGTGCTGACCTCGCCTACAATTGAAGATAACACATTAGTTGAATCAGGACCATAGATTCAATAGGTTTCTTCCCGGGAAGAGGAAATATAAATTACCTTTTCAAATATATCTCGAACATTTTTCTCTGACTCTCCAATATACATGTTGATTAATTCTGGACCTTTTACACTGAGGAAATTTAAGGAGCACTCTGTTGCCACAGCTTTTGCCAGCAAAGTCTATAGTTTTATATCAAGAAACTGTAAATACAACTGCCAAAAATAGACTATTAACAGACCGCTTAAAGTCACAAAACAAAAAAGGCTTACTTACTTTCCCTGTTCCTGGAGGGCCATAGAGAAGCACACCAGAACGTTTACGCAATCCGGACGAAAATAAATCTTTATGCAGGAGAGGTAATTGAACTGTGTCCAATATCGAGGTCTTCACATCCTCAAGCCCACCAACATCATCCCATTTCACATTCGGAACCTAAGAATACAAATAAACATTTTAAGTTGTCTGCATCGAGAGTAACAAATATGCAAAGCTGTCTCATAAATAGGAAATCAAACGAGAAAACAGCACAGATTAAAAAAAAACTGTGGTTATGAAACCTTAGGAGCACCAAGGGCGGATGCATTTCTCTTCTTTGATCTGTCCAATGCTTTAGTAAAGTCTTCCTTAGCTGTTGATGTCTCACTGCTGTTACCTAATTGGTTTGCCTGATCTACATCAACTCCATGAAGATCATCTGACAGAGAGTTAATTCTCTTGGTCTCGGACTCTTGACTGCTGAATAAGTTGGCACCAGCATCAGCTACAAGAGCACGCAAGTCCCGAGGAAGGAAGCCAGAAGTTTGTCCCACCAATCCTTTCAAAAATTCATCTGAGCTGGTCTACAATGTGAAAATTATCTAAGCATCAAGCCTGAAGTTGTTAATTATAGTTTGACAATAGAAGAGTAATTGGATTTGTTATCTCTTAAATTTCAATGAGACGTAAATTCATTTAGTTCAAACTATATCATAATAAAAAAAACTAAAAAAATTTAGAGCATTGTACTCACATACATTAAGGAGTTGAGAAACACCTTGGAGGGATTGAGACAGCATTTTAGATCTCTGTTCGTCATTTAAAGAACCCATACGTATTTCATGGCTAAAGCAACGCCTGATTGTTGGAGAGAGACCCTCAGTACTTTCAGCAGATGCGATTAACAGCACTTGCTGTCCCCTAAGCTTCCCAACTTCATCTACAGACTGCATTAGCAGGTAAGGCATCATGAGGGAATGGATTCTTGAAGTCATAGTTTTTTTTTATTTATTTACTTATTACAGAACAAAAGAGTTGATTTCTGCTTATCAGGGGAGAAAAGATTCTTTGTAGTTATGAATTGTATATAACAAAAAGAGTGAACTTTAGTGAAACTGTGCAACATGCAATGAAGAATCAAGGAAAGAAATGCAAATCTTACAGAATTGCTATTCGATTTTTCTTCCATGGAACTGTATTCACCATTCGAAACTGGCTCAGTGAGTTCCCTAATGACTGATGCAATCTCAGAGGACACACCAACTCGATCCCCCTGTGAACCATCCTGAGAGCCCAGATTTTTAAAAACCTCGAAATGGCGAAGCAGAAGTATCGTTGGTGAATACCTGTGACAATGAAACCAAATGAAAACAAGGCATTCGCCAAGCTGTGGATAAAATACATTTCCAGAAAGAAGAGCTCAGTGATTACCAATATTGTGAAGGTATAGTAATTTTCATTTCACAAAATACAATCAGTTACTTAATGCAGAGCATATAGCAAGCCACTATGCGTAGTAAGAATAATGAATATGTGAAAGAAAGAAATAAAAAATAATGTTTTACCTTCGTGCCATATTAAAAGTCTGTGCCAAAGCAGTAGATGTTTTCCTCTCAGATGATGCTAATAAACTGTGGCAGCTATATTCAACTACATGCAGCCCCAACCTCCTAGCAACGTAGTTAACAACAGTTCTCTTCCCGCACCCTTAAACAAGCATTAGATTATTAGCACCTGATTAATTTATATGCATAAAGCATAAAAATGTACAAATTTTGGCTTCTTCCAAATCACCACCATTGGGAACACAAAAACAAGGCTCTAACTAGTCTTTCCTTAATATTGTTTTCCAGAAATAGTTTTAACATTTAAGAACAGATATGAAAGTGAAGAATTTTTTTGATGAAACAGAAGCAAATGTACCTGGCAGACCATGCAGTAAAACAGCAACCCTAAGTTTTGTGGCGAGTGCTGATGGACAGAGAGGTGGTGAAAGCACTGATGCCAAAATATTTACTGTGTCTTCCTGCAAGGGCATAGGAACCTTTGATCTAGATATCAGCAAATCTGGTGGAACGCCAGAAGCGACACTTCCTCCAAGGACAAGGGCGGTTTGCGAGTGATTGACACGAAGAAACCTCTCATTAGAAGGTTCCATCGCGATTACCTGAGAAGAGGAACTAAATTTCAGTAAATTCTGGCAAAATGAGCTTTTTGTTTTCTGGCGAAAAAACATCAAAATTACCTTGAAATATATAAAGTCGTTGGTTTCGGAGCACAAGCTTTGACTACATGGAATACAAATGCTTGAACCACAATTCCAGTCGATGTAAATGCGAAATACATCACCTCTTGACAGCTGTCTATCAATCCCAAAGTACTTATGCAATGCCAAATCTATTAAACCTTGCCGCTCTTCAGCTTCACATGACGAATTAACTTTCAGGGATTGAATGTTACCACACTCTGGGATTTTAACAAAAGAAACTCTCAGATGTGATGCATAGCCTGGAACTTCGGATACAGGTTCCAAATCCAAACCAATCTTCAATCCATCAGCCGCAGGTTTTCCGAGTAACTCCTCATCAAACTTAGCTTCAAAATACTTCTCTAAGACCTCATCCCCTCGATGGACAAGGGATTTCAAGCAAGATATGTGCAAGCTAAGATTAAAAGCTAACATTGGGGACAAGTAAGCAACCTCCTGATCTAATGATTGTTGGGTCATAAAATCATAAGTGGGAAAGACAAGCATTGTATGAAGAGAGTCCGAAATAGGTACTCTAATGACAGATGCATCTTCCAGCGTCTTCTTTGGAGGATCAAGCACAACAACTTGCGCAGCCCGTTGAATCCCTGTCTCAATGTTCTTGATAACAACCTTTGCATGACAAAATAATCAATGTTAACATCAAAAGTTACAACAAGTTTCTACATAGTAGCATGCTAAGCAAATCAAGAAAACGAAACAACATATAATTTTCCGTCTTATACAATCAAATAACAACAAGCCTACAAAAGCAAAACCGATAAAATCGCAATTCCAGGTTAATACAATTGCTATGTTTTAGCAGAGTCTGTAATCTTAACTTAAAACTACCAAAAGCTCAGAGTTTTATACTTACCAAAGAACCAGAGTTGATGGATAGTCTCTTGAGAAATTGAGTCGATAGACCGACCAATGAAGAGTCATCTAAAGAATCCAATTTTGCATCACAGACATTTTCTCCGTCCCGGTGCCACCGGAGAATGCCCGCCGACAACCTAAGGTTCCCTTGTAACAACTCGGATCCGCCCAAAATCCCGTCTTTATTCAGAACACGGTCGCCGTCGGCTTGTAACGAATTAAGCACTGAACGGAGTGTAGTTCTGGTGGAAGATAGAACCAGAGGACTCCGTCTCTCCACCATTGAAACGGAATCAAAATCGAATACCCAAGTAAGCAAAAGACGTAAAGTTGGAAAAAGAAAAACCCTAATTGCCCACTAGAAGCTTGAAGTTCCAGTGAAGAAATTCAAAGGCGATATTCACAAGACGCGAATCGAGGAAGATGATCAGATGATGCAGTGAGGATGACGCGCGCCCACACATATTTTGTTTTCTTACTCGATCAGTTACTAACTTATTACTCAAAATTTTACTATTTTGTTTGGTAAACATTTTAACTTTGCACAATCAACCGCACAAAAAGCTTCTCATATGTACCTAATTATCCATATTAAAATGTTGATTTATCATAATTACCGTAAATATAAAACTATAGGTTACGAGGGGCTCGATAATTTATCGATCAGCCTAACATCATTACATAAACAGCCTTAAAGCTAAATATAAATCTCAATCGATGTAATCACTAGGAATCACTACAGCTTTCTATTTCTTTATTTTATTTTTCTAACCAAAGCAACAAAGTCCCTAATTTATTTTGGACCACACGCAAACAATACATTTTCAACATTAAAGTATGGAGTGATTTTAAAGCTTTGTCTGACCAAATTATTCACATGACACTTATTGACACAAATACATTCCTTACAAGATGTTGCATTATAAATCCCTTGAAATTAAGTAGACAAACAGAAGATATACAAAGTGCAGAAAAAAAAAAAGTAGATATAAAAATTAAATTAATGATCATCTTAATTATGGTTAAGTGAACGGAATTGAGCGTACAAGAGTGGACATAATCATGAACCTAGAAGTTATCATTACGATTACCATAAGATCAACATGAGAAAAATAAAAACCTTAGCCCATAATCATGGATGGAAATGCCTCAAAGGACACTAGCAATTAATGTATATTGTATATACATGCATTGATTTTCACTAACTTAATGATAATAATGATCCCAGCTTTACACGTAATTAGTATGATAAATTAACCTAATTAATCAAAGCCCCTTTCTCTGCCTTTTTTGCATCATTAACTACGTACATTCACCGCCATTACAACACGACAAGAGCTCTTCTTCTTCTTCTGTGAGTAGATAGAGAGAGTAGAGAGATGGGACTTGTTACAGTCGGAGAATTGAAGCCATCGTTCACAGGAAAAAGAGGGTTTCGTCTGAATACAAGCATCAGACATGCCTCTGAATGGTAATATATATACTCTGTTTTTAAATCCAGTTTTGCAATTATTATTACAAAAAGAAAACAATTCAGTGAAAATGGTTCTTGTTTTGTTTGCATCCACCACATTTTTGTTTTTTCGACGCAGATTCAATGATAAAAAAAAAACTGTCAGAAAAAACGAATTAAAGATTTGTTCTTTCTGATGAAATTTAGCAATCTTGTATGTGATGTGAATCTGTAGCCACAAGTCATTTATTTCTAAAGTCTTACTGTTCATCAAAACCAATAATTTTCTCCATCTTATTTTTGTATCCATGTGAAACATATCCGTACATTAACACTTCATTTGGTTCTGTCTTCATTTGAAAAGTTTGATGTAGACATAACCTTTTAGTTGTCTCTTGTGAATCTAAAAATGTCTTCAAAACCAGGAAAAGAAATACACTATTTTTGACGATAAAGTTACTGTTTCAGTATCCTAGAATCTTAACGTTGGAGTCATGGAATACAGAAGCAGTTCTTATATGATCATCAAATTCAAGTCCACATAAATCTTTTGATTCATAATTCAGAAATCCATTTTGCTTATTGAAAAATCTCAGAACCTTATTGGGTTTTTATCTGTCTTCGCAGGCCAATATCAGATGTCTCTAGTGATCTTACAGTTCAAGTTGGATCTTCAAATTTCTGTCTTCATAAGGTAAAAAGCAAACACAAGAACCTTAAAAACAGAGTATCCTCTGTTCTTGAATTGTATTGAAGTTTTTCAACTGTTGCTTGTTCTTTTGATTTCTCAGTTTCCTCTTGTGTCTCGGAGTGGAAAAATCCGGAAGCTTCTTACGGATTCCAAAACCTCGAATATTTGTCTCTCGAATGCTCCTGGAGGATCCGAAGCTTTTGAGTTAGCAGCTAAGTTCTGCTATGGAATCAGCACTGAAATCAACCTTCTTAACATAGCTAAGCTCCATTGTGCATCTCATTATCTAGAGATGACAGAAGATTTCTCAGAGGAGAATCTCGCTACCAAGACAGAACATTACTTGAAAGAGACAATCTTCCCGAGTATTTCGAATTCCATCATCGTTCTACATCATTGTGAAACACTAACCCCAGTCTCTGAAGATCTCAACTTGGTGAATCGGTTAATCATAGCTATCGCCAACAATGCCTGTAAAGAACAGCTAACCTCAGGTCTTTTGAAGCTCGATTATACGTTTTCGGGTACAAACATCGAACCGGAAACTCCATTAAACTGGTGGGGGAAGTCATTAGCTGTTCTAAATCTTTATTTCTTCCAGAGAGTTGTCTCTGCGGTTAAGTCTAAAGGGTTAAGACAAGACGTGATCAGCAAGATTCTAATCAGTTACACGAATAAATCACTTCAAGGGCTACTAGTTCGCGATCCGAAACTGGAGAAAGAAAGGGTTCTTGATTTGGAACTGAAGAAGAAACAGCGATTGATTGTCGAAACAATCGTGAGGTTACTTCCAACACAAGGAAGAAGAAGCTCTGTACCAATGGCGTTCCTTTCAAGTCTTCTCAAAATGGTCATCGCAACATCATCATCTGCCTCTTCAGGATCCTGTAGATCAGATCTAGAACGAAGAATCGGTCTACAATTAGACCAAGCGATCCTCGAGGACGTCTTGATTCCGATAAATCCCAACGGAATCAACAACACGATGTACGACATTGATTCCATCTTGAGAATCCTCTCTATTTTCTTAAATCTCGATGAAGACGAAGAAGAAGAAGAACATCATCATCGTCAATTTAGAGACGAAGCTGAGATGATCTACGATTTCGACAGTCCCGGGTCTCCAAAACAGAGCTCCATCTTGAAAGTATCGAAGCTAATGGATAACTATCTAGCAGAGATAGCTTTGGATCCAAATCTCACAACCTCAAAGTTCATAGCTTTAGCAGAACTCCTACCAGATCATGCTCGTATCGTCAGTGATGGACTCTATCGAGCCGTTGACATTTACCTCAAAGTAAAAAAAATTCATCAATCTTTTTTTCATTTTCAACCCTCTTAAACTCTTGAAATTTTCAAATATACTCAAAAACTTTTTCTTTTGACAGGTTCATCCAAACATAAAGGACTCAGAGCGTTACCGTCTATGTAAGACGATAGATTCACAGAAACTATCACAAGAAGCTTGTAGCCATGCGGCACAGAACGAGAGATTACCAGTGCAAATGGCCGTACAAGTGTTGTACTTTGAGCAGATCAGACTCAGAAACGCAATGAGCAGTAGCATTGGTCCTACTCAGTTTCTATTCAGCAGTAACTGTCAGCAATTTCCTCAACGGTCAGGAAGTGGAGCAGGTAATTTACCCTTTTACCCATCTTAGTCATCACAACAAACCTATATATGTGGAAACTCTTCTAGTAACAAACATTGTCTGAAACCCTTTTATGTTTGTTTGTTTGATTTGGTTGGATCACCAAGGAAGTGGAGCGATATCTCCAAGAGATAACTATGCGTCGGTGAGGAGAGAAAACAGAGAGCTAAAGCTTGAGGTTGCGAGAATGAGGATGAGATTAACGGATCTAGAGAAAGATCACATCTCGATTAAACAAGAACTCGTTAAATCTAATCCAGGGATTAAGCTTTTCAAGTCGTTTGCTAAAAAGATAAGCAAACTCAATTCTCTTTTCAGTCTCAGTAGTCTTAAACTTTCCTTGAGCGGAAAGGCAAGTTCTGAGAGCCGTTTCTTGTTTCAGAGAAAAAGACGACACTCTGTTTCTTGATTTTTAAAAGAAACAAAAAGAAGAGAATCCTGAAATTTCAATATTTTTTTAATTCACTTTGTATAGTGGATAGTGTTTTTTTTTTGGGTTGGGGAGTTTGATTTATGATTGCGTGTGTAAGTATAGATATATATAGTTTGTGTCTGAAATGTGAGCGATGGTGTTTTCTCCAGTCTTTGCTAAAGACTCGTATAAAATGTGCATATTGCGAAAGTTTACTCTGACGCTTTAATACGGCGTGCCACTCTATCGTCCAGATACGACACCGTTTTACTCTGGCGTTGTAATATGGCAACGTTTACTATGGCGCTTTGCTATGGCACTTATTATCAAAGCTCTGGAAAAAAAATCAAAAGTTTGAAGTAATTAGATAAATTATTCTCTAAATTATTGCATTAAATTTAAAAGCCTTATTTAAAAAATTTCCAAAATTCACTGCAATTTTCTCCCATTGTTTTTCTTTCTTTCTTTTGTCAGTAAATCCTTAGGTAATAATACTCAGTCTAATTCAAAAACCGATCTATAGAAAACCAAATTTTCTTGTTAACTTGAAATCGCGCAGTAGATTAACTGTTTCGACCAGTCCACGATCAACCACTGTATAACATTTTTTACTAATTGATAACTTGACTCTATTTTTATTTCTTTGTTATTGCATCACTTGAATCTTGAGATACTAAACATATTTTCCACATAATACATGAAAACTTCCTTCTTGTTTCTCTTGAATAATAGTTAGTGATAAACATTTACATCAGAGTATTTATTCAACCAAATAAGTAAACAATCACATGTTACAATATAAAATCCTTTGCACATCATAGTTATAAAAATGCATAACAACACAAGGCATAATCATAATCAATAAACAAAAATGAAAAGAAAAAAAAACTAATACACTTTATGATATATATAGTCCTCGGATAAATACATATTATGCAGATACGATCTTATTTCTTAACATTTGCGATTGCATTCAAAACACAAATCAGATCGTTTATTTTTATGCTTCAAACGCTGATCACATAGTTTCAATCCACTCTATACTAAAAATATATATATATAATTAAGTAAAACATTACGTGTTTAATTGCGATTAAAAGTTTAAATCCATATGGCTCCAGCTCTTCTGAGCAACGCACCTAGTTGGTTCTTGACTTGAAGAGACATAAGCTGATTTGCACCACCTATGAGCTGTTGCCCTATAAAGACGGCTGGAACCGTCGGTTTGCACCCAAGCTCGACCAGTGCTCGTTCGATCTCTGGTCCGTTAGACATCTCATCTAGCTCGTACACTGTTGAGTTTGCACCGTATCCAGATATAAGCGACTTGATCGTGTGGCTCATACAGCACGAGCTCCTGCTGAATATAACCACTGGCTTGTCTTCTAACAAACTTGATATCTTCTCCATTGATATTGTCTGAATATCTGTGTGTATATTAGTGTAACTTTCTGTGTATTGGTGTAAGTAATCGGGAGATTTGGTTTGAGTTTGGTCCAGAGAAAGTCCTTTATATATATAGAGGATTTTTGTTTCGGAGAAATTATCCGGAGCCCCTCTTATTCTACATGATTTGCTTGTTAAACCTTCTTGCTTTTCAAATAATGCTTTATACTTTTGATTTTGTTCAGATTGATGCCCATTTGAAATCATATCCAAATTACCATTTGTCTAACATTGTTTTCTAATATTTTATAAAGGTAATTAAAACTTCTTTCGGCTCGAATTTCATGATTTGGTTTGTCGAAACCCTCATTTTGATAAAAACCCTTGGCGAAGTAATAATCACATTAAAAAAATTTTGGGGTTTATAAGAACAATTTGTTTTCCTCGGGACTATATTGTAAACTCGATTATTGAGATGACAGAACGAGTGAAAAAGCTAAAGAACATTGGAGAGCTATCGGAAAGAGAACCACAATCAACAAATTAAGATTCTATCTCGTTTCCGATTTTCAAGAAATTTATATTAATTATTAAAGCAAAAGTTCGATACATTACCAATGGAAGTATATATACTAGTAGTAGTAAGACCACGAAAGAGCCATTGTCGTTTAAGCCGTACAATCTGGAGAAGAGCATGAGGAAGATGCTCCGATCCCTTTGTACGTTCGGATTATTCTACCGACAAGAAAAGAGAACTAATCTATATACTCTCCGAACAATCCCGATACATCACAATATATATGATCACTTATTAGCATGCAAGTATATACTGTTTAGTTAAACATTATAGTCTAAATAGTGTACTAGTGACATTGACATGTGACTAGCATGCAACTATACTATTTAGTTAACCATTTGTCTAAAGAGCCTTACGATTTCTCGCTTCGGTTGACCACCGTCGAAAATATAAACACACTTAATTAGATCAGCTGGCTCTGGGTTTAAGTCGGATATATCATATATGTTTAACATATATAATGTATACAAACAACATTCACACCCTGATATTAATTAGTCCGGTTCTTTAGATATGGATCACACGAGTTATAAGAAAACAAAAACATATTTTTTTTCTTTTTGCGAATCACAAAAGGAAGATGATTCGTAAGTACTTGTTTCAAGTTGATGTATTTCAATTATTCTTTCTTTCACTTCTTCATATGAACTTTGCCCTAAAAATGGTTTGGTTCATAACTCCATATATGTACGTCGTAAAGTTATTAGACTTCGCACGACCATCTAACTTACGAGCACTTCGAATCGCCAAACTATACTTTAATTTAAGAATTACGAAATAATATATAGCTTGAATGTGGTAACTCATTTATATTTTTGAAAGTCAAATTAGATATAATTAAGTAACACATAAGTTTTGATCAGCCGCCATGCAACCAAGCAGCCAGCTAAACAATATATATGTATACGGGTTGTAACTTGTAAATGATAGGGATGAACATTTAACAATATATACTCAGAATCAAATCACACATTTAAATAAATCAATTGATTTTGTAAGAAAATTAACTAAATTCAAAGCGAAAAACAAAAAAAAAAGTTAAAACTGAACCGAGGGATTTTTTTATCTTTTAGTTTAAAGAATTAGTCAAATACGGCAACATAAAAGAGTTAACAGAATGTTATTTTATCAACCTAGTCATAACTTAAAGTTGAAAATGATCTAAAATTGATATAGGTTTGTTATTTTTGATTTTAATTCATCTAGTTATTCCAAACGAGAAATAAAAAATATTCAGCCCTAACAGATAGATTATCATTGGATATGATAGAAAGATAGAACATATTCGATACGAAGAAGAGATTAGAAATGGACTCAATTTGCATGCTTTTCATTTTCGCTTAGATTTTCGGAAACGTATTTCTATTTGTATTTATCCCAATACTAAAAAATGTAGCAAATAATATCCAAGGAAATGATGCGTATATGCGGAGAAAATGAAAAAGCATAGGTAAGCTGTTTAATATTCCAAGAAGGCAAGAACAAGATATGCCACGTATCTCTCACACACTAAAAGAATTTACACGTTTATTCATAATTTGAACTTTGATGCTTTGCATGGATGAAAATAATCTTCCTTTTTCTTGTTTCATTCGTATATATATTTCAAGATCCTTGTGGTATGTAAAGTAATTTTGGCTCCATGGGAATTCGAAGGGCCGCGCTTGTTTATATCTGAGGGTCACACACATGAATGTTGATTTACCTAAATTACTGTGTTGTTTTTGTGGGAAATTCAATATAGATTTTAGTAGAACGTACTTGAAGCAAAAAAAAAAAAAAAAAAAAAAGATTATTCCGTTAAATGGCATAGCTAACAATCAAAATAACTATGATATTATGACGAAAAATGCTTCGGAAAATGGATTGAAATTGAAGAATGCGACAACAAACACATGAAATGATGTTTTGTATAAAAATCTTTTCATTATCCGATATGAAGCCCATTGGGCCGTTACTGGGTTTTGAACCCATTGCATTGAGAGTGGAATTCAACCTGACGCTAGGAGTAGAAGGAATGAATGTGAACGTCTTTTGGAGCTTAGGAGCATGACACGTGGCATGTAGAACAAAGTACACCGCTTTGCTCAATTTGCAGAGGAAACAAAAAAACAGGAGTTTAGATTCGGCTCTGTTCTGATTCTGATTTCATATTTTTGTTCGCAGATATCTTTTGTATTTTCTCCTGCTGCAGTGCTATATTGCAGATATCTTTTGTATTTTCAGTTTTTGATGTGTTGATCAATGGAGGTTTCTTATTTCTCGACTGCATCCAGATTCAGTTACTCATCATGCTCCTCTGTTTCAGGTTTCACAAATTCCCAATTTTTCCTTATTGGATTTCGACTAAGAGATTTAATTTTTTTCTGGAATCATATTGCAGAGTCGTCTCGTTTCAGAGGATTCAAAGTTCACTTATGGAACCAATCTATTGTTCCTGTTCAATTGAGCATACGAAAAAGAAGAAACCCTCGTAATTTGGTGGGTTTATTCAATTTTAGATTCATATTGATTCTCTTAGGTTTTGCTTTTATAAGCCCGATTCTTGCAGGTTTCCTGCAGTCAGAAGAGAGATGTCTTAGTTGTCGATGGAAGGTAAAACTCTAAATTCCGTTGATTTTTTTGTGTAATTAAGGAATTTAGAGTTTGGGTCTCATAGTCCTTGTAGCTATTTGATATGTTGGGTATATTCCATTTAACGTGGCTAGTTATCTTCTATATTCTCTAAGATGATTAGATTGGGTGGATTCTAGATCAGGAGTGATTTTTTTCCTTAAGGCTCAAGAAGCTGATACTCTTGAATAAGCTTTATATATGGGTTCCTGTTAAAAAAGTATAAAGACATTTTTTTTAATCTTTGCAAGTTGTATGGATGAGATATATGATAAGTTGGCTGAACGTCTCGTCCCTACAGGAGCAGCAATGTTTAGTCCCAATTTAAAGTAAGTTTGCTACTCTTGGAAACACTCAATAAATTCTGTGCCTATTGTTCTTTTAGCTGCATCCGAGTATTTAGTAACTCTTGTTAACTTTGTGTTGACTCATGTAGACGTTTGGTCGGTTTGGCTGGTCCTCCTGGTGCTGGGAAAAGTACATTAGCAAATGAAGTAGCACGTCGTGTCAATAGGCTTTGGCCTCAGAAAGCTTCTTCTTTTGATGATGAGGTTAAGCCACCGGATGTCGCTATTGTACTTCACATGGATGGGTTCCATTTATATCGTTCACAACTTGATGCAATGGAGGTTAAGCTTAACTTTATTTGAAGAGTTATATTTCTATCTCTCTCTTTTGCTCTTTGTTTTTTAAACAGATTTTTGTTTTTTTTTTCTCTCTAGGATCCCAAAGAAGCCCATGCGAGAAGAGGAGGTGAGATCTGTTAGAATTATCTTTTACATAAAATTTCAAAAGGTTGAAATTTGATTTGACCCTTGTATCCATTGAACCAGCTCCTTGGACTTTTGATCCCTCACTATTACTTAAATGTTTAAAGAAGCTGAGAAACGAGGTAAAGAGAGAGTTGCAACATTTTGGTTGACCGTAGAATCTTGGAGTTACGACACTTACATTAGACTCTGATTAGTTTTCAAGCTGTCCAGGGCTCAGTATATGTGCCATCATTCGATCATGGAGTTGGAGATCCAGTTGAAGAAGATATCTTTGTTAGCCTCCAGTAAGTAGTCAGTAGTTTCCTAAACCAGTCAAATCCGAATCTGTATCATCAAATGGTTTTGTTTACCGCTTGGTTATCTTTATACAGGCATAAAGTGGTAATCGTAGAAGGAAACTACGTGCTGTTAGAAGAAGGATCTTGGAAAGACATCTCAGATATGTTCGATGACAAGTGGTAAAAACGATTTCGGTTTTCCCAATTAATGTCTTCCATTTTCATATCAAGGTTTATCGATGTGAATCTAGATACATCAATGCAACGTGTTGAAGACCGGCATATCTCAACCGGTATGCACACATTTTTTTTTTCTTTTTGGTTCTTAAAGGCTCGCAGTGATATTGAGAATCCAGGTTTTGTTTCATCCATTTTTCCTTTGCAAATTACAGGTAAACCGCCTGATGTTGCTAAATGGCGGGTAAAAGCTCAGTTTATTATTCTTTGCTTAATATTCAGCTATATTATATGGTTTCGATGGTTTGTTCAATGTAGATACTTTATTTGTTTTTCTTTTCAAATTTGGATGGCAGGTTGATTATAACGACCGACCCAACGCAGAGCTGATAATAAAGTCAAAGACGAACGCTGATTTACTGATCAGATCCATCAACTTTTGAGGGGGATTTTGCGTGAAACAGAATAAGATTAGTAACAAAAGACACAATCTTGCTCTTTAAGGGAAGATTGTATTTGTTTCTTTTAAGAAAAATCTTTCAAGAAGCAATTTTGTTTGCAATAAACTATGTATGCTGTATTACTTCTAACAGATCAATCATACAGTTAAAGCAGCGGGAGATTTGAACGGAAGGATTAAAATCCAAACTCTTGCCAACCAACTAATTCATCTAACCAGCTCCAATTAAATCATTTTGAATAATTTAATGATCTTTTCAAATTAATGCAAGAAAACAAAGGCATAATACTATCAAATTTTTCCTTTTTTTACATATTCAACACCGTCGGTCCCACACCTTTCATTACTACTATTACTAGAGCTAGTTTTACTAGCTTGAAAGCCCTTTGTCCTCAAAAAAAAGATTACTTTCATCAAAATGATAAAATATTAGCTTTAGCAAGTGAGAGCCTTTTGACAAATCCCATTTTTTACTTCTTACTGCACAAATCCTACTTAGATTCCATCTCCATTGTCTTTTTACTTACCTTTCATCAGTCACAAATGTCTAGTAGTGGGAAAAAGGAGCAAAATGTCAATCTTGAGCTGATGACCGTCGGATTAACAAAATCTAAGGTGGAGGATTCATCTCTGGTTTGACGATTGAAGAAGATGTGTCTGGTGGTTGAGAATGGTATATCGCCATTGCCAATGAGATCGGCATTATGCAAAGAGTCTTTGATTGCAATAGCTGCATCGCTGCTCCAACGTTTTCTTCCATTAGCTTAGCCACTTGACGCTCTGTCCCATCGTTTGACCATTTCTCCCACACAGCCTGCGTCTCATCCTGTAGGACAGGTTTTTAAACCACAAGTCAGTGAACCAAAGTTGTCTTCTTTTGTTCTGTCCTTTTTTAATTATGTCTCTCTCTCTCTTTAGTCTAACCTCAATGGATGAAGATAATGGCATTTCTGTGACTAGTGGAGCAACAGCACCCGCTCCACCAAGACGGCTCATGCTCAAGACCTGTCATAGTTGACCAGAGAATTAAAGCTTATCGAGGAAAAGTATTATCAAAGCTCATCATTGCATAATATTCTTCAATGTTCTCATTAGCTTTATTACCATAGTCTTCAGTTGTCATGATCGGAAGCAAAAAGTGAAAGAGACTATTGCCACAAAATACAAAATCATGTGCTCTTTGATTACTCGTTATTACCACATTAAACAATTATAATCTTTTATTCAGATTGTAATTTTGGCTGAAGAGAGTAGGTGGTGGTGGGGACCAATTTAAGCCACCAAATCCTTCTGGGGATATTAAATAATCTCTTTACAAACTTTTAATGATAGCATATTAAAGATCCAGAGAATTGAAACTGAGAAAATGACTAGGTTTTTACCTTAACTTGGAGCCTGAGAAACTTCACATAATCGACAATCTCATCGATCATAGCAGCCCTATCTGTCTGCAAAAGGAGAGCAAAAGAAACAGATGTGAATACCGCAGTTTCTATATGCCAATAACAAAGCTATTCTCTTACTGAGAACGCCAGTTTTCTGACTAGTTTTGAGCTCTCTCCATGACATGACAATGAACCAAGAAAAGCTTAAAACAGCTGAAGCTCCAGTCAAAAGATACCGACCTTGTTAACAGTAGGTACAAGTTCCTGCAACGCCCTGATCCGTTCTGCTATTCTTTCCCTACGCAGCTGTTGCAAAGCAAAACATATTCAGGTTAGGTTTCCCTAAGCAAGATAAAACTGAATCTTCTCAACTAAAAGTTAAAGTTCAGGCTTTGATCAAACGTTAGACATGAACATCATCACATTGGAAATTCCAAAACAGACCAGAAGATGAAAAGTGTATCAAACATTTTACCCGCTCAGCAATGCTATGTGGATCGGTGGCCTGACCTCGCCTAGCCCGAACTCTAGGTCGAATTGTAGATTGTTGATGCGGCATTGGTGGAGCTGGCTGTGACATTGGCTGCCCATGATAAACCTTTCAACATAACACAAAACAATGAAGCAATAACGTAAATAAAAACCATTTTAAAGAAGATTACACCAGTTGAAGCAACAATATTACTTCAACTTTGACATAAAGAACACTCTTTTATACTAAAATTACTTGCAAAGATAATTAGTTTTCATGACTTGAGAAACATCAAAATCTTCAACTTTGGTTTCTTCAAAAACAAACGAAGATCAGTCAAGTCTCACCAATCCGAGCCAAAAAGTCCCTTTAACTATAAAAATTAGACATAATCCCGGAAAGATTCTAGCTTTCAAAGCTTGGTTTTCTCAAAGCTGTTACCTTTTTGAAACCCTAAAGATGGTTTTAATTTCACTTTTTTTTTTTTCTCGAGAACCACAAACACAGAGAAAAACAAAAACTGAAGATATCAAGAAACTTACAGGTTTCATAGAGGAACATCGATTATCAACAACATCATCTTGGAAACGTTTCCCAATTCCATGAACACCTTCAGGTCTAAGAAAGCCATGACCTTTGCCTTGATCAAGACTTAATCCCAACGGAAACATCTGATTATGAAACCCTACAGGTCCACCTCCTCCAATGGCGCCCATATGGTTATGATTCACTTCGTCTCCGGAACCGAGCTGAAGCATCATCGGCGGCGGCGGACCCACACCGCTTAATCCTCCGGGAATTGCAGAAAGACCAGAACCAGAAGACGCTGAGAAGTTAGAAATCCCGAGGATCTGCTCGAAGAAATCGTCACTAGGAGATGGATCGGAGAGGTTACGATGTGGGTTGTTGTTGTTGTTATTAGCCATGGAAACGAGTTAGGCTAAAGATAATAACTCAGTTGAATAGAGTTGAGTTAAGTTAAAGCTAGCGAGTTGGAGAGAAGTAGAAGAAGAATTTTACATGCGAATCTTTGGGTGAGGAGTTGTTAGGTGAGATGAGAATGATGATGCTTAAGCTAATGAGGACGATGAGACACAGACCTTATAGGAAATGACAAAAAGAGAGACTTTATGCTCTGTTTCTTACAAAATTATTTAAAAAGGACCTTACTTTATCCATTATTTTCCTTTTTGCCCTTGTTCTTAGTTACCTTCCAGAAACTTGAAGTGGGCTTTTAAGTGGGCTTTTTGTTTTGACTTTCTTTTATTTATTCACATACAAAACTCTTTGTAGTATAAATTAATATAATAATTTTTTTATCTATATTTTATAATGGTAATGGAATTCCCCGTATTGTCGGGGTCGTCATCATCTCGTTAGTGGTAGAAAATAAGACATTTAAAAAAAATATTATGTCTTGTCGTTTTTCCAAAATTTAGCACTCATGGAGTCAAGCTTTCTAATATCCAGTATAAAAACGACACCTGTTAAATTTGCCAGATGATGTTACCACTTGCTTCCTCCTGATTTTCAACATCCATCTCCAAGTAAATCAAGTTAACATATGTGGATGTGATGTAGCCTGTATGGGTAATTTACTTTTTGTAAGGTTTAAGTTAAACTATATGCATTTCTTTCAAAAATAAAATAAAAATGGGCTTGATTAATTAGATACGTTGAGGGAACTCAATCTTAGGTTTCCATTTCAATACTTTAGGCCCATTAGATAGATTGGAGTTTATGCAAGTTCACTGTTTCATATGTTTTTGAAACACTAAACTCAATGAAAACACTCTTTATAGAAGAAATTTGTGGTAAAATAAACTACATAAAGATAATGAGGCGTTCAATGAAAACACTAAATTTATGAATAAGATATATCAATTAAAATTACATGTGTAAAAACTTAAAACGTTAATTTTTTTGATGAAAAATAAAATTCCTACCTTTTTTATTTGTCCAGTTTATCCAATATGTAGACTTTAACGAAGAAAATGCATCGTTAATCCCTTGGCTCTTCCCATTAATGGCAAATAGAAACTAAATTTCAGTTGACCCGTTAAATAAAAAGTCAAAATTGCCTACGTGGTGAAAGTTTTCACCGACCAAAATCTCCCACAACCTCGGCGACTTGGATGGTAAACAAAATCAACGAACACCAAAGACACTACATTGACGAAACAAAACAACAAACCACACAAAGAAGAAACAAACAAACCATAAATTAAAAAAACTAAAATTGAAACAGAGGAGAAAAAAGGAAACGACGAGGAAACAAAAACAAAATTAAAACAAACCCTCGTTCTTCCCTTTTCTCTCTTCAAATCTTTGTCTTTTTCTTTTCTTTTATTTTAAATTTTTTGTTTTCCTTAAATTCAAATAAATGGGTTCGAGTAAACTTAAACGAGCCATAGGAGTCGTAAAGGACCAAACCAGCGTCAGTCTAGCCAAAGTCAACGGTCGAAGCTCTTCTTTATCAGAACTTGACGTAGCCATCGTCAAAGCAACTCGTCACGAAGAGTATCCAGCAGAAGAGAAATACATAAGAGAGATTCTTAGCCTAACTTCTTACTCTCGCAATTACATCAACGCTTGCGTCAATACGCTTTCCAGACGCCTTAACAAAACCAAATGCTGGACCGTTGCTCTCAAAACCTTGATTTTGATCCACCGGCTCTTAGGAGAAGGTGATCAAGCCTATGAGCAAGAGATCTTCTTCGCCACTCGCCGTGGGACTAGACTTCTCAATATGTCTGATTTTAGGGATGTTTCACGCTCTAACTCGTGGGATTACTCTGCTTTTGTTAGGACTTACGCTTTGTACCTTGACGAAAGGCTTGATTTCAGGTCAGAAATCTCAATCCCGGTTTAGTTTCAGGTGACGAAAGGTTTTGGATTAACCAGATTTTAACATTCATATCGATTTTTCAGGATGCAAGCGAGACATGGGAAACGTGGAATTTACTGCGTTGGAGGAGAAGCCGAGGAAGATGAGAAAGATCAAGCCACGCCTGATCTCTCCACGGCTATTGTGGTTAGGTCACAACCGGTGGCTGAGATGAAAAATGAGCAGATTTTCACCAGAGTTCAACATTTGCAGCAACTTCTTGACCGTTTCTTAGCTTGTCGTCCAACAGGTATATTACTTTCACCTCACGTTTCCACTCTCTGTTTTGTTTCTTGGATAATAAGTTATGTGAAAAAACAAACATCGTTTAACAGGTAATGCAAGGAACAACAGAGTTGTGGTTGTGGCTCTGTATCCAATAGTGAAGGAGAGTTTTCAGATATATTACGATGTAACAGAGATAATGGGGATTTTGATTGATCGATTCATGGAGTTAGATATTCCTGATTCGATCAAGGTCTATGACATTTTCTGTCGAGTATCGAAACAGTTTGAAGAGCTCGATATGTTCCACTCTTGGTGTAAGAACATGGGGATTGCAAGGTCTTCTGAGTATCCAGAGATAGAAAAGATCACACAGAAGAAGCTTGATCTCATGGATGAGTTTATAAGAGACAAATCTGCTTTAGAACAGACCAAGAATTCAAAATCTGTTAAATCTGAGGGCGATGAAGAAGATGATGAAGTGAAAACAGAGGAAGTAAATGAAGAGCTAGAAGATATGAACACAATCAAGGCTTTACCAGAACCTCCACCAAAAGAAGAAGAAGGTGAACAAACCGAAGAAGAAGTGATAATAGAGAAGACACAAGAAGAAGTTGGTGACTT
Source organism: Cardamine occulta (assembly GCA_028015245.1). Lineage (NCBI taxonomy): Eukaryota > Viridiplantae > Streptophyta > Magnoliopsida > Brassicales > Brassicaceae > Cardamine > Cardamine occulta. The sequence continues at coordinate 27,390,853 of CM051364.1, read as the reverse complement.
GCTGGATCTTGGGAATATAAACGGAGGTGGAGCAGCAGAAGCTGGAGATAGCTTAGCATTGGCTTTATTTGACGGGCCATACGCAAGCGGTTCCGGTTCAGAGTCCGGTCCAGGATGGGAAGCGTTTAAGGATGATTCAGCAGATTGGGAAACAGCTTTGGTGCAATCAGCTACAAACTTGTCGGCACAAAATTCGGAACTCGGAGGAGGTTTTGATATGTTGTTGCTTAATGGAATGTATCAACACGGCGCTGTAAACGCTTCCGTGAAAACATCGACAGGTTATGGAGCCAGCGGAAGCGCAAGCAGTATGGCATTTGGTTCTGCCGGAAGACCAGCAGGTTTTAAAGAAACATGACTTTGCTCTGTTTTTTTTGTTTCTTAGAACTTTGCTCTGTTTTTGGTTTGCTCTGTTTTAGTTTCTTATAACTTTGACTCTGTTTTCGTTTTCATTCTGATGATTTGACATGAAATTTCTATCGATTACAGCAGCTATGCTGGCACTTCCAGCACCAGAAACGGCTAATGGAAACAGCAACGGTCCAATTCCCATGGATCCATTTGCAGCGTCATTGGTGGTTGCGCCGCCACCATTTGTGCAAATGAATGATATGGAGAAGAAACAGAGGATGTTGATGGAAGAACAGATGATGTGGGAGCAATACTCTAGAGATGGAAGACAAGGACATATGAATCTAAGGCAAAACCAAAACCAACCTTACTCTTACACACCTCAGTATTGACTGTGCGCCATGGTAAGAGCTCTTCTTGAGTTGTGTCATTTTTTTGTTTGTCTACCAATCAGTTTGGTCTTACTAATGACTTTTTTCCTTTTTGCAAATTTATTTATTATTTTTGTTCTTGTGTCAAATTCAATTCATTGGGGCAATTGTGAGGTTTGCTTCTGTAATTGTAAGCTCTGCTTAAACTTTAGAAGAGAGACTAAATTATGTTTTGATAACACGATTATATCTAATCTATCTAGTACAAGCTCTAATGCTTCACACCATAGCGTTTGCTTGATTTGCCTGCAAAAACAGATAAAGATTCTCAAATTTCTTGCTTAAGAAGTTATCATTAGAGGATCACGAAAGGTTTCCATTCTTACATAATTTAAAGCATGGTTGTTTCAAAGCAGGATCATCTTCGATCGCTGGAGGCTCCTGACCAAACATCATCTCGCAGCTAAGGTCATCAAAATCTGCAAAACTCAATACACATGAAAATTAGTGTTGTCACATTTGTCTCTGTATTGGAAAATAACAAAATGATTGCTTGTGTCTTAAGTCAAAACGTTGACTTCTTATAAAGAATGATCACTCATCATTATTCAGCTTGAATACTTAATGGGTCTCCTTGTAGTTTAATGGTGTCCTTAGTGGTGAATCAATGGGACCCCTAAAGATCACATTAAGCCTCCACAAGTTGAGAAGTGCAGGCTACTACTTGCACCACATATGATTAAGTTTGATTTCAACTGTTTTATTTATTTATGCCCAAATCTTCCTGTTTCAGTGATTGCAATTATAAAAAATTAAAGAGAAATTCAGTGTAGTACCGGGCTTCATGTAGATAGGCATTCCTAGTGAGTTTTTGATGAAGATTTGGGTTGGAATTTTACAAATGTGAGTGCACATGCTAACACAATTTGACTGCTCAAGAAACCTACAAATTAAGCAATAGTCAACAGTGAAACTAGCGTTGGTGGTTGCTGTAATGTAATGATTGTTTATGGAAGAATGATTTTGAAATATGTCTGAAGTTTAGTTATCAGATGGGACCAAATAGAGAGAGATAACACTTAACCTGCACTTCTCTATGTACACAACACTTTTCTCTTTTCTTCCATTAACCTCAGTCTCCCTCACCTTTGCAACAAGTTAAGTTCCCAAATTAAAACCCACAAAAATTTTCTCTTAATTTCAACAGACAAACAAGGACCAAAAACTAGGGGTCTTACCACTGAAGGTCCAACAAGCCAAGCGAAAGATATTGTGGTGAATAGCGCGAAGAGCTCTCGAGAGAGTTTTGAAGGTGGAAATAGCGTTTTGATCTGTCAATTCGGCAAAGAAATGTTCATAGTTTTCTGCTACTTGATCTAATGAATCCATAAGAACTTACTTACCATGGAGGCTATCGCTGTCGGTAATGCTTTGTCCAAAGAGCTAAGAACAATTTCATGTTGTTGCTTGGTGTCAAAGCTACTCGTAACCCTAGTTGCCGTATCCACTAACCTATCATAATCAGTACTCTTGTTGCTACTACTAATCCCTGAAGAAAAATTTCTCAGATTTCTTCCTCAATAAGCATATATATCTTTTTTCTTAATGAATTAAATAAGCAAAGATTAAAAGAATAGATGTGATTGAGATACGAACCTGCTGCGTCTTGAAGATTCTTTGATAGAAAATTAATTGCAAGTTTCGAGAAGAAGCTGTCCTCAATATTACTAGCATTCTTAGGATTCGATGGCTCGATTCTTGTAGTGTCTTTTGCAGCTTTGAGTTCTCTGGAGTAGACGGGCTTTGAAATGAGAGTTGGGGAAATGCTTGAGCGCCTATCTAAGCCACTTCGAGTGCGTGTGTCGTTGAACCGAGTTGTGAAAGTGAGGAGCTTGGTCTGAGAAAGTGATGGCTTAGTGTTCATCTTTTGGTCTTGTAGAAGAAGAAGAGCTTTGGCAGAAACTTGTTGCAGGTTATTTATTTTTTTATTTTTTTATTTTTTTGTAAGGCCAGTAATCGACGGTTACAAAGTATATATAGGGTCTTGAATGGCTGTCTTATCTTTGTCATTTTATGTGAAAAAAGACGAAAGAGACCATTGTTTTTAAAGGGTAAACAACGAACTATTTAGAAAAAAACTCCCTCTAGTGGTAACATATTTTTTCAATATTTTCTCTGTTATTATTTTTTTGTTTTTTTCCTTTTTTAAACTTATGACTTATACATCTTAAAAAAAAAACTGAATAGTAAAAATGTTTTAAATGGTATAATATCTTCTTCTTTTTTGATAAATATTTACAAAAAAAGATTATTATCATTATTATCAATTTGAATTAGTAATAAAAGATTGAATAGAAAATTCACTATTATTCTAGAAAAATATATATCACATTAATATATATATATATATAATATATGTTCTTGATATTTGTATCATATAAAAACATAAATAAAAAAATTAGTCTAATAAATTTGTACGAAGAATATTGATGAGTTTTCGTAATAAATTATTATATTTTAAGAATTAGTATATTTTCTATATTTATATTTGATTTTATAAAATATACATATTTGGAAACAAATCTTGCTAAAAGCTGTTGACAATAAAGAATTTTTTTTTTGTTCCTTTGTGGTATTTTGTCTTTTAAATCTGGTTTTCTTTCTTTCTTCTTTCTTTTTTATTTTTTTAATAAAAATCAGATAAGAATATGTGGTTTTGTCGCCAAGACCATAAAAAAAAAACATTGGGCGAAACTATTAATAGAGACGCGCGAGATATGCATTTGGGATTATACGAACTTCAAGAGTTTTATTTTCTGAATTTTTGTTTGTAAATTATTTTCCTCCAATATGGGCTAATTCTGAAATGGGTTTTTAGTTATTTAATATTTGATTGGAAAAAAAAAAAAAAACAATCACTCGAGAACAAAAAAAAAACAACCATTGAATTGACATTGAAGCAAAAGATGAAGAATACAAAAGGCCACAAACTATAAAATAATGCAAGAATTGCATCTGATAAAATACAGATACAGATGGGGCTGTAAATACTAATTTGCCCAGCTTTGCTATTTGCAATGAGTTTTCAAGAAGAAAATATTTTTAAGTAAAACAAAAAGGCCGCAAAAATACCATACTGTACACAGTACATACACTCCCCTGTAAAGCTTGTAATTTTCCCATCTATTTACACAAATTCTCAAACCAAACCTCTTATCCTTCTCCTTCTCCTCAAACCTGAAAACTCACCAACAAAACAGAGTTGAGAGTGGCTCATTACGCTCTCTTTCTCCTAACCTGCAAGCCAGTGATGCAAGAGATGCAACAGAGCCAACCCTTTGTTCAAACTTTGGTCTGCTTTCTCCTATGTGGTCCTGTCCTTCAAGTTCCCTGGCCAGCTCTTTCGGTTCTAGCCAAAGAAACCAAAAGGGGATTGACTGGTCTCTGCTTTAGATTCTAAACCTATGAAGTCTGTTTCAATGAAGCTTGTTTCAGTGAAGCTTGTTTCAATGAAGCCTGTTTCAATGAAGCTCTTAGTGTCTCATCTGGTAATGTCCATGAAAGCAACTGTCCAGCTGAATCACCGCTTAGTAATTGCTTCAGGTCACTCGTGAGATGGAGCGCCGTGACCGGTTGCTTATGGAATTTTAAAACCTTGTGTAGAATCAACTTGTACTCTGGCACTTGATCACCCAAATTCAGCCCTCCTGTTCTGTTACTACTACTTGTTTTGCTCTCGGCGCTCACCGGATCAGTACAATGTATCATCCGCCATATTTTAACTGCTCCACTCTGATGACCAGTTACATACCAGCATGTTTCAAGCCAGTCCGAAGATGTTGAGCCTGTTACTGATAATACGGAGTCAGATGGTAGCTGCGATGTGTTAGCCACAGCAAGGCAATCGCCATTGATGCTCCAAACCGCAAGGACAGTTCCAGCAGCGGTTACAATTTCCCCGGTAAGGTCATTTATGTAGATTGCTGAAATGGGAACTGGGAAGTCAGGAAGCTGCCTCACAAAACTCAATGAACTGAGATCCCATATGATGACTGTACAATCATCTGACCCGCTTGCAATCATCATGTATGGTTGGCTTACACGTAGACATGTGACTTTAGATGTGTGGGCACATAGAGCTTTCTCTAACCGTAAACGCCGTGAACCACGGGGACCATCCTTGCTTACTCTCCATACGCACACTAAACCATCTTCTGCTCCAGTGACCACAATACGCCCATCATGACTAACACCAGCACACTGGATCTGGTTGCTTTCATGGAGGTTTTCATGGGTCGATAGCAGTTTTTCCTGATCATAGCTCATAAATCTCAAGCTCCTGTCTGGGAAACCCCATGTTATGTATTTTGTATAGCCTCTAGGTTTCAGGAAACAGTTAGCTCCGGCAACGAGTACCTTGTCGTGGAAAGTAATGATCTGGCTTACAGCAGATGAGCATTTACGTATTTCGTGAGGAATTAGATGCATCGAGTGTTTCAGAGGATGGAGAGGAATTTTTCTGTCTGTTCTTCTTTTGACATGAGCTTTCTGGAATAGTTGCTTAGGAGTTTGCCCAAAATGATTAATCTGCGCTAGTATGGAAGCTTTCATTGCAGGGTCGGTAACTGAATCAATATCAACATTTCCCTCGTATGTGTAATGATAGAAAACATTCACAGCTTCTTCTGCCGCCTGAGAATAAACATTCCAAAATAGAGAAAGTAAATAACATAGCAATACTTTGATTTCTGCATTCTACTTCATTAGCAGCAAAGGGAAAATATTGTGTAACGTACCTTTCCTCTCTGTTTGTACCCAAATATGAGATCTATCCAATGATGCAGATTCTCTGACACATAATCTGACTCCAACGCTTCTCTGTGCTTGAGGATAAATTCACGAACACTTCCTCTAGCCCATGGAGGTAAAAAGACATCACCAACCTGAAATTACACAGGAAAATTTAACTATATCAACACTACATGATAGGAAAATGGTACATTCAAGCACCATTGAAAGACCTTGAACTGGCACAAACCTTCTCTCCTGACTGTTTTTCACCCAAATCAAGGCGGAATCTATTTTCCAAAAACTCGGGTATGTAGAAGAATTCAGGAATTAATTCTTTTACGTCTGAAGTGTTTCCCTTTCCTGCTGCACTTAGCCAAGTATCTTTAATACTATTGAAGAGTCTATCAGCATGATCAAACTGACCGCCCTGCAGCTTCTGATTTTCAGCACTGAATGGTGGGAGGCGAATAAGGTAAAACAGAACAATTCCAGCACTAGAATAGTGAGAACCATAATGAAATTTTGGAACCTCAGGATCATCCCAGCTCTCATATCTGAAATCGAGCAGGAAAAAGGGAATGCATGATAAGCAAAGATTGGGCACAATTATGCTATCATGAAACAACAGCTAATTAACAAGAAAAAATAGATGTACGATGAAGATCAAAAGACAAACGGGCACTATACAAAGTTTAAGATGCACAGCACAAACCGTTTTCTAAATTCTTCTTCTCCTTCAGGTGTCTGGCAACCCATTGGTTTGTGAAGCTTGCGGAATGTTTTTGGATCTGACAAATCAAGACTCTCGCTATCATAATCTGCGAGGATCCATGGAAATACAGGATACTGCGTGAGATCACTGTATCCACGTCCTGCTAAGGTATTGAGATGCATAAGGTAATGGAAATTGCTGATTTCTCCATTTTGCCATCTTTTCGAGAAAGACTTCGCCATCAATTTGAAAAGGCGGCTTCCCTCATTACTTTCCTGTTTTGCTGACCCTGAAATAGTTGTGTCGAGCCTGGGAAAAAATAAAAAAGAATAAATCACAATTTCACAGATCATTGAAGGCAGAAAATCTTATTTATAACAATTTACAAAGCCACATGCTAGCAATTTACTACGGTCAAGAAACTGAAACCCATTAAAGGATGCTAGCAAATAAACTAATCAAAGAATTGAAGCCTAACACACTAGTGAAACTAAGCTTTAAAAAGAAGGTCCACCCATCCTAACACATGAAAGCAGATTGACAGATCTATTCATTTTACTAGAGAAAAATAAACAGTTATAAAGGGTAAAAAAGAAACAATACATTATGTTCAATCCAATAGATAGGAACAAAAAGAAAAGCGATGAAAAGAATGATGATACCGTACATGTTGTTTCTTGGAAGATTCATGGCTACCAGATTTTTGAAAACTTCTTCCCTCTCTTTCTTGTGGAACACAAGGAGATCATTACATCCATCCATGCTAAATATTTCAATAGCAACCGGACGCAGCTGGTAGTCACGTTTCAAAATTTCATGAACATTATTAACCTTCCACATACGCCAAGGATGCGGCAAGTTACCAGTCATGCACACTTTTTCTTTTCCCCAAGCACCACCACCATATGCCCACGCTCTTCCCCCTACTGCTCCTGTTTTCACTGTTGTAGTCCATGATGTGCTAGACTTGGAATGGAAATCCAAGCTTCCCGAGGCATCTTTTTTCACACCCAACGCTTGATCAATAACGGATAACTCATCTTCGTATTCCTTCTCACAAATACACCCATCGTCATCAATGTAAAAGTTTTCTATCACATACAGACAGAATTCCCCTATTAAAAAGATTCCATCATGCTTGTCGAGATCAACAACTCTCTCACAGTTGTATCTGAACCTAATCTTTTCAAGATGCTCCAGATACGGTCTAATCAAATATTCACCATCATCGTTCAGTTCCTTCTCTGATGTATCCTCCGGGCCTTTAGCTTCATCCATTTTCGCAGAAGATGAATGTCTTGGAGAGCCAGTCTCAGATTTCATATGTGTGTTGTCTGTTATGGGCACAGAGGCTGTACTAGATTTGCCACCAAAATCAAGAGCAGAATGAAGACTTGCTTCGTTTGTACTACTAGCTCTATCATCATTCCATCCATTTCTCGCAGAAGCGACATCTTTAAAATCATCAGAATCTTTTAAAAAGGACTCGTCATAAAGTTCACTGAGCAGGAAAGCTGGTTCGGAATCTGTGTCAGAAATAACTGGTCCCTCTTCATTTTTGGCTTTGGGAAGCTCAATTTCTCCAAGTTCCAACTTTCCATCAAGAACATTCTGGATGCTGTCCATTTTTAGCTTACATCGTTCAAGCTTTTTGCGCATTCTGTATGGACCTTCAATTGGACAGAGCTGCCATTCAGGATCTTCAGACCCTTTGGATTTACGCATTGGGAATATTCCACGCTCATGTACAAGCTGCTGGAGATGAGTTTGCCACTCACTCTCAGCATGAAGTATCCAACCATATTTGTTTTGCCGAACAACTCTAAGCTCAGTGGACATGGCATCACGCAATACTTCTAGCGCATATCTCCGTTCATTCAACTGATCCCAATGTTTTAGGTCCAACTTCGACATATCTCGTGACTTTCTCCCCATCTCTCTCTTCCGACGACCTTCCATGCCTTTTATCCTGACACCAGGAAATTTTGCCGAGCCAGCTATGTACTGTACCCACATTATTGCAGCACACTGCTCCAGTACTTTATTAATAATCTTATCAGAGCTTTCAAGCCATTTAAAAAACTCTGGTAGATTTCCAGTCAACAACTTATCAAAACCCCCATGTAGAACATCAAAGTTTTGCCCTTGGTTTGGTTTAGTAGCGAGCAAATCCTCCAGCGCAGATCTTCGGTGTACCAGCAAGTATTTGACAATATCAAGTGACATGTTTTGCACACTCGTTCTCTGGTCAAGGAGCAGGGAGATTAAATTCACACACAGGCAGCAATTCAAATCCGTATCAAGGTTGCTAGGGCAGAATATGATTCTCCTGTTTGCGACCAACAACTGCAGAACTGTTGAGATGTCAATGCTAGATTCCTCAACAGCCGGATTCGGAGATGGTCTCTTCTTAGATTCAACAAGCAAACCCAGTTGTGATAGTAGGTCTTCCTCTCCGATTGTTATCAAGAACGATGGCAGGAAACAATAGAGTACCATTCTGTTTGTATTTTTCAGGATTGAGTGCACATAAGCATCAAGTTGCCTTGTCGCTCTTCCAAGGGATAACAGACCTTTCCCTGAAGGAGTGACTTCTTCAACCCTACCATCTTTGTTAGCTAATTGGAGCATCGATAACAAGAACTCTAGAGCCCTTAGAACACCGGTGGGTTGAGGAAAAGTACCCATATAAACACGGTCCACTATCGTCCAGCAAAATGCATCCAAGTTTGCAGACCATTTGGCCTTGTCCAGTTTTTTCGCATCCTCTTCATCATCACGCAAGAGACGCCTTTCAAGATAGTTCATGACTCTGCTAAGGCATAAGCCTTGAAAGACCAGCACACTTTCAGGATCAACATAGAAAGGAACCATTTCCAATATGCTTTCCAGAACCGGTACAGCTTTAATCTGTTCAGTCATCAAGTCAGCAAGTACCTCTGCCATAAAATCTAACACGGCACTCGCTCCAGCAGAACAAGGCCCGCCACCATAGCCAGTTTCATCTGTTTCGAGGAGAAGTTTTGGGCTAACTGTGAAGAAGGCATTGACAGCAGAGGACCCTTGGGAGCCTGACTTTCGCTCTGAAGATGCATCAGCTTCATTAACAGAGACATACGATTCAAGAGAAGGAGAACCAATAGTAGAACTTCTAGATTCGTTATAGTTAGAACCTAGCCAGGATGCAAGTGCAACAACCGGAGAAGGTGATGGAGTGAATGAGACTTTGAGACTTGATTTTTCAGATAAAAGGGGAGACTCAATCATAGGAAAAGATGCAGAACTCTGAGAATCTGTTGCCTGAACTTGAATTGGGTTACCTTTGAAATCTTGAAAATCCCTTTCACTGGACACTGATACAGGGCCGACATGATTATCATCTTGTTTCTTAACGTCTTCAACACCTTGAAATGATTTACTTGAGTCCTGCGGTGGTGGTGTAAGAATGTTCTCCATCTTATCATCAATCACATAATTTGCAGGTAAACACATGTCTTCAGAACGAAGACTAACCTGCCCTTGAGGGAAGCTCCCTGCACTGATGGAGGTTTTTGTAGACTGATCTTGGTCATGAGGCAAGCTAGAGATAGTTCCTTGTGAGCCGCTATCGTCGCCGTCAATTATATGCTTCTCTTCCGCCTTTATAGAGAGCTGTTTCGCCATCTTCACTGCATAAGCAGCCCTACAGCACAAAATAGCTTTTAGGCGCAAATTATGCAAATAATCATCTTACAAGTCATACTAATTTAACCATCATGAAAATATCCTGGTCTTATCTAAAACCCTCTGACATTGACCAAGAGATGATAGGTAAAACCAAATACTGTCCATATTTGGCCTATTCAACGGCTACAAAATTGATGTAGAAAAATAATTTATTTTCAAAAACCTAAGAAAAAAAATCATCAATATTTTGTAGGTCGTGAAAATATGTATGTATGAATATATATCAGTAGGTCTGTGATGCCAACCTGACACACGAAAAGTAAAGATCAGCACAATTTTCAACAAATTCCGCACGTCTGCAAGCAGCAGAAAATTGAGGGCACATCTTTGCAAGGTCAACCATGAAACGGAGAACAGATGTCGCAGCAGCAGGAGCTGATGCTTCGCCACCCATCAAACGTGCAGCATATGTTTTGTGCATCAAAGCTTCCCCTTGAAGCTCGCCAGTCATTTCTGCCCCCTCCACAAGCTCTGCCACAAGACTGGCACTCACCTGAGAAAGATTTCCAGACTGGTGGGCGAGCATTGATTGCATGATCAACCTGTCATAAGTAGACTTAGCCATTGCCACCACTGAATCCAACAGATCTATGAACTTTAACTCCTCATGGCTTCCATCATTTGGAACTAGGGCGTGAAAGTCTAACATCCGAACCTCTGGTAGTCTTGGATAAACAGGTTTCCCAAAGATCAAGCAGAACAATATGTAATATATGTCTGGGGAATCATAAAAGTTTTGAAGTACCCGCATCAGCCCCTGATAACCTCCACTTGTCCGAAATTTAAGGGAAAAGTTCGGAGAAGAAGCAAGACAAACACCAAGAAGAGTCATGATCCACCTCATACTAGTAGGATGCACAGCTTCATCGAGGAAGTATGTTATTAATTTTGACGAGACTATCTTATGCCACAGCTCCAGAAGTTCCTCTGCTTTTATGGTTACCTGGAGATCAATGAGCATTTCTAAAAGCATATTTCTGACAATTACATGCTTTCCCATTGACTCACGCAATAATGAGCTTCGTGACTTCACTTCAGGTGGATTAAATGTCATAATCACAAACCTAACCACATTTTCAAGGTCAGAAGACACGAATCCATCTTCTAAGATGCATCCAAGCAGAACAACTAATTTTTCTAGGACCGGAACTTCCACATCACCTCTCTGAAGTGTCACTAACAAATGTTCAACCAGATTGATTCTGCGCAGAATTGTAAGATTGTGATTCCTGTACCAATGCATTGAAACCAAATTTTCCAGAAATCCAAGTAAAGCAATCTGGATGGAAACAGGAGATGTTACCCAGAGGGTCCAGTCAAGGAGGACATGTTCAACCATATCTGCGTTGGATAAGACAATGCAGTTTGAAGTTTCAACAGGCATATCTGTTTCTAGTTCAGAGAGATGACTAAAAGAATCCTTAGGAACAGAAAAGTCATCCATATCCCCATGAGACCCAACTGAAGAACTTTCGTAGCGGAACCTCGAAAGACCAAGATCCTCGTAGCTGTTTTCGAATATAGTCTCCGTAGGTGGCATACTAACTGTACTCTGTCCACTTTCCAACTTCTTTGGCTCTGAAAACAAAGCTTCACATGCAGCAATTTGGAAAAATATCTCCAAAGTCTGCATATCAAAAAGGGTCATTTTGGGACGCAAAAACAGAGCTAGCAAATGATATCCCCTGATGGTTTGCATATCCTTCACATTCTGAGGGTTCTGATGAAGCGCACAGGCAAGTAATGAAAGAGCCATATGAAGCATATCTCTAGATTCGGCGACCTCAACAAGCGCGAGTACAACAGTCATTCCTCCCACAGGGCGGATAGTATCACCAATCACGCTTTGTCTGCAGATACATACATTTCCCACCAGACGCCCAAAACGTGGTATTCCTAAACAATTTGAAAAAGCAGAATGAATCAAATTATGAAACTAGATCAGACGAAAATGTGCAATAGGAACTAGGAGATTTAAGACCACAATATACCTCCAATTGGAGAAGCAGCAGCGGACAATGGGTCAACCAGATTGAGGAGGGAAAAACTTCCAGACGTACGGATGAACTCTGAGCATGTTCCATCAAATGCAAAAATAAGTTTCTTTCCAGGTAACTGAAAGGAAAGATTCCCTAATCTCTCAAGATCCCAGACAATTCCACTACCATCTGCCTTAGAGTCTCCTTGTCTATTGCTTCCATCAAATTTTTGCCCATTCGATGATGAAGTCATGTCAGTGTCCAATGAGTCCAGGATAGCCATGCTGTCCCCACCACAAGCTTGATTAGGCACAAAGCGTAATAGGTCTGCATCCTGGAAAAGACCTCTGTACCCTCTACCAAGAATGTACATAAAACCAATGCAACCTGCAGTGAGCACCTCCTCAAAAAGATAACATGATCGTGTTTTCCATGTCAGATCACTAACTCTGGCACAAGTAGCTGGAGTTCCAACTATAACTTGCAAAGATTTTCCAACAGGCGAAGGAGAGTACCCCAGTTTACCCGTGTGCCTTAGTTTTCCATTAAGATAGACATATGCAACACTAGCCTGGAAGAGTCCAGCAAGAGCATTTGGTTTACTATGAACAACAGCAAGGTGATGCCACCTGCCCTCCTCAATCTCCAATCCAGAAAACGACAAAGAATTTGAATTGCTAGTGGCAAGGGTCAGAATACCATCCTCCTGAAAGTAAAGTTCTGCATAGAATGGACTTTCATTGCTTACAGCACCAACTGAAAACATCCGGAAAATGTTCTGTTCATGTTGTTGCGCACTCGAACCGCGCGGCTTTGATGAACCACCAACTTTGGAGGTTTCTGCTTCTTTTCCTTGGGTAGTTAAAAAATTACGAAACTGGAACCAACAAACAAATGAATAACCAGCAGCAGGAGGCCAAGATCTTTCTCCTAGGGACACCTGAACAGAAGCATGCCCAGTTTTGCTCATGTCCATTTCTACGGAAGGAGCCAGAGATAGATGTTCCAAGGCTGTGTCTTCCATAAGAATTAGCTTTTCCATCATGCCAACAATTGCATGACCTGAATTCATAATCCTCATTTGCAAAACATATCTAAACAGCATTCGGAGCTCTGATGGGGACAATCTACACAGAAAGAAAACTATATGTTAAGAAAACATATAGAAATGAAAGTGGCAACGTTAAAAATATATTTTGAATTTACTAATAATGCAGGACATTCTCTACCTGTACGCTCCAAGAATTTCCACAATCTTCAAAGCATAAGAAAGAAATGGAGATGAACCCGCAAGAAAGGGGAAAACGATCTCCAACAGAAGTTCCACACAACCTGCTCAATTACAATTCATGAAGAGAGAGTGATGGGGTGAGAAAGAATAAGAGGGAAAAACCAACAGCTATAGGGATCTGAAAAATTGATTGAAAAATACACCCCAGAGGAGCCATGAGACATAGTTCTTACCAACTGATGTGAGGTTTTCCTGATTGAAAGAACTGGCACGTGCAAGACTTTCCAGAAGTTTCAAAAATTCTAGCTGCATTTTTGGACTAAACAGCAACAATGAACGGATCAGAACTCTGACAGCACCGGCATTGTAAATTCTCTCCTTGTCAGGATTGAATTGGCCTGATGGGGTTGTTACAATAAAAGCTGCTTTGTCGCTTTCCGATATAGCAGCAGAGGCCGTAGACTCTGATGTCAAAAATGGTGGAAGCACCACTTCAAGTGCAAGTTCTAACAACAGCTGTATAACCTGCCTTTCCAAATCAACACACAGCAATCCAGACTCCACCAAAAGCTCATAAAATGTCTGGGACGTTATAACAGCGTGCAGTTTCATCCTATTAACAACATTATCACTTACTGCAGCTGTCATAAGACGAAACAGATATTTAAACAATTTGATGTAAACCACCAAATCAGACTCATCCATGTGCTCTCGTTTCCCTTGAAAAGTATGAAGGGTCGTCAATAAAAGAGAGAAACCCGTGGCTTCGCCAAAGACTCTTTGAGCAGAGCCATTAACACCAACAATACGCCATAGAGCACCCATTGTATCACATTTGGCATCATCATGAAGCTTGTATTGATGGCCAGAAATACCAGTGACCATTCCACTCTTCAACAAATCGACAACAGCTCCTAATTCTTCGTGATGTACCTGGTTGGAGAGTCATTGCAAGAAAATTAAGAATGTTCGCCAATTATGCAAAATAAATACATCAACTTTGCAATATACTTGACTGTGGCATAGTTGATCCTACAAAAAGAAGGAAACAAATTTGTGTAATAAAAATAGTAAAGCTAAGTATTCAGGTAAATTTACCTGTTTAATGTCTTCCGTGATTAGACATGATAAGATCCTCAAAACGCCAGTTCGATGGGCATCAGATATTAAGAAAGGAAGAATAATAGCCACACCATTAGCCGCACGAAAAGATGCCTGATTCGCCTCAGCTTTCTTTAACAAAGAGATCATACAATCCCAACCAACAGTGATAGTGTCATCAATTTCAAAGACAGGTAACTTTCCCGACCCAGATTCCATCAACTTTGGTGATGAAATGATGGCATCTTTAGCATCTAAGTGTTTTTTGAAGCTACCTGAACTAGGCTTCCGATCCGAATGATTAGTGACTCCACTATACTGATCTGGACCCATAAGAAGCTTGTGCTGCTTCAAATCATCCTGTAAGACTTCCAAAACACCAACTTCACGTAGGACTTTCTTATATTGTTGATCAAAAGATATGAGCTTCACAAAGAAAGAAAGTATGGTGTGCTTCAATTGAGATGTGATTGGCTGTTGCAATAAGCAACAAAGTGACAACAATTCTTGCTCTGGAACACAATTCACAACTGTGACAGCATATTCAAGAATTTTGAGGATTATATCTTGCAGCGAGGAAGGAAACCCAGCCATGTTGAGGACAAGTAATGGAACGGTCCTTAATTCCTGACACAATCTATAGTTCTCCACGTGGCTCGAGAATATCTTGAACATTCTATTTAATACTTCTGCCTGAAGATCCTTATTCTCCGCCTTCAGGAAAATATCTTGCAGCATTTGGACAGCTTCCAGGTCTTTAACTTTACTACTTCCCTGTTCCCATGTCTCATCATATATGCTGTCAACAGATAGAGTTCGACTTCTGCTATGCCCAGTTGGCTTTGCTTGGAACGATCGTGAGGCCCTACCTACAGATGGCTCAGCTGGACCAGTCTGAGCCAGGGTGACGAGGACATCAAGCAATCTTGACAACGATGGAGAAAAGGTTTGTGAAGAAAAATCAGCATTTTCCCTACTATTCGTATTTTCTCCATCAGGAAACACTTCAGAGCCATCTGAACCACTATCTTGATTATTAAATGAACGACTGCACACAAAAGACTGATTTTTTGGCAAGGAGGATAGAATCAAGGCAAACTGAACAAGAAAGTGGTAACCGTGTGCATTACGTATGTCCTCCCTGAGCCTAACACCACCAGCCTCTACAAAGTCAAATTTGGAAAAGATTATTAGCCATAATCAGAACAGCTTTAGCTTACATATCCCCATATATAATGTGACTGCTGAAATGTTCTACTCTCACACAGTATTTTTCAAACGGACATAACATAGTTAGAGCTCCTATATTTGTGTAGATCATATTTACCAGGTCTGTACGACAGTTCCACACATTCAAGTAACAAGTCCACAATGCCCATTGTGTAGGCTGCATCACCACAATCCCGATCAAAACCTTTGACAGCCATCAAAAGGACCTTTATCTGCAGGAGAACTCAGAATATTATTTTGTTTGTAGATTTTGTAGACTATTTTTTTCCAGCAGATTTTATAAACAATTATAAGCAATTCACATAAGAGAGCTGAAACCTTTTCCAATGCCTTATTGCACTTATCACTTTATAATACTAAGCTTCTGAAGAAACTAAAATATATGCATACAGCAATTAGTTATCATTTGCTTTTATCCTGAATCAACATAAATTTCCTGAAAATCAAGTTCTCAACCACAGATATCTCACAGTTTCAACATTAGCAAGAAAAAATAAACTATACCTAAGGTCAAAGCTTATAAGTAAGTACAAGAATCAATATACTACACTCAGGTAGTCTGCATAATTCACTGGCATACCAGATGGTGCTTGTGTATGTATCTTGCTGTGCTCCCATTGTCATTGACTAGAAGAAGTCCAAGGATCTGGAAGAGACACAAAATGGGATCAATTAAAACTATAAGCATCATGTCATTCAATCCAGTTTCACTCGTCAAGCTAGAAAGTCGATCACGGAATTTTCCCATTTTATGGCACAATGCTCTAAAACAGATGTACAAAAAATTACCTGCATTGCATGTCTGTGAAGTTGTATGCTATGGAGTGGAACTAGACCCTTTTTATACTGAGAGAAAACCGTTACGGAGCCATTGGCAACCATATTGAAAAGCGACTCAAGAGAGTCATCTTCTATCAAACTCTGAGCAGCAGAGGGATTGCTTGCTAATGCTTTCATGATATGGACAACACTACCCTCCACCTACAACAATGAGGGGACAATAAGTTGTTTTCTTAACTGATAAAGCATTGATGTAGCATAAAATTGGTGGTCAATAACCAGCACAAAACAATGTAGGAAAATATAGTCTTATTAAGATTTGGAATAAAACTATTGAAACAGAACCTCAAGTCGTCTAGTCTGGAGAACTCTGTATCCAGCATCTTTTTCTGCTGATACCTCTTCCAAATCAGTAGTCATTTTACTTTTACTAAGTTCATCATATACTAGAAGCGCATTGAGAACATGTATTAGACAACAGAATATCCCAGAATCCAGTAGTGATTGTTTGTCGATAGGCTGAAAAGAACACATAAGATGTTGTGTTTAGGAGGCAACACAATATATAAGGCATAAAAACATCAAAGAGTCAGAAAAAGGTTAAAAAGGTACCCCAGATACAAGTACTTCAACAGCAGTTAAGAGGTTTGCACCAGGACTAAATCCCTCCTGTAGGAAGAAATCATGGATTAAGAATAGAGAAGAGAGGGTGAGATGAATCAAGATGCACAATATTCAGAAAGAAAAGGCAAACCTTTGTGACATCTGAAAAGAACCTTAATACTTTCTCTACATCTAATGACCTTGTCTTGCTGCTAATCTTCAACTTTTCAATATCTGTCACAAAGGCTCTCCCGATGACAAAAGAGAATATATGTGTTTCTACTAACCTGCAATTAAAATATATTTCTCAATATTGATGATATTAATAAAGTATGAGGTACAGAAGAGAAACCGCTAGACAGGGGAAGGACATATAGGTTGAGAAACATATTTGCCACCATAAAAGTTAAAATCATGTGAAGACTAAAAGACACTTAAATTTGATGCAAAAAGGGAAAAATATAAAGAGTTAGGAACAGCTTATAGCTTACATGGTAACTAACTGATCTACATTAGCATGGCGCTTCACTAATCTACAAAAAGTATCCACGGTCAGATTCAAGGCGGCCTCCTTCTCCTGTATGACATATGAACGATTTGCAATCATAAATTGCTAGTCCAGTAGAGAAAAATACAGGAAAGGATATTGTTCCAAGATTAAAGGTAAGAACCTTTTCAGAGCTAGATGAACGGAACTCTTCCCATAATCTCTTGAAGTCCAGTTCCAACTCATGGTTATCTCTGCTTTGGAGAGGAGTAAAAAGAGGATAAATCAAAAAATGAAATTTACATGAAAGTAGCAGGAGCCTTTGACTCTCATTAATCAATCCTGCCAAACATGCTAGCACCACAAAATGTTGCAATAAAGCAAATCTAAAAGAGACTACGTTGAGGTCTATCACTTATAAAGCAATCTAAACTCTGGTCCCAAAACAAAAGCAAAGTCAGCAAAACTATAACTAGCTAGAATCAGATCAAGCAGAATACCTTGAAGGAGATGAGTTGAAGTCATGAAGAGAAGAGGAGGCGTAAGTAAAAGAAGGGGAAGAAGAAGAAGACGGCGAAGCAGTTAGGTCAACGGCAAATGCGTCGGAGGAAGTAGCGTCAGGGGATTGAGCTAATCCAACCTTCTCCTTGATGTCCTTAAGCAATGTTGCCCATTTCATCGTTGTCCTTTTGGATCCCAGAAACTTTCATCCGACGACGACCTCACAAGACCAGACCCTGACTCGGTCTCGACCCTACCCAGATCCGAGTCGTCCGATCAGAAAATTAAAAAAAAAAAATCAACCCTAATGCGATCAACCCAAAACTCTTATCATTCACCACAAGAAAACAATATAATCCTTAAAATGAGGAATTCAAATTAAAGAAGAAACAAAAAACTATTTTTTAAGAACAAATAGAGCTAATGATACAATGTGTCAGATTAGGGTTTCGTAGGAAGAAGAAAGATCTAAGATCCAATGATTTGAAAAGCCCTACCCTCCCAAAAACACTTCAAATGAGCTAACCAATTTTGACAATAAAAGGAAGAAAAAAGAGCTTAGCGAAATAACGCGATTTTGTTTGTTTGTTTTTTCTTCTTGTTTTTAATTAATTAGATTTTCAGAGATTAATCAAATCTCCTTCTCTCTTTTTTCTTCCTTCTTTCTTTCTTTGTTTTTTTTTTGTTCTTCTGCTGTTTTTCTTTTTTTTTTTTTGTTGACGGCGTCTCTCTCCGCGCCTTGTTTCTCGCTCAAGTCGTCTCACTTTCTCTCTCTTCACACGATATTGTTTGTTCCTCCTCCATTATTTTTTTCCAGTTTTGTTACTTTATTAACCCTCGTATTTTTCTTTTTACATGATTTTACACCCGCAATAGTATTTTATTCCTGTTTTGACCCCATTAGTCTTGATTTGCAACTCAACTTAAATGTTGTAGACCAAACAAATGACAAAGACAATAAGCCAAGTTATAGGAAATTATTATAAACTAAGAATACTTGGAAGAATACCTTTGACATTTCATTCGTGAAAGTAACAAAGGTTGACTCGTTCTTTTTTATTATTTTTTTATATGAGTGTGCAAATGGTCAAATAAGGATGTTTAAAGAGATGTACATTGGGATATTTTAAATTTCAAAACAACTATTTGTGGATTTTTACAATAAGTCTTAACTAGTACTTAGAATAAAGCTATTTTTACCTTTTTAGTTATTTTACTTTATGCAAAAAATAACTAATTTTAAAAACCTGTTTAGGTATACTACATATATATATATATATATATATATTAATACATGGAGCATAGCTTATTTAATTTATTAGTACATAAAACCTAAATAACGTTAAATTTTGCGATTTATATTTTTAGAAATTATTATTATCTTATGGTTTATGTATTTGATAAAAAAAATTATACTAAGATTATCTTCTCATCTAATTGAATGACGAGCAATTCTCGAATTATAAATATGTATATACGTAAATGTTGATGGCTGAAGAATCTTAAGAAGAAGAAAAAAATTGACTGCAAAAATGGATTTGAATGGAGGTTTTAAAGTAACGAGAGCTAAATAATAATTATTAAGAAGAACAAGGGCCAATAAGAGGTCAAACACCAATATATTTTCTAGGTTCGTCTACAATCGGAGGTAGAGCCCACGGGACGAGAATGCCACGTGTTCGTAATTTCGTATAGGCTTGCTGAGCGAGACGTGATACATTCGTTGGACATTAAACATTAAACACTTATTGTTAAAACTGCAGTAGAAAATTAATTATTTCTGAAATCACGATGAACAAATTTAAGCTTTATTTTTCGTCACATACTGTTATATATTTAAATATGTTAATATAATAATAATATATGTAAGACATTTAAACAATGTTTCATACAAGAAAACAATCGGAAATAATATTATTGTTGTTAGGTCGTGGAGACCTATGTTTTATATAGACAACTATCCAACTTGGAAAATTTCAATATGATTAAAAAAACAAACAAATCGAATTTAGTTTGTTCTATCTAATGTGTTCTCGAAGGCTGAAGCTATTGTATTAATTTAAATATAAATGAAAAGTAGTTTAAAAATAGAGTTTATGACTTTAGGAGCTGGGGAAAAAAGAAAGAAATTAAAATAAAAAAAACAAAACTCACAATTTGTTTTCAATGTCATAAGCTATATTTTAAAGTCAATATGAACATGTCATATATATTAAACAAACAATTAAAATAGTAGTGGTGGTATAATAGTCATCAAAGAAAAGTAGAAAAATTGGTGATAAAGAAACCATATATATATTTCGATACAGAAACCATATATTTGTAGAATTAAAAGACAGAACTTGGTCAAAATTATGCTTTAAAAATGGGTGATAATGTGATCTAAGCTCTAATTTTTTCCCGATGCGTCAAAAATAATTTTCCAACAATATATTTCATTTGTCTGATTCCTGCATCTAAAGTCCAAAAACTTATCTGTGACGATTACAATCATTTCCGACGACAGAAAAATTTAACAATATTTGACAAAAAGCAAACAAATTTTTTTTTTTTCCAACCAAACATTAAATTAAAAAGTCACTCCACAATTGGTTGCCCAAATTGGAGAAATAATGTTTACAAAAGAAAATTCTGAAGATAACATTCTAGAGGTTCGTGCTAAGCAATCGGCCTGTCTATTACAAGAACGAGGAATACGAGAGATCATAAAATCCGGTAAAGAGGTACGAAGCGAGGTAAAGTCATCTAGCTGATTAGAGAAAGCGGGCCACTCTTCTGGAGATTTCACCATTGAGACAAGTTCAGCACAATCTTGACACATTAACCTTGACGATAAAATGGTTTTTATAGACCATATCAGTGCTTCCAACTCCGTGTGCAAAGATGATAATGTTTTGTGATAACACTTAGCACCTAGCAACACAACCTGATCTTTTCCCTGAAGGTAAATCTAACCTAAACCTGTATTAGGGTCTGTAGATTTTCATGAACCATCAATCCGATATCTAAGCGATGTAGAGTGGTGCTCCATTAATTCTCTATTTTCAAGGTCCTCAGGGGGAGATGTCTGTGCCGCCTGCTAGGCCAAGTATTCACTGTTTGTTCAAAAATTATGGTTCGAAAATTATGGTTAGAAAATTAATATTTTATTACCTCAGTGATTTCGACTTAGGATGACTAACTGAATGTGGGTAATAGACCTTATAAGGCTAAAAGTCCAAATTATTTGTTTTATTAAAGCCTGGTTGTAAGTAATTCTCTTACAAAACTAGGCCCATTTATAAGCTTTGCTATTGTAAATGCTTATAAGAAAACACTTTTAGCTTTGGTGCCATCTAGAGACTTTTAGAGCCCCGGTTAGTAACTTAACGTTTCATCATAATACGCCACGTGTCAATCATTACCTGGCGTCTTCAAGAACGTTCTCCTTTACTCTCACCAGAACTGCTTTTATAACTTCAAAATCCTAATTTTCTCTCAACCCTCAAATCCCATATTTTCTCGGAAAAATCGTAACTAACAAAAATAACTTTCTCCGCCGGCGAAATCAAATTCCGATACTTGTTCGTCTTCTCCGATTCTGATTCATACTACCACCCATAGTATTCCCCCCACGATTCGAATTTTCCCGCGTTTTTCCTTATCAGAATCTATCGTTTAAGAAATTCGATCACAGTTTAGAGAATGTATAAGTGGAATCTTCCGTATCGGAAAGATGACGTGGAAACCGGCGGCGGAAATGGTGAAAGATCTCTGTATCCGACGATGCTTGAAAGCCCCGAACTCCGATGGGGTTTCATCCGCAAGGTATATTCCATAATCACAATCCAGCTTTTAGCAACCATCGCCGTCGCCGCCACGGTGGTATTCGTCCGCCCGATTGGCGTATTCTTCGCCACCACTAGTGCTGGTCTTGCTCTCTGGATAGTTCTAATCATCACGCCTTTAATAGGTAACCGAGATTCAAGTCTCAATCCGGTACTGATCTTGATTTAGGTTTTGGTTTAATTTGTTTTTCTTTTTCTTTAATTGATTGTTGCAGTTATGTGTCCATTGTACTATTACCACCAGAAACATCCGGTGAATTACTTGCTTCTGGGGATTTTCACGGTAACTTTGGCTTTCGCTGTCGGATTAATATGTGCTTTCACCAGCGGTAAAGACTTTCCTTGTCACACACTCTTCTTCTCCATATTCGTTTCTTGCCTTTTAAGGGACGCTTAATATTTAATTAGCCTGTGAGATCTCCAACACATTTGTGCTGGTTAATTGATAGAATTATCTTCCATGGTTAAATAGAAACATAGATTTGTGTTGAACATGCCAATCCTGGTTTAATAATATGATTAAAAAAAACCCTTAAGAAAGCATAGAGTTTTGGGACCTGAACACGTTATACAGTTCTGAGTTATTCATGAAATTTTGTTGTTGGAACAGGGAAAGTGATTCTTGAGTCAGCGATTTTAACAACAGTAGTGGTGCTTTCCTTAACCTTATACACCTTCTGGGCAGCAAAGAAAGGATATGACTTCAATTTTCTCGGTCCATTCTTGTTTGGTGCTATCATCGTTCTTATGGTCTTTGCCCTTATTCAGGTAAACATACTTGTTTGTGTTGGTTTAACATTCGAATGCAACAAAATTACAATAGTTATGAGCGTAGGAGAGGATGAATCTAGAAATTCAGGTTGAAAACTGAGCTTGGTTTGGGTTGTGTTTGCAGATACTGTTCCCGTTGGGTCGGATCTCAGTGATGATCTATGGTTGTTTGGCTGCGATAATCTTCTGTGGCTACATAGTTTATGATACAGACAATCTGATCAAACGTTACAGTTACGATGAGTATATTTGGGCAGCAGTTTCGCTCTACTTAGATATTATCAACCTCTTCTTGTCTCTCCTTACCATTTTCAGAGCTGCCGACGGTTAAATGTTGAAGCTTCTTTACTCTTTTTAAGTCTCGATCAGTGTCATTATCTATCATGTCCTTCGAAATATGCAAGTCTGTATTATAGTTAACAAGACTCTTATGTATCTGTACAGCATAACATATTAAATTGTTAACTCTTCCTTTAAGCTGGTCAATCTTCATGTCTTTTAATGTGCTTCTGCTTTCATGGTTCTCAAAGGCTTCTACCAGCTCACGGGTCAACCCTTCAAGCAATGTTTCATGAACAGCCGAAATCTGCAAATCTCCATTTTTCAATCTCATTCCTTTCTGTAAAAAGTTCCTGGTTCAACTTTTCTTTCTCCACTTTGATTCCTTCGAGTTCCACGAGTAAGTTCATCAAGTCAGCTTCCAATTTCAGATTAGCTTCATTCTTCTTAACCTGCTCTTCGTAATCTCCACGAAGTTCCAAAACCTGCTTTTCCTTGTCTTCTTCGATCGCTTTAACTTCCTTGTATCTACATTCTAATCTCTTTACACTAAGCAACTTATAGGAAATTATTATAAACTAAGAACACTTGGAAGAATACCTTTGACATTTCATTCGTGAAAGTAACAAAGGTTGACTCGTTCTTTTTTATTATTTTTTATATGAGTGTGCAAATTGTCAAATAAGGATGTTTAAAGAGATGTAAATTGGGATATTTTAAATTTCAAAACAACTATTTGTGGATTTTTAACAATAAGTCTTAGCTACTACTTCAAATAAAGCTTGTTGCTTTGATCAGCAACCAAACATATACAGAGTGGGGGAAGTAATAACAGACTCATGAAACCGCAATCTGCCTCAGACGCATCTTCCAAATTCCAAAACCTCACACCATTCTCCTGACCCGCCCAAAGCTGCGTCTCCGTACAAGCAATGTTCCTCAAGAATTTCCGGGATGCACCGCCGCACGCACCGGCACCTTGAATATCCCTGTGCCTCCTCCAGCAGAGATAAATTCACCGACACCGACATTAGAGATGTCAAATTTATAGTAGGCTTATCTGCTCCGATATCTGAATTTCATGCCCTCTCTTCCTTGGAAGATATTTTCGGCCACCTGATATTTTCTCTAAATATTATGATTGTACATTATTAGTTATTTTCAAAGATTTTTGTATATACAGTATTGTAAACGAGTTAGTTTCAAAAAAAAAAAAAAAGGTGATTGGAAGAATTATCTCGTAAGATTTTTTTCGTTTGATCTGTAAAGATTTCCTATATAAATAAAGAAAAAGAGCAAGTACACCAAAAAAAACCCTAAAACAAAGGGAGGCAGATCGATGGAGACGGAATCAAAGAAGAGCTTAAGTTGGGAGATAGACAACTTATTCTCGGACAAGAACGTCGATGTGCTCGAGTCAGAGCCCTTCACAAGCGGCGGCTGCAAATGGTACGTAAATCGAGAAGAATCTTCTAATTAAGTCTGAGATATATATGATCTTCAAGATTGATTTAAAAACTAAAAAAAAAGAGGTTTGATTTAAAAAGAAGTTGATATTTTTATCTATCTATTTTACAGACAAGAAATGCTTAATGTTCTGAGCTGAGGGCTCACACTAGCTTTTTTTAATTTTTTTGTTACATTTGCATCTGGTTTAGCATAATATATAAAATCTTTTAATAATCATTGGCAGGTTACTTCATTTGCCAAGATTTACATTCAGCACCCACACTTTCTTTTAGACTTTTCTCCAACCAAGAAAGAGCATCCAGTATATTTGGCTCTCTTCTTCTGCCTCATGGAGACACTGAGCAGTCTCCACAGAGCTTGTCTTTGGCTGAACTAACCAATGCTCAAGTCGCATTGACTGAGCTGACCAAAGCTGGCTTCAAGCTTGACTTTTTCAAGTCAAAGCTCGCCGAGATCTTTTTGGAGAGGAAGAAAGCACTTCCTCTGGGCCAACGGATCAAGAATTTGGAGTTGACTTTGACGGATCTCAAAGCTCAACGGGACCAGGAGACGATTAAATATACGTCTACTGCAAAATTTACTTCGTTCGAGTTCATAAACCTTTTTATTCACAGATTCTTTCTCTCTTGCTTCTCATTCTGAACAAAAAAAAACAAACTTTTGTATTTTAGTCTAAGATTCGGTAACTTTTGTTTAAACCTCACAATGCTCTGTTTCAGTTTTTTTTTCTTTCTAAATTCACTTTTGCTTCTTCCTTGAATTCATAGTTTTTCCATTCACTCGGATTTAAATCATTCGAATTTATATAAACAAGCCTGCTTATGCATGGATACATTTAACAAGTTTTTCATTAAAACCCACTCTTACATCTTAAGTTATTATTTTTCTGATTTTTATGTTAACAATACTATTATTATTCATGAAAAAGATATGAACACTCTTCAATAAAACAGAACCGTCACTTTCCAGTTTTAATACGCCGAAATAGATGGATAGTATAAGTGAGACAATCTTCATCGTCACTCACATAAAAATATAATCCTTATTCCACACCAAACCTACTTTTTCATTCTCACCAACGAATTAACGAATCGTTTGTTCCTTTAAAGTTTTTTCTTGACACATTGATGCAACACTGTGTGCCCCTCAAAAACTATAACAAAAAAAGATAGTATTACATACAATTAAGAAACCGTAATTTACCAAATTACCCTCGCCATTCGTTGCATTGTGTAGTGGGCCTAGTCTTTTGTGGGCCGGCCTTAAGCGGATAACGGCGGTACCATACAGTATATTGTAGACACAGCGAGCTGCTCACCGGAATTTCTGCCGCCGGGCTTATCTGTATCCCCGTCAAGAAGTTATGCTGCAAATACAGCGTCTGTATGCTCGCCGATGATAACCGCTCCACGAAGCTTGCCGGAACTTCACTGGTGAATCGATTGCTGTTCAGGTAGAGATTCTCTACGCTCGAGAGAAGCGGAGATATCCCGCCGGAGAATCGATTGTAGCTGAGATCTACGGTTGGAATCGTCACTTGATTCGCCGGCTGAATCTAACCGTAGAAGAAATTGCGTTGTAATTGAAGATTCGTGATCGGAAAGGCAAAGATTCGACCGGGGATTATACCGGTCAGCCGGTTTAAGCTGAGATCGAGATAATTGAGCTGGTTCAACCGGAGTAAATCCGGTCCACCGGTCCAGTTAACTGATTCCAGGCGAGTGAGAGGTATTGCAGCGAGGGAGGGAGAGACGCCGGAGATATTGAGCCGGTGAGGCTGTTGCGTTTGAGATCGATTCGGGTTAGGGTTTGTGAGAGAAACGGAGGGATTGATCCGGTTAAGTGATTGTGGCAGAGAATCAAATTGGAGAGCTCAGGTAAAGATCCGATGGACGGAGAAATAGTTCCAGTTAGCTGATTGTAGCTCAAATCGAGTGCTCTGAGACCACGAACCTCGCCAGACTCGCCGGAATCTCTCCGGAAATGAAATTCCGGCTGATTGCGCGAAATCGAAGGTCTTTTAACTGAGAGATAGTTTCCGGTAAAGCACCCATGATTCGGCAGGGGACAATGGAAAGCTCCGTGAGAGCAGAGAGTTTGCCTATGGTGACCAGATAAACCGGGTGAGCCGGCTCTGGGATCGCCGAGATTGAGAGAAACCACCTTATCTCCGTCACAGTAGATGCCGGTGAAACCACAGGGATCAGAGGTGAAATCCCAAGAGTCGAAGAACTTGGAACCAGGCAAATCATGAAGCGATTTACGAATGGCTTGCAGAGTCAAGAAATCAACTGGTTCAAAAATCGCCTCCGCTAAGAAACCGAATCGAAGCAGAAACAACAAACACCAAATCAACTGAGCTAGTAAATCTCATCCTCGTCTTCTTCAAACTTAACCGTAAAAGCTTAAAGAAACAGAGACTATTTATATACAAAAGAGAAGAACAGATAGAAGCTGTAAAGCAGAGTTTATTATTTGATTTCCCGTGAGAGGAAAATCAGGTTGCGTATGGTTGTAATGGAGGTGTTCTCGTCGGAGCTTCCGTGAGAGCTTTAATGGCGGATTATCAAACAATTAAAAAAGAAAGAAAAGGTTTATCGAGAGAAGAGAAAGAGTAAACAAAGTGGCTTGAGAAGGAAGTCAAATAACAAAGACGTTATGTCCAGACCCGCCTCGCTAAGCTCAACGGTTTAGAGGACCGGTCCGCGGACATAATTTTCATATTTTTTAAATTATTAAAAATTAATTTTATTTTTTAAAATTAAAATTTTCAATTTTAAATTTAAATTAACTTTAAATATCACTTTTCTTCTAAATATTTTAGTTTTTAAATGTTAATTTTTTGGTTTTTATCACATATTTTATATATTATATTATCATAACTATATAAAATTATTTATTTTTATTAAATATTTGTAACCCGCGGGCCGATCCGCTAATCCACGGGCATAACCCGCTAAAATCCATAATCCGTTTGGATTTGCCCGCAAGGTCCGCTATTTAACGGACCTAATATTTTGTGTCTATACCCACTCCGTAACGGTCCGGGCTGAGCTATACCCGCGACTTATGCCTGTTTTGACACCTCTAACTGTACTACCCACATCCAACAAATCTTGCGACCTAAAAGTGTATTCATAGCATTAGTTTTTTCTTTAACATACCCAAAAATCATAAGAGACAGTAACCAAGATTTAACCCCCAACAAATAAAATAAAAGGTATTTTGATTATCCAAATTTAAACCCAAAAAAAAAACGATTGGGAAGATATATTAATTTTTGTTGGTACTGTAGATTCGGTTTGCCATATGGCTTGATTAATCAAGAAAAGAATAGTCCGAGTATGTTATTGTTACATTGCTGGAGTCAGTATTCGGCTAAGTAATATAAGTTAGGGTCGAATTCTAAAAAAGTTATTTGTCAATCGTTTGAATACCTCATTATGATCTTCTGTGGATATTTTTTATTTTTTGTTGTTCTTGTTGTTGTTGTCAGCAAATATCTCAAAATAAATACATGAAAAAGATGAAAAAGCTATAACATTTTAGATGGTGAAAAGAAAGAAAGAAAGGAATTGTAAGGTTGAAAGCTATAACTAATTAATCTCAACAATACATTTTGATAAATCAATATTTTGAGGATAAAAAAGTACTAAATACAACTGAAATAAAATTGATGAACTATGTACAAGGCTAGCATAAGAGCTTGCAGCCATTTAGATTATAAGAATATTTCCGGCCCTTACATCTTGGAAAGTCGTTTATAGCCTAGTCGTATTTCTAGATTTGCCCTTCCTTTCATACCCAAGTACAAAGCTAGCATAAGAGCTTGCGGCCATTTAGATTATAAGAATATTTCCGGCCCTTACATCTTGGGAAGTCGTCTATAGCCTAATCGTATCTCTAGATTTGCCCTACCTTTCATACCCAAGTTCAGACTCTATCCTCTAGTATGTGGTTATTTCTATTTTTATATCTTCGGGAGGACTATGTACAGTATATCTTTTATTTCAAAATGAAACATTGTAAAAACCTAAAAACTACATGTGTATTTATATTTTAAATAAATTCTTTATTATTAATTTAAGATAAAAATAAAAATAATAGCTTATGTTGCCTAGTTTATGTTCTGTTCGTTTAATTTGTTTCGGAAACTCGGGGTTTTCCCAGAGCTTAACTACTTTCAATATATTATATCAGGGGACAAATATAAATAAATAAAAACATTATGACCCCCATATAAATATTTCTGGTTTCGCCACTGGCAACAACAGTTTCTAACGATCAAGGAGATGGAGGCGGTTGCACGCACCCCCAAAATGCAAACCGCTTTTTCATCCTCTTTCTTCGTTCACCTTTCTCTCCACCATAGATATAATCCCGAAGAAGAATCCTCGTTTTGCTATCCGATATCTTTGCTTTCGCTCGATCCACTCTTTCTCCTTCCAATTTCAATAACAGAAACTGTAATCTCTGTATCTCCAACTGTAACCTCCCAATCTTCTCTGAGCCTCTTCTCGCTTGTTCTGATATTCTTCTCCTTCTGCTACTCTCATTTTCATCAAGATCCATTGATGATTTGCTTCCATCTGACCTCTCAAATCCGCTTTGGACTTCTGTCACCAGTTTTCTGTTGATGCTTAAAAGCTTCTCTAATGCTTCCTCTGCTTCATTGACCTGTCCCTTGATCGTTTCGTACTCATTTTCTTTTCCTTTCTCGCCTTTTTCCTCTGTCTCCACTTTGCTTTTCAAATCTTCAACGGCGATATGAAGGTTTGAGAGCTTCTGTAAATCCGAATCAAGTCTCTCTAGAACTTTCCTCTTGTTTATGTCTTTGTTTGGATCTGTGAATCTATCGGAGATCTCTAATTTGTCCACAACCAATGATTCTTCAGACAAGGATTTACCTTTCTGAGGATTATGTGGCTTCCCCTCTAAACTGTGATCATCTTCTTCTATCTTCAAAATGTCTCTCTTACTTATCCCATATGATGAGCAATCAGAAACCTGATCGAGTACAATATCTTTTGTGATCATCTCGCCTTCCTCGGAATAGATTTCATGGTTCTGTTTCCGTAGGCTTCCACTTCTCCTTCTGCTTCTTCGGGCAGAAGAATGTTTTAGTTCTTCCATTGCAAGCTTTTTGGTTACTGCCTCCTCAATAGCTTTGATTCTCAAGCTTATTTCTTGCAACTCTAAGAATCCATCGTTGTTATCCTCCCCTGAAGCAGTTTCCTGGTAAGAGATATACCCACGAAAGATTCGTTATTCTCCAACAAGAAAATTCAAAATTAACAACAAAACAGATGCAACGGAAATATGACTTAGACCAAGGGCAAAGCTATCTAGAACTTGATGATTACTATCTGTGACTCAAAGTATTTGATTATTAGAAGAAGATTATTCTAAGATAACTTACTTTGGATCCATTATCGAATTCGAGAGGCATGTCAATATGTTTTTCCAGAGATTCTATGCTTTCCTTCAACAAGAAAATAGCTTGGGCGTATTTGCACATGAGATCGTTTTGTCCACTGTTCGCATCCTCTAAATTTTTCACTCTTCCTTTAAGCTGGTCAATCTCCATGTCTTTTAATGTGCTTCTGCTTTCAAGGTTCTTACAGGCTTCTACCAGCTCACGGATCAACCCTTCAAGCAATGTTTCATGAACAGCCGAAATCTGCAAATCTCCAAACAATGTTGCAGCCTGAGACTCCCACTGTTCAATCTCATTCCTTTCTGTAAAAAGTTCCTGGTTCAACTTTTCTTTCTCCACTTTGATTCCTTCGAGTTCCATGAGTAAGTTCATCACGTCAGCTTCCAATTTCAGATTAGCTTCATTCGCATGACTATTCTTCTTAACCTGCTCTTCGTAATCTCCACGAAGTTCCAAAACCTGCTTATCCTTGTCTTCTTCTATCGCTTTAGCTTCCTTGTATCTACATTCTAAACCCTCCACTACCTCAGATAATTCAGATTTTTCATTTTGTACGATGGAGATCATCAGCATTGCTTCTAGAAGCTCTTTCTCCTGCTGACCCAACTGATCCTTCACATTAGCAATTTCATGTTCCAACTGATCATTGGCTGATCTGGCAGAGAGCAGTTCGGCTTCCAATTTCAGATTAGAGTCATTAGCATGACTATTCTTCTTAACTTGCTCCTCGTAGTCTCCACGAAGTTCCAAAACCTGCTTATCCTTGTCTTCTTTTATCGCTTTAACTTCCTTGTATCTACATTCTAAACCCTCCACTACCTTTGATAATTCAGATTTTTCATTTTGTACGATGGAGATCATCAGCATTGCTTCTAGAAGCTCTTTCTCTTTCTGACCCAACTGATCCTTCACATTAGCAATTTCATGTTCCAACTTATCATTGGCTGATCTGGCAGAGAGCAGTTCGGCTTCCAATTTCAGATTAGCTTCATTCGCATGACTATTCTTCTTAACCTGCTCCTCGTAGTCTCCACGAAGTTCCAAAACCTGCTTGTCCTTATCTTCTTCTATCGCTTTAGCTTCCTTGTATCTACATTCTAAACCTTCCACTGCCTTTGATAATTCAGATTTTTCATTTTGCACAATGGAGATCATCAGCATTGCTTCTAGAAGCTCTTTCTCCTTCTGACCCAACTGATTCTTCACATTAGCAATTTCATGTTCCAACTGATCATTGGCTGATCTGGCAGAGAGCAGTTCGGCTTCCGATTTCTCTAGCAAACCCTCAAGCTGTAAATTCTCAATTTCTGCAGATTTGAACTTATCACCAACCACCTTTACCTCTTCCTCGAGCTTACACTTGACAAAACTGAGTCTGTCCAGATCCTCGTTTAGTTTCAACGCTCCTGAAAGTTTTTCCAAGACGACATCCTCCAAAAGAAGAATGAGATTGCTTTGGTATATGGTTTCGGAAAGAAGCAAAGAGATGTCCTCTTCTAGTTTACTTTTCTCCTCCTCCAACTGCAATGTCGACTTTGTCAAGTATATTTTCTCGTCCAAATTCTTGTTATTCTCTTCCTGCAAAATGGTGTATTCATCTCGAAATTGCAACACTTGCCTGTGCAAATCCTCAATTTCTACGTTCAAAACTTCTTCTCTGTTGACTCCTTCATTAACTTTTGTGGTCAATTCTCCATTCATGTAGATAAGTTTCTGAGTCTCATCTTGCGAAAACGAGAGCTGTTGATACTGAGAATCAAGTTCTCCCTCAAGGATTTTCTTCTCTGTTGCAATACCTACAGCTTCTGATTTAAGTTGCCGAAGAAATTCAACAAGGACGAGGTTCTCAATGGCAGAGTGCTGGTTTTCATCCCGAATCTTCAAAAGCATAGTTTGCATGTCACTAAGTCTACTCAATATGTCATGCCAATTTTTCTGGTCTCGCGAATTCTCATCACCGGAATCCATACCGGGAATAATTTCAAGCTTCATCAATACCTGGTAGATACCTGTTCTCAGTATTTTAATACAGTTAATCGAGGAGTCAATCTGCACTTGTTTCCCAGTATTTTCCTGTTCTAGCTCAGAGACTAGCTTCTCTAATAGTTTAGAAGCCTCTTTGATATTCTGATTCTCAGCAATCAGAGAGGAACACCTCTCAAGCCAATCCTGCAAACATTTCTGCAGAACAATAATCTCAATGTGAGCATCATGAGCTCGATCCAGCTCCACTTGAAATACTCTCTCCCGGCACTGGTTTTCATCTTCAAGGTGATGGATCTTTGATTCCATACCATTCATTTGACTCTCAGATAATTGCACAAAACTAGCATACTCGCGGTCCTTGCCATCTAAAGACATTCCCAACTCTTCAATTTTCTGAAGGAAAGATTCCCTCTCGGTCGCTAATTCCAAAACTTTCACTTTTAACTCTGCCTGTTCTTTCTCGAGATCTTTAATTCTTTTTCTCATTATATCCAATTGAGAGAGTAAGCTTTCTCTTTCACTAGTTAAACTGGACTTGTCGTCATTCAGCAGGTGGCATGAGTCTTCTAGGCTATTCAAATTTGACTTGAGTTCTTCAAGTTCTGCAGTGGCATTATAAAGAGAATTCTCCAGTAACCTGTTTTCCTCAGAAAGTTTCTTGCTGTTTTCTGTAGCACTCTGCAGACGGGAAATCAACATGTCCTTCTCAGAATGAAGGCCGGATTTCTCTTCTGCAAGTGACATACAAGATTCCTCCAGTGACTTCAGCTTTCCTCTAATTGTTTCCAGCTCAGCATTCAAATCTGATATGGAGTTCTCCAAATGAAAGTTTTTCTGAACAAGTTTTTCCATCATTTCTAACTTCTCAAGCAGGGCCATCTTTTCGATACTTTCTCTTTCCTTGGATTCCTTTAGCTTTGAGTTCTCCTCCTGCAACTCCCTGACAGAAGACACAAAGTCTTCTGGATGTAAACCAACCAACTCCACCTGTTCTACCATGGACTGGTGTTTTTTCCCTATTTGACTTAATTCCTCTTTAAGACAGTATATTTCTTGCTGCAAAGCATTTCTCTGGTCCACTCTCAGTTCAACTTCTGCTTCAAGTTTCTGTATTGTCTCCCGTAATCTTGAGACCTCCTCCTGAAAACTTTTAATTGATGCAGCCGAAGAGAGATTGAGCTCACTGAGGCTTTTGTTCTCGTTTTTTGCTTCCTGCGCTTCCTCCAGTAAACCATTGTTACGAGCCTCCATATCTTTCAGGATTTGAGACCTGTTTTGCAGTTCCAAACCCAAAGTGCTTAGCTCCTCCTGAGACTGAGAGTGCAATTGTTGTAGGGTTTGAAAGGCGGTCTCAGCTTCCATGAATCGCAAGTGTTCTTCCTGTACACAGGTCCACAATCTCCCCATCTCTTTCTGTTTCTCCGTGAGTTCTTGACTTTGATTCCCCATTTTCTCCAATAGACTATCCAGCTCAGAATTAAGATTTTGATTTGATCTCTCAAGCACAACACATTTTTCCTCTGCAAATTTTAACTTAGCAACTCCATCCTCTATTTCACGGCTAAGCCTCTGAGTTTCTTCTTCAGCATGAAATAACTTGAGCTTTAAATCTGCAATTGTATCCAGGCACTGTTGGTACTGGAGTTCATAAGCTTCGTTTACTTCAATTAAGTTGGAGACTTTTTGCTTCAAGCTTTCAACTTCACCCTCAGCATTTTCTGCCCGCTGATTGATTAACCTTGCATCTTCCTCAGCCTTGCGCAATCTCTCTTCCACGTTAGATATGGTTTCCAAGCATTGTCGATATTGAACAAGAGCAGCTTCCTTGTCAGTTTCGGATCTAACAAGGCTTTGCTTCAAGGCTAGAGTTTCAGCTTCGGCTCTGCTGGCTCGTTCATCTACTTCCCCAGCCTCCTTCTGGGCTAGGGAAATGCGATCCTCCAAATCAGCTATGTTTTGTAGACATTGCTGATACTGAAGAAGACTGGACCCCTTTTCAACCTCTAGTTTGCTGAGGGATTCTCTGAATGTTTCGACCTCAGCTTCGGCTCTTGTGGCTCGTTCTATAAGCCCCCTGGAGTCCTCTTGTGCACGAGATACCTCAGACTCTAGATTAGACAGTCTCTCCAAATTCTGATCAAACTGAGCTAAGCTAGCTTCCTTTTCAGCCTGAACTTTAGAAAGAGCATCTTTTAAAGCCACAATTTCAGCCTCAGCTTTGCTTGCTCGTTCAGATTCTGAAAGAACCTTAGCATTTCTTCCTTTTCCATCAACATCATTGAAATTCAGTCCTTTTCTTGCCTTTACAGTTTTCAAACCTTTCCCGTTACTCATAGACTGAGGGTCTTCCATGAAGGCTATATTTCGCTTTACTGTACTCATATGAGAGATCCCCAAAGCATCTTTTTGTAAGTCACTGGGGTAGACCGGAGCTCGGATAGGAGGATAATTCTCAGGCGTTTGTGGATCAAACTCATCGGTGGAAGAACCAAGAGGTGAGTCCTCACCAAACATCATGGGGTCTTGGTTTGGGAAGGCTTCTGCCATAGTCTGCTGAGCATGACGAATAACACCAGTAGCATGATCGTATCTTTCAGCTAATGCACGATAAGCTCTATAAAACTCCTCAACCAATTTCATAAGTTCAGGCCGCTTTTTGTAATACATTTCTGCCCGCCTCGCAAAGGAGTCTGCATCTTCTTCAATAACCTTGATCATTTGCTTGACTTTACTATCCATATCTGTCAACAAAAATAGAAAAATGTAAGTAAATCGCAGAAAAAGTTTCCCGCATGACACAAAACTGAGCTTTAAAGTCAATGAAATTTGTACATTATGATCCTCCCTTGGGCAATACGAGGCACGTTAAAACAACAAAATAACTTAAAGAAAGTTTTAATTCAGATGAGCTAGTAGCTTCTCTTAGACTCTTAGTTACATACCTGTAAGATTCTCCTGAAGCCATTTTGAGTTCTTGGGGCTTATGTGACTATCCCACCACCAAGAATAGCGTTTAGTATTACCATTCACAACAGAAGTCATATTTTCCCAGTAAAGTTACACACCAAACTATGAGGATATTAGATCACTCCGGAACCAGAATGTGCAAATTCAAAGTCTCAATGCAAGTACACCAAATTTCTCCGCAAAATTCCTAAACTTAAGAAATAAAAAAACGGCAAGGGTTAAGCTTCCATAATAGTAATGAACAAGCTGATCAATCATATACTAGAAAACAAAGACAGAAGAAAAAGAAAAACAGAAACGAATTACCAGGTCAATGAAGGCCAAAATCGAGACAATAAAAATAATTCAATTCGGTAGTAACCTGGTCAAACAAATATCAAACAAATCGTTACAGATGAAAACTCGGATCAGCATTAAAACGATTCATAAGCTCTAAATCCTAAATCCTAAATCCTAAATCCTAAATCCAAGGGAAGATAACATATAATATGATCTTTTACAGGAATCAGAGATTATAAAACCATACTTAGCCGAAACTGAAATTAGCTATAGCAGTTGATCTACCAAACAAATCTAACAGTACTGAAATCAGGATTACAAGGAAGTGAAGATCGTGAGGATTACCGGAAAGAATAGTTCTTCTATAAAATATTTCCGATCAGCTTCCACTTTCACTTCTTCTTTTTCTTCGGATATCTCTCATCTCATCTTCTTCATCTAGATCTCTCTCCTTCTCTCTCTGCAGGCGTTTCTACTCTGGTTTCTACTTTTTACGTTGTGAAGAAATTGGTTAGGTACGGTGGACTTAGAGAGAAGCTATGAAATGACGATATCACCCTCTTCTTCTGTTCCCAAAAATGTTTTATTTCAATATTTTAGTTAGTCTACTGTTGCGTGACTTGGCTCCCTTGGGATCGCCTGCGCTGCAATGGGATCTCCAATTTTAAAAAGAACTTATGCGACTTTTATGTCCTATAGAAAATGATTTTATCCATCTACAATTAAAATAAAAATCTTGTGTGATTTTATTTGTTTTCTCCTAATTTGTATGCGCCATGAAAAAGTATAAGAGAGATTCGATCTGATACTTTCCATTTCCCTATGGAATGTTTTTGTTTCAAATATAGATCTAGATGATGACAGTAATATGCATTACCGTTATAAAAATATAAAAACTCTGTGATCTAGTAATTGCGCTTAAAACTGAAATGTTTTTATAAATTAAATTAAATTAATATTTGGAATAATAATATTGTAAAATTAGATGAGAAATAATAATGATAGGGAGGCTGACAAGTGAAAAAAGTGACAAAGACAGGATGTCTTGGGCGGTGAGCTTTCGGTCCACTTCCGTCACCCTTTGTTATTTATTTCTATTCTCCACGTTGGATTTTAGATTCCACCTATTGCCTGCCATCTTGCGTCTCAAAAAAATTCCAATCATTTAAAGAGGCTGCTTATGACTTTCCTCATGTGAAATTTGAAAGAAATACAAATGGAATCATATTTTTAACCATTTCATTCCGCTTTCTCATCGTTTATCAAGTTTAAAAATGAAAAAGTCAAAACTAGATTTACAAGAATTAAGTAAATCTCATTATTAAAAAATAATAAAAAAAAGAGGACAGAGAAACAAAATAGTAAGGAAATCATGACTAGTATGCAATTTTTTTTTTTTGACGGATGCGTTACTTCTTTGACACAACTTAATAACTTATGGCATACTTTTCTTTTTTTTGTTACCAATCAACGAACATTCAAGAAAAAAAATAAAAAATTATTTACCTATTGGGAATATTTAGAGTGTCTGACTTCTAAGCATCACAAAGGGCTATATAAATGTTTACATAACGTTTCGAGCTATTTAAGATTCATTTATTGTAAAATAAAAATAAAACGTGACTTGGAGGAATCAACAATTTTCGTTAGAAGTTTTTAATTAAAAATATATATGTTCTCGTTCACTTCGTTGCCAATATTGAATTAATTTTTAGGAGTATGTATGATTTTTTCTTTATTTTATTTTTGTCGGTTCTAGAATAGATGAGATCAGTGATGAAAAAAAAATGAATATGGGAAGAAGGTCATCACTCAACAGCTACCTACCTAACACTTTAATAGTTCCAGCTCGATCAGTTTCATGCCACAAAACTTATACTTTAATATTTTTAGAAATCGTTTACGACTGTCCCTCCATATAATAGACTAATAGTCAAAGCTAATCCTATGTATTATACTCTAAATAGTATGACCAAGTGAAGGTTGCTGACAAAAAAAAAAAAAAAAATTAAGACCAAGTGAAATTTAAAAATACATAAACATCACTGCGACTGCGGCGAGGTATATGGATTATTCAAAAGTATTTATGTTTCAAAATTGAAACAAGGCCTTGTAGCCTCCAATGCTTCGCAAAGATAGGCCCATCATAAAATATTTGAAGCCCATACTGGTAAAGTCCAGTAGCGAGAGGGTAAAGACGCAACGCAAGCGCAACATCAGACGCATATCCATATGACACATATTAGTGGATCATACAGGAAAAAAGTGTGCCACGTTACTATTCATTATTGGTTAGTTTTTACTTAGAATGACCAAAAACTCCTCGTTGTTTTGGTTTATCTACGACTGGGTAACAAGTACAGTTGTTGAGTCACACTTGTTTGTTTTTACTCGGAAAATTCGAAAATCGAGATCAATGTCGATAACGGTGTGGGCATTTCGGCGGAATGTTCGCCGGAAAAGTTACTCGATGATCCTTAGATATATATCCGGCTCCACGTCTTTCGGAGGAGCCTCGATTACGCCTAAGGAGCGGTGCATTGAGAAGGTTTTGGTGGCGAACAGAGGTGAGATAGCTTGCCGGATCATGAGAACGGCGAAGCGTTTGGGGATTCAGACCGTTGCAGTTTACAGTGACGCTGATAGAGATTCGCTCCATGTGAAGTCTGCAGACGAGGCGGTACGGATTGGCCCGCCCTCGGCTCGGCTCAGTTACCTCAGCGGTGCTACTATCATGGAGGCAGCGGCTCGGACTGGTGCGCAGGTACGATTTTGATTAGTCTATTGTGTAGTCCCGAGACGTTAGTGGAATAGGAGAGCCAAATTTCTGAAATTGGAACTTGGACGTGGTATTGGAATAGATGGGGGAAGTAATTGCAAGAATTGTCTTATTTCTAGCTATATATTGTGTTCATATTACTGTTTCTTGCTAATATTTGATTCAGGTTCCACGATAAGTGGTTTGGGGTTGCTTCGTTTTTCTGTAGCTGATGTCTTATTTGAATTGTACCTAGGCAATACACCCTGGCTATGGGTTCTTGTCAGAAAGTTCCGACTTTGCCCAACTCTGTGAAGATTCTGGTCTAACATTCATTGGACCTCCAGCATCTGCTATTAGAGATATGGGTGATAAAAGGTGACATAACAGGAACAGGATGTTTTGCACAAGCTGTCTTTTATCCTTAAGTTCTGACGGTGTGGTCCTCGTGTGTATTTATTTAGTGCATCCAAGAGAATAATGGGGGCTGCTGGAGTTCCTCTCGTGCCTGGATATCATGGTCATGAGCAAGATATTGATCATATGAAGTCCGAAGCAGAAAAGATTGGATACCCTATCATAATCAAACCAACACATGGAGGTGGGGGGAAGGTATGTTTATGATTTACGACACTGATTTTTCCAATAGATTGCTTCTTGTAATAGTCAACTTACTCATGTCACCTTGAAATGTTTCCATTTATTTATATCTCAGCTTTTATATTGGCTCCAGAAACATGGTTTGTAATTATTTTAGTGGTGGAAATACAGATCATTGATCAATAAGTTTGATACCCTTTTAACGTTTTTTTTGGTTTTGAAGTAAATAAGCTTTTGTGTGTTAGGGAATGAGGATAGTGCAAAGTGAGAAGGATTTTGCTGATTCATTTCTGGGGGCTCAACGTGAGGCTGCTGCTTCTTTTGGGATTAACACAATTCTTCTTGAGAAATACATCACTCAACCAAGGCATA
The DNA here is from genome assembly GCA_028015245.1 of Cardamine occulta. Taxonomy (NCBI): domain Eukaryota; kingdom Viridiplantae; phylum Streptophyta; class Magnoliopsida; order Brassicales; family Brassicaceae; genus Cardamine; species Cardamine occulta. The sequence continues at coordinate 27,352,244 of CM051364.1, read as the reverse complement.
TAGAAGTCCAGGTAGTGGGTCGGGAAATTCCATATTCTGTTTCTTTTATGAAACTCTGGTTATGTATAGAAAAGGAAGACAGATATTATTACTTTGGCTTAAAGTATTAACCTCTATATCTACTGCCATGTTCTGTTTAAGTTGTATGGATTTAAGTAATATTTATCTGGCTCTTAGATTTTTCTAGCATTTTAACTAATTTTCCTTTTGTGTTTCCACTTCTTTTAGATATTTGGTGACAAACACGGAAATGTTCTTCATCTGTATGAAAGGGATTGCAGTGTGCAAAGAAGACACCAAAAGATTATTGAAGAAGCTCCTGCGGTAATGACTGTATTCTTTCTATTATTGGTTTATACATTTTCTAGCACAAATGGATGTGGGTCTGATTGAAACTCTGCTGGTGCAGCCTAATATATCTGAAAAGTTCCGCGCAAGCTTAGGCCAAGCTGCTGTCTCTGCGGCACGGGTATCCCTTTAAATCCTGCTTTCATCATTTAAAGATTTAGTGGTTTTCAATGAGAAACCTTATTCAAAAATGTTTCATTATATTCTGTATGTTACATTCATTTATAGTAGACTGCATATCCCATGGGTCTCTAATTTCTATATTTTACGTTTTGCATTACTAATGTCTGATCATTAGTTATATGATCGAAGATTACACCATTTTTATCTTGAGTTCCATTGATGTGTAGCCATTTGAAACCTCTTATTGCTAGGCTATCTTTCACTTCAACTTCCACAAGAAGCGCTTATATTCTGTTACTTCTGATATTTAAAGGCAGTTGGATATTACAGTGCTGGGACGGTGGAGTTTATAGTTGACACTGAGTCTGATCAATTTTATTTTATGGAAATGAACACCCGTCTCCAGGTGCCTCTTTGATCTGTAATGTATAATTAAATTTTACCTCAAGAAACATTTTCTCATCCAAAGAAACACTGATAATCCTTCTTAGGTCGAACATCCTGTAACGGAGATGATTGTTGGTCAAGATCTTGTGGAATGGCAAATTCGGGTTGCCAATGGGGAACCTCTCCCCATAAGCCAGTCGGAGGTGCCAATGTCAGGTATCGCACTACCTCCTTGAGATAAATGGAAAACAGTGTGATATTACTGTTGAGACCCTGATTTTGCAAGATATCATGCTTACTTTTGCAAGATATTACTGGCAGAAAAAAATCTGAACATTTTTTGGTGAAAGTTTATTTATTAATTTGCGGCTTTTGCTAATCCGCATATGTATCCTCTTGGCAGGTCATGCCTTTGAGGCCAGGATATATGCTGAAAATGTTGCAAAAGGATTTCTTCCTGCAACTGGGGTCCTCAATCATTATCGCCCTGTTGCAGTCTCATCATCAGGTGCGGTTCAAGATTGTGTATAAAACTGTTTCTTTTTCCATCTTATGGAAAGTTTTGTTGTCTGTCAGACATCAGATCCTGTTTTTGTCCTGTTGTGAACCTATTTCATGTTGGAATTTGTCTGTAGCAGTTCGGGTTGAAACTGGAGTTGAGCAAGGAGATACTGTTAGCATGCACTATGATCCTATGATTGCAAAGCTTGTCGTCTGGGGAGGTAACCGTGGTGAAGCTTTAGTGAAACTAAAGGATTGCTTGTCGAACTTTCAGGTACATTCCCTGAGAACCCGTAACAAAATTTTGGAGCTCTCTTGCAGTGGCCATTATACCTCAGCATAACTAAAAATTTTCAAGGCCTTATGGTTTCATTTATGAATTTCTTAAGAAACCCTTTCAAGTTTCTTGCACATCGCTTCTTAGCTACCACAATAGTTAAAGTAATTACATGGTATCTTTGTTGGCAGGTAGCAGGTGTACCTACAAACATAAATTTCCTTCAAAAACTTGCTAGTCATAAGGAGTTTGCAGTGGGCAATGTAGAAACTCATTTTATTGAGCACCATAAAAGTGATCTATTTGCTGATGAAAGCAGTCCAGCTGCAGCAGAAGTGGCATACAAGGCAGTTAAGCATAGTGCAGCATTGGTGGCTGCTTGTCTATCTGCATTCGAGCATTCTGCTTTGAATGAAAGTAATCATGGTCAGTTCACATGAGTCTAGTTTCTTCTACACAAGCTACATGATTCACGTGCTTGCCTTAATTTATTATGTGTAACTCATCCAGGGAAACTTCCATCGATATGGTATTCTCATCCTCCTTTTAGGGTCCATCATGAAGCCAAACAAACCATTGAGCTAGAGTGGAATAATGAAGGTGAGGGAACTGACTCTAACCTTATATCACTTGGTGTAATATATCAACCAGATGGAAGCTATCTCATTCAGGTATTAACTAACTTTGAGATTCATTTTAAAATGATAACGCTGAACCCCATTGCTGTATGATATACGTACTTCATTTATGACTCCTATAATTGGGATTCTAATGTTTTGAAAACATTCAACGAGACAGGAAGGCAATGATTCTCCTAGTTTAGAAGTCAGAGTAACTCGAGAAGGAGAGTATGATTTTAGAGTTGAAGCGGCTGGATTGAGCATGAATGTTAGTCTAGCTGTTTACTTTAAGGTAAATCTTTAGCATATGTTCAAGCAGCTCTTCACAGCTTTATCTCATGATCTTTTTGTCTCTCTTGAAACTGCTACTTATGATGTGTTTTTGGTGACAGGATGGTTACAAGCATGTCCATATATGGCATGGTTCAGAACACATTCAGTTCAAGCAGAAGGTAGGAATAGAATTCTCCGAAGATGAAGAAGGTGTACAACACAGAACAAGCTCTGAAGCATCATCGCACCCTCCAGGAACCGTTGTGGCCCCCATGGCTGGTTTGGTAGTTAAGATACTTGTCGAAAACGAAGCCAGAGTAGATCAAGGTCAACCTGTATTAGTCCTAGAAGCAATGAAGATGGAGGTTTGTATACAAATCTTTTCCTTATACTGCAACACATACCATGAACATACAAATTGTTAACTAATCGTTTAATCCTTCACTGTGGTGGAGCAGCACGTTGTGAAAGCCCCCTTTTCTGGAAGCATATATGACCTCAAAGTTAAGGCAGGCCAACAGGTTTCAGATGGTAGTGCTCTCTTCAGGATCAAAGGGGTTAGTGGTAATTTAATACTAACATTTTGCTCTTTTATACACTCATATCATCCTTTGAGAATTTCAACCAACTCCACCGGTTTCACAATCTTTGCAGGATAAATAACACGATTCGCGATTGATTAAACCCACCCGCTGGCTTGTCCAAAACATGAACTAATAAGCATTTGGGTGTGTGTAAATAAACCGAAATCTTACAATATTAAATAAATTCAAAGCTTTATCAATGTATATGCCGCCTCTATCCATATCTGTGCGGCTCGAGATTGAAAGTAACTTATTAGTATACAAAATGGTGAATACATTAATAATCAAGATAGACCGAGCCATTTCTTAAATGCTAAACCGGCTTCTCTCTTCTTCAGCTGAGACTCGCTCTGAACTTTTGGGGCTTTGCCTTTATATGCAGTCTTGTGATACTTCAAGAAGAGCATCCGATACTTGTATTTATCAACAAACATATTCTTCTTCTCCATCATCTCCACAACTTCATTAGCCCGTGAGAAAAACCCACCTCTAACAAACGTGTAGAGCACCGCATCGAGCAACTCTTGATCAAACCTCATCGATGAAGTTGCTGCGGCTATGGACTTCATTTCTCCCCATAGCTCAGTAACCTCTGTGTATTTACTCCCTATAGCAGCATATCCTGTGACCATCGAATGAAAAGTTTGAGCATTCGGCGAATGCCCAAGACTTCTCATCTTCTTTAATGCCTTGCCTTCTCCGCATCTTGCATCAAACCTTTCTTGCTAAAGAAATGGATCACATTGCTCCAATCATGAACACCAGCATCCAAACTCTGCCCTTCTCTGATTTCTCTCAAAAGTTTCGACATAAGCCCTGCCTCTGCTTTTCCTTCAGAACCCTTTAAGAGCTTCTCAAACTGCTGATTTCCCCCTCTCGGTATTTTTGCCTCTTTCATCTCCTTGAACACATTGAGAGCTCCATGAGTATCGTTCTGAATAACTTGAGATTGGATTAACGCTTCATAACAGCTCGAGTCTAATTGAATCCCTGCCTTTTGAGCATCTCTAAGGAGTGATGTCACTTCTCTTGTTCGGTTTGTTTTGCAGTAAGCTCTGAGAAGCAAAGAATAAACCGAAGAACCGGTTCTTATCCCAGCCATACGCATCTCGTAGAGTAGATCATGCGCCTGATCCAACATTCCTAGAGAAATACATGCGTTGATAACATTCACCAGCATCGAGTTATCACTAGAAACAGGGGAGTCTTCATGTTCTGCCTTTAACAGAAACTCTGCTAATTCCTTCATCTTTCCACTTTCCAAGAAGGCCTTCGTTAATTTCATATAAATCTCTTCCGTTGGCTGCAAAACACCGCGCTCCGAGGTAATCAATTCGACTTGTACATGCAACTTAGCCAACAATTCACTAAGAACATCCTTTGCCTCAGCTTCGAGTTTCAAAAACTTCCTGTCTCTGAAAAACTCATCGTAAGTAATCATACTACTGTGAATAGTAACCACTTGAGTTTCAGGATCATCGTGTTCTATAACCTCTGATCCTTTCCCAGATACTTTTTTGAGATTTAATGTATCATCATCTGCAGTATCAAATCCAAGAATGGCGGCTCCAAGTGAGTTCCTTGCTACCTTTCCTCTTCTTAGCATTTCCAGAACCATTTTCGAAGCAGATTCGAGATCCCCAAATTTCAGGTGACACATAAGCAAGCAGTTGTAGAATTGCCAAAACTGAGAATCATTCAAGTTACAAGCTTCATCTATATGCCTTTGAAGCTTCCTCAGTTCCTCTCTCCGCCCATTTTTTCGTATATATCAGCCTTAGCACCAATCTTCGGTATCATATCAAGAAGCTGTTCAGCTTTTCGTGTTGTCCCAAACAACAAACAACCCGCCAAAGCAATGTTCAACGCCTGAGTATTAGGCTTCATCGCAAGCAAAGGTGTGTTGCTCTTCTTCCGTGGATCAACTCTGTTGTTCTCAAACAAGTAACCAATCTCAAGAACCAACTCAGCAGAAAGATAACTTCCTGATCCCGCAAGAGACATATGGGCCAAAACAGCAGACCAAGCACTCACGTGAGGATACTCTTCTGTCTCAACTAGCTTCCTCAATATTGTTGATGCAGGAACAGCCATGCCTGACTTAGCGAGAGCCAAGGAGAGATATAGAAGAGGTTCTTTCTCCAGCAAATTCTGTTTACTCTCCTCAAAGGCTTGTTCCACTAAACTGTAACCCTTTTGCAGCCAATTGGAATCAAGACTCTCAGCAAAACAAACCAAAACATTGTTAACAACAGATTTTCGTGGGAAACCTTACATTTGCATATGCTGTTCAAACAATTCCAAGCTTCATCACATCTACGTGCATCAACTGCAATTTGAATTTCTTCATTGAGTTTAGCAGGATCCCTGGCTTGAAGCAATATAGATCCAGAAATGGTTGAAAATGCTTCTGTTCTATCGATAGACCATATATGGAACCTGGTACTAGTACGAAGCTTAGATAACGCATTGAGGTTTCTTGCGTCAGACAGAACATTTTTACCCGCCAAACCATGCTGTAAAGAAGCTTGAGATTGAGTACGTGTAACTTCAATGGCGTCGACGAGAACTCCACGAAACAAAGTAGTCAAAAGACACTGGTGAAGAGAAACAGCCTGAAGCTTCGTTTTCCTCCATGACAACATCTTTCACTCAAAAGATCTTTTTTTTCTTCGTCGATTCGTTAAAACTAAGTATGGAGCTTCTTGGTCAGGATGTGGAATCGATGAAAACAGTCTTCTCGGTCAGTCATTTCATCGAACATTTGGAGCGCAAACTGAACCAGCAGGCGTATTACAATCAAGTTATCAACGATAGATTAGGACAAAGGACAAAAGGACAAAAGGACAAAAGGACAAAAGGACAAAAGGACAAAAGGACAAAAGCCTAATCATGAACAATTTTCTTCAATGGGCCCTAAAGCTTTCCATTTTCGGCCCAATTTAGTGTACGATAGATTGATTAAGTCAAACTGAGCCAACAAGCGTTTGCCGTCAACGATAGATTGATTACGTCAAAAAGTTAAAAAGGCTGGTAATTGCAGATAGAGGATGGGTTTAAAACCATTGATGTTAATGGATGCGAAAACCCATTAATTTAGAAAAAACTTAAACTTGATATTAACAACTTGGTTCAAAAATAAAATTCAACTAACTAATGATCCTATCTATCAAAAAAATAATTGTTACAAGTTATATAACCTAACTATGCTCATAGATTGTTTGACAAAAAAAAAAAAAAAACTATGCTCATAGATTTCAATAGGTTCCGTTCAAGTATAACATTTTACAAGTTTAATCTTAGGTCATACTTTCATTAAATTCTATGGTAACATTTTTGGTTTAACAATAGGCATAAACACACACAAAAAAAAAAGTTAATAAAAAAAACAATGCATACATCCTGGTTTATCCATAAAATAAATCAAAAGACAGCCTATTCAACTTTCTGAATAAGTACCAGCAATTTGACTGACCAAAAAATATCATATACATGATTCCGAGGCATAACAACCAAAATTGAAAAATACACACGATATTGCGAAAAAAAAAATGCCAAAAAAGAATCAATGGGAAATGCTCTTGAGGGACATGATATTCTCAATATGGTTTGGAAAAAAAATAATTGTTTCCACTCCATTGCTTCCGCGAGTAAGTTCTTCATATGCAGCTCCTTCAAATCTAACCTCTCTCACGTGGTTGCTCTTAGGATGATAATACAAAATATAAAAGGCATTAAACCTATATTGTGCATTTGCAATAAAAATAAGCTCACCGGTAGCATCAACGACGCCTCTGAAGGACAACCTAAAGTCCCAAATTGGATCAACTAGAGGAAAAGATAAAAGGAGGTGTGTGTAAGACCATTCTTGTTTTGCATCATCCTCTAAAACAAATAGTTCCATTGATGATAGACAACCGCAAGAAACCCATACTAGCCTTCCATGATAGTTGAAGAGATGCTTTGAAGTATCATCATGTTTTTGTTGAGGTACTTGCATTACTTTGAACTTTTCATACCTCACATCAAACCTCATAATGATTATTTTACCACTTATATAAGCTTCATAATATATGTCGCCGTCGATGCATGGACCAGAAGAAAAAAGGCAGTGAAAAGGACAACCTTTGGCCGTTCTCCATGATTCTTCATCTCCTCCCAATGTAAGAACCCAGGGGCGGACCTACCTTAATATATAGAAGGTGAGGCAAGTGCCTCATACACATTTTATAAAATTTACTTTGTAATATCAATATGTTAGATGATAGTGCAGTTTAAATCAAGTTTTCATACAACAAAAACTTATGTGCCCCACATAAAATACAACTCTGCGTCCGCCACTGTAAGAACCTCAGCCTCTGGGTCAATGTCCCGCTTGTAAAAACAAGCTGAAACGCACAACACTTTGTACTTATCCTCAATGGGATCGTATCCTACAAGACCTACTGGCCGTCTCCAGACTTTGGGTTTAGGTAATATCACATATTGCCTCGTTGTTGGATTCCAAATTCCGATGTGGGGCTCGTAGTCAATATAAATATCCAAGGATACTAAGCTGCGTGTGGACCCTGAATATATACAATAATTGCAAGGGAGTGTCATATGGTAACTCTCAAAACGCTTTGTTGGAGTATCATGGTCCTGCGACAAGGCAGTGATATGCCACACTTGTTTTCTTTTCTTACAGATACTAAAATATGCGGTCGATTAGACGGATGCTTGAGGAAATCTGGAGAGGCATGACCAGAGATTCGACACACAGCAAAACCTTACCACATATTTAGCTGGCAGTCTCCAGATTATGGCCTCCATCAGATCAACAGGAAGCTTCTCGTATGAGATTATTCCACTTCCATCTCCTCCTTCTTCCTTGTCGCTACCATGTGATTGTGAACACATTGACCAACATTGTAATCTTCTTTTTTCGCCAAAAACCCTACTTCTGCTTTTCATCTTTTTTTTTTTTTCTTTTTTCAATGATTATGTATTTTTTCAAATCAAATATTAAACTATAACTTGAAAGATTTAAAGAAGAACTTTTTTTATTAGATTTAGAAACTCTCTCAAAATTACATTTCTCTCTCAATTGTCTTATTGGAACATCTCTCCATAGCCTCTCTATTTATATAGAATTAAGCTACTCCTTAATCTAGCTAATAGAAAAGATAAATTTCTTAAACTTATCTAAATCTACTTATCAAGATAATTGTTATATTTCCTTTTCTCTTTAATATCTTCTAGCATTTTCTAGAAAGAGATGTTGTTTCCTCTTTGAACTTGGAATTATCCAACATTTTCTAACTTATATATAATATATATATCGTGTCGTTTGTATTTTATTTCTGCTTACTTTTTTTAATTTAATTTAATGGAAAGCTTACTTTTTTTAACGTGAAAATTTACTTTTTTTTCTGCTTACTTTTTTAATTTATATTTTAACGTGAAAATACTAATGGAAAGCTTTCACTCAAAGTATCTTATTTTTCTTCGTCGATTCGTTAAAACTAAGTATGGAGCTTCTTGGTCAGAATGTGGAATCGATGGTTGAGGCACTGGTAACTGTTGAAACCACAAGCTCATTACTTCCATGTTTCTTTTTGCATGAATGTGGTTAATTATAATCAATGCAATTAACTAAAACGTAAAAAGCATGTACAATTGTACTATAGAGAAATTATAGATAAAGAGATATATAATAGGACTGAATAGAGAGAGAAACAAACCCTACGAGTGGGAGAAACATGAGAAGAGAGTATATGGAAGAGATGTTTCATGCGCATTCGTTGCTCTTTTTCTCTGAGGTTTCGTTGTTCCCTCGACGAACATGAGCTTCCTTCTCCTATTTATCTCGCCCCATCCATTCTTTCTTCTTAATTATTAGCTTTTATTACGTTACTATTTATTGTATATGGTACCTCTCTTTTCAAATCCATCTTTCTCTATATATCAAGAAATAGAGAGGGAGAGACAGAGAGTCACAAATCTCAGTTTGAAGACAAGGAGTTGCTTAAGTTTAGAGGAAAGTGATGTTTTCCAGAGAAAGTAGTCATGACTTTTGTTATTGCGTCCGTGTGTTTACACACTACTAAAAAAAAAAAAATCGGCGCTGCTTAATTATTTATGTGCTTATTTTTTGTACCAAGAAAAATTTTCTTTGTAGTAATTTTCACTCATAAAAATACTAAAGGTTCCGAAATTTTTTTTGATTAGTTGGTGCGGACACATATCTAGAATCTAGCTAGTGTTCAGAGATTCTTTTTTTTTTCGGATAGAGTTTCAACTTTACATGTGTATGTTTATCTTCGGACTTCTTTAACTCTAGGTTTTGGTCCAGTTAATTCGAAAGTATAGTAAGTTTGTAGAACATTATCATTAAATCAATTCAACAGAATAAAGTAAATAAATTAGTCAGATTCTACGATAAACCAATTTGTAATAGGCCAGGCCTCGAGTTTCAGAAGACCACAAACTAAATAAAGTTAATAGGTTGATTTAAGTTTGTCAAAAAAAAAAAAAATTATTAAAGGCTTAAACTCGGGAAATAAAAAGCCTACTTTTGCCGCTAGACTACATAGAATCTTCAGAATTTAACGGCTACAAATTGTATATATAATTATAAAATTGCAAGCAATGACTTGTATGCCCTCATGACCGGGCTTGTGTATGTTAAAAGAAAATGAGTTCCCCACGAAAGTACTATAAATTTGATGTTTCATTAATCGACAAATAGAAAAAAAAAAAATCTTTGTTTTGTACTACTGAGTACTGATTGAGAAAAGGACCATGCAATCAAACAATTCCGTCTTCAATTAATTAGGTGCACATACTTAATATAATATTATCTCAAGTACATATAATATGACATGTGAGAGACCATCATAAACCAAGTACATATAATATGACATGTCGACAGACCACGATAGGTGCACATAGTTTTTTTTTTTTTTTTTCCCTCTCAACTGAACTTTGTCAAAACTTTTGAGAGAAATGAGAGAAGGGCAGAGTTTGGATGCTGGTGTTCATGATTGGAACAATGTGATCCATTTCTTTAGCAAAAAAGGTTTGATGCAGGAGCGGTTTTATGGGTGTGCGAGGAGAGCAATTACTCGAGCCCAAAACTTTTTGGTCATTTTAAAACTAAAATTAAAAAATTTAGGGTCAAAAAATCAAAAAGAAATTTATATAGAAAAAACCTAACTTTTATTATTGGACCGCCACTAACAAGATGCAGACAAAGCATCAATTGAGGAATACTTGGACAAAAGCACGTAAAGAATCTAAGATCTAAACAAAAGCATGCAAGTTTCAATTATAAAAAAATCAAATAAAAAATCTGTTAAAAACTTCAATTTTAAAAAATCCGGGATACCTTAAAAAAAACCTTCGATTAAACCAAACTGCTTCAAAAATGAAAATGGATGATACATGTGAAATATGTGTTTTTTTATATAACTGAACAGAGCTAGAGCAATTGTGTACTCATAAATCTCTTGTCGAAACAAAGTTCAATTGAGGGAAAAAAAACTCATCCAGCTAATAAGCATTTTAGTGTTTGTTCAGTTTAGTAAAAAAAAAACATCCTACCATAAATAAATCTCTTGTTGAGACAAAGTACAGTTGAGAGAAAAAAAAACCTATCGGACTAATAAGTATTTTAGTGTGTATATAAAACGAAATCTTACAATATTAAATAAATTCAAAGCTTTATCAATTTTAGTGCGCTGCTCGAGATTGAAGGTAACTTATTAGTATACAAAAAGATAATTAATTACATTAATAATCAAGATAGACCGAGCCATTTCTTAAATGCTAAACCGGCTTCTCTCTTCTTCAGCTGAGACTCACTCTGAACTTTGGGGGCTTTGCCTTTATATGCAGTCTTGTGATACTTCAAGAAGAGCATCCGATACTTGTATTTATCAACAAACATATTCTTCTTCTCCATCATCTCCACAACTTCATTAGCCCGTCAGAAAAACCCACCTCTAACAAACGTGTAGAGCACTGCATCGAGCAACTCTTGATCAAACCTCATCGATGAAGTAGCTGCGGCTATGGACTTCATTTCTCCCCATAGCTCAGTAACCTCTGTGTATTTACTCCCTATAGCAGCATATCCTGTGACCATCGAATGAAAAGTTTGAGCATTCGGCGAATGCCCAAGACTTCTCATCTTCTTTAATGCCTTGCCTTCTCCGCATCTTGCATCAAACCTTTCTTGCTAAAGAAATGGATCACATTGTTCCAATCATGAACACCAGCATCCAAACTCTGCCCTTCTCTGATTTCTCTCAAAAGTTTCGACATAAGCCCTGCCTCTGCTTTTCCTTCAGAACCCTTTAAGAGCTTCTCAAACTGCTGATTTCCGCCTCTCGGTATTTTCGCCTCTTTCATCTCCTTGAACACATTGAAAGCTCCATGAGTATCGTTCTGAATAACTTGAGATTGGATTAACGCTTCATAACAGCTCGAGTCTAATTGAATCCCTGCCTTTTGAGCATCTCTAAGGAGTGATGTCACTTCTCTTGTTCGGTTTGTTTTGCAGTAAGCTCTGAGTAGCGAAGAATAAACCGAAGAACCGGTTCTTATCCCAGCCATACGCATCTCGTCGAGTAGATCATGCGCCTGATCCAACATTCCTAGAGAAATACATGCGTTGATAACATTCACCAGCATCGAGTTATCACTAGAAACAGGGGACTCTTCATGTTCTGCCTTTAACAGAAACTCTGCTAATTCCTTCATCTTTCCACTTTCCAAGAAGGCCTTCGTTAATTTCATATAAATCTCTTCCGTTGGCTGCAAAACACCGCGCTCCGAGGTAATCAATTCGACTTGTACATGCAACTTAGCCAACAATTCACTAAGAACATCCTTTGCCTCAGCTTCGAGTTTCAAAAACTTCCTGTCTCTGAAAAACTCATCGTAAGTAATCATACTACTGTGAATAGTAACCACTTGAGTTTCAGGATCATCGTGTTCTATAACCTCTGATCCTTTCCCAGATACTTTTTTGAGATTTAATGTATCATCATCTGCAGTATCAAATCCAAGAATGGCGGCTCCAAGTGAGTTCCTTGCTACCTTTCCTCTTCTTAGCATTTCCAGAACCATTTTCGAAGCAGATTCGAGATCCCCAAATTTCAGGTGACACATAAGCAAGCAGTTGTAGAATTGCCAAAACTGAGAATCATTCAAGTTACAAGCTTCATCTATATGCCTTTGAAGCTTCCTCAGTTCCTCTCTCCGCCCATTTCTTTCGTATATATGAGCCATTATCACTAACAAGTTAGCATCAGCCTTAGCACCAATCTTCGGTATCATATCAAGAAGCTGTTCAGCTTTTCGTGTTGTCCCAAACAACAAACAACCCGCCAAAGCAATGTTCAACGCCTGAGTATTAGGCTTCATCGCAAGCAAAGGTGTGTTGCTCTTCTTCCGTGGATCAACTCTGTTGTTCTGAAACAAGTAACCAATCTCAAGAACCAACTCAGCAGAAAGATAACTTCCTGAACCCGCAAGAGACATATGCGCCAAAACCGCAGACCAAGCACTCACGTGAGGATACTCTTCTGTCTCAACTAGCTTCCTCAATATTGTTGATGCAGGAACAGCCATGCCTGACTTAGCGAGAGCCAAGGAGAGATATAGAAGAGGTTCTTTCTCCAGCAAATTCTGTTTACTCTCCTCAAAGGCTTTTTCCACCAAACTGTAACCCTTTTGTAGCCAATTGGAATCAAGACTCTCAGCAAAACAAACCAAAACGTTGTTAACAACAGAGATTCGCGGGAAACCTTCCATTTGCATATGCTGTTCAAACAATCTCCAAGCTTCATCACATCTACGTGCATCAACTGCAATTTGAATTTCTTCATTGAGTTTAGCAGGATCCCTGGCTTGAAGCAATATAGATCCAGAAATGGTTGAAAATGCTTCTGTTCTATCGATAGACCATATATGGAACCTGGTACTAGTACGAAGCTTAGATAACGCATTGAGGTTTCTTGCATTAGATAGAAGAGCTTTCCCCGCCAAACCATATTGTAAAGAAGCTTGAGATTGAGTACTACCTATAACTTCAATGGCGTCGACGAGAACTCCACGAAACAAAGTACTCAAAATACACTGGTGAAGAGAAATAGCCTGAAGCTTCGTTCTCCTCCATGACAACATCTTTCACTCAAAAGATCTTTTTTTTCTTCGTCGATTCGTTAAAACTAAGTATGGAGCTTCTTGGTCAGAATGTGGAATAGATGAAAACAGTCTTCTCGGTCAGTCATTTCATCGAACACTTGGAGCGCAAACTGAACCAGCAAGCGTATTACAATCGAGTAATCAACAATAGATTAGGACAAAAGGACAAAACCTTAATCAAGTAATTTATTTCTTCCTCAATGGGCCCTAAAGCTTTCCATTTGCGGCCCAATTTAGTGTACGTAAATGGTTGAAATTAGTCTTACGCTCGTTTAACGAGAAAACGATTAGAATAACATCCAAACAATCCAAACAACATCGATTGTTTTTGGGGCGGCTTTTTTCACGAACTGCCTTAAACCCTAAAACTCCCAACTTTTTTTTGTTTTTCTTCTCTGATAAAAGTCTTAACTCCAACCTTTCTTCTCTGTGTAACAATGGACATCGAAGAAGGAGATAGCCAAAATAAACTCGAAGTAGCTCCTGCATTGATATCCGTTCATCCATCTCAGAAATCTATCGCTGTCGCTGTCGGGTCTGATCTTCATGTATTCGATCTCATGTAAGCTCATTGCCTCTTTCATAATCAAATTCGAAGATGTTTCTTTATTACTTTCACGTCTCCATAGATTGGGTTTGTTTTCAATCAATAATTGGGAACACTGAAACTTATCTTCGTTTTGCTTTTTCTCACCAATGTAAAATCTTCAAACTTGTGGGAAGGTTTAAACTTGGAATAGAGGAGTGTTTAGCTATCTATCTAATGGTAATTAACTGATTACTTTAAATGTTTTATCGACAGAGAGAATAGTCCAGTTACTTTGGTGGATGAATCTGATGGGCCTTCCCGTAAGGATTCCATTAGAGCTATTCGCTATGGTGCAAGTGGAAAGTTTTTTGTTTCTGCTGGCGATGACAAGCTCGTTAAGATTTGGTCTGCAGAATCTTGGCACTGCCTTAACACCATGTAAGTTAGTAACAACATATCCTATGCGTGATAAATTGAGATTCTTTTTTGGTATTCACTTCCACATTGTGTTTTTAGAGGCTCCATGCATTTCACTTCTATGTTTCTTCAGAATCGACTTTATGCTTATCTTAAGTTGCATAGTCTTATATAATCATGATAATTGCAGATGTTCTGAGAAGAGAGTTAGTGCAGTTGCTATAAGTAGTGATGATATTCATGTCTGCTATGCCGACAAGTTTGGTGTTGTATGGGTGATCGAGCTGGATGGGATTTCATCTAGTAAGAAGGGTGTGCAACTGCTTTCCCATTATTGTAGTATTATTACTAGCCTGGTAAGATAAAGTTTATGGTGTCATCGTTCTTGTTGCATTAGGAAGAAGCTTACGTTTTAACTTTCTATGCCACTCATTCTGATATGTTCTTGTTCATAGGAGTTTTCCCCAGATGGTCGATATATTCTCAGTGCAGATCGAGACTTCAAGATTAGAGTACGCTAGTCTAAACCACTAATTTACAATGTCATCATGCCTTTCTTGTTTGGATTGCTCTTATAGTGATTATGTTTGCCATCACAGGTGACTGTTTTCCCCAAGAAGCCTCTTGAAGGGGCTCATGAAATACAGAGTTTTTGTCTTGGACATACAGAGTAAGTGAGAGTTTAAAGCAGTAACATGTAGTCTCATCCCGAATATTCTTGTTTGGTTTTTAGGATATTTATCAGAGTGGAAAATTGATTACTGAACAGCTCTTTTAATATTGTCTTGAACCCTCGATAGATTCATCATCTGCACAGCATTTGTCAGCACTCCAGAGCTTACTCAGGGATACCTCATGTCTGGAAGTGGAGATTCAACTGTAAGTGATCTTAATGTCTCCATCTCCAGTTCTTACAACCATTAAGTCATGCTCGGCTCCTTGGCTAATGTTGTTAATTTCAGGTTCGACTGTGGGATATCTCATCTGGGTCTCTTCTTGACACATGTGAAGTTAGTACAGTGGTAGAGATTTTGGATCCTTGTTAATATTTAGTTCTTATGCTATTTTCATCATATGGAAGCCTTGGTTGTTTATCTTCTTTGATATTCACTTAGAGTAAATGATTGCTGTTTGTGCTTATTGAAGGCAGGGCATTTAGAGTCTAATGAAAGTGAGCCACCGGCCCAAACTACAGTTACTGACATATGCACTCTCCCAAATTCTTCTCTTGCAGCAGTGGCAATTCAAAGGCAAGTCAAATATTTTAGCCCGCATTGGTTTCTTTTAAATCACATGTTTGATTACTTATAATATTGTAAAATGTAGCTTTCAAGGAATATTCTTGTTAAGCTGTGATGTGGCAGCACATACTCTCTCTATCACAAAGGTATGATGACTCTTGTTAGCAAATCCAGTAAAATTAGCAAAACTATAATTTAACAGGGTAAATTGTTTTAGGTGATAAAAATCCCTGGAGAAAGTTTCATTCCTACAAGTATCTCTGTAAGCGCATCTACAAGATTACTATGGATGGTGTCAGGAGCCTCAAACCTACCTGGTTCGAACCATCATGGTTTCTCAAGGGTTCGGGTCATTTCGAGTTTCGACACTGAACCAGCTTCAATCCTTGAAGACGAGCAGATTCCAGGAGGGACCAAACTGTTGGAGCAATTGCAAGGTAAAGTTCAAATAGAAGAGAGTGTAATGAGTGCTGCAGCAGAAGCTGTGAGAGCAGCAATGTCTAGTCTTTTGATGAAGAAGCAGTACTCTGAAGAGAAGAGAGAGTTCCGAAAAAGAACCAGAAATGACAAGAAATGATTACAAGCCCAGCTCAAGATAATGTTAATGGGGTCATAGCCCAAATTACAAAATTACTTGTGTTGTCAAAATTATTAGATAACCAAAATTACTTGTGTTGTCAAAATTGTTGATCACTAGTAAACTCTATTATTGGGCCCCAAGTAATGGATTTTTCTCAAATTAGAGAAATTACTTTTCACTTACCATGCATAAGATTGTTTGATAGGAAATACGAAATAATTTTACAAATCATAAGATTGTTTCCCAGTGAATTTAACCTCAATGGGACTAACATTTTTCCCGATGGATCTCATGTTTAATCCAACACCTTCTCTTCCTGGATTCGCTTTCTCTGGATAAACTCCATCTTTTGGGTGAAGATACTGAACCTCTCCGTTAGGGAACACTCTGTAAAACTGGTATGTGATCTTGTACTTAGACCTCAACCTCGTACCTAAAGCCAGACATTGTTCTTTCCTCGCTAGTTTCAATAGATTCGGTCCTTCTCTCATTATTGCCGCTCCTCCTGTCGGCATCTCAAAGATTTGTTCTTTCGGTGAGTTCCATGTGATGACGTAGAATTCTTCTACTTGAGCTTTACGAAGAAGACCTCCTGTGCTTCCTGCGAAGATTGGTGATGGTGTGTTTGGATCTAGCTGCGGCGGAGTGAATCCCACCGGAGCTTCATCTTTCACGACAGTAGAGGAGGACTCTGTTTTCTCGGCGCGGATTGCGGTTTTGGTGAAGGAGAGAGACTTTGGACGGTGGGTTGTTGAGAAGAGGTGGAGTTTCTTGACGGCGAAGGTTGTTATGGCGGGGCTAAAGATTCCGGCGGCTTGAGTTGCCATACTTTTTTTTGGTTTCGTTTATCTAAATATTTTCTCTGTCAAGTAAATGGATTGAGATTAAATGGCTTAATAGAATCTGACAATGAGAGAGTTGATGAGAATCGAACATTTTTGGATAAGGTGATCATATCAATTGAACCAATAAGATTCCAAGATTTGATTTTTCTCTTACCCTTAACATCTACCAGATCTCTAAGCGACGTCGTTATACAAGTTTTGGTATATAATATATAATATAAATGCCACATGGACTCGAGAAACAGGTCAACGATTTAAATAGAAGATAGAGTCAACGTTTTAACTTAACAAACACACAACAAAAAGCAGAAACAACAGTGTGTGGACTAGCTTTCGCTCTGAGAAGGCATCAGCCGGAGTCTCTCCTCCGAGACATGTTCACGATCACCACCAAAGAATCTCTCTTCAGCAAGCAACGACTGTAAATCACTTCCGTTAGCTAAGCTATTGAACTCAACGGCTTTAGAAGGCATAGTTGGATAACGTCTTTGACAAAATGTCATCAATCTTTTAACTGACTGAAGATACTTGCGAGTGGTTTCATCGTTCATGATGTGAGCAACACTATTGGTGTAAATCTTCTCTCGAGCTGAACGTTCGTGGATACCAACCATAGTCACACCAATGGGCCATGGTGCGTTCCCGATAGCTAGTTTGATGTAGTGGTCCATTGCAGCAAGGTAATCTCTCTTTATGCAGTGATTAACCATCACCATTAAAGCTTGACGAATGTCAGATGGTAAACCCTGCAATTTGTAAACCATATCTGAAAAGATTAAGTTCAGAAGAGCTCATAAAGCGTCAGTGTAAAGAGTATATTATGAAACCTAATAAGACAGAAAGATCGAAACTTGCTTTGCACCCAACATTCCAGCCTATTTCTCTTCATTCTAATAGCAAATTCAAGGTGCATATACGTTGAAGTGAACATATGGGTTGAACTGAACATATACGTTGTGCATATAGCTTCCTATCAAAACTAAGCTTAATCAACATAGTTCTGTAAGCTTATGTTAGAATTGTAGACTATCTCAGAGAGAATCTCCAAAACAACTTCCTTACAAGCTAACACAGCAAGTCTAGCAAAATGTTTTATAAGCAAAAGCAAAAAATTTTACCTTCTTCCTGCATAAGTTGAAGAGAGGAGTAAGATACCTAGCACACTGCTTAAAAGTGGCTACCATCTGCTTCCCTTTGGCAGTTCTCCTCTCAGTGTTCTCCATAGCATCAAGCTCCTGTTTCCATTCAATCAATAGCTTCTTGTAAAACACAAGGATCTTATCCTCATCGCATAGATCCTCAAAATTAGCTTTCAAACGCTTCATATCCTTATCAGCATCAACATCACTCGATTCACCACCACTAAGTTCATCTTCCCTCGTTTCACCTCTATCACCTTCGTCTCTTCCTCTTTCATCTCTACTCTTCCTCTTCCTATCTCCCATGATACCACTCTTCTGCCGCTTCTTAAGCTCTGCAATGTCACGCAAGAAATCGTTCGTTTGTCCTTCAGTCATATCACTATCAACCTCGAACAATCCTTCCTTCAACACATACTTGAGTCGATCGAGCCGAGCTTGATCATCTTCTCCGAAGAGAGTCATCGGCTGTTTAAGGAATCTCAACCGACGAATCACTTCCTGCCTTGGGAGAATTAGGTTTTCGATGTTTCGCTCATCGGTTAGGGATTTGGAATCAGCTATAGCAGCCGCGTCAGGTGCGGAGGATTTAGAAGATGCAGAAGCTGTAGAAGAACCAGGGGCAGATGAATCACCGGTTGATTTCCCACCGCCACCGGCTACGGTGGCTTTCCGCTGAGCCTTGAGCTCCTCATCGCGTCGTTCTTCCTCTCGAAGCTTCTGGATTTTCTTCTGCTCGATCTCAGATCTCTTGAAGAATTTTTTGCCACCGGATTCCTCAGCCAGACTCTTCCGTTTCTTCAGAATCTCTTGCCTGAGCAGATCCATCAGAAGGTTTCTTCAATCGCCGCCGAGGATTGGATTCTATCTGAGATGGTCGCGACGACTGAAATTATTTAAATTTGCCTAAATCTTAATAATCATATATATGACGTCATCATTGTCTTGAGCCCAAATCTAAATGGGCTTTAGTAGATTTATAATTAGCCCATTCAAATAGCTTCGTTGTTTTTTTCTCTCTTCGAAATCCGACGAAGCTCGAAGGGATTTGAGGAAAGGAAGAGATGACGACGATACGTAGATTCAGCTGCAACGACCTTCTCCGGTTCACTTCCGTGAATCTAGACCACCTCACTGAAACTGTAATCTTTCTTCGTAATCTCTGGTTTTGTCTGATTATTGCTTTATGGCGATTTTGTTGATTTGTTCAAAATTTGTTTCATGAAACAGTTCAATATGTCTTTCTACATGACCTACTTAGCGAGATGGCCCGACTATTTCCATGTTGCTGAAGGTCCCGGGAATCGTGTCATGGGCTACAGTAAGATTGGTTTTTTCTCTCCTTTTGGTCTTCGTCTCTGTTGAATTTTGTCTTGGCCATGAGTTTTAGTTTGTTTAGAGATGTGAATTCGTGGAGATTGCGTTTAGTCTGAAATTTTAACTTAGATGATGAAGTGTTAGTGGAAAGCCACTATTGATATTTTAGGTTATCAGATGGAATGTTGTTAAAACCAGGAAGAGTTGCTACGTTTTGAAAAACTGATTAACAGGCATTCGGAAATAGGGTGGATGGACTTTTAAATTCGGGCGAGAAGTTCTTTATCGATTGTTCCTTGTTTGATATAAAAGTATTTAATCAAATTTCTTAGCTATTTCGGTTGTGTTGTGCCATTCGGCTTAATTTGGAAAGGGGATTCCTTTCTGTGCTTGTATTAGCTGTAGCTTCTGTAGTTAGTGGTTTTTATGTAGAAATCTACATGTGGTAGAAGTACGATATCTAGATGCTGCAATATCAATCAGATCTTTGCAGTGTTCTAAACTTGTGGTGTCCTGGTACTTGACTGGATCAAGCCGTTTGGCTTTGTTTTGGAAGATCTAGGGAAAGAGAGATTTCATGAATTCAAACCTGTTTTGCTCCCTTTCTGTTGTATAGTTAGGAAAGGAACCTTTGGAAGTATAGTTAATCTATTGAGAGAACTGAGAGTAAAACTAAACTTTTGGATATTACTCCCTGTGAAAATTAAGCAATATACCTGAACTGTACTTTTGCATAGTTGAAATGTTATGGTTGATCTTCTTGGGAATCCACATTAGTGGTTTCACTGGTTGTTCCTGGATAATCTCTCTTTATACAAAAATCTAGGAACTAGAGCTGTCTGAATAACTGCAACCATATGTAAAACTTCTTCACATAAAGTTTTATGCTTCTCTGTATTCTCTTTTAAATGCCTGTCTCTACTATTCTGTATGGTTTCAGTTATGGGTAAAGTTGAAGGGCAGGGTGAATCCTGGCATGGTCATGTGACAGCTGTCACTGTCTCACCAGAATATCGCAGACAGCAACTCGCAAAGAAACTGATGAACCTTTTGGAAGATATCAGTGATAAGATGTAAGACCTAACAAAAACTAGCAGAACTATTCTAGAGTATGGTTTTTTTGTATATAAACTTTTCTTCTATATGAATTTCTATGATTGAGCAAAAGATGGAAACAGTTATCTTTGATCTTGGTTTTCAAAGGTGACCATTTTATTTTTGTGAAACCCCATATTTAGATAGTTTCAAAGGAAGAAAAACTCTTGACTTGCTTCTCATTGTAGTCTGCTTATTGTGTGATTTACTTCTCTGGTAATTTGTGGTCTTCTTAATGACCATTATACTCTTGGTTATTGATTGCAGTGATAAGGCCTACTTTGTGGATCTTTTCGTGAGAGCTTCTAACACACCAGCCATCAAGATGTATGAAAAGGTAAAATATTAGGATTATGAACTGATAGAAGCTCAGAAATCTCATAATTCGGATGGTATTGTGAAGAAAAAGAGAAAACTATAACTTGAGACTTGCACAAAGTTTCATATATCCATTTCTTATTGTCAACATGGCCTTTGAAGGTTCTTCATCAGCGCTAAAATTCGTTTCTCTACCTTTTTGCAGCTTGGCTACATAATCTATAGGCGGGTTCTACGGTATTATTCAGGAGAGGAAGACGGGTTAGGTGAGTCTTGATTCCATCCTTCTAAATCTATAATGGCCTTTTTGACTTTTCTTTTCACCTTCTTTAGAGTTAATAACTAAAAATGGTTTGATCTCAATAATCAGATATGAGGAAGGCATTATCAAGAGATGTAGAGAAAAAGTCTGTGATTCCTCTCAAGAGACCCATCACACCTGATGAATTAGAGTATGATTAAGACCTTTACTTGGTAACTGTTAAAAGACTATGTTCCTTTTGTTGTTGTCATATTTTCTATTTCCATCAAAAATACCCCAAAGATCATCGGACAGTTTTTTCGTATTTGAATTATTTTTCTTTTTTCCACACAAATTTATAATTAAATTGATCTAAACTTGGTTAAATAAAAAAATAGTACTACGTTTTGAAAATAAAATTAATGGCGCCGTCGTATAGCTTGGAATGGGCCAAGCGGATATTTAAGAGATAAGAAAACTAATCAGAAACACAGAAGAAGAAATCTCACACTCTCTCTCTTCCCCATGAGAACTCTAATCTCTCACTGGCAATGTGTGACGTCACCATTTGTTATCTCCGCCACATCTCCACCGTTTCCTCGCCGGTGCTATCGGTTAACTTCGTCGTCGTCCTTTACCCCTCCACGTCATAGGCGTCTCTCTTCTCTCTCGATCAGAAACGTTTCTCATGAATCCGCCGATCAGACTTCTTCATCTAGGCCGCGAACTCTCTATCCTGGTGGTTACAAGCGTCCCGAACTCGCTGTTCCCGGTCTACTTCTCAGGTTAGACGCGGATGAGGTTATGAGCGGGAATCGTGAAGAAACTCTTGATTTGATTGACCGTGCGTTAGCTAAATCGGTTCAAATCGTCGTGATTGATGGCGGAGCTACCGCCGGCAGGCTTTACGAGGCGGCTTGTTTGCTGAAATCACTTGTCAAGGGTCGTGCTTACCTCTTGATCGCTGAACGTGTTGATATCGCCACCGCCGTTGGTGCTAGTGGTGTTGCTCTCTCCGACGAAGGTATAACTAATTTCTTCAATTTTAGCTTTCTGCTTCCTCCGGTGCTTTTCCTTAGTAAGTGTTGTTCATTTATCCAAATTGCCATGTTCAGGTCTTCCGGCGATAGTGGCAAGAAACACATTGATGGGATCCAATCCCGACTCGGTAGTTCTTCCTTTGGTAGCTAGGATTGTGAAGAATGTTGCTTCTGCTCTAAGTGCTTCTAGCTCTGAGGGTGCTGATTTCCTTATACTTGGATCTGGTGAAGATCAGCTAGTGGGTTTATTGGCAGATTCTTTGTTGAAGAGCATCAAAATACCGATTTTTGTGACTTGCACAAGCAAAGGAGAAGCTAAAGAAAAACTGCAGTTACTGAAATCAGGCGCTTCTGGTTTTGTTATTTCGTTGAAAGATCTCCGTTCTTCTAGGGATATAGCTCTTCGCCAGTTGCTTGATGGAGCTTATGTTGTGAATCATGAAACACAAAATGAGAATGTCACTGAAAATACATTAGTTGACCTGCAGGAGAAAAAGAATTCTGCTGGCTTCCTAAAATTAGAGGACAAACAGAAACAAATAGTAGAAATGGAGAAATCAGTGTTGAGTGAGACGATTGAAATTATCCAGAAGGCGGCTCCACTGGTGATTTTTTTTAAAACATTTGGTAGTTGGATTCAAATTTTCTGAAATAGTTCTAAACTAGGTTTTCTGCGGTTATAATATGGATTAATTTGTTTCTTGGACTGTTGTTCGATAACAGATGGAGGAAGTCTCTCTTCTGATTGATGCAGTTTCCCGGATTGATGAGCCGTTTTTAATGGTTATAGTGGTAATTCTGCACTCAACTCCGTCAAATTGTGGTTCCAGGAATATGCATTGGTATTAGCTCTATATTCATGAAAAACATTTTTAGTTACATACTTTTGCCATGACTAGATAGCTTGAGATAGACCTCTGCTAAACAGTTGGCATGCTCCAGTCACTTCCTATTTTGTGCTGTCTATAAGATATTCTAATGGATTTTGTAATCCTCTCTGATGTTTCTCTTCTTCTTTCTCTCTGTCTATGCTTCTATTCCTATTTTGCTTTTGGATCTGGTTATAAGGGAACTGCTCATGGACATAGTTTTCACAAGAATGCTGTTATCCTAGCTATTTGGTGGTTAGAAGAATCCAGAAATTATCATGTTTCATGTATGTTTTTGAAGCATTGCTTGTGATATCTAGAGGATTCCAACTAGTTTTCTATTTATTTCTGCTTTGTTTTTTAAGATTTGGACGTTTAAAGCTGGACAAGTAGCTTTTATGGTTCAAAATAATTTTTGTATAGAAAAAACATTTATTGGAATCCATATTTTGGTGGCACTAGGGGGAATTTAACTCCGGAAAATCCACGGTTATCAATGCACTTCTTGGGAAGAGATACCTCAAAGAGGGGGTAGTCCCCACAACCAACGAAATCACTTTTCTGTGCTATTCTGACTTGGAATCTGAAGAGCAACAACGCTGCCAAAGGCATCCAGACGGCCAATACATTTGCTATCTTCCTGCGCCAATACTTAAAGATGTGAGTCATTCAAAATTCTACCATCGCATCCTCTGCTTTTTCTAATTATTTGGAGGAATTGATTTGGGATGTTCTCCTTTCGAGCAGATAAATATTGTTGACACACCTGGGACCAATGTGATCCTTCAAAGGCAACAACGTCTTACAGAAGAATTCGTTCCACGTGCAGATCTGCTTGTTTTCGTTCTTTCGGCTGACCGCCCTTTAACTGAAAGTGAGGTAGAAGTTACTGTTATGCCTGGCATTTTCGTTATCGTTGCTTTTGCTCAATATATATCTGCCTAAGCAGCTGGTTAAATCTGTTTTCCCATGAAATTAATCGGTAAAGTCATGTATAGACCATCAAGACCTTGTGTAGGGAAGGGGAAGGTGTTACTATGTTGAATGCATAGATAAAGGTTTTCTTGATTATAAATATGCATTGGACTATTTATCTTTTCGAGTAATGTATGTTGTAGCTATTGCTGGTAACAGTATGTCCCTTTTGTCCATGTTGTGGTAAAGCTTATGCCAAGACACTTAAGACATAGGTTAGGTTGTTTAGTTGTACAGAAAAACAGATCTTGTACCTGTGGCAAACTGTAAATGATTTTTTTTCCCCAAACTGTGGATGATTCATGAAAGTACCAACGTTATAGATATTTGTATTTATTTTTGAATCTGAAGAAGTTCACAAATTAAGAACAAGCTTCTCAGTGTCATACCCATGCCATTTCTGTCTCAACCTCTGCAGTTTCCTGCTGATTTACATCTTATTCTGTATGTCAGGTTACTTTTCTCCGGTACACGCAGCAGTGGAAAAAGAAATTTGTGTTTATCCTGAATAAATCTGATATCTACCGTGATGCTCGTGAGGTTTATCAAAGAAAAGATTTATGTCCTTTCCTTGATAGTTTCTGTAATCGCTAGATTTTAGATTTTTTTTTTTGACTCAGATTAATTTTACTGCTGCAGCTTGAGGAAGCTATTTCATTTATTAAAGATAATACGCGGAAGTTGCTTAATACAGAAAACGTGATATTGTATCCGGTGTCTGCACGGTCTGCTCTCGAGGCGAAGCTTTCAATATCTTCTTTGGTTGGAAGAGATGATCTTGAGGTCTTAGATCCTGGTTCTAATTGGAGATTCCAGAGCTTTAATGAGCTTGAGAAATTTCTTTACAGCTTCTTAGATAGCTCAACTGATACTGGGATGGAGAGAATAAGGCTTAAATTGGAGACACCCATTGCGATCGCAGAGCGTCTGCTTTCTTCGGTGGAATCTCTTGTGAGACAAGATTGCGTAGCTGCTAGGGAAGACTTGGCTTCAGCAGACAAGATCATCAATCAAACTAAAGAGTACGCGATTAAGATGGAATATGAGAGCATTTCTTGGAGAAGGCAGGCTCTCTCGTTGGTATAAATTCTATTAAATATATCTTGTTGAATCACGTAGGAGGAAACTGGATTGTTCTAACTTGGCTTTTTTTGTGTTTTATCCTCTGGCTATAATTGCAGATTGATAATGCCAGATTACAAGTTGTTGATCTAATAGGAACTACCCTGCGACTATCAAGTCTCGATCTTGCCATCTCTTACGTCTTTAGAGGAGAAAACTCAGCCTCAGAAGCAGCTACATCCAAAGCTCACGTTGAAATACTCGCTCCAGCACTCTCAAATGCTCAAGTAAGTCTGATGCTTTATTCTTTGAGTATTTTCCTTAACATTACGTGTAAAATAATGTATTTGTTTTTACATTTTACTGGTGTGCAGGAATTGCTTGGAAAATATGCTGAATGGCTACAATCAACTACTGCCCGTGAAGGGAGTCTGTCCCTGAAATCCTTTGAAAACAAATGGCCAAAATATGTCAATTCAAAAACTCAATTGGGCATAGACACATATGACTTACTCCGGAAAACTGATAAATTCAGCTTGAAAACAATAGAGAACTTGAGTGCCAGAACCACATCAAAACGATTGGAACAAGATATTCGAGAAGTGGTGAGTCTCAAGTATTAAATACTTTGGTGTTCTAACTAGAATTCTGTTGATCCAAGTGTCTTGATCTTATATCATTGTGTAATTGTGTCATCTGTTCAATCTGAACTTAAGATCTAAAGGACATGTTTATTCAGTATCTTTTTTACCCAGATATTTCGTAAGGTTATTCAAGAATCAAGTTAACAGCTTCTTTTGACATGTTTGAGTAATGTTTGCCTTTTCTAGTTCTTTGTGACAGTTGGTGGGCTTGGAGCTGCGGGACTATCTGCATCACTTCTAACCTCAGTGCTACCCACCACATTGGAAGACCTTCTTGCTCTGGGCCTTTGCTCCGCTGGAGGGTAATAATACTTCTATGAATTTCCACTCTTTCCCATTGTCTCATTACTCCACCTTCTTTTATTTTGTCACCTAGTGGATTATTTTCTTGCAACCAAAAGCATATTATGCTATTTAGACAGAATACTAGTTGTATGTATAACATAATCTATGTGGCAGGTATGTGGCTGTAGCAAATTTCCCATATCGTAGACAAGCTATAATTGGTAAGGTGAATAAAGTGGCTGATGCGTTGGCTCAACAGCTCGAAGATGCTATGCAGAAGGATCTTTCAGATGCGACAAATAATCTAGTAAACTTTGTGAATATCGTTGCCAAGCCTTACCGAGAAGAAGCTCAGCTAAGACTTGATCGTCTAATAGGGATCCAGAAAGAACTATCAGACATTAGAAGTAGATTACAGTTGCTACAAGTTGAAATCGATAACGTTCATGTGTCACGAGACGAGATGAGACTTTAGCTGTTCCAATACAATGTCGGGGTTTTCTCTTTTTGACATTGTTCATTGGGGGCAAGTGTATGTACTTTGTCATAATGAATAAGAATTGCCAGTTTCCGAGTACAATGATGGTTTATTGAATGCGGATTCAAAAGACTGGAGAGGTTTTGAAAGAACCAAACAATAGCATTATGGGCATGCAACTCTGGTATAATGTCTTTTTACTTCTTTTTCAGATTGGTTTTATACTAATCGCTGGATGAATGGGAAGCTCAGGAGACTCGTGGAGAAAATATTCTTCTGTTCTTTCACCTGCACATGTACCTCACATCACAGGTTAGTATATTAGTTGACCCTCATTTTTTTCTATCATTAGGATTTTATATTCTCCTTGAGTTCATGAATAGCTTGAATACATTCATATTCAATTGATTCTCGGCATAGAGCTTGTTAATATACTAATCTCTTGACTTTAGTGACTAAAATATGGAAAAGAAAATCTTAGTATAGGTTTCCATGAGGAGTAACTCTCAGCATATGCTAGCTATGATTTCTAACAAATTTTTCTTTTAGTAAGAGGTCCATTCAAAAAGTTTTAAAATCCAGAATTGGTAGAATAAACCTTAGTTAATGCTTGATCCTGGAAATTGTTTAGAATTAACGTTAGACTAACATTATATAAAAGCTTGTTCATAGGTTCCTTGTTAGTTTTCTAATGAAAGTCACAGCTTTAAGCTAATGACATGTATGCTTGATAACCAAACCTTTTAATTTATTAAAAACAAAGAGAGAGTATGGTCAAAAGTTAGGAAAAGAGAATCCCCAGTTGACATGTTTTTTTTTTGTGTAAACGTGAAATAGATTCCACCTTACTTTGTTGCTAAAGATCATAAAGTTAAATAGACTAGCAAAATAAAATCTTAAACAAATTGCGAAAATTTGGAAAACAAAAAGAAAATTTTGAAGAGATCTATTTAGCTTTGGATTGTCCTTTTCTTTTAGGGACCAGAAGTGGGAAGATGATGCAGAGAAAGCCCACTTTTCTGGTTCTTGTTTAAAAGTTTCTCTTCTTCTGATTGGTTTAGACAAATCTAAAATCAAAAGGGGAAAAACACAGAAGAACAACGATTGGTGAATGCCAAAATTCGGATGGTCTTGGGTCACATTAGTGAGAGAGAAAATAAGGTACAGATTCTGGATTATAGCTTTACTTACCACTAAGTTTTACTGCACACGTTTTTAACTCGGCTTTGTCGAGATTTCATTACCAAAAAATCTTTTGTTTTCACAACACATGAAGATTTGAAAAGTTTTCCTCACCTGAAATGGAAACTTCTTTTGCTACCCATAGCTTTTTAAAGTACTGTTCCATTAACTGAATAATTGTAATAGACATCACTACTTAGAATCCCTAATAGTATGAGACATACTTATTGTCTATGCTCCTTAACTGACCCTACATTTATTACTTCTTTGAGAACCTATGGACTATAGAGGAGTCACTCTCTAACTCGAGCATTGATTCGTGCGCTAAAACACGTATCCCCATAAGTTTTCTATTACAGGGCATACATGGTTTAAATCATTCATTACATTTGAGGTGTAAGATTAATCATAAGAAGAAAACTCGGTTTTGGCATGTTGTACTTCCTTGTTCTTTGAATCTATCTGGTTACAATGTACCAAGAAGTATTAGGAAACTGTCAAATATGATCTTGTGATGCTGCAATATCAGAAACACAATCTCAAGGATTTGGACATGAAACTGATTTCGAGCCATTCTACTATTAATTGGTAAGAAGTATGTTACTACTTTTTTGTTTGATTCTGGACTTACTCTAATCGATTTCGAGACAGAAGCAATTATTAATCATAATATCGCGGATTCCGTTAAAATAGGTTAGGTACTGGAATTTGAAAACTTTCATCAATAAGGGTATTTTGGTCATTTAATTCAATTTCATTTGTCTTTCAACGGTAACATTGCTGGATTATACTATAATCATTGTAATATTGGTACGAGCGGCTAGTAAAAGAATACTAACGTACAAGAACGCAAAAGAACCTACCAATTCTTGTAGACAAAGTGATTACGAATTTTCAACTAGTTCCAAGTTACAGCCACAAGTTGAGGAAGAAACCAAAATAATTTTTTTTTATGAAGGGACCTATAGGTTAGGTGAGCCTCCTCAGTAGGATGCTTTCACTAAATTTTACGAATCATGTATACTATTTTTGTTTTGAATTTATATTATTAAATCTTTTTTTTTTAGCACGACACGGCAATAAACTTGAACTGCTTACATTTAATTGACATATTACCATAAGTTACTAATACCACACTAACACCAACTATATTCCTTCGCTTAAAAAAAAAACACACTTGTTGAAAATGATCTGATTGTCTTTTCATAAAAAATTGAAATTTTCTTGGCAAATTTGATGGAAAACAAAAATAAAAATATGTTAATGCACTTGTTGAATCAAACCGGCCGATGCTAAGATTTTGTCATTTATTATCAGAACTTGTAAAAAAAAATCTTTAACTGTTTAATTAACATCTGGTTCTTTAATATATATATATATACATATACTAAAGACCAGAGTGATCATTATGGAGTGTTTGCACAATACACCGCAGAACATAAAAATGAGATATAAAATCCCAATTTGGTGGAAGTTTTTCATTAGTTTATTTTGATTTTTGTTTCTTTATGTTCTTAAATAAAGAATGTAACTTTTAGAATTTGGTCGGTTTAAAAACTTACAGCCAGGAAACAATAGTTGGCAGAATTTTGAATTGTTGCTTTACAAATTAAAGCTCTAAAATGGTAAAGGTTTATTCGGAAAAGGTAATATATGTAGGTATCAAATTTAACAAATCATGTAAAACGAACTGTAACGATGTCGTTAGTGGTGAGAATAACGGGGGTTAATTGATGGAAGCTTTAATATTAGTCGAGCATATTGGCAAATATTTGGGCAATTAAATATCAAGAAAAAAATGAAAGCCATTTTTCTCCATAGTGCTACCGTCTGGTAGGACGAATATGCGTTTCAGGCTACTGAAAATGTTTAAAATGTCTAAATTATATGTATAAGTATCATCTTTTTGTTTTTATATTTATTTAAGCTTTCCGCTGCGATTTTTTTTAATTAGTTGTTGACAGTTGACACGACACAACACAACACAAGCTTATATTTCCATCTTTCCGAGTTCCGGCCCTATTGGTTTGCTAAGTATAAAATACTACGAACTTATGGATATACGATAATATCCGAGACAAACCATCAAACTTAAGAGACAAAAACATATTTAGTGGCGCCATTTGATGGCAAAACATAAAAATTATAAAACTCTTATCACTTGTCAAATTCCACAGAAAAAACAAAAAAAAACTTTCACCATTAATTTGCTCATTTGATGGACATTTTTACTACAATAAAATTTCCAAATTTCAATCTGTAATCTTTTCAGAACAGATTATGTTTATTGGGATTCAATATTGTTCTTCGGAAAAAGAGTTCAATACACCAAAATTGGATGGTATCATGGTATGTTGCCAGTTAATTGTTCCGTATGGTTAATATATTAAAAGATTAAGTAGAGATGTTCATGCAATAAAGTTGTTGAATGAATAATAAAGCCTAAAAGAATCCAATGCCTAAGTGGACTCGCCATTATAAATACTTGTTCACCCCTCCCTCTTCTCTTTCACATTCATTCCTCTTTACCTCTTCCATTGAGCAAAACCAACCAACGAGAAACACAGAAAGATCTCAATAACAATCAAAACTCTCATTTTAATCCTCTATTTTCCTCAAGAACATTTTTAAAAAATGTCCACTGTTTTCTGTCATGCTCAAGACCAAATCGTTACCAAGAATCCAAGAAACGAAAGATTCTGTCAAAAAGACGACATGGGTGGGTTGAGTTTCCTTCAGTCGATGTCCGACATCACCGCCATTGTCCGAAACAAAGAGGAGACAGCTTATGTTCATCCGATCGAGAAACATTCTGTTTCTAAGCTGAATAAGAAAAGCTTAGAGATGTGCACTGAGAGTCTCGGGACAGAAACAGGAAGCGAGAGTGGTGACGAGCTGTCTTTGCTTGCATTTGAAGCAACCACTACTACTCGTAGGGTTCCTCAACCGAAACCTAAAGAAAAAGACACTAGCTTGCTGGCGAAGAAATCGACGATGAGTCGCAACAACAGTTTCCCGCCGCCGATAAAGTTCGTTCAAGGATCAAAGTATAATCGTATGGTGAGATGCTTAGGAGAAGATGGTCGTCTTGTAGTTCAAGCAATTAGGGTTCCGTCTCCACCTAGTTGCTTTGTAACAGAACGTGGTGAAGGAAGGCTTCGTCTCTGTTTGTCGTCGGAAAGCTCTCTACTTACGCGCAATCACAAGGAAGAAGAAGAAGAAGAGGAAGAAGAAACAGAGGAGGGCGTGGAGGAAAATTGTGAGAACTTGGAGGGTAAAAATGGAAATAAAAAGTTTAACAGACTAAGTAGCAGATGCAAGGAGAATGGTCGTGAGCCTAAACCAATGCTTACTTGGAAGCAGCAGCAGTTCTGGGTCGCCACTTAAAAGCCTTTATTCGACTCGAATATTTATTAATTAAATAATTTAAATGTGTATTTTTTTTTTAGTTTTGATTAATATATATAATATGTGTTTTCTTGTATTTTCTTTTTTTTTGTAGTTTGATTTCTTGAGGGTACTGGAAATGTTTTCTAATTCTATTTCATGTAATGTTTTTTTTCAATGTAATGTTAAATGGGACTTATTAATTATTATTATTTTACTATTGTATTCTTATTATCTACGAATAATCCTAATTACCAAAAAGAAAAGTGAAAAATGTACTACTATTTATCTTCTGTTTGTACGTGAAGAAAAAAAAAACGAAATTGTCCTTTAGGAAGCTTCCTAGAATGATTTTCCCAAACTCAACTTTTTCGTTGTTCCACTTCCACTCATGTTCTCTTGCATAGAATTTCGAATGATTATATAACTTACAGACATGTAGTTGAAAATTTCTGAGCGGTTCATTTCTTTCCAAAACCAGAAGTAGCAAGATATTAAAGTTGACAAACAAACTTTAATATATAGCCGCACACGATAATTACAACAACTATTTTGTAAGAAAATAATATATAGGTCCAAAATTTGAAAACCAGAAATATATTTATGAACCAAACTGAATTGACTGATTACGTTTATGGTGATTATTTTCTTATTGTTGATAAATGCCATGTTTCTCTATTAATAAAAAGACGTTTCACAAATAAATTAGGAAGACAAGATCAAATAGTAGTTGCAGGAAATTTGATTAGTCTGTATGAAAAAATCCAATTTAACAAACAAAAAAGGAAAGCAACCGAAAATGAACCAAACTGAATTTCGAATGCCCAGCTTTACTATTTTTCTTCTAACAATGTCATAATTTTGTCACAAAAATTTGAATAAGTTGAAACGACTATGCACCAGTTTTTTACGACGATCGTACAATGCAATGGTTAGTGATGATTATTGTTTATAATTTACGTGGGAGAAAAAAACATAAGTGGCACGTACAACGCCCACGTGAACATATGAGAGATGGTTCCCACTTCCCACTTCTTTTAATTCGAACCAAAAAAATTCTTTAATTTTCCTTTTGCTCTCATTTTGATTCTGTTTCTGGATTTTCCTTGTACGAATTGTGAAGAGGCTCCCTACTTTCCTATTTTCTTTCTCATAACTTTCTTTTTTGCATTATCGTACATGGCATCATTTTTTCTGCGTTGATGCATGACCTCATTAATGCACATTAGAAAAGAAAATAAGAAAAAGTCATTATAATTCAAACGGTATTGTTTTGTGTCGTGGTTTCATTGGTCGAATTATATAGCACCGGTGGCCGGTGGGTATCATCTAAAACTTGAATTGAATTTTATCAAAAAAGTATCCATCAATTGAAAATCGATATGCACGTTATTTCACCAACATGCATATGTTTTATAGCTTTCGGTTAAATAATCTTTGGTAAATGTAAACATAAAATATGAACATTTTTATTGTAATTCAATTAATCATGGATGATTTTAACCCAATTTTATGATATGTACAGTAGTTTAAGTGTTCATCTTTAAAATCAAAGGTTCATAGCTCGAAATTTTCTTTTGTAAATTTGGTTATGGTAATGTTTAAAATTGCAAGGATATTCGACTATGCCCCAAACTCTGGAAATAGTTATAAGTTTCAGTCCAATAAAAATATTTCTTTCAAGAATCAGAATGCATTTCCATTAAAATTCATTTGAGGACATTTATATAGTATTCCTAGCTACTATTCATCCATGTTTTCTTTGTTTAGACAATCTGTTATAAAACCAATTTCTGAAGATATGCATGTAATATTTTTTGTTTTCATCAGATATGCATGTAATATTAGTAATGAAAAGTATGCATTTTGTTTACCTACTCTTTTTAGTCTTTTGGATCTAAGGAAACTTTCTAAAAACGTGAGTGAATAAAAATTTTCTTAGAAATATACATTATCACGGTTATAAAAACACACAAACTGTTTCTAGGTGTATGTGTATAGTCTATATATATTCTCCGACATGGACGAAGATTTAGTCACAGTGTCCGTACCTAATGCATATGTATACACTTACATCCCAACATATAAATTTTGCAAAGTATATAAATGTTCACCAATGAGAATTAGACAACTTATGAATAGAATGTCCAATCCAAAGTCCCAAAAGTGTGTAAATATATTAAAGAGTACTTTGTTTCTCTGCAAACGAATATCGAGAGAGAACTCTATTTCCATGGTTCTATGTGCCACTTGATGCTTATTATTGACCACTCCTCTCATGCGGCACCTATTTCTGTGATACTTTTTACAAATCAAACATTTTTTGCGCACTTTAATTTTCATCACCTTCTATTTCGGTAACCTAATCTCTTAAACCAAAACAGTCGCTAATTTTCTACTGGTAACCACTATATACATTTGGCAATAAAAAACAACAATCCACTATATACAGTTGGCAATAAAAAACAACAATGTAACAATATTTGTTATGGTAAACATGTACATTCATTATAATCCTTGCTACATTATAATGTTTCGATTAATATATGATGAAATTCTTCATCGCACACAACAAGATGTTTTAACAGTTTTAGTTATATTATGTCTCCTTAATGGAATGAAATTAATTTCGGATGAGTCCAAAAATCTGAAATATAATTAATCAATTAAAAAAATAGGGTATTCATATCAATAATCTTATAGTTTTATTTCTTTAATCAGGCGAATTGGGCCGACTCTGGGCCCAATTATGATTGACAAATAACGTGTAGCGAGGCATATTAGTCACCTCTGTTGTGGCCCAATACTCGTAACCGCTTATGGGTACTTTGGTAATAAATCAACAACAGCAAGGTTAAGTTTGAAAATTGAAACTAATAAAGTTTAGGGGTTGATTTGTTATTCCGATCCTCTCTAGGGTTTGGTTTGTCATTTGAATATTTTGTATTCTCTCCAGCGATCTGTTTCTTCATCTTCTTCTTCTCTTCCCCGCCCACTGACCTTTTTTTTCAAATTTCTCCAGCAACACAAACTCACAGATTTTGCATCTCCTCAGAGGTTTCGTTCACGATAGAAATGGTGGAAGGAGAAGGAACTACAGAGGAGAAGTACGACGTAGACATCGCAACCACCGCTTCTTCACTCGGCGGCTCCGGCGTCTTCCATATAATCAGTGACATAGTCGGTTTCGTCCTCTATATGCACCAACAGATCCCTTCGTGTGTTATCTTCCTCTTTTTCGTATCTCTATGCTTCGATTTATTCTTATTTGATGTTCGATCTGGTGGCTACGTATCTGTTTGTTTGTTTGTTCTTCCATGTCTCCGTTAATTTCACGGATTAGTCTGTCTACTGCGTTCGATTTTCCGCAATTAATAGGTTTTATTAGAAGAAGAGAAGATTGTTAGTTATAAATTTTATGGATTCGGGATGGATTAGATGTTAAATTTTAGGGGAAATTGAAAAGCTTTAAGGCAATTTTCTAATGCTTAATTCAGCCTCTTGCTAAATCTTTGTCATTTAACGCTTAGATTGATCAGTTGTTCATTAGCCTTTGATGAAAAGCAAAGCTAGAGACTTTGGTTTTGACCACACAAAAGCTCTTTTACCGATTTGCATGTTGGTTACATCTGTGCAGGGTATTACAAGATATGAGTCTTGAATTTGATGGATTGCAAACAGAACTTACGGATTTGGTAGGTTAGTTCTACATTTTCACTGTATGGTTAAGGTCTTTTCCACACTCTAAGAATCTTAGGCTGTAGGAGGCGAATCTTACACAACCTGAAGTGAAGCCACTGGTTAGAAGAACACTGGTGAGTAGAAAGAGAGAAGTGAAGCATGGAATTAAGAAACTGGAGAAACTGATGAACACCATCTCTAGTCTTCGAAGTGCACTGCAGTTAATGATCAGTGAAGCTCCTGGCATTCAGAAAGTTGTGTTGATTCTTGGTGGTAGTCCATTACGGCCTCAAAAAGCTTATGAGCTGTTATTCACTCACAGTGATTATGTTGTGGGCTACGAAGGTGATTTTGCTAAATCCAAAGCTGCAGAAGCATTTTCAAAAAAGGTATTTTCTTACCTCTGTGTTCATGTTACTTCGATTTGTTCCTTTTTCATTTTATCTGGTATAAGAAGTAAGAAAAGGTTAATCTCTTCACTCTTTTCGGTTTAATAGACTATCCGAGCTCTAATCTCGACAGGTGCTGGATCAACTTCCTACCCAGGTAACTTTTGCATAAATCTCAAAACTTCATCAGCATTGTATACCATTGCATAATCTTGTAAAGTAAAATAAGTTGGTGTAAAATGAAAAATTTCCCTTTTTTCTGAATTATAGGTCCAATGAGGCTCTTTATGTTGGTTCATGCTCCACCTTCTTTGAATCTTCCCCAACATTTCCTTCCTAAACGTGACTTCAGATTCAACAGAAAGGTATAGACTTGTGCTAATCCTATTCAGACATTCGAGTATAAGCTTCTGACTTTAATCATTTGTAAACAATGTCCGTTGTTATTGCAGTTTATGCCTTTAAAGTTGAGATTCAAGTGCCGAACACAAGACAATGCCACAAACTCTCCTCTCAACCCTAGCACAAATGATCTAATATGGTAATGCTATTTCACCGTTCTCCAATACAGACTAAACAAGTTCTTTACTGATATTTTTAATAATGCCCTTTGTGCGTTGCAGGTTTCAATGTCGACACGTGATAAAGGGCTTAGCTTTTCATCAACCAGTTGAAGAATAATACTTGGGAGGTTTTGTATCTCTCTATTGTTATAACTAAACCAGCATTTTTGTATCAAATCGAATACATGTACTACTCTTTTATAGGTTTATTAACACCTTACTAAACTTGCGTGCAACTTTTGAAGAAGAAAAAAAAGATATACTCTATTCCTTACATTTAGATTAAAAATTAAATTAATTTTATCGTGAAATTTTATTTTGTACAGTTAGGGGGTCAAATATATAAAAAAGAAGGAAATATGGGTCAGAATGAAAAAAAAAGAGAAACAAAAGTTTTATAATACTAGTCTCTTCTTCATCTCTGTGGTATAATCTCGAACTTCAAATCGCTTTGTTTTGATGAAGTGAATCCGAATTTTAGGGTTTTCTAAGTTTTAATATTCTTCTGCGAATTTCGATTTCTAGGTCTGTAACGGGGAAGAGGAAGATGATATTCAAGATCGAAGACGTAACGGTGTACTTCCCTTATGACAACATATATCCAGAACAATACGAATACATGGTTGAATTGAAGCGAGCCCTAGACGCCAAGGGACATTGTCTTCTCGAGATGCCCACCGGAACTGGAAAAACCATTGCTCTTCTCTCTTTAATCACCAGTTATCGACTCTCTCGTCCTGATTCTCCGATCAAGCTTGTCTATTGCACTCGTACTGTCCATGAGATGGAGAAAACGTTAGCTGAGCTTAAGCTACTCCATGACTACCAAGTACGCCATCTCGGCGCCCAGGCTAGGATCCTCGCTATTGGTCTTTCCTCCCGGAAGAATCTTTGCGTTAATACTAAGGTTTTAGCGGCCGAGAATCGTGATTCTGTTGATGCCGCCTGTCGGAAACGGACGGCTAGTTGGGTTAGAGCTTTGTCAGCGGAGAATCCAAATGTAGAACTCTGTGATTTCTTTGAGAACTATGAAAAGGCTGCTGAGAATGCGTTGTTGCCTCCTGGTGTTTATACTTTAGAGGTAAGTATTAAAAAGAAGTTCAGGTTTTTCACATTTGTTTCTTGATCAACTTTAGGTTTAAGATTGGAATGGTGTTTGAATTTGGGACCTGTTTCGAAGTTACTTGCACATTTTGGCTGATATTGATAAATGTGTGATTGGATTTTAGGATTTAAGGGCGTTTGGTAAGAAGCGTGGATGGTGCCCTTACTTTCTCGCGAGGCATATGGTTCAGTTCGCCAACGTTATTGTTTATAGCTACCAGTACTTACTGGATCCTAAGGTTGCTGGAATTATATCAAAGGAGTTACAGAAGGAGTCAGTTGTAGTGTTTGACGAGGCCCATAATATCGATAACGTGTGTATTGAAGCACTCAGCGTCAGTGTGAGGAGGGTTACACTTGAAGGAGCTAATCGAAATCTTAATAAGATAAGACAAGAAATTGATAGGTAAGCTTATTTTTTCCTACATAGGTGATACCCTTAACTTCTCTTTAACATGCCACTCTTAATTACAGTAAACATTGTTGAAAGTATTTTTTTTTTTTTTACAATTGAATTTCGTGATTATTCTTCAATGCCATCTAGGTGTCTGCTCACTCTAATTGCTAATTGCATTTTTTCTGTTTGGTTTTCTTATGGAAGTTTAAGTAGTACAAAATGGATCCCCTTTATGAGACTGCTTTTTCTCAAGAACTGAATGGGGGGGAACAAGAAGTTTACGAATGATCTTGTCAGCAACTTTAAAATATGACTGTCTTGTTTAGGATGATCCTATGGTGCATAATTATCTTAATTCAAAACAGGAAGTACCTGGTTATCTGCTTATTTTAAGTTCTTATCACATTATTAAAATTGTCCAACTGGTAGGAAGGTTCAAGGCTACGGATGCAGGAAGATTGCGAGCTGAATACAACCGGCTGGTTGAGGGTTTAGCACTAAGAGGGGACTTATCTGGTAAGTATATTGTCACGAAGGTGATGTGTGGTTTGGTTGAAATACACACAAATTACAGGGTGCATTTTTCTGATCCTTTGAAGTTGACACAAAAAATATGTTTTTCTGCAGGAACTGATCAATGGCTTGCAAACCCTGCACTGCCCCATGATATTCTAAAGGAGGCTGTCCCGGGAAATATTAGACGGGCGGAGCATTTTGTTCATGTTTTGCGCCGATTACTTCAGTACTTGGGGGGACGGCTGGACACTGAGAATGTGGAGAAAGAAAGCCCTGTTAGCTTTGTATCGTCGCTTAACTCTCAGGCTGGAATTGAGCAGAAAACACTGAAGTTCTGTTATGACAGGCTCCACTCTCTCATGCTAACCCTTGAAATTACAGATACAGATGAGTTTTTGCCGATCCAGACAGTGTGCGACTTTGCAACTCTTGTTGGGACATATGCACGGGGATTTTCCATCATCATCGAGCCATATGACGAGAGAATGCCTCATATTCCAGATCCTATATTGCAGGTAAGTATGTGTTGATCTACTTTCTTTTGAGTATCGTTATTGTGGTTTCAAATATATTATGACTCAAATGTAAATGTTACCGTTTGAATAACTGAGAAATGTATCTGAAACATTTATCCTTTTATATCCTAGTTGAGCTGTCATGATGCGTCTCTGGCAATCAAACCGGTGTTTGATCGTTTCCAATCAGTTGTGATTACATCAGGCACCTTGAGCCCTATTGATCTTTATCCCCGTCTTCTTAGTTTCAATCCTGTTGTTAGTCGAAGCTTCAAGATGTCAATGACACGAGACTGCATCTGTCCTATGGTTCTAACTCGGGGAAGGTATGCAGTTAAAAAAAAAAGTTCCTAAACACTGACCTTGTTTTGTTTAAAAAAAAAAATCTATTTACATTAGTGCTTATTTGTCTTGCTTTTCAGTGATCAGCTTCCTGTTAGCACCAAATTTGACATGAGAAGTGATCCTGGTGTTGTGAGGAATTACGGAAAGCTCTTAGTAGAGATGGTATCTATTGTTCCTGATGGAGTTGTCTGCTTCTTTGTTAGTTATTCATACATGGATGGCATTATTGCTACATGGAATGAAACTGGAATTCTGAAGGTAAGGTCTTCTTCTACGGTTTAACCATGCCAGGATTATTTTCACGTTTTTGCATGAAGTGGAAATATTTGTCATACCTGAAAATATTTGTAGTTGATATAGGCATTAATGCATATGTGTTTCCCAAGATGACCAATGCTCTTAATGTTTGTAGGAAATAATGCAACAGAAGCTTGTATTTATCGAAACGCAAGATGTGGTAGAAACAACACTGGCACTGGACAATTATCGTAGGGCTTGCGATTGCGGAAGAGGTGCAGTTTTCTTCTCTGTAGCCAGGTAAAATTTCTATTTGTGAATGGTAGAAGGTTTGGGAATTCATGGCAAGGAATTTCTGGCTCTGCTTCTTTGATTCTGTCGTTTATGTATACAATACTGTAACCGTCTCTTCTCTCTTATGTTTGGCTGGTTAACTACATATTAAAGAGGTTTCACTATGAGTTCTCTTTTGGAAATTTCAGTTGAGTAATTTAATTTTATATAAAAACGGCAGGGGAAAGGTTGCTGAAGGTATTGATTTTGATCGTCATTATGGAAGGCTGGTTGTAATGTTCGGAGTACCTTTCCAGTATACGTTAAGCAAGTAAGTTCTACTCAAATGAATGCTTATCCTTTCATTTTCCGGTTTTCTGCTTTTATACTTTCATCATAAGTGATCAGTGAGAGATGCTAAGATGGAAATGGGAAAAATTTCAGGATATTACTAGCAAGATTGGAGTATTTGCGTGATACATTTCAAATAAAAGAAGGCGATTTTCTAACTTTTGATGCCTTGGTATGATTATTATTCTATGATCTTATTATATTTTGGGTGCAAATCTTTTACCTGTTTGCGACTATTATTAACACTTTTTTGGCTTTAAAACAGAGGCAAGCAGCTCAATGTGTAGGGCGAGTAATCCGGTCAAAGGCTGATTATGGGATGATGATATTTGCAGACAAAAGGTGTATAAGCTTTCTCTCTCTGAGTCTGTTCATTTAGAATCTTACTAAATGTGATTCTCTCTATACATATATACGCAAGTATCTGAATTACCTCAGAGAATAGAATCATTTTCACACTGTTCTTTACTTCCTTGTGATGGGAAGAAATTCTTTGGACAGGACAGAGACATATATGCTTATGTTGGGTTATAATGTCACATCTCTTTGGTTAATAATACACTGCCATTGACGTTTAACTTGCAGATATAGCCGGCATGATAAGCGGTCCAAATTACCCGGTTGGATACTTTCACATCTGCGTGATGCACATTTGAATCTAAGCACTGACATGGCTATTCACATTGCCCGAGAGGTAAACCTAAAATTCACTGTTTCTTTTATAACTCACACCTAGTTAAAAGAAACAATAAGAATTAGAATTTTGAAAAGTTTGGGGTGGGGTTTTGCGCAGTTCCTTAGGAAAATGGCTCAGCCGTATGATAAGGCGGGTACTTTGGGCAGTAAAACTCTGTTATCACAGGAAGATTTGGAGAAGATGGCTGAGACAGGTGTGCAAGACGTGGTTTATAAGTAAACCGGTTTGGTTTTTTTGGATAAGTCTCTCGAAAGTTCTTCCATTTGTATCGTCTGTGTCGTTTTAATCAAACCGAACGACGAGGTTTAAGTATTGTTTTGACCCCCTTTTTTTTTTTTGTAATTTATAGAGAGTTGATTAAAAACATTTGTTAATTCATCATTTTTTTCCTTATGCATGAATGGTAACAGGGAAAATAATAAATTCTTATTATCTCACGAGTAAGCAAATTTATTACAAATCCATCTCTGAAAACTGAAAATTTAGGCGTATGACATTTTTATTCATTTTATGGTTTAGTTGTATAGACAAATCAAACTAAGACACAACCTTCCATGACAGTGATTGCTTTGCCTCTGAGCAGAACCCTTTGATTATCTTTCTCCAGATGAACTTTCACTGTTCCCCCTCTGCTCGAAGCCTAACCCCATTTGAAAATAAACAATCTTTCTTCAGGAAACTAATACAACATTTGTCTCAAAAGTCTTGAGTGGAGAAAGAGAGAACCTGGTAGGCCACGAAATCACACTTGTTCATCTTGAGGTTCCAGTAATGAGCCAAGGCACAATGTGCACTTCCAGTAACAGGGTCCTGAATAGCACAAAACAGGTAATGTTTTTCTTTTGACTGTTTTGATCACGAGCAAAGAGTATATGATTGAGTCATATTTGTGTCCATGAAAACAGATTCAGTCACTAATTTACCTCATTAATTCCTGCTTTAGGGGCGAAGTAGCGACTACAGAAATCATACGAAGATCCTGCAGAAGCAGCGGCGGTGACCATCAATCCTTCACAAGGGCATTTCAATATCTCATCTATTCTTGGCTGTAATTCAATGACAGCTTCCCAAGATGAAAGCACAACCTGAAATCAACCCAAAAAGAATCCACATTTAGTTCATTGGATTGGAATAGCCAGTAAGAAAGAAAAAGAGTCACTTGCTGAAAGATTTACGAGGATGTCATTCTTTGTGGCTTTAACATCAACAATGGTAGCCCCATTCAAAGCTTTGGAGAACACAGAGAGATCATCAATGGAGTTGATTTCACAAGTTGGAACAACAGGGAAGTTCAATTCGATCAAGAAGGTTGATTCTTCTTCATCATCTTTGAGCTCTGAAGTAAGTGGAAGTCGTTTAGCTGTTAGAATCCCTGATACTGTGGCGAACTCAACTACTTGTGAATCAACCAAATTGTTTGAGAAGAGAATGTGAGCAGATGCTAAGGTTGCATGACCACACAGATCCACCTGCAAAAAAAGAGAATCTCAGAGATCCACTCCAATGAAAACAAGCTCTAATCTGTATCAGTTACATGAATTCGAATCGGAGATTCTTAAATGTATCAATAGCAAGTCAAAACCTAAAGACAATTCGGGAAACTATAGCAGAGATTAACAAACCTCAGTGACTGGAGTGAACCACCGGAGGCGGAAGCGGGGGAAATCGAGATCATCGGAGACGGTGATCGGAGTAAGGAAACAAGTCTCGGAGATGTTGAACTCGGCGGCGAGAGACTGGAGCCACTCGTCGTCTCTCTCTTTATCTTCGTCAATAAAGCAAACAGCAGCTGGATTCCCTTTGAAAGCGGATTCAGCGAATGCATCAACCACGAAGTACTTCACTCTCTTTTTGCTCGCCATTTTTGTTTCACCAAACCTTTTATTTGTCAACTACTGAATGTTTTTTTTTTGCTTTCCACTCCTTTTATCGTCTTATAATCTCACGTTTATTACTAAAAAATTGTTATTTGCTGTGGAATTCATAAGACATAAATACTGACCCCAAGTCAGCCGCGGCAATTTTTAAAGGGAAACGCTCTCTCGTGTCGTTATCTTCTTTCTATGGGCCAAATAAAACTAAAGATGGTCCACCCAAGGGCCCACGAACTTGTAATATGTAATAACAATATCATTTAGAAAATATAATTACCCCAAAAAATATCAACCGAAACCCGTAGATGATTAGGTTAAAAATTTATTAAGCTATAAGAAGACTATGCTTTCAAAGGGAAAATATTTGTTGGGTCTGTATTCCAAGGTAAAATTTATCTACACAATGAATGTTGCTACTGCGGATGAATCTCAAAGTAAGCATCATCCATGGTGGTGAGCCTATCAACCAACCTTTTGTATAACCATAGATGTGGACGAATCATGTGATAAACGTCGATTGGATGCAGGAAGAGTAAATACGTAATCTACGACATTGTGATTGTGATAACCTTGAATATTGCAACGTTCGTGTATGTGAGACACTACAAAATCCCCATAGCTGGAGATAAAACCTTTATGATCGAGCTATTATGGTTCTACTTTTTATGCGGCTTCTTGGGTGTGGTTTCATGGGTCTACACCTTCAAGAAGAGTCCGGAGAAGCACTTCAACGAAGGCACCATGGAGCGCATTAGCCATATCCTCGGTCTTGTTTTTCTCATCATCTTATTCTATTCTATTTCTCCCGTCTTTGCTCTCTGTTTTGGTAATCCTTCTTCTTTGTAGTTTTTATCTGTTTTGCTTAATACTATCAACGTTTCTTGACGCCAAAGCAACTGTGCGGATTAGTTCCTTGTTGTAAGTACTATATTTCGTGGTGAAGCAAAATTTCATTTTTTTTTAAATCACAATTCTAGTTAAAATTCGTTGTCTATTTTATTCTTTGACCGTACTAAATTAAAGTTAATGAGAATACAATACAATACCACAGAGGAAGTAGCAAATAGAGTCATGAGATCCTTTTGCTGCATAAATAGCCCTTCAAGAAGGAGGCCAATGCAGCTTTTATTTTAAATAAAAATTACAGCTACAAAGGAGTGTTGTTGCTTGATGTTACCAAGCTCCTTCTTTTGACATCCTAAGGAAATGCGCGAGGCTGATGCTCGGTTTCTCACTTGAATCTCCTCCATTCTTCCATTTGATCTTCGTTGTCTTCGTTGCTATCCTTCCTATTTGTTCTGTTGCAGTTGTAGATACCAAATTGTGGTACTACTCCAAAGAAAATAGTTTCTTCAGATTGGTACTCTTTATATTCAACATCTTAGCAGAAGATAACTTAGAGGAGATGTGGAAGCTCATACCTCACAAACACCGTGCAAAAGCAATCTATGGAATGGGTCTTGAACCTTGAGCTCAAGAACATCTCCTTCACCACCTTCTTCAATGAAATGATTTATACAGTTCTGTGAAAATAATAATTAATTCTTGGGACTAGGAGCAAGGGGTCTATAATTACATGTATGGCCCAAACAGTCATCTCTGAAGAATCTATACCTCATATCCCTCGATTAGTTCAGGTAAAAAGCTACGTCGAAGAGCCTCTCTTGTTCTACAATCTATTCTTCGCCAAGCATTTAAGACAGCGGTTTTATCAGCATCCACACGACCTTTTTGCCGTACAGATGACCGATTCAAGGAATCCATGATATTGGCCTGAAAAAAAACACAGTTTCCAACAATGGTTAAGATTTAGGACCAAGTATGTCAAAGAAATCACACCATTAATAATACAAACAACATATTTTCGGATGATAATTAT
The DNA here is from genome assembly GCA_028015245.1 of Cardamine occulta. Taxonomy (NCBI): domain Eukaryota; kingdom Viridiplantae; phylum Streptophyta; class Magnoliopsida; order Brassicales; family Brassicaceae; genus Cardamine; species Cardamine occulta. The sequence goes on along the minus strand of CM051364.1, from coordinate 27,308,472 downwards.
AGTTAACTTGTACTTGTTCTCTGAGACCCAGTCCCAAAAGAGAGGTAACTAACCTCCTTGTCCATGTCTATGTTTCTAAATTTGTCCCATTCTCCAACAGTGGTCAAAGAAAAGGCTGAGGGTGGGACATCATCACCTGTAGAACATTGGTAGAGTCAGTGAAACCATGAATGTTAACGCTGGTTGAAAACATAGCAAAAAGTCCAAGTACATTGTAGTTGGAAAATGAAAGTAATATTACCCCATGGTGGTGGAGCAAACAAGCCTCTGATTTCTTGGGCATCTAAACGAGGAACAAGTTCCATCAGAATACGATCATTTAACCATCTCCTAGATCGCCGGTTACTAACCTGCATTAACCAAGCAGAACTCACTAGCTATAAGAAAATTATCAACCCCCAATATTCATCTTTGATCAACCAAAGCATTGGATGGATGAAATCACAGAAACAAGGGGCAACAAAATAAAATAAAAATACTCACTTGTCCCGTTAGGCTCTCAAGGGCCTCAATTTTCTTCTCAAGCGAGAGGCCACGAGAAGCACAAGTATCCCCTGCACGTGAAACCCTAAGAAATTTATTCCCAGGAAAAAACAATTCCCATAATCAGAAACCCTAATTCCCCAAAAACGAGTCTATCACTCGCCCATTTATCCATCCGCTTGGAAAAACTCAAAATTGAAGTTCGAATTACCTCTACGGTGATCGAGAGGGGACGACATAAGAAGGTTCTCATCGCGCCGCATGACATTGGTAGCCGCCATGATTCAACAACAATTTTGACAATTCAATATGAGGAAATCGGCTGATTTTAACAGAAAACCAAGCCACGAGACTGTTGCCTCCGAAAGGACAATAGGTTTCGAGTTTACAGCCAAGGCAAGGACCACGAAAATGAACAGAGACCAAGGAAGCAGCGATTTCGGATTCAGGGATAAAAAATGGTAGACGCAAACGTATCAAGATACAAGACCATGGAATATGCCGGAATATGACATTTAGACCCGACCCGACTCGCTCACGGTCTGATTGTGACTCGAGTAAAATTAATTTTGGGTTAACTAATACCACCGGTTGAATCTTTATTAATAACCAAGTGAAGAAAAAACGAATTAAACGGTGATTTAAGGTGTTATGATGCTATAGCCTATACAAATTGTATCTAATATCTCTCTCCCTTGGTAAAAAAATTGTGTGTTTCCTGAAAAATTTACAAAACTCAACAAGTTTCTTTTGGGTCTTGTTATTCAAGTATTAGATGGATCGATTCTGATAACGAGAGACTCATGAAGATCCGTTGGTGGTTCTGCGATGGGGAGCATCCAGCTGTCGTCATTCTTCTTCCCATCTAAATTAGTTGGATTCTCAGCCAATGCTTTGTCCAAGGATGATTTCGCCACTCTTGTTATGCATATTATCAGAATTACTGCACCCACATCATTCAAAATAATCAATCAAATTTTTCAGAACAAAGTCACCATTAGAAGAAACCCAGCTTTATATACCATCAGCAGTGTATCAGACCAGACAACTCTAGTAAGATTTTTATTACCAAACCCGGTTACAAATCGACTGGTCAAAATACAGAGCACCCGATGTCATTCAACTGCTCACCAAGTGAAACTATGTATATATTTGGAAATGATTACAGAACAGACTCACCTGCTAGAGCAACGCCAAACATCATAAGTACCTGCATCCACAAGTTACAGAATGAGATATCAGACTTACAATGCAAGGGGATACAGATACTTCAAAGCTATAAAACCGCAACTACTAATAAATGCAGGCCGAGATTATCGTAATGTTATTCCCTACATTATACTAGTATGCTTCAGACTTGCTTAGGAAATCATCATCCTCGGGAAATTCAAGCAAAATTCTCAAATGGATAATTAGCAACTGTACACTATATTGTGAGATAGACGCCAAGAGATTCCCAATAATCCTTATAGAATAAAACCTAATTTAAGCTAAATTAGATCCGGACAAGTTGTTATTTTTCTTACACTACAAACTTCTAAACCTAGGCAATTCGTTCTTCCCAATGTAAATGATAAAGGACGAGAAAATATGAATTACAGCAGGTACACACAAGTATCTTCAGTCAAGCTGAGCTACAGTCATGACCAATCTAGCAGCCAAGTGGAAGTCAATGAACAGAAACTTACCCAACGAAATGCTGACACCTCATGCCATCCATGTGTAATATCAGAAAGATCTTTCAGTGTAGTTCCAACATAAACTAGCGCAAACGTAATTGGCTGTTACATCAAAACATTTCACAAGATTAGTATTACTGTTTGTGGATAATATCAAAGAACTAGGCTCTTCTCCCACCACTATCAAAGTATAAATGACCAACATACAAGTGAATACTAAAGAAATGTCAGTACCATCATTCCAAACCACGTGGCCAGCATGTATTCCCCTAAGCGAACAGGGGTTACGGATAGAAGGTAATTCAACATATTGAAGGGCAGTATGGGGACAACACGTAACAGTAAAACGATCTGTAAAGGAAGAAAATACCAACATGCAGTTAGTAGTCAGTCAATTAAATGTAGCCAGAAAATTGAGGTACTTAGCCATACTGTTCGTCCCAGGTCTAGCTTCTATGAAGAAAAAAGAACTGTCAACTAATTGAGAGAGTTCTACTAGATTTTCATGCCTTGAAGCCAGATTTTTGAATTGCTAAGGAAACAGCTTGAAACTTTGGGTAATGCTTGATTTTTGAGGTGATGTAAGATCTACCAATCTGCATTATACCAGAAAGACAAATGATAAATCATTAGCAACAATGAGATATCAAAGACAAAGATGCCACACTCAGTTAAATTGCCCAGTTGTGAAGATGCAAAAAACAGGAATCAATTACTTCTGTGGTCATTGCAATATTAGAACAGATACTACCATATCGAAGAGACATACCGTTCTACCAAGCAGAAATGCCGCTGTTGCACCTAATGTAGCTCCAATAGAGTCGGCTACAAATCCTACTGGCAGGCCAAAAAGGTAACCACCACCTAGCTGCAGAGCGCAAATCAAGACTATCAAAACAGGGATAAAAAGTCCTAGTATCCCACCTTATAACGAAAAAGTTAAAGTACAAACATCATAGAGAAAAAGTTAAAGTACAAACATCATAGAGAAGCACCCTAGACTTCATTACATGGTTATGAACCCACACCTACCGTGAGTACAGAAGCAGGAACCGCCACAATTGTGAGAGGAATATAAGCCAAAGCCCTGCAAATTTCAATGAGATAAAATAAGACACAAGATTATTTAAGGAAGCCAGAAAACAATGTCAGCAAAATAAACCGATTAGTGAATGAAACTAAAATAAAGAAAGAGAGAACGAAAATAAGTAGCAAGTATGAAAAACTTACAATGCAAGTGGACCAAAAGGTCCAAGATCTTCCTTAATCCATAACAAAAAGTCCTTCAATTTCTGCAAAGAGGGAACAGAACAATTAATCTAAATCATATATATTACCATTACAATTCACCTGATCTATGACTACTGCTCTACGACCAAGTCTAGTAAAGTTCTCGATTAAATTCATAAGAAAATCAAAAATTCTTGCATCCTTCCAACTACAGATCATAAAAGAAGACTTCGTGTAAAGTCCAAGTGTAAAGAATCTACAATCTAGAGACCAAGCATCACAATTTCCAAACAGAGATATAGTGATCTAGCTAGCTCTAGCAATACTCCGTTCTATAAATTTCTAAAACATAGAAGATACAGACACTATCGTTGCTACGTTATCACTCAAGCTACAGATACACGCAAAATGCGAATGAGAGGGATAGAGTAAGAGAGAAATTGCCTGCTCAACCGGGAGAAAAGTGACGGCGGTGCCTATAGCGACAAGGAGTAGCAGCGAGATTGCGATTCGGAAAGTGGAGGGAGTGAAAGACATAGCCGCCATATACAAGGATCTGAGACGACGCCGCCACCAAGGCCTGGAATGGTCATCCTCCGCACCGTCGTAGTCATATTGACCTCCATTTATACAAGCTCCTGGCTTCAGCCACGGCCTCGCCCTTAGGCCCTCCACTTTCGCCAGATTTGTCGTCCCTCCCAAAAAACGAAATCCTGCTTCTCGCTGCTTCTATGTTCGCCCCGATTCCGGAGATATGCTTCAGAAGCGTCGCCTCTCTCTCCTCCGATTGGGTAAAAGAAACATGCGATAGAGAGATAGAGATTGCTGGAATCAATAGAGAGAAAGAGAAGCTTGTACTGCTTCAATTCTTCGATTTCACTCTTCTTTCGATCTTGAGATTCTGTTGCCTTTAGCTCCCTTCCGGTTTCACTGTCAAAGACTCAAATGTAAGAACTTTTTTATTTTCTTGCTGTCATTTATGGCCCAAACATTGGGCTTATAGTTGATCCCGAAAGCCCAAACATAGAAAATTAATTTGTTTATTTATTGAATGTTTCCGACGAAATAGGGGAAATAAATAGCAGTTAATTATTTATCATTCACGTTAACCATAAAAAAACTTTAGTTTAGTTTACACAAAATGCCCTAGTTTTCCCAAGATTTGATCCTTTGGGGTTTAGAGAGTTGCATTGTCTCTAGCTCTAGTAATGCAATTAATTCAGGATTTTGAAACTATAATAATATAATCCCAAAAACACCCGTTTTGGATTTTTTATTTCAAAACTTTTTGTTAGTTTTTGTCATTAACATCTGCTTTGTAGCCTGGAAAGTATATATATATATATATAATCGTATTTTCCTACGATTCAATAATAATTCGAAAATCTCAAGAATAATGTGATGGGTAAGGTGTATCTTTCTCGGGCGTTAAAACCGGTGCGTGAAGGTTGATAAATAAATGATATGATAGCTCAGTAATTAATCAAAATCAAGTTGTGACAGATAAATTATTTTTTTGGGGGGAAATATTATTATTGTCAGTCAACAAGTCAATTAAAGGGGAAAAAACGTTTGAGTAAAAAAAAAGAGAAAAAGAAGGAAAAAACGCATGTTGGATGCTGACGTGTCAGGTGGTCCATGTATCCCCGTATCAAAGCCATTCATCGTCTTCTTCCTCCTAACAAAAAAAAAAAACGTTTCACATCACAACAACAACAGTCTCTCTCTCTCTCTCTCTAGCTCCGTGTCGCTGTTTTGTCTCTCTACAAGCGACCAAATCGAAGCTGAGAAGGCGGTGGCAATGGTTGTTATGAGCATGTTGGCTTTGATAAGAGCCGCTTATTCGATCAACAGCTTCGTCTTTGAAGCCGAAGACATCCGATTCGGTTCTCCGTGGTGGTTCGTCGTCGTCGGTGTTGCGTGTCTCCTCGTTCTCTTCGCCGGGATAATGTCGGGACTCACGCTCGGGCTAATGTCCCTTGGCCTCGTTGAGCTAGAGATTCTCCAACAAAGTGGTTCCTCCGCCGAGAAAAAGCAGGCCGGTACGGCTCTATTGTTTTTCGTGATCAGACTAAATTCGACTTTCGTTGGATTGGTTCTCGATATTTATTACAATTTGATGTATTATTCGCACATAATACATACATGACTTGCTCGATTCGCAATGGCTATAGATTTTCTTAGAAAATTTGGTTTTTAGTTTCTTATTCTGTAATTATGTCTATAACCAAAGTGATAAGAGTCTATATCCTTACTCATGATGGGTTAATTTGGAGTTGTATGACATGCAGAACTGTTCCTAGAGATTTTAGGACCCTATGCCAAAAATAATAATACTCTACATGATTTGTTAATACTAATTTTAAGATTAAAATAACTGTAATTAATATATTTTCTATATGATTATGATAATGAATTATGAAATTTGTGAATAATATTTTTCTAAGAAAAAGCTATAAAAGGATCATAAAAGAAACTAAATTGATTTTTTAAAATTATGTTTGTAAAAAATAATTAAAATAAATTATTGATAAAATTTATAAGTAAGAGTAATTAAAGAGTGAATGAAAATAAAAAGTATGGCAAATACAAGAAAATAAACATGTATTGGCCGCAAAAATTAATTATGAACAATGAAAGATTTAAAAAACCAATGATAAAGATTTGAAACTGAATGAGGATATACTTTGAGGTAACTTTAAAACTATTAGATCACTAAATATTTTGATATTTAGGGCCCTAAAATTTTATAAATAAAACAGGGCCCTAGGCGAATGTTTAAAATTTTCCTTCCTAGGCACGGCCCTGATGACATGTTCTTGATATTACAGCTGCTATATTACCCGTGGTGAAGAAGCAGCATCAACTTCTTGTGACTCTACTTCTATGCAATGCAGCTGCCATGGAGGTAAACTTGATTTCTTACCTTGATCTACAGCAAGAAATTACTATTTTTGTGCAACTCATAATCAGGAGAATACTCGATGCAGAATCAGTGAATTTTGTGCTTGGTGTTCCTTTTCAGGCTCTTCCTATATGCCTGGATAAAATATTTCACCCTCTTGTGGCTGTTTTACTCTCAGTTACTTTTGTTCTTGCTTTTGGAGAGGTAACTTTCTTTGCATATCTTCTTGCTATCAGTTGTGATGTATTCTTTACTTTCCTTTTATCTGATAGAAATCTATGTTGTTACAATTCTAAGCAGATTATTCCGCAAGCTATATGTTCGAGATATGGACTTGCTGTTGGCGCCAACTTTTTGTGGTTGGTTCGCATTTTGATGATAATCTGCTATCCAATTGCTTACCCTATTGGAAAGGTAGTGTTTTTGTAGACTAATTTTTGTCAGAGCATTAAATGTTACTAAATCGTAACATTGTAGTCGGTTTTGCTTGAGTAGCTGCTACAATAATCAATAAATTATGTTTCAAGGATGGAAGAATGGAAAATTTGTTGGAACTTGCATCTAATCTAGCAATGTCATTAAGCTAGCTGCATTCATAAATGTCAGTGTGTTATGCAAGCTGTAGATGTTTATTTCTATCTACGTTTTATGTGCCTCAGGTTCTTGATGTCGTAATTGGGCATAATGACACACTATTTAGGCGAGCTCAGCTGAAAGCTCTTGTCTCCATTCACAGCCAGGAGGTAGTTTCTCTTTATGATCTAACCAGACAAATCCAATATAGGGAAAAGGACAGATATTAGGCTGTAACTCCGGTCTGATTAGTGAAGTAATTAATTAAGTTACTTGATTATCAAAAGTATTTTTGTTTCCAGCTTCCATTGACATGCTATTTCTCTCCAACATAGGCTGGTAAAGGGGGTGAACTGACACATGAGGAAACAATGATTATAAGCGGTGCATTGGATTTGAGTGAGAAGGTATGTATTTCAGCTCCCCCTGATGCTTGTTTTCTGTTCACTCTGACGAACAAGTTATGTTGTGAATGAAATGATTTTCTTATGACCCATTAATCTGGATTTAGATTCTTCATCTATTAACATTTGTTGCATGAGGTTGCATATGGAACTGATGCACATACTTTGATTCTTTCTTCTTGCAACTCAGAACATACTTCAATTTTTTTACTGCTTCAAGATTACTTCCTCTGATTTAATACGTTTTCATTTACTGAAAGTTCAGACTGCTGAGGAGGCTATGACGCCAATTGAATCAACATTTTCGCTGGATGTAAATACAAAGTTAGACTGGTGAGTTAAGGTTAGATTTAATCTTTTTCTTGATGATTTGCTTTCTCTATCTGTCAAATATTTCAAAGGAAAAAGGGATTTGAGAAACTCCCATTTTGCTGATTAGCTTAAAATACATCCTGTAAATTGATATACAGAGTAGATTCTTTTCCTTAGTCTATCTGCCTAGTAATTGCACTTGGCAAAGAATCTAGTTAAAATCATGAATTTAACCTTCTAAATGCAGGGAAACGGTTGGAAAAATACTTTCCCGAGGTCATAGCCGAATCCCGGTCTACTTAGGGAATCCGAAGAATATCATTGGACTTCTATTGGTACTTCTGTCAAAACTTTTGCGTTGTTTTATTTCACCGAATTCCATTAGATTACTTATTTCTGTATCTGCTGCTATTATCTAGGTTAAGAGTCTTCTAACTGTACGACCGGAGACAGAGACTCCTGTAAGTTCTGTTTCCATCAGGAAGATCCCAAGGTATATTTTGCTTCCCTAAGCCTTACATACTCACAATAAGTTTCCACATGAAAATAAGAATAAGTTCTTATACATTGCCTTTCCAGGGTTCCATCAAACATGCCATTGTACGATATCCTCAATGAGTTTCAAAAGGGAAGCAGTCACATGGCTGCAGTTGTCAAAGTTAAAGACAAAGATAAAAAGAATAACATGCAGTTGCTGAGTAATGGCGAAACACCCAAAGAAAATATGAAGTTTTACCAGAGTAGTAATTTAACGACGGCTCCTTTGTTGAAGCATGAATCGCCCGATGTTGTTGTTGTTGATATTGATAAAGTACCAAAGCATGTAAAAAACAGGGGAAGAAATTTCCAGCAGAGCAGTATTGTCACAAGAGACTTACCGCGTTTGTTGGAAGATAACGAGGATGCAGAAGTGATTGGCATCATCACGTTAGAGGATGTCTTTGAAGAACTTCTACAAGTATGACCCTATGCTTTTCCTTTCTGGTTTGATCCTCTGCGTTTTTAGTCATCACCGTGACTTCAAAATTCTCTATTTTACGCATATATGTCTCTATATATTTTACTTAAAAAGCTTTCCTTTGGTGAATTACTGAAAATGCAGGCAGAAATCGTGGATGAAACTGACGTTTACGTTGATGTACATAAAAGGTATTGTAATGATCTTTAATTTACTTCCAAGTCACTTCTATAGTACTTTACCAAAGATTCACTAAAAAGTAACACTGCATCATATGTTGGCCTTATTTCAGGGTAAGAGTTGCGGCTGCTGCAGCAGCTGCTTCGCCAGCGGTAAGCAAAGCAACATTGGCTGATCAAATCTTTGGTATCTTATGGAATCAAAGTTGAAGCTTAATATTGTGGGGGATTAATAATGACTCGATTGTGTGGCACAGGAGTATCAAAGCATGGTAGGACAAACCGTGAAGAAGCTTGTTGGGAAAGAAGCACGAGTTACAAAGAATTACACTACAAAAATCACGGAACCTCTATTAGCAGAATCAGATAGATAGTTTTTACCTTGTGTTAATTTAAGGTTTGAGGAGCAAGGTTCAGTGTCCTCTCTTATCGTGTCACGTCTCTTGGCACTTTGTTGTAATGTTGTTGTATACAAAGCAATGAGACAAATAAAGAAGAGAAAAGAGTTTTGTTTTTCTTTATAAATTGATAATGTGGTATATACCGGTTTTGGCCAGCTTGAACGATATGAAGTAGAACCACAAAGAATGAAATGGTTACCAGAAATATGCAACAGAATCTTTTGCAAACTTCCCACGAGTGAGTATAGTCGATCTTCTAGTGGCCACTACAAGGAACCTTGTTTTGTAACTTTGCTTACTTCTTCTTTATTGGATTTGATAATTCGAGTTCGTTTTCAAATCCAACAAAATTATTGTGTTGTACAGTCTATGATTTAAATATTTTAATTGAAAATCATGTGTAATTAAAATCGAAAATTTCTATTAGTTACACATACGAAGAGTTAAAATCTGATTTTACATTGAAAATGTGGTAAATAAATCAAGTTTAAATTATCAATGACAAAAAAAGAAAATGTGGTTTAACACTTGTGGCTTCTCGGAGAAAAAAGCTTTAAAAACCACAAAAGGGTAGACCAAAAAACTCAAACAGACAGTTGAACTCCATTTGTTGTTGTTCTTCGCTCTCGCTCTGGCTCTGCGCCGCCTTCTTAAACTTTCCGGTAAGCTTCGCCGATTTTCCTCTTCGACTAATCTTAAAAGTAGATAGACTAGATATCTCCTTTCTTCTAGAAACTTTACCTACATCAGTCGCCTTCTAATTGAATTGATCGCTCTAATTTCGTAGAAACCCTAATTTCGTGGTCATTGTTCAGTCGCACAGTTTCCGAACCCTCGTAACTAGCCTGATTGAATTTATGCCTTAATTCTGAAATCGATAAACTTTTATTCTTAGTTCGAATCCTTTCGTATTGCCTGATTGAGTGTATTTATGGGGTTTCTTTGATATTGGGGTTTCCTATGAGCTCTTGTTGCTGGTTTGGTTTGAAATTTCATATTAGATAGATTTGGGAGTCATCGTCGATGGATCCGGGTTTAAAATTGAGCTCTCGTCTCTCTTTACTGTATGCTCTACTAATATCGAGTGGGTGTAGCTTAGTCTTGGCTTTCAAACATTTATAAACCGTATTTTCTGACCAAAATCTTATATGTAGCTCCTCCTACTTTCCCTGTTCTGCGGTGTGTTTAAGTTTCACAGCTTCTGCTTTGATTTCTTTTCTAGCTTTTAACCTCTGTTAGTTACTCATACTATGATTGATCTGCTTATAGTTTATTTTCTATGCGAAAAAAGTAATCTTCTATATCAATGCAGATTTTGTATCAAACACGAGCCTAATACTGGTACCTCAACTTGTAATGTTAGTGTATCTGGTTAGTTAAGGCCATGGAAAAATCAGGCCCAGTGCAGAGAACTGTTGTGCTCAAGCCTTTTATCAAGTAACTCTCTATACTATACAACTCTAATCTTCATATATGTTCAAACAGAGCCCTTATCAATTGTTTTTTCAATTCCTACGTTGCTTTACATTGATTTTTAGGCTGGTGAAGCTTCTAGCGAGGGCTTTCTATGATGATTATACTACGAAAAGTGATAATCAGCAGAAATCTGCAAGAATTGACAACAGAGGGATTGCCGTTGTTGTGCTGGATGCGCTTACAAGGTTTGTGTGCATCTCTTCAATTTCTATCCCCAAAGTTTTGTAGGTGAATTTTCATAACACTTAATGTTTTCAAAATAGTTTTTAGACAACTTTTTGAGCCCACTGATTTATTAGGCTTGTTGAGTAACTGGCACACATCTCCCTGTTACCTGGGGTTTAAGGAGAATGTTAGACTAACTTGTGAAACTTGATTATGGGCTGTTTAAGATTGATATTTCTTAGATTGGTTATATAAAACTCTCTATGTTTTCACTGAATTTCATTTCTGGTATTTCTTGTGTACTAGTAGTGATCCAACTCTTTTATTTCTTTATTGGGGTTTAGTGTTCTTTTCAACTTGAGATCTAAATATTGAAATTAAGGTTTAAATTAACTTTTTGTCTGCTAGGCGGCAATGGGTTAGAGAAGAAGACCTGGCAAAAGAGTTGCAGTTGCACGCCAAGCAACTTCGGAAAATAATAAGACACTTCGAAGAACAAAAATTGATCATGCGTGACCACAGGAAAGAGGTCTGTGCAGAAACTATGTTCTTTTAGATTGATATATTGTATTAGCAGTTATTGCACATTATATTTTTTTGCTAAGCTTTGAGCTCAATAACTCTTTTAGTCTTGTAGTAAATATTGTCATAAAATATCTAGAGTATAATAGTGATGAAGAACATGACTGTGAGAGAATGATATGTTGGGTACTTCTTTTCCAAGTTTTGTGGCGTTCTATTTCCTATAGGGTTGATGCTCATGCATTCCTATAATTTTTTCCCCCTTTTGCAACGTTTTGGTAGTATTTTTTCGCCAACGTTTACTGCTCATTTTGGGCTCGATTTTTTGCTCATGTTTAATCCCTCTACACTTGTTTCCTTACACTGCTGCTTTATTTTCAATCTTTTCAATAGACTGCAAAGGGTGCAAAGATGTATAGCGTTGCAGTGGCTGCTACAACTGATGGTCGAGCAGAGGACAAAGTTAAGCTCCACACCCACTCATATTGCTGTCTCGATTATCCACAGGTATACTTCATGTCCCTAGTAATTGTTTGCTTTATTTATCAAAATGCCCTATAATTTGTTAAACTTGCACTTCTTTTCTTTTACAGATATATGATATTGTTCGTATTAAAGTGCACCGGATCAAAAAAAAGCTCAAAGATGAATTAGAAGATAACAATACTGTTCAGGAGTATGTCTGCCCTAACTGCCAAAGGAAGTAAAGTCCATTACTCTTTTATGTTCTTTTAATATTCTTTACATTATTGAGTTGTATTATGTTTACTAAACCTGAATCGATTCTCATATCTGATTTAGATATAATGCACTGGATGCCCTGAGATTAATTTCTATGGAAGATGATTCTTTCCACTGCGAAAATTGCAATGGTGAACTTGTTGTGGAATGTAATAAGCTAACTTCCGAAGAGTTAGTAGATGGAGATGATAATGCAAGGAGACGGCGGCGGGAAAAACTAAAAGATATGCTTCAGAAGATGGAGGTCTGTGTAATCTGTTTTAGTGGCCCAGTTCAATATTCTAGAAAATTTGATAAAACAGAAATTGATTCGCCTTCACTGAAGCTGTGCATTGTTCTATATTCAAGATGACATCAGAATGATTTATGATCTTGATTTAGTTTTCTTGGAGTTCTGGTCTTAAATAACTAATGCCTGAGATTGCAAATTAAAGATAAAGGTCTGCACCTTTACTTTAGTCATGTCTCTTATTTACTTTTAACTTGACAGGTTCGGAAAAATTGTCTTTGTGATGTCGGTTTGTACTATGCTGGTTTTTAGTGATTAGTCTTACTTGATTTTGTTTTCTTGTAAGCTTGGGTTGGTTACTGTAGTTTGTACGTTGACACAATTGGAGTGTAATAAAGTGCAGGTTCAACTGAAACCTCTGATGGATCAAATAAATAGAGTCAAAGACCTACCAGTTCCTGAATTTGGATCTCTTCAGGCATGGGAGGCTCGTGCAACTATAGCTGCTCGTGAAAATGGTGATCTTAACCCTAATGATCCTTTGAGGTCACAGGGTGGGTATGGCTCAACACCAATGCCATTTCTCGGAGAGACAAAGGTGATCATTAGTTACACTTCTCAATATATATAGAGTTCGATGTGGTAATATATGATAAGGCACTGATATCGTAAAGAAGTTTTTCGTTTGTTTCCCCAGTCATTTCATGTTGAAGCTTTATTCATTCTGCATATACATGTGCAAGTTTAAATTGTGCTAAAAATGCTTAGTGGATCCACCGAGTTTTGTGTTTCCATTTAGAACCCTAATGAAGAATAAGTCTACTCAAAGTCTGTTAAAGTTTTCCTTGCATTTTTCATCTTTCATTGTGGTTCGTTGATTTCTTAAATCTTACATGGTTAGGTTGAGGTTAACCTTGGTGAAGGAAAAGAAGATGTCAAATCTAAAGGTGGAGATTCTAGTCTCAAAGTCTTGCCTCCATGGATGATCAGGGAAGGAATGAATCTCACCGGGGAACAAAGAGGAGAAGTGAGACAAGAAGCAAAGGTTGATGGTGGCTCAGGAAAAGCGTCAAAACTTTCAGATGACAAGAAATCAGCCATGGGAAATGGCGATGAAAAGGATTTGAAGGCATGCTTTTGGGGACAGATTTGTTGTTTCTATTTAGAGTCCGACATTAGCATCTTCTGGATTGTATTTCTAGAATTTGATACAGTATTTTCATATTGCTTCAGGATGAATATCTCAAAGCTTACTACGCTGAACTACTGAAGCAGCAAGAGCTTGCTGCAAAGCTAAATCAACAAGAATCCATGGCCGAATTAACCCCTGAAACTCAGTTGGCTACTACATCCTCAGACCGTCAGCTTGGTATGAAGTCTAAACGTGAAGATGACGATGAAGAAGATGTTGAATGGGAAGACGAGGCTCCTGCTTCAGGTCAGTCTGAGTTTACATACTTCATTTTCAATTCGCTTACTAGTTGAATCATTACAATGACACTTTAGTTAGTTACAAGAAACCTTGTTTTGTTTTTAAAGTATAAAACCTAAATAGAGCGTTTTGAATTTGGTCCATATACAAGAAAAGGACAGTTTTCATTGAATATATTGAAATCGCAGAGCTTCAACAAGAAGATACGTGTTAAGACATGCTCATATGTAACTATAGAAGTTAGATTACAGTTCAGTTATTGACTACATGATATATGTAAGGATTATAACCTGGTTTACTTAACATGTGCCGACTGCAGCAAATGGAAACTACAAGGTGGACTTGAATGTGGAAGCAGAAGCTTCAGGTGGGGAAGAAGAAGAAGACGATGTCGATTGGGAAGAAGGCTGAAAGCCAATGGATCAACCATTGATCGTAGAATTAAGATTGATTGTGAACTGTTCTGTACACTACAGTGATTCAGTATCTTTTTGGTAATCACATTATCTACACCAAATCTCTCGAAAGTTACATTTTGTACTCGTTGAAGCAGACAAAAGATTGATGTATCTGTGAAACAAAATGGTTGGACGAGATTCCATTTACCAGTGTCTTGTTTTATATGTCTACCGGAAATATTTATGGGTCTTATCTTATGAATTATTCAAAATGTGGTGATAGTTATGTAAATATAGAATACGGATAAGATCTAACAATTTCGTTGTGTAAAAGTTTTATGGGTCAAGTCGTTGTGATAGTTATGTACAAGTCGTTAATAAAGTAAAATTTTATGATTTATTTTAGTAAAGGTCTTTGTTTTATTGAAGTTTGATGTTATATATAGTTTATTTAATTCAGTATTAATAGCAATAAAAGAATATTCGAAAATGTATCTATTTGATAATAATTATTAGGAAAAGAATTCATTTGAGTAAATAAATATACAAGGCAATCATAATTTAAGGTACTTTCCTTGTTCGCCAAAATCCAATAAAGCAATAATAATATTACGTCCATTGCCTATTGGTTATTGCATGGGACCTTTTAAATCTTCGCCGAGAAAGCCACGTCAGTCAAAGTCAATAACTTGACCAAAGTACCCTCGGCTACGCTGTAAAATTACGCTACCCACCCACAGTACCGACTTAGTCCTCAAGTTTTAACAAAACAGAAACAATTACGGAGCAAAGCACACATACTTGTTCTTCTTCCTCTCGCCTTCGATCTCTTACTCCCCAGAAAAACCGAAAATTTGGACCAGGTCTGTGCTATTTGCTTTATTTTGCCTCTGGAAATTAAAATAATCGAGGAAACTTAATCGTCGTATTCAGAATTTTATTTTTCTGTGTGTATTTTTGATGGGTAGTGATTTCGGATTTAAAGTATAGTTTGATCGTTTCATGATCCATTTGATTATAACGACTAGATTTTATGTATTTTTTTTTTTGTTAATTAGGTTTTCTATTCTCCGTTTTGAAACTGAATTGTAATTTCTTGAATAATTGCTTTTTTTTTCCTCTGCACTTGTGTGATTGTAATCTCTGTCTTCTATTTGCACATCAAGGAAAAAATTAGGGTTTATAGTTTATGCAAACTTTATTGTTTATCCTTTCTTTGATATTTTAATGCAACTTTAGAGAGTGCTATATTATGTTTGCCTTATTACAGTTAGTCTTATTCTATCCTAAACTTATATTTTACTTGTTTTCTGCAGAGTCAGTCGACTTTCACCGATGGGTTTCGGTTCTGTTTATCGATCTCTAACGGAAATATTTCCTCAGGTAAAGTTTATTAATACAACTTTAGCAGTGAAATCGTCCATACTTGTGCTCAGAAGCACAAGAACATGTATATTCAATTGTTTTAGTGTGCACTGGATATATTATTTTGATCAAATCTGAACGGTTGACACCGTTTTTATTTTTATTTTTTTGGCTTAAGCATCTTTTGTTTTGTGTGTTTCATATAAATTTCATTGTCTTTTGTAGTCTAATCGAATACCACGATATATATTATGTTCCTCTGCAGATTGATTCACGAATTTTGAGAGCTGTTGCAATAGAACACCCCAAGGATGCTGATGAAGCTGCTGCTGTTGTTCTTTCTGAGATTGATCCTTCCTTGTCCTCAAATTTGTCTCGTAGTTTTACTCAATCTCGGAACAAGTCATCTGGAAGTATTTCAGAGCGCGAAGGTACAACTTTAGCCTATGAAAAATAACCATGTTGTCTACTGTGTGTTTCTCTGGCTTGTACATTCACAGCTTGATGTTTCTTATTCTCCTTCAGTGAGCATATGTTGATAAAATGTTTGTTTAAAATGCAGTAGAACGTGGTTTAGAAGATGTTGTCTCTAGGTGCCGCTCTTTTCTTGTAGCTTCTGGTTCAAAGTCCCGCGCTTCTTCTTCAGAAACTACCCCACTGGTTGTTACTCATGATCACGATACCAGTGCTCCAATTACTAATTTGGTCTCAAATATGAACGAGCAAACGAAATTCCCACCAAATGTTGGTCTTGATGTCTGCCACAAAGACAGTGAGAGTGAGGAAGTTCTATCTTTGAAAAAGGCTCGTGGAAAAGAGCACGAAAACTATGATTTCTTTGGTAGGAGTTTTGATGTCCCGAGCGAAGCAGAACTTGGCTTGCACGTGCCAGAGGGTGATATTGCTGAAGTGGTCTCTGCCATCGCTCAAGAGAATGTTAAATCGACTAGCACTTTTTGGCAAGATCTTGGTTTTCGTGTGACATGGAATCAAGAAGAATCAAACACAAGCATAGGTTCAGAAAATTCTGTACAGAAGCTGGTCAAGTTAACTCCTGGAGATAGTAATACGACAAATATACAGCAGGGTTCATGTTTTGAAGTGGGCTCTGGGAGCATAAATGTTGTGGACGAGACTTCAAAGCATTCACTGGCCAGTGAAAATGGTGATACTGAATTAGGTGGTGCTTTTAGCACATCAACCCATGGATGCAGCATTGATCACCTTGAAGATATTATTGAAGATGCCAGAAGTAACAAGGTATACTGACTAAAATATATATATATTAAGATTCTTTAAGCCTGTGGAATTGTTTACTTTTGCATACATTACATTGGACCTGTGTTCCAGAAAAGCTGGACACAATGCTTCCAACATCTAGTTACTTATCTGCATTTTGGTAGATCAACATTTATGTTCTTCGAAATGAGAGTTTGTGATGGGTACTTCAACATGATTCTTTTTTTGTGTGTGCAATGATGAAGAAAACCCTGCTCACTGTGATGGAATCGGTCATGAATCTGATGAGAGAAGTTGAACTTCAAGAGAAGGATGCAGAGAAATCAAAGGAGGAAGCTGCTAGGGGAGGTTTGGATACTCTTCAAAAGGTCGAGGAGCTCAAGAAGATGCTGGAACATGCGACGGAAGCAAATGACATGGTAAAGTTATTGTTACCTATATTGTGCTAATACATATTGCTAAATATGATTTGATTTTGTGATCAGAACTAATTTGCAATGATGTGTTGCAGCATGCTGGAGAAGTGTATGGAGAGAAGTCAATCTTGGCTACTGAAGTAAAAGAGCTTGAAAACCGGTTGCTCAACTTATCAGAAGAACGAAACAAATCTCTTGCTGTCCTTGATGAGGCATGTTTCATTTGCTGATTATAAAACTCGTCTCTTCTTTTCTGTTTCACGCTGCAGAGAGATTTATCTATTTGTGTGTCTTTGTAGATGCGTGAAACTCTTGAAATAAGACTAGCGGCAGCATTGGAGATGAAAAAAACTGCTGAGCTAGAAAGGAAAGAAAAAGAAGATTCTGCACTTATGGTACTTACTAAACAAGAAGCCATCATGGAGAAAGTAGTCCAAGAATCAAAACTTCTACAGGAGGAGGCAGAGGAAAACTCCAAGGTAAAATCACTACTGTTGTAGCTTGTAAGACTAGCGAATGAGCTTCCTCTCAAGTCAGAATTCTTCTCAGTCCCATATAATTTTCCTTTTCTTGGCCTGCAGCTTCGAGAGTTTCTTATGGATCGTGGTCAGATTGTTGATTCCTTACAGTAAGTCCCATTCTCGACACAGCAGGAGTCCAGTGGTCGATTTATTTAGGGCACCCATGAATTTTATAGCAATTTTTCCTGTGGGTGTTCATAATGATCTGGTCTTTCAAATGGATCTTTTAATAACTCTTGGTTCTTTGAGCAGGGGAGAAATTTCTGTCATCTGTCATGATGTGAAGCTGTTGAAAGAGAAATTCGAGAACCGAGTGTCATTAACCGAATCAATCTCCTCGAGTTACACTAGTTCATCCGAATCATCTATGAGAAGCTTGGTGCTTGAGAATCCTTCTGAGCCATTGAATAGCTTGCCTGAAACCTCAAGCAACAACATGATCCCAGAAGCAGCAGCTTCTTTCTTCATGAACAAAGAGAGAGATGATTGTAGGGAGCTTCTTGAAGATGGTTGGGACATCTTTGACAAGGAGATCGAACTTTAAGGTGGTTGGTACTGAAGAATAAAGTGACTGTACATATAGGGTTCTTAATTGCTATAAGTAAAGAATAAAATGGCTCTGTTTCCTATTTTTATAGACCAAAACTTCGATCTGGTATTGTATAGTGGTTCTAGCTTTATTTAACTTATGAGCTATATGGATTTTCGCAGTGTTTTGAAACTTAAACTAGATCACTTATGAGCTATGGATTTTCTCAGGGGTTTCGTCGTTGTTTTTATAAACATTATCCTATTATCTCTACAAAGCCAATGATTTTTTCATAATTAAGAAAAAAAAGTTAATGATTGCTTTTGTCAAAAATGCACACAATACATATTCCCAAGGTGTATAGAATTTCAATGTTATAATATAAGATGAGGCAATGGTATTGTAACAAAGTTTTTATTTTGTTTCCCCAGTCAGTTCATGTTGAAGCTTTTTTTTTCATTCTGTGACATCTGCAAGTTTACATTGTGCTAGTAAAGCTTAGTGGATCAACAGAGTTTTTAATGTATATCGATTGATCAAGACCAGTTTATTTTGTTGTTGCTTTGGCATCTCACACTACAAGTTGTGTTTAAACCAGTGATGACCGAATCAACAACGATCAGATGCATGGCCGCGTATGCCTAATCACGTATTCGGTTAGATTCTTGGTGGGTCAGTCAGATCTTCCAGCCACAAAAAGATGATGCTTGTATAATGATTATTACATACTTTTTGTATTTTCTTTTTTCTTTTCTATCTCTACATACATTTCATTTCTATCTCTACATAGAAAACAGAGCAAAAAACATGAAAGAAAATAGTGAACAAGAATCGGATTTGACCTCTTAACCAACCAGAATGATCCAAACAATGATGGAGATGAACAATAAGACGCCAATGATCACGTTCGTGAGATGATAGATCCACTGTGGATTCTGCTTCACAGTGTTGGTGAATGAGGTTTTCTTGATTGAATCTTTAGCCATTTTCAACTCGCATTCGCTTTTCCGCATGTTTATCACCTGCAAGCAGATACATAGCCCATAATTTAAATGTAATGTAACTAAAATTTGATGAAATTATGATTTCACATTCTGTATCAAAATCATGTTTCTCGGTGAGAAGTGTTATAACACCTTTTCTTTGCCCTGCAAATGCAATTTCAGCTCCTCTGGTTGCTCTTGTGCCTCATAATTGTGGAAAAGCTCAATAGTGTTCAATGATGGAATATCATCGATAGGAGTTTGGTACGGTTCGTTTGAACTACCAACAGTATCAGTACAGCTCTAAGTGTCTCTGCAAGTCTATTAAAAACAAAAAAAAGTTGACAAGTGAGAAATAGCAACGATACAGATTCTGAGTATAAGTGTGAAGTGCTTACCATTGAGTCAGTGTCAGTATCGCTGCTATCATCGGTAAAAACCCCAGTCACAGGTTTTTTTGGCCGATAATCACTGGAATTCTCTTGCATATATACCGAAGAGTCATACAGTTCTTGAATCACAAAGTTCCGAATGATCTCAGAGTTATCTTCATCTGAGGCCGAGTAAGGAAACTGTTGTTGCAGGTTGGAGTTTCCACGAAACCACTGGCCCTGATTTGCTGAATCACACTCAGAGAGATGGTTGAAAGATCCTTAAAGTGATCGGTCGACCTGTAAAAATAAACAGTTGAGGGAAATATCAAATCAGCAATTTTTTGGTCAGGCTACTCAAAGTAAAGAGTGGGGACACTGACTCACCACAGAACCTGCACTATTAGTCAAATTGGTGACAAAACTGAGAGTGGGATCAGTTGGATAATTGAATAGCATGCTCCTGTCGTCACCCTTGTATTCCAGTCTGCAGATGACATAGGTCCTCTGCACATAAGTTAATCAGTTCAAAAATCCGCTGCATAGATATTTTATCAAAAGCTAACTCATACATAGATTTTGAAACTAAACTTAACAATCATCCTTGCATAGTTAACAATCATAGTGAAGAACTGAACATTAACAATCAGATAATCAGCGGATACTGTATGAAACAATCAAGATCAATAGGAATGGATTGAAAAGAAGACCTTATCTTCTTCAACGAGTGTGTAGTGGTACTCATGAATAATCCAATCAGACTTGATGCCTTTAGAGTTTCTTCCCCTGTGAAACCCTAAAACCCTTTTATGACCAATCTTACCTGGACTTCCACACCAAATCCCCCAGTGATCCTTAACATCCACATGCTCTCCTGTAAGTTTCCAGAACCCAGAACTCGTTCTCCTTGACTGACGATTCCCACTCAAGTACTTGTTTTCTCTACGAGAGAAGAAATACGACACACCATCTTTCGATTTGAACTTCGATTCGACTGTTACAGTTTAGAGAAGATCAAACAAAACCCTAATCACCCAACGACTGAATCAATTTCAGATAATTCATAAATTTTGCAACTTACGGCGCAAGTTCCATGGATCTAAGCTACAGATGTTGACCTCGCTAATGGCTCCATCTACGAGCCAAGTATTGCCCTCAATTTTGTTATGGAGATAGTAACCGACGAGCTCATCATCGGTCGGACGGAACCCATACCCCACCAAATCCTCCATTTTCACTCAGAAGTCAAATCGAACAAAAAATTCAAAGTTTTCCGGTTAAAGAGTTTCGCCGGCGGTCGCTCTCTCCATTACATATATTTTATTTTTCTGGTTTGGTTGATTTATTTGGAGGGAGGAGAGAGCGAAAGGAGAGTTTAAATAAACCTTGAAATTCATTTTTACTTATTATTTAATTAAATTTCGGATCTTTGGTTCGATTTGGTTTGGTTTTGGCTTTCACTGAACCGGTATTATCAATTTTTTTTTTTTAAGAAACCGAATGAGTAGAATTAAGATTTAATCCTTTTTCTTGTTAAAACTAAGATTTAATCTTGAGTTTGATCTTAATTGTACGTATTAGATAATTTAGATTACACACAATGAAAAAGAATTAGGATCCAACAAGTTCATATAATCGGTTCTATGGTTTCGTTTTTTAATAGAATTGGCGTAGTTGAACCGATTGACATGACTGTGTTAGCTTTGATTTAGGCTTAGTTCCGAAGCCTTTTAAGGCTTAGTCAGGAAGCTGGACGGTGGACAAGTGAGCCCCACAACACACTTGACATTTTTTTTCTTTTCTTTTGTTAATTAACACTCTAACAAAGACTTTAAAAATTGGGGTGCTTTAGAGACCAAACAGTTTTCGTAACCCTTGTCTACTGTTTTTGAAAGCAATTCGACCCAAAGATAATTCTCTAGTTAATCTTAACAAGATTAGTTAAACAATAACCTTAAGGGGATAAAGATCTTAGAGAAATTTACCCTTTTTACTTACGTCTACTAAAAGTTTTTCATTTACCAAAATATAAAGCTTAGAGGTCATTCATAGTTTGGTTTCCTTATTACTACCATGGAGCCGAAGCAGTTGTCTGAAACTCAAGCTCCACATCTTTAATATCTTGATCAATTGTTTTTGCATATGACTTCATTTCAACAATCCTTTTGTCAGTTGCTTCCTTGTTCTCTTTCGCAACCAATTCTTGTCTATTCAGCTCCAGAATTTTGCGGTCTAACACAGCCACTTCTTCTTCAAACTTCTGCCTTTCGATTTTTTCAGCTTCAATCTTCTTCTCAAGACATTTTCTCTGCTCTGCTTTCTTGGCTCGCCCATCTTGGAGAGACAACACTTTGCTGATCCGTGACTGTGCGGTTGCAACGTTGAAACCGTGTTTTTCTAGCTCGGCAAAAGAACTACTGAGGCTACTTAGTTTGCTTGTGGAAACATTGAGCTGCAGATCTTTGACTTCATCTAATAATCCATAGAAAGCCACTATCATACCAACCGCTGACCATTCGCGGATATCTTCTTTCGCCTTGAACAAAGGGCTGAAATGAGGATTTTGTGGTTGTGTTTTGTATAACTCACTTGTTTCATAAGTATTCCAAAACAACAGCTTCTTTGCAAAATGCAAAATCATTAGTGAATCCTTTGGTTGAGTTCCTTCAACATCAGCAGCAGAATTATTCACCACATTCGGGCTCTGATTAGAGGATAGTTTCATAGAGAGAGGCTGATCATCAACATAACCATTGTTGCAGATATTTTTACCTGTATCATTGATCTCAGCCTCTGAACCCTTACAAGTCCCATCAGTTTCATTCAGGCCTGAGTTATGTTTTTTTTCTCTTTTCCTTTTTCTACTCCCATCTTCGCTATTATCATCCTCAGGCAACTTCTCTCTAGGTGAATCATATCCCAAGCCATTCTCCTTCCTTATCGGCTCAAATGTATTTTCAGGGCATTTCTTTCCTTCAATATTGGCCTCTGTTTGTTTCAACGGTGTTACAGGTGAAACAGATTCTTTAGCTATGAATGTCACTCCAGTGGCAGCATTAGTGACTGTGTCGCCATTTTCCTCAGGTTTTGTAGCCCTTTTAGGAGTTGTCATTAGCCTAACACCAGAAAAAGAGCACAAGCCCTCTTTTACAGGTTCTTGCTCTGGTCCGTTATGCCAAACCCCATCTTCCCACACCTGAAAAGGCCTAAGATACGAGTGCGTAAATACCAAGTTCTCCTTCGTAGCCTCTAAACTAACCATGTACCGTTTCTCAGAGAGAGTACCTTTCACCAAGCCTTGACACCAACTCAAACCACGAAACACCTCAACACATTCCAGCAAGTTATAATCTTCAACCGAAAAAGGAGGCGGTGTAGGCCTAACACGGCATGAATCAACAATCATGTTTGGTTTCGCCTCATCACCACCATTGCATCTCAAGTCTTTATTGCAGAACTTCACAACGAATTTCTTCTCACCACACTCCTCAATCTCCTTAACTATCATAGCACTACCCCAAGAAACTTCAACTTTATCCATAACAGAAGTGCTTACTTCCACTAATGTCCCAGGACTAAACATGGACTTACTCATTTCTTGACCTTCTGGTCGGACCCATTTCGAACCGGTCCAATCAAGATGAACCCGTAAATGCTTTCTCTCGTATTGAACAATGTCTGGTGTGACATCGAAGTAAACCAAATAGTTCTCATCTTCCAATTTCTTTATCACAACACCGGTGCACCATCCATCTTTGTCTTCAACATCAACCACAGATCCTTCTTCCAAAACGACGTCTTTGAATAGATTCTCGGGCGGGATAGGTCGAATAAAGCTCTGTTCGACGTTTTCACCACGAAGATCTTTACGTCCTGAATCCGTTGGGGTTTCTTGGAGAATGTCTCTGTGCCCTTCTTCTTCAGAATAGATTTCTACTTGACAATCTTTGATAATCTTTTGCTCTATCTCTGAGAATTAACAATGTCGTTGGTTCAGACGTTACTCAGAAAGAAAAAAACCCTAAAACAAATGTGGAAAAGACGTGCCTTTCTTCTTCAACGGAAAACGCCAAAAACGGAAAACTCTAGTCGCACATCTGAAGTTGGAACAGCTCACTCTTTCCTTTTTTAAAAACTCTCTGATTTATCCAATCATCTTCGTTATGCTTGTTGAGTTCAGTCACTGGGCTCATTTATATTTGAGAAGATACGGCCCATTACGAAAAGCAACACCCCGTTTATATTCGATGGATAGGCCCACATAAATCTATTATCAACCCCGATCGTATAACGCGTGTCTATATAATCCAACGTCGTTTTATATGTTAACTTTTTTGAAGTAATGGGACCTACACGCCCAAAACAAAACAGGCTTAAACAAACTTGGGCGGTCCGTTTGTTCGAAAAGAAACAAGACACAAAACCTTTCAGAAAAAAAAATCAAATAATAAATTGACGGACATACTCAATTCAGCAGATGGGTATTCTTAGCTATCTCTGTTTTATTCACTGTCAAATTCTCCTCTTAAAATCTCGTTTTCTGCTTCAATGGCGGTGATAATGATGCTTATGCGACCGTAAAACTCCACCTTTTTCGGCGTTTGTCTCTGCTTTACGCTTTCTTGTGTTCCCCTCTATTTTTCTTTATTACTTCTTCGTGTTTGGATTTTTTATCCTGATCCTCAGACTTCTTACAGATTATACTACTTCATATCCTTAACTGGGTTGGAATTTGAAATGCCGATGGTAAAAAAAAGGGGAAAACTTTGCTAGTTGGGTATTGTTTGATTTTAGCTTTTAGCTGATTCGATGAGTGATTTATGGTGGATTCTTAGCTGATTTGAGCTCTTTCTGCTACATCTGGTTAAAGGTATAAATTTTTTTCCTGATCAACTTCTGATGTTAACTGTGTCTTAGCTAAAGTTATTTGAATCTCATATCAGTTGCTTGAACCTTTTGTAACTGAGACGCATGTTTTAATAGAATTTTGATTCATATTCCTTTTCGTTTTTGGGTTTTGTGTTTAGTCTTTCTTATTTATGGGGATGTAGTTTCGTTTGTGAATTCATCCAAAAAACTATAGAGTGCTTCGGTTTTTCATTCAGCTTTGATAAAGAGCTTTGGTGTTTGATCTGCGTTCTTTACTCTAACAATAGCACACAAAACTTAAAGAGATTTTTGTTTGCTTGTGGTTTCAGGAATTTCCATTGCCTAGATTGCTAAAGTTTAGGGAGAAGAGAGAAGCTTTCTGCTTTGTTTAAAATAATGGCTACTTGGTCACTATCAGTTGGGATGGGATCTTGTTGTCTCAATAGTGGCATCACCAGAACATGGAAGTTTCCTTCTGCTAGGTTATTTACTGGTAAGAACAAGACTAAACCTAGATCCGACACACTGATAGTTTCAAGAAAACTTTTCTTGGGGGATTTTGTTACAAGTGCGTTGCAAAGTTATCAGTTGAGCAAGGTTTGTGCTTCAAAGACTTCCATTGAGTTGAGAGAGCAGGTGTCTTCTAGAAGCGCTCAGGTCGATGACCTAGAGAAGGTAACATCGTATTTGTTCAGGACGAAATCTGGTGCTCTTGTTAAAGTTAAAGTTGAAAAGAAGAGAGAAAAGTACAGCATTATGGTTTATGTCTCATCTTTGGAACTAAGTGGTGATGACAAGAGTAGACTTGTGATGGTTTGGGGTGTATACAGGTCTGATTCTTCGTGTTTCTTGCCTCTGGATTTCGGAAACTCTTCCCAAGGCTCACAAACCCACACAACAGAAACTCCATTTGTGAAAAGCTCCTTGTCTGAGTTAATGCTAGGGCTAGAATTTGATGGGAAAGAGTCTCCATTCTACCTATCATTTCATCTGAAGTTAGTGTCAGGAAAAGATCCGGATGGTCTAGATATGCTGACACATAGGGACACTGAGTTCTGTGTCCCAGTTGGTTTTACTGCTGGTCATCCATTGCCATTAGGCCTTTCTTCTGGGCCAGATGATGACTCTTGGAATTTCGCGTTCTTTTCAAGAAACTCAACGAACGTGGTTTTATGCTTGTATGATGATAGCACAACCGATAAACCTGCTTTAGAGCTTGATCTCGATCCTTATGTCAACCGAACAGGTGATGTTTGGCATGCTTCAGTTGAGAACACTTGGGATTTTGTGAGATATGGCTACCGTTGCAAAGAGATGGTTCACTCGGAAGAAGATGTCAATGTTGAAGCTGAGCAAATTGTTTTGGATCCATATGCCACAGTTATTGGTAAATCTGTCTCTCAGAAGTTTCTTGGAAGTTTATTCAAAAACCCTTCTTTTGACTGGGGAGAAGATGTATCTCCGAAAATACCATTGGAGAAACTTATTGTTTACCGGTTGAATGTAAAGGGTTTTACACAACACAAATCGAGCAAGTTGCCCACTAATGTAGCAGGGACTTTTTCTGGTGTAGCTGAGAAAGTGAACCATTTGAAAACTCTAGGAACCAACGCTGTTCTCTTGGAGCCAATATTTTCGTTCTTCGAGCCAAAGGGTCCTTACTTTCCATTTCATTTCTTTTCACCTATGGAAATTTATGGACCTTCCAATGGACTTGAATCCGCAGTTAACTCAATGAAGGAGATGGTGAAGAAATTGCACAGTCAGGGAATTGAGGTACTTTTGGAAGTAGTGTTTACACATACTTCTGATTCTGGAGCTCTCCGTGGAATTGATGACAGCTCTTATTACTACAAGGGAAGGGCCAATGATCTAGATTCTAAAAGTTACTTGAACTGTAACTATCCTGTTGTTCAGCAGTTCATTTTGGAGAGCTTACGTTATTGGGTAACCGAGTTTCATGTGGATGGATTTTGTTTCATAAATGCTTCGTCTCTCTTGAAAGGGGTTCATGGTGAACACCTCTCTCGTCCTCCCTTGGTTGAAGCAATAGCTTTCGATCCGCTTCTTGCGGAGACCAAACTAATTGCTGATTGCTGGGATCCTCTTGAAATGATGCCAAAAGAAGTACGGTTCCCGCATTGGAAGCGATGGGCAGAACTCAATACAAGATATTGTCGAAATGTAAAGAACTTTGTGAGGGGAAGAGGCGTTCTTAGTGATCTGGCTACAAGAATTTGTGGAAGTGGTGACATATTCACTGATGGAAGAGGTCCTGCTTTCTCCTTCAACTACATTTCCAGAAACTCAGGACTCTCTCTTGTTGACTTAGTCAGTTTCAGTGGCCCTGAGCTAGCCTCAGAGCTAAGTTGGAATTGTGGGGAAGAAGGAGCAACAAAGAAATCAGCTGTTCTTCAAAGAAGGCTAAAACAAATCCGCAATTTCTTGTTTATACAATACATTTCACTTGGAATACCAGTGCTCAACATGGGAGATGAATGCGGAATCTCGACAAAGGGCTCGCCTTTGTTGGAATCACGGAAACCTTTTGATTGGAACATGCTAGCTTCAGCTTTTGGTACACAGATCACGCAATTCATCTCCTTTATGACTTCAGTAAGAGCAAGAAGAAGTGATGTGTTTCAAAGGAGAAACTTTTTGAAACCTGAGAACATTGTTTGGTATGCAAATGACCAAACAACTCCGAAATGGGAAGACCCTACTTCCAAATTCTTGGCGTTGGAAATCAAAGCAGAGTCAGAAGAAGAAGAAACCGCGTCATTGGTTGAGCTAACCGAACCAAAGAAGAGCAATGATCTGTTCATTGGGTTCAATGCAAGTGACCATCCTGCAAATGTAACCTTACCTTCACTTCCCGAGGGAAGCAAATGGAGGAGATTGGTTGACACAGCTCTTCCTTTCCCGAGCTTTTTCTCGGCCAAAGGAGAGACCATTACAGGAGAAGAAGAGATTCAGCAACAAGTTGTGTATGAGATGAAGCCGTACAGTTGTACTCTTTTTGAAACCATCAATTCTAGTGGTTAGAACTCAAGTTATGATCTTTGTATATGTTATTGTGTTATCATTTATCCAATAAGAATGAATATTCAATCAAACCAATAAAACTTTCATAATCTTGAATTCATGATATAATATAGCACTAACGCAATTTCTCAAATATCCAAAGCTCAATGTCTTTATGGACTATCATGATCATAATTAGTTCTGATACGAGGTGCCCATGAAGTATGCCTTTTACGGATTGAAAATATTACTTTTTATTTTAATCATTATATATATGGAAAGAAGATTTCCCCCCAGGTTTTAAAAGCATAAAGATATAATCTTTTTTCATTTTTTGTAGATAGGATAAGATATGGATGCTTAGGGTTTATAATCTTGAGCAATCTATTAGTAAAGCCCAAAAAAGTTCTTCAAGTTTCATTCTCTTTTGGTTTTCTTTGAAACTAGCAGAGACGTGATCTGAAAAATGAACAACGGTTGTTGCCTAAATTGCCAAGCTAAAGCAACGAAGAAGAAGAAGAAAATCAAAGGTGAGTTTTTTTTCCCAGCAGAAGTTTTCTTACTTTGTTGTATCACAAATCTGAAAGTTTCTGACTTTGTGATGAACAGAGGAGTCTGATGAAGATGCTATAAAACAAGAACAGAAAGTCTCAGAGAATGAGAATCCTAAAACAGATTCCAATGATAAGAAGAAGAAGAAGAGCATACTCACATGGCAACACTCAAGTACAAAGAAAGACAAGGGTCCAAGTAAAACCTTGTTAAGCGAGAAAAAAGAAGTTAGCCCGCCTTGTTCCACTACTAGGTCGATGATGTACCATGGTGGACCCAATCCTTCAAACCGGTGGCCCATATCCACAGTCCCGAGATCCCATTACCCGGCATTTCCGATGGCACCAATGTATGGACCATATGGTGGTGGTGGTCCAATTCAACCATACCACTCCATGCCTCACGCCACCATGTTTAATGGTGCCCACATTTCACCATATCTACCTATGGGTGCAGCTGTTCCTTTCCCCTATTGGGGAACCAGACCGTACATGGATTCTAATCCTATGAAGCGTTACACTAGCTATGCAGATAATTACTCTTATTACTTTATCTAAGTTCCTCTTAATGAGTCCATGTTTATTTCCTCTGCTTGCTTTATATAAGAAAGAAGAAACTAAAATAATGACAAGAGTTAAGGTGTTTCTATGTAGATTTTTATAAACTTTTCATCAAACGAGAAAGAAATTAGATTATCCTTTGGTAAAGATAATGGAACCAGATTCATGGCTCTACAGTAGGGTAAGATTCATAATAAAGCCATTACACAAAATGAAAAGTATTCAAGTTTGGAGATACAACAACGGTTTAGCAGAATCAGCCACCCCTAGCTTCTCTTCTAGCGGCGTCATGAAGTAAATCAACATCGACTCCATCAGGTGGTAACTGCACGTACCTTACCACTGATCCTCTGATGAAACAGTTTCTCACAGAAAGCTACACAATTCAACACAAGAATCCGTAAGATAAAAATAAAAATCAGCAGAAAAGATTCTTGCGAAATCTGGAACTCTTTGAGAAGATTCTTAAAGTGGGATAAGATAAAGAAATTTAGTGCCAAAGATATACCACTATAGGAGCTAAAAGCATTGAAATTGGTTCTGCAAACATATTGTAATCCTATTGTATTCCTGAGTAAACTTGACAAATTGCAGTCTACAAGCAGCAATCTCAATAAAATATGTCAATCAGAACCACAATAGTTGTAACCATAACACTTAAGAAGATTGTCATACTTAAGATGGCTTAAACACATCTGCAAGAGCCAAGCATTAAGCTTCCGAATTCATCAGTGTCGTTAGTGATATCTTACAGCAAGGAAGACATGTGCCAAGAAAATAGGGAGAGAGAGACCAAGCGTAACTGGTTATATCTCAAGATAATGTAACACCAGAAATCAAAACCACACCTTTTTGCTACTGGATAAACCACTTAAGAACAAATTCAAGCACACACAACAAAGAAAATAGGCCTAGATCAAGATCAAAATCACACCTTTCTCTATCGGATAAACAACTAAAGAACAATTGAAGCACACACAACAAGGAAAAGATTCCTAGGTGAACAAAAAATCATCGGCTGCTCCAATAAACCCTAAATTCCCAAACTTAACAAAATCGGTATAAAGAAGAAAATTTACCATGTGAGGGTACTTGTCCTGGTCAACAACCCTAGTGTTCTCGAGCTTGATATTCAGATATTGATCAACTGAGTGAAGAGTTCCTCTTATAGCTAAATCGTTCTTCAGCTCAACCGTCACTTCTTGTCCAACCAAATCCTTGAAGTAAGAAAAAAACAACTGCGCCAAAGAACAAACAAATCTCAAAGACCCATCACGAGAAACCCTAATTCCCTAGCGAAATCCAAAACCCGAAATCTCCAGAAAACCCTAAAATCATTTGCTAAAAGAAACACACCCACGAATAATAACGAAGAAAGAGGAAACCTTTGTTAGGTCAAACTAAAAAAATCTAACATTGAAATTGAGGAAAGATGAAGTAAGCACAGGGCTCACAAAATTTACCATGTTTTCCTCTCTGCTGCTTCCTTCCTGTGCTCGCAATTCGACAAAGAAGTTGAAAACTTAGCTTTGGGTTTGAGACTTTAGAAATTCTCTCGAGTGAAGAGTGTACCCTAATGATCTATTACATTCAAGGGGTTAACTTTGAATCTATGAAACAAAAGCTCTATTTAGGTAACTATTTAAAAGTTTTTGTATGCAATTGTCAATTCAAGTAATATAGGCATCAGAACGTAAATATTTAAAACTTATTTGCGTGTGACCAAAACTTAAAAAAAAAAAGATTTTCACAAATCTAATATTTGACGCATATATAGGGGTGATTGCTGACGATAAGACCCACTCAGGTTTTTTCTCAGGTCGGATTATCAAAACTTTGCTTAATGGCTTCTCATAGCTATCCAACACTTGGGTTTGGTCTTCTTCAAGAGCTAGGAAGCAACGAAATAATCTAGGTGAGTTTTTTTTTTCTTTCTTTTAATCACTTTCTCTGTTTTAAACATGGAATTTTTCGTTTAGTGATTCTATCTGCTTCTTCTTCTCTTGTTTTATTCTTATGTCTATGCATGATTCAGAAGAGTCGGGCTTATGTAGTGAATCCTGGAGGTAGAAAACAGGAGATACTACGAGAAATCTCCTTTAACCTGATCCTCAACACTTGGAGCCATGGAAATCTTTTAGTTCTTTAAGTCTAATGAGTTCGATTTAACAATGATGAAGCCTAGGCTCATAGATGTTCATGGTATGTATCGTCATCAACTTTTCTTTGGCTTGACTTTGATCAATTTGCAACTGACTTCACGTATCATATGCATCATCCTCTGTTCTTTACTTGAATCAAGAATCCACAAAGCCGCTTTTGGATCTCATGGTGGATGGTAACATTCTGTTCTCAAGTAGCAGAGCTGAGTTAAATGATATGGTCTCTATTGCAACCGATTTTCATTTGTTAAGGATCTCAACAAGATGGAGAAAGCTATCACGGCTTGTCCCGCAGTTTCAGCGGTAGTTAATTCTTCATAGCAACTTAGTAGATCCATAAATCTCAACAATTTAGGTTTAACTTTAAGGGTTTTGCTCTTTCTCGTTTAGCAGATTCGACAGTGAAGTAGTAATAGAAAATCTGCAGCTACCCGAGGTTAAGCTTGATGCAGATACACAAGCTCCTCCAAAGAGGTATCTAATATCATCTACTAGCTTTTGGTACTTTTGATCTTTTCCCGCTTCTTAAAAAACATTTCTTTTGATTTGACAGTCCAGAGAAAACTAGCCTCAAGCCTTCACCAAAGAAACAGAATCCAAAGATAAGAGATAGAGAGAAAGATCTCCACACAAGAAACCATCTTCATGCATGTGAGAGCCTTATCTCTTTGATGTTAGGCAGTGAACAACATAAACAATCCACAATGCTATCTCTAAAGAAATCACGTGGAGACCTCTCAGAGCTCTTGACTCAGTTTTCAATTGGCATTGCTGGAACCGGCATCGCTGTGTTCTTCTCTGTGGCCTGTAATGTTGCTTCTAGGAGGGTACCCTTTTGTGAAAACAAGTTCTTCGACAGTGCACTGAGTTTGAGTTTGGTATTACTCTCGTGGGCACTGAGTAGACTCAGGGAAGCCATTGCTGATGTCAATAGGAAAACAATCAAGGAAGAAGAAATCAGAAACAGAGTGGAGAGAAGAATCAAGGAAGTTTACTTCAGAGCTGCAACAGTTATAGCCATAGTCGCACTTAGGTTTGGTTGAATGTTGAAATCCTGATGATTTGGAGTATGTTTTTAAACTCCATTGAGGGCTTTGCTTAAACGTTAATTTGTGAATGTGAGGATGTTAAAGTAGGGATTTTGTGAGAGTTTAAGAAAAACCCAAACCAAAGAACTCGAAATATATCACAGTGGGAGAAGCTTTATTTTTTAAACATGAATCTCTCTGTTATTTGATCTAACAGGAATCTAAGGTAGTATAGTCTCATGAGAGATGAATCTTTAAATTACTAGAGAACAAACTGAGAGAGGTGTATTTTCTTTTTTTTGAAGAACTTGGAATCTGTTATAGCAACTTAGCTCATCACTTTTGATACTACACCGGCTCCAACTGTTCTACCTCCTTCCCGTAGAGCAAATCTTTGACCTGTTAAAAGCATAATAGAAAAACAACTCGAGTTAATCGAGAAATTGAAGCAACACAAACTTGGTGTGTTAATAAAGATATTGAAATCCAGAGAATCTAACCTGGCTCAAGTGGGATAGGGAGGATGAGCTCGAAAACTGCAGGTGACATTGTCACCAGGCATCACCATCTTCACATTTTCAGGCAATTCTACTTTTCCGGTGACATCCGCAGTCCTCAGGTAAAACTGAGGCCTATAGTTAGAGAAAAAAGCAGTATGACGTCCTCCTTCATCCTTTGTGAGTACATAAATCTCGGCTTCAAACTTCTTGGCTGTCTTGCAAGTACCAGGCTTAGCAATTACCTAAACAAAACAAAGTCAAATTCAGTGAAGCTAGTTTTGTGATATTGGTCTTATCACTCTTCTACATCACAAGGATCTTGAGCTTTACCATTCCACGCTGGATGTCTTCTCTCTTTAGCCCACGCAACAAAAGTCCTACATTATCACCAGCCTAACATATTTGAAAATTTTATCAATATCACATGCCTAAAGAGTTTCTATAAAAAAATCTCTCCAAATTGCCTTTACCTGTCCATTGTCCAAAATCTTCTTGAACATCTCAACGCCAGTTACCGTGGATTTCATTGCAGGTCCCTGGAAATTAAATCTTGCAATTAGGCATAAGAAAATTAACAAGAACAATGCTTAATTGTAGTAGCAGCCAGTACTAACTCACCGGACTCAACCCCAATATCTCAACTTCTTCACCTACTTTAATGGTTCCCTGTTCAATACGACCGGTTGCAACAGTTCCACGTCCCTTTCAAGAAAAAGAAACCCATGATAATTTTCCAGAAAACATTCGAGTGAATGAAATAAACAAAGGATGTAGAGTTCTCTACCTGAATCGAGAAAACATCTTCAACTGGCATCAGGAAAGCTTTATCAAGCACACGAACAGGGTCAGGTATATATTCATCTACAGCTTCCATTAGCTTCAATATGGCTTTCCTTCCAATTTCTTCGTTTGTACCCTGTAATGCAGACAGAGCAGATCCTCGAATGATGGGAATGTCATCCCCAGGAAACTTGTAGAAGCTGAGAAGTTCTGGCAAACAAAGCGGTTGATGTAAGAAAGCTTGTACATTCGTAAGGAAAGAATCTGAATTTGTAATTTCATGACATAAGAAATTTATACAAACCACGTAGTTCCATCTCTACAAGCTCCAACAATTCTGGGTCATCAACAGCATCAACTTTATTCAGGAAGCATACAAGTGATGGAACTCCGACCTGTGGAAAATCAAAATCTTGGATTGTGGTCAATAATCTTAACCCGTTCGAGTATCTTCAATAGCTTCATCAGATGTAATAGTGCAAACCTGACGCGCAAGCAGGATATGCTCCTTAGTTTGAGGCATTGGTCCATCTGGAGCTGAAACCACGAGAATTCCGCCATCCATTTGTGCAGCTCCAGTAATCATATTCTGAAAATTAGCACCTAGAGCTCTGAGATTCAAGTGTTTTACCAAATGATTTCAAACATAATCCATTTACTGATCCATGTTACTCTACTAATCAATTAACTGTGTACTAGATTATGATTCCTCCGCAGTAGGGCTTAGAGAAAATAGTTCCAAGCTTAGTCAGAGTCATAAGACTTGAATTCAACGCAAAGAATATGCTATATGTGACGTTGCAACATCAAAAGGGAATATATTTAAGGAGACTAGGATAGTATTTTCAAGAATCTCATAACAGGAAACAGCTCTGACATGGAGAAAGAAGGAAAATATCTTACTTTAACATAATCTGCGTGTCCAGGGCAATCCACATGAGTATAATGACGCTTAGCAGTCTCGTACTCCACATGAGCCTACAGAACCAAGTAGTGTCTAGTAAAAACCATTTCGTTTGTACTCAGAAATCGAGATATAAAGAACAAGATAACTGCCAACCGTTGCAATTGTAATTCCTCTCTTTTTCTCTTCAGGAGCTTTATCAATTTCATCAAAGGCAACAGCCTTAGCTTTACCCTCTTCAGCCAACACCTAAAACAAATCGAATATACAGTTTTTAATTCTGATGTTTTTGCATTAAATTTGAAAGTAATTACAACTAAAAAATTCACCTTTGTGATTGCAGCAGTCAAAGTGGTCTTGCCATGATCAACGTGTCCAATGGTTCCAACATTTACATGAGGTTTTCTGCCAAAAAAAAAAAAATTTTTGAAGTAATTTGCAAATAAAGAAACAAAATGATCTCACTCATCACTCTTTCCCCACTTTCTAACAAGAGAGAAACAGAGAAGTAGAAACAAAACCCAATTCCAATCAAATTAAAAAAATTCCAGTAACCCCAGAATCTAATGAGTGTGTGGAAAGGATAAACTCACGTTCGGGTGAAAGTAGCCATCGATCTCCACCACGAGGTCAGGTGACTTGGGGAACAGCGATCATCTCCTCCGACCGAGTAAGACAAAGGGATGGAACCTCCGCATCGTAGAAATATCTGAGAAAAGAAGGGAACAAGCCGTTTCGAGCTAGTGTTTCGAAGAGCTACGGAAGTCATTGGTCGGAGCCACAGAAAGAGAAAGATCGCAACTTTTACTTCTCGCCTTGAAAGTTGAAATAGTAGTTGGGGTTTAAGAGAGGGTTAATTACTCACCCGAGGGTTTTTGTTTTTGTTCAGTCGATCCGGATTCTTTTAGTATCCGACCCGTAAGCCCATATTACGAGTAATGGGCCTCAGTTATCACCATTTTTAAAGTGATAAACGCAAAGGGAAACACAGAAAATGCGTTTGATTTGAAAGTTTTAGGGCTGGGCACAAGTATCCGTTACCCGCCCGACCTGCCCGGCTCATCCCGTACCCGTCCCATTCGGCCAAGTACCCGCCCCGTTCAAGCCAAGTATCAAGCCTTCACGATCCATTACCCGCCAAATCAAGCCAAGTATCAAACCGGAAAAAAATTTCTGCTACCCGCCCTGTTACCCGTCCTTTACCCGTTATCCGCTACCCATACCCGTTACCTACCTCATTATCCGTTACCCGCCCCATTACCCGTTTCATACCCGCAAAAATACCCGTTACCCGTAAAAAAATATCCGTAACCCGCAAAAAATATCCGTAACCCGTTACTAACAAAAAAAAAATCAAGTAATTACCATGGTTCACATAGTCGTGGCGGGCAAGTAATCCGCAAGCCTTGGGATTTTGGGCGGGTACTTGTTTCGCCGGGTACCCGTTCTCGGCGGGGCAAGTACCAAGCCGACAAACTCAATTACCCAGCGGGGCAAGCCGAGTACCAAGGCGGGCGAAAAAACCGAATATCCGGTCCGTGCCCATCCCTAGTTGAAACAATCAAAGCTCCGAATATGCAGGGTCAGTTAATTGGAATACTCAAAAGAATCCTAGAGATAGAATGAAGATTAACGATGTGTTAGAGAATTATATATCGCAGGATGTATATTCAGACTTTCCTCAAACCACCATTCATTTAGAGCAACTTTATTAGACTTGGAAGATCGCATACATAAGTTTAAATAGATTTGGAACTATCATTAATATTCACATAACTTTGAGATCAAACCAAATGTAAAAGCATATTTTCAAATCAATTTAAATAGAAACGTTGAAGAGAAAACAACTTGAAGAATGGAGGCAAATTGCCAGAAACTTATAAAAACAAGTAAAAGGAAAGAAGAACCAAAAAGCAAACCACTTTAAAACTAACATTACGCTTTGGATGATGATTATTCTTCGTCGTCATCTTCAATGTCCCAACTTAAATCTTCATCTTCCTCTGCAGCACTCAGACGTCTGCGCAGCTCAGCTCTGTTTGGACTACCACTAGACCGACTTGCTTCCTTGCCATCAATGCTACTCATATCCTCAATCTCGTCCCATCCCAAGTCCACTTCGGATGGTTGTTGAGTTGATGAAGAAGCAGCTACATCTGGTTTAGCTGAGTCTTGGCATGGAGCAGCCTCTTTAGATTCTGAAACAGCCTCGGGTTTGCCCGAATCTTGGATTGGAGCCTCCTCAGATGCCGGAGGAGCAGCATCAACAGCTGGTTTTCCTACTGGAACTTCCTTGTTATCAGATTCCTTCTTCTCCTCAGAATCTGTATCCGTCTTCAAAACAACATTGCTCATCACTGAACCTGCACTTTTCACTTCATCTTTCACAGTTTCGCTCACATCTCCACTACTACCCATATCATCATTTCCATCAAGTTTCAATCTTGAAACTTCTTTAGTAGCTTCAACAACTTTGTCGCTGCTCTCCTCATCATCATCAATATCCCAGCTCAATTCTTCCTCATCATCCAAAGAGATAGCTCGTTTCACAAGATTAGCCCTTAAATCCTCAGCTTGCTTGAGCTTGTGAACCTTATAGAAATACCTAAACCAAAAGGTCTCATGATCAACCATACTCGGAACAACCTTTTTATACAATCCTTTCATATCTCCATTATCCTCAAACAATTTCTCAATCTCCTCAGCTTTATCATCCAGAGAAAACTCAGATTCCCACTTTTTGTAATAATCTGAATCCTCAGGCTCTTCAGAGTAAGTGCTGAGATCGCCTTGAGCAGCACGAACCTGAGCATCGAAACGACTATAGGGTTTCGAACTGAAGCTATCACGACGACCAAAGCTCTGACTACTATTGTTATCAGAAGAATCAGATTCATTACCAGCGGCTAAGATCGCTTCTTTACCTTGAGCAATGATCTCAGCCGTACCTTTTAGCACAGTGTTCCCAATTTCATCAATAGCATGTCCTACAGTACCAAGCGATCCCTGAGCCACTTCGATCTCCTTCTTCAAACCTGTACCAAATTCTTCGAGATCTCGTCGGTAAGTTTCAATAACGGATTCGGATCTGGTGGCTAGGATTTTCATCAGACCACCGAAGCTCCATCCGCCGTCGTCGTTAGGATCAGATTCCTCTGGTTGTTCGTGCTCTTCACTGTTTTTCGTTGAATCGGATTCCGATTCGGTTTCTGGAGGATCTACGTCGTCCGAGAAGACGGATTTGAAGAAATTCATAGCGGAAGCTCAGATCTTAGCGATTGGTGCTATAGTTAGGGTTTTCAGGATCGGTGGAGAATGAATCTGGAGAGTGATGATGCGAATCAGCGTCAGAAATAGGAAGATCACAACAAAACTTGAAGCTTCATATAACCCAAGGAGAGACGTCACTTCCTTTATCTGTCCAATTTTGTTTTTTGAGAAACTTATTAAAATTCTGTTTTTTTTCTGATGAAGGTAAAATATTTTATTTATATATGAGATCATTGGGGGATCATTTGGGCGTCAATTATAATCAGTTTAGTTAATGGGCCTTAATGGACGAGTTTAGTAATTGGGCCACAAGTTGGATCAGTTTAACAAATAACCCAAAACCCTAGAATTCATTCACGTCAGGGTTTTGCTCCTTTCTCCCAAATTTCGATTTCTCCATCGCCATTGTTGTGTTTAGATACTGGATAAGGAGGTTGATAGAGAGCGAGAGTCTGTGATGGTGATGAGAAAGCTACAGTTACCGTTGAGCAAGACGCAGAAGGTTAGGTTTGAGAGAGCTATCGACCGGCTTCAATCACTGTCGTCGACGGAAAACTCTGACGCTTCTGTTATCGTCACCGACACTATTCCCGTCAATCACGATGATGCCTTCCTCAAGTAATTTCATCTCATTCTCCGTTCTTGATTGAAAATTTTATCAACTTCTTTTTCACGGTTGGTTTTTGATTGAAGGGGACATGGAACTTCGGAGGTCGATGGTGAGTTGCTAGCAACGGTCTGTGGTGTAGTGGAGCGTGTGGATAAGCTTTTCTATGTACGAACCTTGCGAGCCAGGTGGTTTTGATTTCCTCTTTTGTTTCTCTTCGAATTTGTGAATGAAATTGACTCTTTACTCTTAAGATTAAGTAGAACTGACGGTTCGACCTACGTTTAGGTACAAGCCTGAGGTTGGGGATATTGTGGTAGGCCGTGTCATTGAGGTAGATTTTTGTATTTCAAATCAGATTGAGAGATTAACAAATAGGATCTCAATCACACTGCACTGTTGCTGAATCAGTCTACTTATTCAGGTTGCTCAAAAACGTTGGAGAGTGGAGCTTAACTTTACTCAGGATGGAGTACTGATGCTTTCTTCCATGAACATGCCTGATGGTATTCAGGTACAATTTCATTCTCCTTTTCTTTTGGTATTTGCCATTTGGATGATTCCTGGCTTACCTTGTTTGTTCTTCCACGTTCTATGTCGGCTTCAATGGTAAAAGTTTCTTGTTTCTGGCAGAGGCGAAGAACATCGGTGGATGAGCTCAATATGCGGAATATCTTTGTAGAGAATGAAGTCGTTTGTGTAAGTCTGTGATTAATAATGTTACATCTTTACATATCTTCATATTTGAAGACATAAGCCAACCTGACAAAAAGGCTCCCTCTTTCAGGCTGAAGTACGTAACTTTCAGCACGATGGTAGCTTGCAATTACACGCCAGAAGCCAGAAATATGGGAAGGTTGGTTCTGATCTGGCCACATGGTCATATAGTTTATACCTAGTCTTTTTGTCTGAACATTGATTAATCCATGAATCTCTACAGCTAGAGAAAGGACAGCTTCTGAAGGTTGATCCTTACTTGGTTAAGAGAAGCAAACAACACTTTCATTACATAGAAAGTCTTGGGATTGATTTGATTATTGGCTACAATGGTTTCATATGGGTTGGAGAACATGTCGAAGTGAGAGATCCTATGATGATTGATGATCAGAAAGATGATGAGATGATCTCACCCTCCACCAAGAACACAGGAAAAGAGCAAATCCATACTCCGCTTGAGACTCGGCAAAACATATGCAGAATCGGGAATGCGATTCGGGTCTTGTCTAATCTAGGCTTCACCATGACTCTAGAAGTAATCACGGAGACTGTCAACCTCAGCAACTCAAAGAACATCGACATACATGACATGCTTGGATCAGAGTTTCACGTTGTGGTCGCAGAGAATGAAACTAAAAGAAGACGTGAAAAGAGGAAAAAGTGAAATGCCCTTTTTGTCGCCGATTCTTTTCAACAGAGTTGTAACGTGTGTTAGATCATATGGGCTTGTTTTGATTCAACTTCTATTAAAAGCTCGAATTTGAAATCTGATTAAGATATAGTATGATGAATGTATTTGTTAGTATTTATAAACATTAGATATCAGAGAAGGAAGATTATGACAAGTTTCAGAAATTATGACTGCAATACAAACACATGATTTTGTTGGTAGAATGCTTAATCCGGATCAGTCTATTTCCTACATTTTAGATCCTTCTAGAACAATCCTTTTAGTTACTTTGTCTTTATTTCTATTAAATGGAGTCCCGTCTGAGATCGTCAAGTTTGGGCATGTCTGGAATGGAAACAGTTCTGGATATTTCAACGAAGAATTGGAGCAGTATCATGAAATCCCAAGTGACAGTGTTCCGGGAATTGGTGAGATTGCGAGGGATGCAATCCTTAGTGGTGAGTTTGATCAGGTAAGGGGGATGAATGGTCTTGTGATCTTATAATCAAACATCCCCCAGGAAATAAGTAGTGATGATCATCAATGTTTTGATGTTAATTTTCAGGTGCGAGTTCACATTCCAAATGGAGATATGGCAGGTGATTCTGTTGCATGCAAGGCTGCTGCGAATGTAATTGTTTTTTTTATAAATGTATCCAAGTCTTAATGATATGAGTGAGTGTGACTTAGCTCATGGTTGTTGCAGATGAAGGTGATTTTTGATGCAATCAACCAAGTTGAAGGCGGCATCTATGTTGTGACTGCGACTGCGGCGGATCACGGAAACGCTGTGCCAATTGACATTGGAGGTTCTGGCCTGTCTCAAGGAGTGAGATTCCGTGATTTGGAAACACTGCCGGGGCTTGCAAATTTAGCTGCAACAGTAATCAACCTCCATGGATTTGTGGCTCCTGAAGGCTATGAGCCCACCTTAATTGAAGTAGTGGACTAGAAGAATCAGTTATCTTACCTTGTTTTGTAGAGACTTCGGTAAGCTACGTTAATTTCAGTTTACATGATGTGCAAGTCTTCCATACGACAAAAATCAAATGAGTTGAACAACTTTATTGTGATCTTTATTGATATAAAATTTCTCGAGTCTTGCAACAGAGAATATCACAACCTTTACTAAGTCATGACTCATATAAATCTTACCAATACAAAGTCAAGCTGAGTCTCCTTTTAAAACTTGTAACCAATACAAAACTCAAGTTTTATGCAGAAGCTTCCATGGCTATAGCTACATCCTCTTGTTTCTTCAATGCTTGTGCTCGGAACTCGACCATTATCTCCTCTGCTTTTTCGACCATTGCCAACAGATTCCCATAGCTCGCTTGCAGTTTTTACTCCTTTTGCTTTTGCTTTACCACTTCTTCTTGAAAATTCTTTTTCCTGAAAGATGCAGCCATCTCTTCTTGCCTCTTCAATGCTTTGAAACATTCTACTTCTGTTCCACCAATCTGAATCTGCTTCAAAGTCGCCTCTATTTGGGTCCAAACGGTCTCTTCCCTCCTCTGTCAAATGAACAATCCATTAAACATGACACCAAACAAAAGCGTGATTGAACAATATAGTTTCAGAATTAACATTACAGCAATGTGGACTATATATTACCTCATGAACCTTTGTATAGGTTTTATACTTAGCCTTCTTCTCATCCTCCATCTTTTTTCTTGCATTCTCCATCTCCACCTGCAAAGCTGCAACTTTGTCCGCGTTCCCAGCAACACTTGAGAGCTCATAAGCGAGTGGGGAAGTACATGAGATCATTCACGCATGTGTTGCGAGCTTCTACGAAATCATCAAGTGACTCGTTCTCATGTCCCATTGACACACAGAGAAACTGCCCCTCCTCCTTTATCATTCTGTCAGCCTACCAAAAATCATGGGCAACAACCTTCATTAGAATCTCCCTAGTGTATACCAAATTACAGATGCTGATTCAAATTAAGGGCAGATTCACATTCATGTAAAAAAATAGTCATCAGCAATCTATCCTAAACCACGAGAGAACTCAGGATTCCAGAGGTGGGCCAACAAATAAATCAACCAAAAAAAACAAAAGTAAAATTGACAATGGGAAGATTCATATACATACCTCTTGGAGTTCATTTTCCTCAAAATCTTCAATTGCAAGAACTTGAGAAGCAGAACACTGTTGGTACGGTTCTTGGCTCCTTTCTTCTTCTCAGCTTTCTCATCAAGCGGATACTTTGCATTATCATGCTCCAGCAACTGTAGAAGCTCCTCTCTTACAATTTTATCTGCAACCTCGATCGGAGTAGGAGGAACAACAGAAGATGGCCTCCAATCTCTACTGCCCAGCTTGAACCTTGTTCAGTGCTAGATGACCCTAGGGTGTCCGTTTCCTTGTGTTGCATCTGAAACTTCAAGTGTATAAGCTAATTCATGACACTATAACTAAACGGGTGCAGGCATTGTGTTAGCTCTGAATAGAAAAGTCACCTTAGATCCATTAGGCACAAGCTCCCTTAGTTCTTTGATACGATCCTGAATAAGTTGCCTGTCCCTTGGACGATGTCGAGAACTTTCACCAGGTTTAGCTCTATTTTTGTTCTTCTAGGGCATTTCCAGGGACTTTGGAAACTGGTCAATGAACTGAGACATGACGATGACAACCCAATGGAAGAAAATGTCCCACAGATATTTGATGGATTCTGTTCGATACTCCCCTCTGCTAGAGGCAACTGAATAATTGCACTTTCAACTGTGCTAACAATACTATGCTTTTTATGACCTAAAGGTTCTGCCATTCGTAAGCAATGACTGCATCGATCACGCCTGATACTACCATCACTATGACTCACACTAGCAACCACGGCATCTAGAAGATTCTCAGCGTTGGAGTCAAATGTCAGGTGACTATGGCTCATATCATTTGTTTGTCTTATAGCCCTAACAGATTCAAACTTGTCTAGCTCCTCATAACCAGTGCACGCGTTACTGAAAGCAGGCCCTAATGAAACAGTTCACTGCCAGTAAAAGAAGACAAAGATGCACTTAAAGCATCCAACCGACCTGCCTCACTATTCTTCCCCTGCCTATGTTCTGGATCTTTCGGATATCTACTTCCTTGGCACTCGGATGGTTGGAAAACCTCATTTCTATGAGAAGATTCTTTATCTGTTTTCAACGCAGAGAGAACATTTGAATCAAGTCGTGGATATGATGGACCGACGTTTAGCCTATCGGTCTCCATTGCAAGAGCAGATGAGCCTGCACTATTGAGCAAATAGTCAACAGAAGCTTATATACACTTTGACTCTATTGACTATTTCTCATGTGCCTCCCATGCTTCAGCCTAAGCTTCTTCCTCACATGCTTCATTCTCCTTCACACGTGTATTCCTCTTCCTTGTATACACATATAAGGGCTTATCACTCACTCATGATAAGAGAGCAATTCAGATGCAGGTTTGCTGACTCAACCACTGTTCTTTCCTTTATTGTATTTTTTTAATCTTTCACTTTTTCCATTAGTATGATAAATAGAGTACTAAGGGACTCAATATGCTGTAGGTAATACAAGATCAAGAACTTCTAACGGAAAAAGTACGGCACCTGAGTGGAGTGGCAGGAGTTGTGCGCATGGAAAGTGCCTGGTTGGAAACACGAACAAAGTGCTTTCAGGCCAAGGAGAATGGAAGCCCTATGGCTGATCGGCTCGCATGTTTCTTTTCTCCAAGCCCAGCTTCATCTCCAGTTTTGTCTGTGTCTAGTTCAAGCGGCAGAAGAAAAGATAGCATAGGTGTTGAAGCATCAAAACGTGTTACTCGGTCTTTATTTAAGGATGTAACTCCACCCTCATCTGGACTCTCTAGAGTCAGTAATGACACTGTGGACGAGGTTTCAAAAGAGAACGAGATGATTGTGAACGAGTTGCTGCATGATGGGAATTTCAAGTTTCCTGGTGGATCCACTGTCAAAGATGAAGAGGACAATCTTAAGGTTTGTTTTCTTTGCATCGAAGTTGATTAGTTTTGCCATTGTTTGCATTTTGACATGTTTGGCTTCTGCAGTTCTGCACATTGTTGTTGGACTTATTATGACTTTTGGTTATAGGGCACTTAAATGTTTCTTGATACAGTGGTAGCAATTTGTGACAGACCGTACACACCTCTTGATAGTAGATGTTCTTGCTTCTCAGCATTGATTTTTTAAATGTGTGCTGCAGAGAAAGATAAAGGAGACTACGGAGAAAGCTTTCTGGGATAATGTCATGGAATCCATGAAACTGGAGGAGCCAGACTATAGTTGCATCTCTAACCTTATGAAAGAAGTGAGGGATGAACTTTGCCAAATGGTGCCAGATAGCTGGAAAGTAGAAATTACTGAAACTATTGATCTGGACCTTCTTGCACAGGTTTGCCTCATTTCTCACTGTTCTTTTTTACATGTTTTAGTTTGTTAAAATTATAGGTGGTTCTCATTTCTTTTCTTTTTTTGTAGCTGCTCAACTCCGGCACCTTGGATATTGATTACCTTGGAAAGATGCTTGATTTTGCGTTGGCTACTCTGCGGAAACTCTCTGCCCCAGATAACGACCGTGAGAATGAAAGCACCCACCGGAATTTACTCCAGGAACTTCACAGGTTGTGTCAAGCTGGTGATGAGTCTGGTAACCTCCGTGCTGTTGCAATAGTCAAGGGGATCCGCTTCATTCTTGAGCAGATCCAGGTCTGTAGCCAGAAGCTTTTTTTATCTTTTATGCATCCTCTTTATCAGCAATAGCTTTCGAACTTTTAAGTTTTATCATTTTTTTGTTCCATATCCAACAGGAACTTAAGAGAGAGATAGGCATAGGGCGCCTAACAATCATGAAACCCTTTTTGCAAGGGCCAGCAGGGTTTGATT
Organism: Cardamine occulta; assembly: GCA_028015245.1. Lineage (NCBI taxonomy): Eukaryota > Viridiplantae > Streptophyta > Magnoliopsida > Brassicales > Brassicaceae > Cardamine > Cardamine occulta. Next base: position 27,264,444 of record CM051364.1, on the reverse strand, counting down.
ACCTTACACAAGCTTTTGAAAAGCGTTATGGATCTCCCACTCAAGCCAACGAATCACTACCAGTGACACAGGTGGATATCAACTCTTTCGTCTTGCAAAAATGAATGGGAAGAGCACAGCAATACGCTTTCAGCTTTGAACGTGGTTGGGAGATCCTCCATGGGAATTTCTCTCAAAACGGGTGGAAGCTTTCTATCCCCAGTCAATACCGTGTCACAATCAACTGTTACAGACACTGCAGGTTTTGCTTGTTACCTTGATTGAAGAGCCAACTCTGTAAATACATTCTTTTTACATTATATAGCACTTATATGTTTTCATACGCTTTATGGTTCAGAAGGTCAACTATCGGAATGCAAGGGAGAAAAAGTTGATTTGGCAGTGAGGCTTGGATTGTTAAAGCTAGTGAGTCATGTATCTGGTTTAACACCTTCTGGTGTTACCAGAAACTTTCCACCTTAACCTTTCTCGCTTGAGGGATATCCAAGGTGAAATTCAGAAGATAGTTGTAGTAACCACAAGGTATGAATGATTTGGTTATATATATGGTAAGACTCGTTTAGAAATTAGAGTACGTTTTAACTAAAAACGATCTCACGTAATGCAGCTTGCTCATTTGGCGTCAAATGCTAGTGAAGAGCGAAAGCGAAACAGAAAGCATGGCAAAGAAGTTGTTGAAGATGTTAGATGGGAAGAAGGAAGCAGGACTAACGAAGATTGTTTAGACAGCAATGAGTGAAGAAGGAGAAGAGAAGAAGAAGATGATGAGAGGATTATTGGGGAAGAGTTTGGGTGAAGACAACACAGTGTATGAGAGAGTTACAAGTTGTATATACAAAGCGGCTCGAGGAGCTTTATTGAGTGGAAATGGAGAAAATGGGAAGAGATTGGTTGAAACAGAAATGAAGAAAGTGGGAGGAGGAAGTAGTAGCGCTTTGAAAGAGAGGGTTTTAGAGACAGCTCGAGTTCTGGGTGTTGTAGCTTGTGTCTCGGTCAGAGTTCATGGTCCATAGTTGACTCATCTCATGCCACAGCATTGAATCAGACCACTCTCGGTAACTTGTATAGCTTCTGTATATAAAATAATTACACGTGTTATGTAAGCTGCGTTATAATTTGATGCATATGCTGATTTGTAAATAAAAACGGCTTTGGTCCCCTTTTGAGTGTGTCCGAACGAATAAAGTAAAAGTGTTTGAATAGCTTTGTGATTGTAATTTGTAATTGTAACTAGTCGTTGTATATATTGGTGGTATTAATCAATTATATGATAAATCTTGCTTTCAAATTTGTCAATGTATCTTATCTCTTTACTTTTTGTTATTTATTCGTGGACCACAAGTTTTGTGTAAAATTATTGAACACTCTTTTAATTACAAAGATCATGCAAATCGGTGAAATTTAGAGATAATTAAGTTGGAGCCGGCAAAAAAAAAAAAAAAAAAAAAGAAAGAGATAATTAAGTTGGATTGCATTTTATTTCACATTAAGTCAATAAAATATTGGGAAAATATTTGGTCATTGGGAGGAATAAAGTAAAGAGTAAATGAAAATAAAGAAAGGGACGAGAAAATGGATAGTTTAGGAGCAATAAGAAGCTGGCCGGCGAATTGGAGAACCACGACGGCGTCAATGACGACGACGGAGAGTGTTAGAAAGGTAGCGCAAGTTCTAACTGTGGCGGGATCAGATTCCGGCGCCGGAGCTGGAATCCAAGCTGACCTCAAAGTCTGCGCGGCTCGTGGTGTTTATTGCGCTTCCGTTATAACCGCCGTCACAGCTCAGAACACTCGAGGAGTTTTTCTATCAACGGTTGGTTCGATACAGATATGAAATTGGATGAATTCGATTCGCAGTGTTCATAGATTTATGTGGAAGTTGTTGATAGATGATGATTCAAATTGATTCTTTGAGTTTTCTGTATATTGGCACTGCAGAAACATATGGTGTTAGCTCCAGCTGATTTGAGCTGGAGCTACTTGTTCTCCGCTATGCATTCTAACACAGGAGAAGAAGACAAAGAAGAACTCTTGAAAAAGATGGTTAACCATAGTGAAAGTGGTTCGAAGATGATCAGCAAAATGGATTATACAAATCTTGTTGACAAGTATACAAGAGATGGAAATGTTTCTGCTGCATATGACTTATTGTAGTCCTTACAAGACAAGAATTTCCTTGCCTATTTCAGTTTTCAAGAACCATCTTGCAGCAGCATGTGAGAAGCAGAAAGATCTGAAGCTTTCTTGCAGAATTTTCAGAGAGCTTTTGGTCACGGTGGGTAAAGAACCATTGAGTTCAGATTGTTATCTCAACCTCGCTAGAGCTTTCATTAACACGGATGATTGGACGCATTTGTGGAGTCTTCTCAAAGAAATATCAGAGTCTTCTCTTACGTGTAGGTTAATAGTAATAAACAGAATCATCCTTGCGTTTGCTGAATCTAGACAGATCGTTAAGGTCCTTATGATGCTTAAGCAGATGAAAGAGTGGGAATGTAAACCAGATGTGATCACATACAACTCGGTTTTGAATATCTTGGGTCGAGCTGGTCTCGCGAACGAGATGGTCGGGTTATTGTCATCGATGAAGGAAGATTGCAATGTATCCCTAAACATCATTACCTACAACACGGTGTTAAAGCTAATTGGTGATAGATTTGGGTTTGCCTGTAGCCAACTCATCTAGATTCAGATGGAATAAAGGAAACTATCAAACAATCCAAGAAACTCACAGACACATATTCATGGAATCATATTATAGAAAACAGAAAAAAACAAACTTACTAATTATAGAGGATAGAATCCCAACAATGTGTGTAAGATAGATCACAATCATAGTAAAACCCTAATTTGATAGTTATAATACCAAAACCCCTCCAGAATCGCCTGACATTAGATAGCTGTGCAAGACTAGACGAATCAAGTTATAGTCTTGAGGAGACACAAGAAACTTGTCAGAGAAGAAAAGAGGAGCTACTCGGTCCTTATTGCCAGAAAAGCAATCTGAAGGGTTCCTTATTGAGGAAAACTAGGATCTTCGAAACCAATTGCACACTGTGGATTCAAAAATTTTGCGGTCGAGCATCAAAAAGAATACTTGAGACTTTTCACCAACATTTTTTAACTTCTTTGTGATATGCCGTTTGAATAGATTCGTTTCGAGTTTGTTATCGGGAGCTTGGGGTTTGGTGTTATCACATCTTGTTAACATGGAAGGTGATGGGGGAAAGATGAGAGAATACAATACAAAGATAGGTTTGCTTCTTGTTTGGGTGTTAGCTAATGTAGAAATGATCGATTCTACCCTAGGAAATTCAAATTGGTTCTTATTTCATTCCACACACATATACACTCGAAGCAAAGTTGTTATTTCAATGTCTCAAAAGTTCAGTGACTCTACATTCACAAAGTCACTGCTTGTTTACGAATCAAGGTTTCAGTTGGGTACAATTAAGGTTTAGTCCTGAAGTCTACATGCTTGTTTAACATGGAAGCAGGATAAGTTGGAGAGTTATAGGTTCATCAATATTTGGCATATCTCAAAGAAATGAGATCCAAAGTAGGCTCATCGATAGAAAGCGGTCGATTAAATGTGGAGATCAAACTCAATGTGTATCTGCAGTGACTTGTCAACAAGTTTCCAAAATTACCGATGCGTTACAATTTAGAGATAGCCATTCAATAGGCCCAACACTATTTCACCTTTCAAATCCTCGTTTTTTTTTTTCCAATATCTCCAGTCCAGAACGTTATACTATTGGTGGACGGGAAAGGCTGATTCATACAAACTGTAGGCCCATAAAAGCGAAGCCCATTCTTAACCCTATATATTTGCGGTTGGTAATTTATCTTCTCTCAACCAGAAATTACGAAACCCTAGTCGTCGATATCGAGATCCAACCAACTCTGCTTATCTCTCAGGTAAATTTCTCGCTCCTTAGCTCATGTTTCTTAGAAAATCCATCGTTGTATTTGCGATCGAAACAATTACGGCGTGTTCCTGCTTTAACCCGTGTCAATCTATCTTTCCGAATGCTCATCTGATCTTTGATTTCCGTCGTTCTAGATTGAAAATTGATATTGATTTTCTTTAGGTTTAAAGTCTTGAAGTATGGATCTGGTTCATCCTGTGGATGCAATACCGGTCTTTTGGGACATAATTAATTGTCCGGTTCGCGATGCCTGTGATGCTCTTCGGGTCCGTCCGTCGATAGAAGGGTTTTTGAGGAAGATAGGCTACACTGGTGGTATCGCCATCACTGCCGTTGGCCAACTATCAAAGGTCTCTCCTGAAATACTTAAAGCCGTCTCTGGCACTGGAATATCTCTTTATGATGGTCCCAGCGGTTAGTTTCTTGTCATCCTTATTATTCCTTTGCTAGACTAATGGGATTACTAGTGAGTCTCAAGTCTTTGGTTTCTGAAACAGGTCTCAGAGACATCATTATGCTTACCGGTATCTATTATGTGAAGAAGCGAGCTCCAACTAAAGTGATGATCATATCCCCTCCACGCTATTTAAATGCTCATCTTGCCATTCTAAATCGGGTGGGGGGACGCAACCATATTTTCCCGTTTCCAGCTAATTCTACTGAAGATGAAGCAAAGAGCCTCTGGCAAAACTTACTTGTGACAGCAGGTGTGTTTTTGTCCTCATCTCTCAGTCTTGTTCAATTCTAATTGCTCTACTAGCTTACTGTTTTTTTTTTTACACAGATCCAGTAACTGGCCCAGGTACATCTGCCAGCTGGGTTTGCGGTGTGTGTCATCAGCTAGCTGGCCGAGGATTTGACAATTTTATGAGGCATCTCTCTTCTCCAGATCATGCACGGCAGGTAATTAAGCATCCTGGCTGTTTTTGTTTTTTGTTTTTTGTTTTTTCAGTTTCCCTAATTTTGTTTGCCTAAATTTGACCCCATGTTATCTGTTTCCACTCGATGTGCATTTGGTTTTCAAGCAGATTACACTCCTGTTTACCCCAAGCTTGGACAGAGAAGACAATGAGGCCAATTTTTATTCTCCCCTTAAGAAGAATGCTACTATCAAGGTGAGTAAAGAAGCAATTTTAATACCTAAAAACGTTTAGATTTCTAATCTTTCCAATTCTGGGGTTTTCTTGATGAAAACTTAAAACATTGTAGGCTTCTGAGGACATGTTTATTTATTCATGCCGGCTTATTACTCTTTCTACATTTTTAAAACATGTTTTCAAATTGTTTTTGCAGATAATAAATTCAACAACAATATTGTTATATAACACAACTAGGATCTCCGGTTGTTATTTTGTGATATAAGTGAACCAGTATAATTATGTGATTTCAATCTTACTTTGGAACATTGTTTTTCAGGGTTTGGGATGAATTTGGTGTTTAATATTCAAAATATAACGAGTTTGGCAAATAAAGAAATAAGAGTTATAACGGAAGCGCAATAAACACCACGAGCCGCGCAGACTTTGAGGTCAGCTTGGATTCCAGCTCCGGCGCCGGAATCTGATCCCGCCACAGTTAGAACTTGCGCTACCTTTCTAACACTCTCCGTCGTCGTCATTGACGCCGTCGTGGTTCTCCAATTCGCCGGCCAGCTTCTTATTGCTCCTAAACTATCCATTTTCTCGTCCCTTTCTTTATTTTCATTTACTCTTTACTTTATTCCTCCCAATGACCAAATATTTTCCCAATATTTTATTGACTTAATGTGAAATAAAATGCAATCCAACTTAATTATCTCTTTCTTTTTTTTTTTTTTTTTTTTTTTCCGGCTCCAACTTAATTATCTCTAAATTTCACCGATTTGCATGATCTTTGTAATTAAAAGAGTGTTCAATAATTTTACACAAAACTTGTGGTCCACGAATAAATAACAAAAAGTAAAGAGATAAGATACATTGACAAATTTGAAAGCAAGATTTATCATATAATTGATTAATACCACCAATATATACAACGACTAGTTACAATTACAAATTACAATCACAAAGCTATTCAAACACTTTTACTTTATTCGTTCGGACACACTCAAAAGGGGACCAAAGCCGTTTTTATTTACAAATCAGCATATGCATCAAATTATAACGCAGCTTACATAACACGTGTAATTATTTTATATACAGAAGCTATACAAGTTACCGAGAGTGGTCTGGTTCAATGCTGTGGCATGAGATGAGTCAACCATGGACCATGAACTCTGACCGAGACACAAGCTACAACACCCAGAACTCGAGCTGTCTCTAAAACCCTCTCTTTCAAAGCGCTACTACTTCCTCCTCCCACTTTCTTCATTTCTGTTTCAACCAATCTCTTCCCATTTTCTCCATTTCCACTCAATAAAGCTCCTCGAGCCGCTTTGTATATACAACTTGTAACTCTCTCATACACTGTGTTGTCTTCACCCAAACTCTTCCCCAATAATCCTCTCATCATCTTCTTCTTCTCTTCTCCTTCTTCACTCATTGCTGTCTAAACAATCTTCGTTAGTCCTGCTTCCTTCTTCCCATCTAACATCTTCAACAACTTCTTTGCCATGCTTTCTGTTTCGCTTTCGCTCTTCACTAGCATTTGACGCCAAATGAGCAAGCTGCATTACGTGAGATCGTTTTTAGTTAAAACGTACTCTAATTTCTAAACGAGTCTTACCATATATATAACCAAATCATTCATACCTTGTGGTTACTACAACTATCTTCTGAATTTCACCTTGGATATCCCTCAAGCGAGAAAGGTTAAGGTGGAAAGTTTCTGGTAACACCAGAAGGTGTTAAACCAGATACATGACTCACTAGCTTTAACAATCCAAGCCTCACTGCCAAATCAACTTTTTCTCCCTTGCATTCCGATAGTTGACCTTCTGAACCATAAAGCGTATGAAAACATATAAGTGCTATATAATGTAAAAAGAATGTATTTACAGAGTTGGCTCTTCAATCAAGGTAACAAGCAAAACCTGCAGTGTCTGTAACAGTTGATTGTGACACGGTATTGACTGGGGATAGAAAGCTTCCACCCGTTTTGAGAGAAATTCCCATGGAGGATCTCCCAACCACGTTCAAAGCTGAAAGCGTATTGCTGTGCTCTTCCCATTCATTTTTGCAAGACGAAAGAGTTGATATCCACCTGTGTCACTGGTAGTGATTCGTTGGCTTGAGTGGGAGATCCATAACGCTTTTCAAAAGCTTGTGTAAGGTAATCAAACCCTGCTGGCCCTTGCAAAAAGGGTTTCATGATTGTTAGGCGCCCTATGCCTATCTCTCTCTTAAGTTCCTGTTGGATATGGAACAAAAAAATGATAAAACTTAAAAGTTCGAAAGCTATTGCTGATAAAGAGGATGCATAAAAGATAAAAAAAGCTTCTGGCTACAGACCTGGATCTGCTCAAGAATGAAGCGGATCCCCTTGACTATTGCAACAGCACGGAGGTTACCAGACTCATCACCAGCTTGACACAACCTGTGAAGTTCCTGGAGTAAATTCCGGTGGGTGCTTTCATTCTCACGGTCGTTATCTGGGGCAGAGAGTTTCCGCAGAGTAGCCAACGCAAAATCAAGCATCTTTCCAAGGTAATCAATATCCAAGGTGCCGGAGTTGAGCAGCTACAAAAAAAGAAAAGAAATGAGAACCACCTATAATTTTAACAAACTAAAACATGTAAAAAAGAACAGTGAGAAATGAGGCAAACCTGTGCAAGAAGGTCCAGATCAATAGTTTCAGTAATTTCTACTTTCCAGCTATCTGGCACCATTTGGCAAAGTTCATCCCTCACTTCTTTCATAAGGTTAGAGATGCAACTATAGTCTGGCTCCTCCAGTTTCATGGATTCCATGACATTATCCCAGAAAGCTTTCTCCGTAGTCTCCTTTATCTTTCTCTGCAGCACACATTTAAAAAATCAATGCTGAGAAGCAAGAACATCTACTATCAAGAGGTGTGTACGGTCTGTCACAAATTGCTACCACTGTATCAAGAAACATTTAAGTGCCCTATAACCAAAAGTCATAATAAGTCCAACAACAATGTGCAGAACTGCAGAAGCCAAACATGTCAAAATGCAAACAATGGCAAAACTAATCAACTTCGATGCAAAGAAAACAAACCTTAAGATTGTCCTCTTCATCTTTGACAGTGGATCCACCAGGAAACTTGAAATTCCCATCATGCAGCAACTCGTTCACAATCATCTCGTTCTCTTTTGAAACCTCGTCCACAGTGTCATTACTGACTCTAGAGAGTCCAGATGAGGGTGGAGTTACATCCTTAAATAAAGACCGAGTAACACGTTTTGATGCTTCAACACCTATGCTATCTTTTCTTCTGCCGCTTGAACTAGACACAGACAAAACTGGAGATGAAGCTGGGCTTGGAGAAAAGAAACATGCGAGCCGATCAGCCATAGGGCTTCCATTCTCCTTGGCCTGAAAGCACTTTGTTCGTGTTTCCAACCAGGCACTTTCCATGCGCACAACTCCTGCCACTCCACTCAGGTGCCGTACTTTTTCCGTTAGAAGTTCTTGATCTTGTATTACCTACAGCATATTGAGTCCCTTAGTACTCTATTTATCATACTAATGGAAAAAGTGAAAGATTAAAAAAATACAATAAAGGAAAGAACAGTGGTTGAGTCAGCAAACCTGCATCTGAATTGCTCTCTTATCATGAGTGAGTGATAAGCCCTTATATGTGTATACAAGGAAGAGGAATACACGTGTGAAGGAGAATGAAGCATGTGAGGAAGAAGCTTAGGCTGAAGCATGGGAGGCACATGAGAAATAGTCAATAGAGTCAAAGTGTATATAAGCTTCTGTTGACTATTTGCTCAATAGTGCAGGCTCATCTGCTCTTGCAATGGAGACCGATAGGCTAAACGTCGGTCCATCATATCCACGACTTGATTCAAATGTTCTCTCTGCGTTGAAAACAGATAAAGAATCTTCTCATAGAAATGAGGTTTTCCAACCATCCGAGTGCCAAGGAAGTAGATATCCGAAAGATCCAGAACATAGGCAGGGGAAGAATAGTGAGGCAGGTCGGTTGGATGCTTTAAGTGCATCTTTGTCTTCTTTTACTGGCAGTGAACTGTTTCATTAGGGCCTGCTTTCAGTAACGCGTGCACTGGTTATGAGGAGCTAGACAAGTTTGAATCTGTTAGGGCTATAAGACAAACAAATGATATGAGCCATAGTCACCTGACATTTGACTCCAACGCTGAGAATCTTCTAGATGCCGTGGTTGCTAGTGTGAGTCATAGTGATGGTAGTATCAGGCGTGATCGATGCAGTCATTGCTTACGAATGGCAGAACCTTTAGGTCATAAAAAGCATAGTATTGTTAGCACAGTTGAAAGTGCAATTATTCAGTTGCCTCTAGCAGAGGGGAGTATCGAACAGAATCCATCAAATATCTGTGGGACATTTTCTTCCATTGGGTTGTCATCGTCATGTCTCAGTTCATTGACCAGTTTCCAAAGTCCCTGGAAATGCCCTAGAAGAACAAAAATAGAGCTAAACCTGGTGAAAGTTCTCGACATCGTCCAAGGGACAGGCAACTTATTCAGGATCGTATCAAAGAACTAAGGGAGCTTGTGCCTAATGGATCTAAGGTGACTTTTCTATTCAGAGCTAACACAATGCCTGCACCCGTTTAGTTATAGTGTCATGAATTAGCTTATACACTTGAAGTTTCAGATGCAACACAAGGAAACGGACACCCTAGGGTCATCTAGCACTGAACAAGGTTCAAGCTGGGCAGTAGAGATTGGAGGCCATCTTCTGTTGTTCCTCCTACTCCGATCGAGGTTGCAGATAAAATTGTAAGAGAGGAGCTTCTACAGTTGCTGGAGCATGATAATGCAAAGTATCCGCTTGATGAGAAAGCTGAGAAGAAGAAAGGAGCCAAGAACCGTACCAACAGTGTTCTGCTTCTCAAGTTCTTGCAATTGAAGATTTTGAGGAAAATGAACTCCAAGAGGTATGTATATGAATCTTCCCATTGTCAATTTTACTTTTGTTTTTTTTGGTTGATTTATTTGTTGGCCCACCTCTGGAATCCTGAGTTCTCTCGTGGTTTAGGATAGATTGCTGATGACTATTTTTTTACATGAATGTGAATCTGCCCTTAATTTGAATCAGCATCTGTAATTTGGTATACACTAGGGAGATTCTAATGAAGGTTGTTGCCCATGATTTTTGGTAGGCTGACAGAATGATAAAGGAGGAGGGGCAGTTTCTCTGTGTGTCAATGGGACATGAGAACGAGTCACTTGATGATTTCGTAGAAGCTCGCAACACATGCGTGAATGATCTCATGTACTTCCCCACTCGCTTATGAGCTCTCAAGTGTTGCTGGGAACGCGGACAAAGTTGCAGCTTTGCAGGTGGAGATGGAGAATGCAAGAAAAAAGATGGAGGATGAGAAGAAGGCTAAGTATAAAACCTATACAAAGGTTCATGAGGTAATATATAGTCCACATTGCTGTAATGTTAATTCTGAAACTATATTGTTCAATCACGCTTTTGTTTGGTGTCATGTTTAATGGATTGTTCATTTGACAGAGGAGGGAAGAGACCGTTTGGACCCAAATAGAGGCGACTTTGAAGCAGATTCAGATTGGTGGAACAGAAGTAGAATGTTTCAAAGCATTGAAGAGGCAAGAAGAGATGGCTGCATCTTTCAGGAAAAAGAATTTTCAAGAAGAAGTGGTAAAGCAAAAGCAAAAGGAGTAAAAACTGCAAGCGAGCTATGGGAATCTGTTGGCAATGGTCGAAAAAGCAGAGGAGATAATGGTCGAGTTCCGAGCACAAGCATTGAAGAAACAAGAGGATGTAGCTATAGCCATGGAAGCTTCTGCATAAAACTTGAGTTTTGTATTGGTTACAAGTTTTAAAAGGAGACTCAGCTTGACTTTGTATTGGTAAGATTTATATGAGTCATGACTTAGTAAAGGTTGTGATATTCTCTGTTGCAAGACTCGAGAAATTTTATATCAATAAAGATCACAATAAAGTTGTTCAACTCATTTGATTTTTTGTCGTATGGAAGACTTGCACATCATGTAAACTGAAATTAACGTAGCTTACCGAAGTCTCTACAAAACAAGGTAAGATAACTGATTCTTCTAGTCCACTACTTCAATTAAGGTGGGCTCATAGCCTTCAGGAGCCACAAATCCATGGAGGTTGATTACTGTTGCAGCTAAATTTGCAAGCCCCGGCAGTGTTTCCAAATCACGGAATCTCACTCCTTGAGACAGGCCAGAACCTCCAATGTCAATTGGCACAGCGTTTCCGTGATCCGCCGCAGTCGCAGTCACAACATAGATGCCGCCTTCAACTTGGTTGATTGCATCAAAAATCACCTTCATCTGCAACAACCATGAGCTAAGTCACACTCACTCATATCATTAAGACTTGGATACATTTATAAAAAAAACAATTACATTCGCAGCAGCCTTGCATGCAACAGAATCACCTGCCATATCTCCATTTGGAATGTGAACTCGCACCTGAAAATTAACATCAAAACATTGATGATCATCACTAATTATTTCCTGGGGGATGTTTGATTATAAGATCACAAGACCATTCATCCCCCTTACCTGATCAAACTCACCACTAAGGATTGCATCCCTCGCAATCTCACCAATTCCCGGAACACTGTCACTTGGGATTTCATGATACTGCTCCAATTCTTCGTTGAAATATCCAGAACTGTTTCCATTCCAGAAGAAAGTGACATTCCCAAACTTGACGGTCTCACTGTTTCAATCACAAACATTAATAAATATGATCAGTTCAAGAGTAATACACTACTGGCAAAAACACTAGCTAGATCACTCAACTTGGTTTGATCAGCATAGCATACCGTAGACAAATAACGAGCAAGTAACTGGAGCTAGACTAAGCAAAACAAATAAGCAATAACTCAAATGAAACAGAGAAAAAGACAGAACCTGCAAACAAAAGTACGGACGCCATTGTAAGCCAAATATTCACGAGAAGATCTCTTAATCCTGGGGGAATCGACAAGGTAACGGCGTGGTAGCTTAAGCTCTCTATTATACTGAAGCATACCAGCATAACGAATCTTTGGGAATCTAACACGATCAAATTTGTCAAAATCTTCATATTCAAGTGCCTTGGCATGCATAACCATACGATCGGCCCTGAAGTTGAAGGTGACAACAGTATCACCTTCCACAATCGGACCAACTGCTTTCCCAGAATCATCAACAATCACAAACGGAGGCAAATACTGATCATTTGCACCAGGTTCTTTCCTCAATGTCTTCACAGCTTCAACAGCATTTTTGAATTTGTGAGGAGCTTCTCCAAGAACCTGAGCATCCCAACCTCGTTTAACAATTTGCCAGTCATTCTCATATCGGTCCATAGTCACGTGCATACGACCTCCACCAGATGCAATTTGAGCATCCACACTATACATAGTACGTAATGTAGCGAGATCGGCTTCAAGAGTTTCAACAAATCCAACACTAGAACCATCCAAAACATCATGGCCATCAGTAAGAATATGGACTCGGATTTTCTTAGCACCACGTTTAACCGAACCTTTAATCAAGAACTGCACAAGAAGTTTAAGGAATCAACAACAAAAACTCAACCAGCAATTAAGAAAAAAGGATGAAGAACAGATCAGTCAATACCTGTAGCTGATCAATACGAGAGTGGACTCCACCGTCACTGAGAAGTCCAACGAGATGCAAAGTAGATTCCTCGAAAGATTCAGAAATGTATTTGAAATCTTTACCTTCAAATAATTTGCCAGATGCAAGAGCTGAGTAACAAACTGTAGCAGGTTGAAGGAGATTACGCCCAGCACCAAGAATATTAAGAGCCACCTCTCCCATATCATCTACATCTGGAGCTTGGATCAAGAGTTTAAGAGAAGCGTTGTACTCATCACGAGTAGATACATCCCAACGATCTAAAACAATTACGGCAATCTTTTTGCCTTTAGGGAATATCATGTGATCATCGAGCTTCAACAAGAAATCATTCCAGGCCAATGTCGCAATTGTTGGGAATGCTAACAAATATTTTGAAGTTGAACCTCTCGGATACAGGATGATGACATGAAAATCATTTTGCTTCACCAACATGTTAAGGAAGATTTCATATCCATAATCTCCGGCGATCAGGACAAGTCAGCCACTCGATCATCCGACCATGTAGATGTGTATCTACAATCTGTTTTTGATCAGCTAAACAAACCAGATAAACAAAAGAATCGGATAAACAAACACGATTAAACAGATCTAAGAAACCAAAATCTAAGAAACGAGAGTATTTACTTACGTTTCTCCAAATCTAAGAAATTAATGGAGTCTTCTAGCTCTAGTGCCAGAGCCATCTCATGAGAAATCTTCCGCGGATCCGTCGCGTCTGCGACAACAGACTCAATGAACATTGGTCCATTGTAATGGTACTGCAGAAGCAGACTTTCTAACAATGGTTTGAGCCGGGACACGTTGAAATTGGCGTACAATGGCGCATTTTCATAGTCATGAAAAACTTTGATCGGCCTCCCATCCATCTCAAACTAGGTTTTTTTCGGCGACTTTTGAGAGGGTTTAATCCGTTTTAACTCTTGGGTTTTTAGATGGTTTTTTTTTTTTCTGGCGAAACGCGGCAAAGCGGCAATAAAGCGTTTTAGGGTTTTCTCAGCCCAAACAAAACTTTCCCAAAAAGACCTTGGGCCGGGCCCTAATGCTTGTTGGGTCGACAAGCGTAGCAGCAGTTGACTTCCACAATCTAACTGGGGAGATAATAGAGAAATGCTGCAACTTCCACGATCTGACTGGGGAGATGCTAGAGAAATCGATTCCCATCGATTTCCAGAACAATTTATATATATATATATATATGGAATCGCTCCCTCCCCGCCCCAGTTGGAAGTGGATGCCCATAGAGGAAAAAAATTTCTCACTGAGATTCAAAAGAGACAAACAGAGAAAACTAAACTGTTTGATTATTGATGCCAAGATAAAAAAGAAAAAAAGCATTAGACAAGCACAATTTTTTTTTTTTTTTGCAACAGAAGGAAAGTCTATGAGATTTAACGAGGAGGAGGTTCCTTTTATATAGAAGAGACTGAGGGGAATGTATATTCGGATTTCACGCCTATCAAAATATTACCCAAAATATATCTTTTTACTATTTTTTATATGATTTACGATCGATAAGGTCAACAAGAACATTTTATTATATAAATTTTAGTTGTTTTGTTGAGAATTTGAAACATATCAAAATTATGATTAATAGGATTAAGATATATATCAGATACAATCTGAAATCTTGCTACATATCAAATATTTGTTAATAAAATCACAAAAAATAAAATTAAAGTTTTATATTTTAAGAAAAAAATAAAATCAATAATTTAAGAAAATAAATAATTTGTTAATATATAGAAATTTTAATCAATATCAAAGAAAATAATTTGTTAATATATTTTTTAAAAAAAACTATAATACTTTTACTTAAATATAATTTATTTTTAAAATTTAAAAATCCGTCCATCAAACATATACTATATTATTCATAATATATAATTTATAATTTATGAATACTATTCAAACCGTAATATTATATATGATTAAAGATTAATTCAACAGCTTTGTGGAAATTTCCCGAATTTCACGCACAAAATTCGTGAAATCTAAATTCTTTTTTTATTTATTTTTTAATGCAGAAAAAAGAAAGTAATATCTTCTTGTTTCTTAAAATCTAGGTTAGTGGATCGTGTCGACAACTAAATGCATGTGGGATTGCACGTGGCGGGACCAGGAGTGGCACTACTTTACAATCAAGTTGAGGCACCATCTTGTGCTTCTTTTATTTAAAGGGCTATGCCGCACTACGTGTAAGCTTTATGTAAAATTAGATAAAAGATAAATTTAATTTATTTGCATGGATTATAAAATAAATTTAATTTAACCATAAAGTCAAATAAAATAAATTTAATTTTTTTGCATGCTGAATCTCAATTTATTGATGAATATAGCAACCTGATTTATGTGATATCTCTTTATTTTTTGAGCAATCTATGTGAGTAACAGAAAACTGGAATGAAAATAATTTATAATTTAATTAAAATAATATGCTAATAAAATTATAATTTATTAAATATATTTTAGATATTAAAAATTTTAAGAAAATCTTATGATATAAATATGTATATATGTATAATGTATTATATGTAATAATGTATAATAATGTATTATCATTATTATACATCAGCTTTTATAACTATGTATATATGTATAATGTATTATATGTAATATATGTAATAATGTATTATCATTATTATACATAATTATAATAATGTATTATCATACATATAAATAAATATATTAAATATTTTATGTAATTTTATATGTAACTATTCCTATATATCTTTACTATATTAAAGAAGGAGTTTGAAGCCTCTCCGGATGTCTACATCAGCTTTTTAAGATTCCATATAAAACTGCCACGTTAGGCAATCCTCAAAATAGAAATAAAAACCTCACCCCATAATGAAAAAACTTCAATGTCAGCTTCAGCGTAGAGAAAGCCACGCTCTATTAAAAAATAAAATAAAAATATTAGGCCCACTAATAATAAACATACTAAAGCCCATAAACCCTATTAAGAAACAATCTTCTCCTACACCAAACTCTAACCTAAATCACCATTACAGAGGGTCAAATCAAACGTTTGATATTCCACGATGACACCACCACCTTCTCTTAATCCCCCACTACTACCTCTTAACTCACCACTACTGCTTCTCAATTCAATGGTCTTAATACCCACTTCAATCAAAATCATGGCCTCCCTTTTCAAACCTTATAAAACCTGGGTTTTGCTAATCCCACGTAAACAACAAACAATAACCAGACACTCTCCCAAACTAATCAAATCATGACAAATTCAGCTGCATCCGCATCTGCCCATTCAGCTACTAATAAGACTTTTGATGACCTTGAAGGTGATTTCTGCAAGGATAAAGTCTTAATCAGGTTAATTCATTTTTGGTAAGCACGCAATCACACTAGAAGCAATGTTCTCCTCGGTCTAGAGCTTCTATTAATTGATACAAAGGTATGCAATGTTCTCTCCCCCTTACGCTTAGAAGTTCCAACCTAAATTTCGTTCTGATTTTTAAGCTCATACAGTGGTTTCAACTAAATCCTCTATTTCCAACAGTCAACAACGATTCAAGGATTTATACCTGCAAGCAATATCTTCTTCTACGAAGACAGCCTGAAACGAAACTCGGTTTACAAGATCAAGAAGTTTATCATCAATCCCTGCAAGAAAGTTTACAAAGTGTCAGATCACAGATACGGCATCTGTTTCACTAATCAGACATCAATGTCCGAGATTACCAACGGAGACCAAACATTAAATGTCCAAAACTTTAGGATTCACCCATACAATGATTTCACGGCCATTGCTGACCAAAACGGGGACCTCTTCGGTAAGCCACACTCTATAATGTCCTCCCAGTTTCCAAATGTATCAACTACTACTATTTCCACATGTTTAAATTGTAGATGTCATTGGCCAAATATGTCTCATAACCGGTGATAACTGATTACAACTATATATAATTATGAACATCTCTTTTAAAAAAAACAGAGGAAACAAGTCATGTATGTCATTGGCCAAATATGTTTCTTCTGATGAAGCTTCCAAAAAGAAGAAAACCACAAGAACTTTGCTTAACATATATATTAACAGAGTTTTCGCTAAGCTTAAGAGGCAAATAGAATTAAAGTAGGCAGTTGATCTGAGCAAAAGGATTTCATTCCTTTCACCTCAACATCTTCACACCACATTAGTAACGGAACATTCAAGTTTTGGTCTCTTTTTTCTTCCTTTAATTGAATCTTCAATATTTTTTTTTTAAATGTGGAGTATGGGCAGTGAAAGAGAAGGGCAGTTGTTTATTAGCTTAGAATAAGTAATGATCGAATTGTTGTTCTGTAATTTTTTTAAACTCTAACATACTCCAACTAATTCAATTAAAATTGAAAACATATTGGTTTAACCCTTTAAACTATTGCTACAAGCCAATTTGGGATAGTACATACTATTGTGCCAAAGTAAATCGAGAAAGAGTAAATGTTTTTTTATATAGAAATTGCATTAATACATGCATTTTCTTGCCTTCCTTTCAAGCTGAAAGATGGCATCTGCGTTTTAAATGGCCAAAATGTTTCCTTTACAAACCTTTTATGTATGATCTGAACATCATTACCATAAACCTTCCAGTGGATGAACATAAGAGTAAGAGTAAGACCATAGTTATGATAATATGTACGTAATGGAAGACATGTAGACTGAGTGTTTCATGAGATTTTTTTTTGGAATTAGTTAAAGAAGATCATCTAAAGGCATTTGTAGGAACAAAGGAATATTGGTTACAGACGAGGAGTTTATGTTGAGCTATATTTATTTCTACGTATTCCTCGCACATTTTAAAAGTCTGTGTTTTACTCTTTTGTTAGTTGGTTGTGTGAGTAAGATAAAAAAAAACCTACACTACACGATCTCTAACCATTGGACGACAAGGTTTCAAATGCCTCCATGCTTTTCTTAACTCGTGAAAAATGATTGTACACGAATGATTAGCAAAAGCTCAAGTATGTACTTCTTTTTGTAAGGCCTCATCTTCATTTTTTATACTTTTTAAACTTCTGGGTCCACTACTCTATGTTGTAGTAGATCATAATCTGATGAAGATAGGTATATCAGACACTCATTGTTATTACTTATCGGATAATAATCGAACAACTATTAAAGTCCTCATCAAGTCATATCGGATAGAGCTACAAATAGGCATGACTACGGTTACGGTTATCACGGTTATGGTTCATTAACCACCGGTTATAGTTATAATTTTTATTTAACCTTAACCTTAACCATTTAATATACGGTTAAAACGGTTACGGTTAAAACGGTTACGGTTATATACGGTTACAGTTATATATGGTTACGGTTATCTATGGTTAAATACAATTTAATTATTTGAATAATAATGAACATTAATATCAATGATGTTTTTATAAAAAAATAATATAACTTCTATTAAAAGAACTAGATGATGATATATAAACTAATATTTATTACTATAATTGATTTTATGTACATTTTGTTATATTTTAAAACGGTTACGGTTATAATTTTAGGGTTACATCATGTGGTTAACCAACAGTTTTTATACGGTTACGGTTAATTAACGGTTATGGTTAATAATTTATTTTAACCGTAACTAATATATTTTTACGGTTAACGGTTACGGTTATTAACCATTTAATACGGTTACAGTCTGATTACGGTTGAAAATGAAACGGTTACGGTCCGAAATACGGTTACGGTTAGATTTTGGCTATGCCTAACTACAAAGATTACCTATACGTGCTGGTCGCAATTATTCAAAATGATTTCCTATTATTCCAGGATTTTGGATGATTTGGCTGAATTTGAATTATGGCTTTGGCCAAGTGAAAATATGAACGTAGTATTGAGTACGTCAATGAATGTTCCTTTTTCCTTAAACATCTCCCATTAATGTTCTCTCCTTCAGGTATGTTCACACTCTCATGAATCCTTATCACTCCTTATTGCAGCGCTTTGGAAAAAAAAGATGGAGGTAAGCATGTTTCATTTATTTTCCGTATATGACATCTCATAAGCTACTATTGATATATTATTATTTTAGATTACCAGGAGCTTATCTGTCAAGAGCCCATTGTAGTTATGATCTTCTATTTTTTTAACTTAATTTAGCATGCAATCTCTCATTACATATCAAAATTATTGACTCTTGCAAGTGTTCAAGAGGGGAGTGCAATGGAGGACGAGGTTTACTGTGGAGATGGTGAACTCATTGGGTGTTCTTGATGATCAAAATTAATAAGTGTTAAATAGATTCTTCTTTCTTATGATCAATGTAAAAGCAACCTTCCGCACATGTTTTTCTGCGAGACAATTTCATAAACAAATGGATATGCTTATCTATAATCTATTTTGCGAGGGGCCATATGATATCTACCAATAAGGCTTATCCATAATCTATTTTAACTAATTTCTTCTATTTCCAATTCTGCTATTTGATGATTTAGAAAAATTTGCGTACATGTAGAAACTCATTAATTGTAATTATACAAAATCAAGTGATGTTTGAGAATTTTACTTTTCAAAGACGGTGAAAGTCCTAATGACTTATAGTCATAAATTTGGAGACTTTAAAAAATCTTTAAAAGTCTTACAATGATATGTTCAAGTGATACATGTTTGGTTTGTAGTGACAACATAGTAAAAAGAAGCAGACCAATATTTGACTATCCCAGCCATTTTAATTAGTTATTATGGGTGTGATCCATTTTTAAGCTTAACAAAGTTTATTCATTGCATGATTGTGTTAATTTTGGTCAAACTGCTCTCTTTTCATGCTATAGCAACTACATTTGGATTTTCCATACTTATGTCAAGAATACATTATGCTTTTGATATGTTACTCGATAAAAAGACATCAAGCATTGGTAGTGTATGGTATTAAGTCCACAGACATACCAACTACTTGCTCTCCAAGTTCAGCTACTATCCTTAATGAAATAAATAGTTAAATGTTTAATCAAATATCAAATTTTAATGTATGCATAAGCGCGGGATAACCCTAGTATATAGTATTTATTAGAGCATCTAGTTTCAGCTATACTGCTTTTGTTTTTAACTACTTCTGCTCCTGACTGCTCTAGCTATTATTTTTCCTTTTTCTTTTTTTGTCATTCGAATTACAATTTATGACGATCTACGTTCGGCGATTACCATTTACCAGGCCTCATGTGATTGGGCTTGTGACGAGTTTTGGTGACATGTCTTGCCGACGTGGCGCGTTTTATTTAGCCTCACAAACATTCCGTTAGCGTTTGCGATAGGTGATAGGCGACGCTCCCAACGTTTTAGCGTTTTGAAACTGGATCGAACCGATCAAATCTTTTTTAATGACTGGAGAAAACCGGAAACAATCGGCTAAACCCGACGGTTCATGAAACATACTCAAATCTCGCTCGCTTCTTCTCCTCCACTCTTTGTAGCCAATGCAACAATCTCGAAGACCCTTGAAAATAGCATTGTCTGGGACAGTGTGTATTTTGTCCGAATCACCGAGTGTGGATACGAGTATGAGCAGACTTACGCCTTCTTGCCTCTGCTTCCCTTCTTCATCTCGCTTCTCGCTCGTTCAGGTTTTGGGATTTTGAATTTACGCACTTGATTCTCTATGTTTCTTGTATCGGTTCCTTAGTTTCTGATTTTTTTTGTTTGGATTCAGTTTTTGCGCCTTTGGTTCCATTGATTGGTCTTCGAGCTGTGATGGTGTTGTCTTGTTACATTGTTAGCAACTTAGCTTTTATACTTGCTGCTATCTATCTATTCAGGTACTTCTTCTTCGACATTTTGATCCAAAATCGATCATCGTGTCTGTAATTAAGTCAAAGCATGTCTTTTGAGCTCTACAAGTTTGACATGTTGCCTAGGCAATCAACAGTTTTGAATTGCTTTTAGTTCTGAGAGTTTATTGGTAACTAATGGTGTTTGTTATCCTCGACATAGAAGTCTCTTACGCCAGTCGTTGCTAACAGGGTTTCAGTTATTATATTGAAGTACACTGAGGCATCATTTAGAGCTTCAGTTATCTTCTGTTTCAATCCAGCCTCCATGTTCTATTCGTCAATGTAATGTATTCAAGCAATGATCTCTTAAATCATTTACTGAAAGTAAAAATGTTCAATCTTATCAGAATGGTGACTAACTGAAGACCGAACTGTTTCTTCGTGACTTCCAGATATTCAGAAAGTCTATATGCTCTTTTTTCTATTGGAGGCGTGTATCACTTGTTATCTGGTAGCAGCAATATAGCCGCACTCTGGTTTGCACTCTCTAGCTGTGCAAGGTCCAATGGAGTTCTTAATGCTGGTTATATCTATTTCCAGACGATGCATCGAGCATATGAAGATTTATATCAGAAAAGGCGTGTTTGTGTGAGTTATACATATTTCATTCAAGTTTCAGAAATTATGACTGCAATTCAAACACATGATTTTGTTATACATATTTCATTCTATGTTTTTGAGAGACAGCTTTCTTCTTAGATTCATCAATTTAATCTGTATTGATTTTTGTAGCTTGAAGTCGTTTTGTAATGATTTACAGAAGCAGAAACAAAACAATAAAAAGATTCGCTCCCTTTGAGAAGAATATTTTGAAATGACTAAAGTACCCCCAGGAGAGACCGAATAAAACAACAATTACCAAACCTCTCCTCCTCCTGGTTCTCGAAAGAGTATTTTACAGCCAATTTCTCCGTCTCTCTTCTGCCCCTTTCTTCAGTCTCTCGCTCTCTCCACACTCCTTAAACAGTATTCTTCTTCGATCTCTCTCGCTCTATCTTTTCCTCGCTTCGTCTCATCGTTTCTCTACCGATCTCCTCTCCCGCGGTTTCTATTCCGGCGCCGTTATCGTCTTCGTCGAAGGTCAGTTTACGGCTTTTTCTTAATCCCTTTTGGTATACTCGTGATTGTTATTGGTTGAATGATCATGGCAAAATATGGGTTTTTTCGATTCAATGACGGTTCTAAATTGCATAACAATTAAGCACTCAATCAGATTGTAGTACGCTTTAGATTTGAGGAATCTCTATTTTTTTTGGCGTTTTTCTGGGAATGATTTGGCCGATTGAATTGCGGGTTTCTGAAAGTTACAACTAGGAGTTGAAATCATCTTTTGTTTGTGTGTTTACAAATCATTTTACGTTTTCTTTACGAATATATGATTTTGGTCTAACATCTTTGTTACTTTAAATAATTTTGCATGTGAACAACATCGCATCTATATTATACACTTTTCTGTTTGATTAACTGAAATTGTTCGTGTAATGGATGAAAAGGTGAGAAGTATGGTTGAAAAGCAAGAAGAAATGAATGTTTGTGGTGTCAATGGTGACAAAGTAGGAGCCTTTACAGTATCACCGCAGGAAAAAGGAAGGAAAAACAAGAGAAAATTAGCTGATCCTTCTCAACCAAATGCTGCTTCTCTTACTGAATTCCCTCCGTATGAGTTACCTTCATTGAAATCTCAGAACCATTTGAGCAGCAACGGTTCGATTGGGGAAGTTTCTAATGAAGAGTCTGAATCTGTCGAATGGGATGACCCAGTTGCCTGTCATCTTGAAGATTTGTTGTCATCAAATTTGCTCACGCTCTTCCTTAATGCAATGAAGCAGCTTATTGATTGTGGCTATACTGATGACGATGTTATGAAAGCTATTTCAGGCAGTAGGCTCTATTGTGGAGGCAATGATCTTGTGTCAAACATTGTCAATAACACTTTGAGTATTCTCAAGAATGGAAACGAAGGTGCTGGTTCAAGAGACTATGCGTTTGAGGATATACAACAGCTTGTCGCGTATACATTGGTAGAAATGATAAGTCTTGTTAAGGAGGTTAGGCCGTCCCTATCAACAGTTGAAGCTATGTGGAGGCTTTTGATGTGTGACTTGAATGTCTTGCAAGCCTTTGAAGTTGAAGATGATGGATTGGTGAGATCTCCAGGTTTCAGTTCGAGTACTGAATCTCTTGGTGCTGAGTCTAATCCTCCAAACTCGAGCGACCCAGATAACCCAAAGCCTCCACAATCCAATGCACAAAGCAATCGGAGTGAGCCACTCAAATTTGGGAACTTCCCTAATATACCCAACTCCAAAAAAAATCATACTTGTGGAGCAACATCAGGAAAAGAAGTATCCTCAGGTCACACTGTTTCTTGTGAAGGCATTAGAAGTGCATCTTTTACTCTAGTCTCTGATGAAAAGTTGGTATCTTGTCGAAAAGGCCGCACGAAAAAAGAGATAGCCATGCTTCGGCAAAGGTCATGTGTGGAGAAGATTAGGACGTACACCAAAGGCAGTGGCTATAAGGCCGCAAAATTTGCATCAGTTGGCAGCTTCCTTTTAGAGAAAAGAGCCAAATCATCTTCTGAATTGATGGCAAGAAATTCTTCATCAAAGATAACAGCAGAGATTGGGGTGAAAGTTTCATTAGCTGAGGATAGCGGCTGTTTTGTACGAAAGAACAGTTCTAAGTTGGATTCACCTGTGGTGGTAGTAGATGCAAAGGGATATATAACTGCCTTACCTGCTTCTGATGCTTCGGTAAAATCAGCTTCAAAGAAAAAGTCTGGTTCTGAGTCTGTAACTCTGGTACCATCAGCTTCAGAAAAGAAGTCTGGTTCTGATTCTGAAGAAAAGGCTTCTGTGTCTGCAAAGCTAGCACCAGATTACTACGCTGGGATCCCGTATGATGCAACTCTGGGTATATATGTTCCCCGGGATAAAAAAGATGAATTGGTTTTAAAGCTAGTTCCCCGAGTGAATGATCTGCAGAATGAACTGCAGGTCTGGACTGACTGGGCTAATCAGAAGGTAAAAGAAGCAACTGGTAGACTTCTTAAGGACCAACCAGAGCTTAAGGCACTACGGAAAGAGCGAGAAGAGGCAAAACAGCACAAAAAAGAGAAGCAGTTAATGGAAGAAAACACTAGGAAAAGGCTGACTGAGATGGAGTTTGCGATGAAGAATTCAACCAGCCAGCTTGAAAAAGCTAACAATGCTGTTCGCAGGCTCGAGGTGGAACGGTCTTTACTGAAGAAAGAGTTGGAATCTGCTAAGATAAAAGCTACCGAGTCTGCTGAGAGCTTGAGAGAAGCAAAAGAGAGAGGGCATAGATCATTGAAGGATACTCACTCTTGGGAAGGTCAAAAAATTCTGTTGCAGGAAGAGCTCAAGGGTCAAAGGGACAAGGTGACAGTGGTACAGAAAGAAGTTGCCAAAGCAAAAAATCGCCAGAATCAAATTGAGGTTAGCTACTTTTGTAGACATAAGCCTTTGCTCATGATGATATAGTTAGCTACCAGCAATTCACCATATTTATCATCTCATCTGCTAACATCCCTTCCTTTAGATTCTTATTTCTGGTAACGATTTTATCCTTTGGCTACGTATATATCGCCTTTTACATTGTTACTTATAAGGAATGTGAAAGGTTGAAGGAAGAAAATATGTTTGCATCGTGTTTTTAAGTTTACTGCATCTTTCTGGTTCGAAGTAGCTATAGTAATGAAGTGTATAATGTTGGGGGGGGGGGGGGGGGGGGGCGGTTCGCGCCTTTTGAATCAAACAAAGTAAGTTGTAGGTAGGGGCTTCATAGCTACTTTCATTCTAAAGGAAAGCGAAGAACCAATCTTCAGTCAATAGGAGCCCTACTTTCCTCAATTGTTGCGCAAACCAATTTCTTTCTTAGTCACTCTCCTTTCAGTCGAGTGACAAAAGTACCTCGCCAAGAGCTATCCGGCGACGACAGAGGAACCAACCCGCTTGCTGTGGCGGGGCGGCTTTTTTGTTTCACAATAAGATCAAGAGTTTTGTTGATTGCAATTGCAATTGATGATAAC
Source organism: Cardamine occulta (assembly GCA_028015245.1). Taxonomy (NCBI): domain Eukaryota; kingdom Viridiplantae; phylum Streptophyta; class Magnoliopsida; order Brassicales; family Brassicaceae; genus Cardamine; species Cardamine occulta. The sequence goes on along the minus strand of CM051364.1, from coordinate 27,239,934 downwards.
TAACAAACATTCCATTGCAGGTTACTTTGAAACAAGAAAAGACAGTGAAAGGGAAACTCAGTGCTCAGGCTTCATTGATAAAGAAAGAAAAAAAGGAACTTGAAGCACTTGGAAAAGTGGAAGAAGAGCGGATCAAAGCGAAAGCAGAAACTGACATGAAATATTACATAGAGAACATCAAAAGACTTGAAAGAGAAATCTCAGTGCTGAAACTGAAATCAGAGTACTCTAGGATAGTGGCACTGAAGAAAGGCGGAAATGGCACAAAGGCAACAAAAAGAGAGAATCTTGGGATAACGAAAGTGAAAAGAGAAAGAGAATGTGTGATGTGTTTGTCTGAAGAGATGAGTGTAATATTCTTGCCTTGTGCTCACCAAGTTCTTTGCTTTAAATGCAATCAGCTTCATGAGAAACAAGGAATGATGGATTGTCCGTCTTGTCGAGGGACAATCCAGAGGAGGATTCAAGCTCGTTTCGCTCGAGCCGGGTGAAAGCTTTTTTCCCAGTTTAAACTTATAGAACAGTCTCTTCTCTCTCTGGAGAACACAGCTTTTGTTGAAAACTATCTTGGCTTTTGCCTTTTGCTTTTCTACTTTGAAAGGTCAACGGTTTTAAATGCTAAGCCAGTTAAAATACGAAATGGCTTATCTCATGGTATTTATCAGTTTGTGCTCTCCGTATTTTCTCTATTACCATTTCTCTTATATAATCAAATTTGTTTTGTTAAGCAAAAGCAAAAACAAAAACTTGACGAGTAATATAGAACTACTACACCAACTATATACAGTTTGATAACAAGCGACACAAACTAAATTAACGTATTCATAACATCGTAAATTATACATTATATATTAATAACTACACCAAGTTAATTGTAGCTTGTTGGTTTATGATGTTTATGGTATGAGGGTTTTTCTTCTTTTCGGATTCTGAATTCAGACATATGTTAAAATTAGGGTGATATTTTTTGTGTAGTAACTAGTTAATGTCAATAAAACAAAATATAGAATAACCAAATTTTGATTTTTGGTAGATTGTTAGTGAAAATTCATTGGCTATGTATATACTATAATCTGGCAGATTTTCCAAGTATTTTTACTAAAATTAAATAATCGACCCCCAAGAATGAAAAGCGTTTTGGTCACAATGAATGATTTGATAATAGGGGACGTAAAAGAAAGATTTATAATATATGAAGCGCGCCACTGCAATATAAAAAACAATACAGATAAGGTCATTTAATTTTATCTTTTTTATATTCACTGAAATGTAAAGTAGAAAGTTTTGGCGTATGAAAAGTCAAAAAGACATTAACGTTGACCAAAAAAAAGAAAGAAACAAGACATAAACGAAAGAGAACGAAGACTTCGTCGCGCAGAGGACTTTGTGGATTTATCGTTGGAACCTCTCATTGTATCAAATTAGGGTTTATTTCCAGGTAAAATTCCCCTTTCTATTTGCTTTCTTCATGCTTAATGATTGACTTCCCCCTTTTTCGTTACTTGTCTCCCTCATCTCCGATTTTGAATTTTCTGTGTTTCATTCTGTAGCTAAATGCGATTTCATCTCTCTGGTTCCTTTCTTCTTCCTCCATTGCTGAGTTTTTAAGGTTTCCTTCTCCATTTCGTCGTATTTCTGGGAACTACTGGGGATCCTTATTCTCTATACTCGCGATCGTCAATTTCAACTGTGTGAACCCCTTGGCGGGAGTTCGTCGGCAAGATGAAGCTTCAGGTCCGAGTCGTAGAAGCGAGGAATCTACCGGCCATGGATCTCAATGGATACAGCGACCCTTACGTCAGATTGCAGCTGGGAAAACAGAGGTCACGGACCAAAGTAGTGAAGAAGAACTTGAACCCCAAATGGGCTGATGATTTCAGTTTCGGCGTTGATGATTTGAACGACGAACTCCTCGTCTCTGTTCTTGATGAGGATAAATACTTCAATGATGACTTCGTTGGGCAGGTTAAAGTTCCAGTTTCGCTCGTTTTCGATGCAGAGAATCAATCTCTTGGCACTGTTTGGTATCCTCTTCAACCTAAGAAGAAGAGTTCCAAAAAGGATTGTGGTACGTTCTCCCTTTTTTTGTTCTCCCTCTTGTTTCTCTCTTTGACTACATTGAGATGTCTCTAGATGTGGAATGTTCATTTTCGTTTTGATCTATCTTTGTCCAGGTGAAATACTTCTGGGGATATGTTTCAGTCAGAAGAACTCGGTTCTTGATTTGAATTCTAATGGGGATAACGCCTCTGCTTCTAGGAGTCCCAACTTGGGTGTGGATTCCCCTACCGATCCCTCCACTTGTGCCTCTCCTTCTAGATCAGATGATGCTCCATCATCTTCCAAGGACGATAAGTCTATTGTGCAGACAACCTTTGCGGGTCGAATCACTCAGATTTTTCAGAAGAATGCTAATGCCGCTACACCCACACAGTCGATTAGTAGGAGCATTGACACATCTGACACATCTGAGATCTCTAGATCAGTCTTTTCCCTTGACCTGTCTGAAGATGAGTCATCTTCTGCTCCCTTTGAGGAACTTATGAAGGCGATGGAGTCCAAAGATCAAGGAAGTGAACCTCCTAGTAATCTACCTGGTGGGATCCTTGTGGACCAGTTGTTTATGATTTCCCCATCAGATCTTAACACGCAGCTTTTCGCACCCGATTCGATTTTCTATGCGTCATTGACTGAATTGCAAGGGACCACGGAAGTACAGATAGGACCATGGAAAGCAGAAAATGAAGGTGAGAGCGTTAAGCGGGTTGTAAGCTACCTTAAGGCTCCAACCAAACTTATTAAGGCTGTCAAAGGCACAGAGGACCAGACATACCTCAAAGCGGACGGAAAGGTTTACGCTGTTTTTGCAAGTGTTGCCACTCCAGATGTCCCATTCGGAAGTACCTTCAAGGTTGAAGTGCTTTACTGCATCAGTCCTGGGCCTGAGCTGCCATCTGGGGAGCAGTGTTCCCGTTTGGTAATTTCATGGAGATTGAATTTTCTTCAGAGCACCATGATGAAAGGTATGATAGAGAATGGAGCCCGACAAGGTCTAAAAGACAACTTCGAACAGTATGCCAATTTGTTGGCTCAAAATGTAGATCCTGTGGATTCGAAGGATATTGGGCTGAACAAGGAGCAAGTTCTCTCTTCCTTGCAAGCTGAGCCTCAATCAGACTGGAAACTGGCAGTACAATATTTTGCCAATTTCACTGTGTTCTCTACTTTCGTGATTGGTGTTTATGTATTTGTCCATATTATGTTTGCCTTACCCAGTGCAATCCAAGGGCTTGAATTTAATGGCCTAGATTTACCAGATTCAGTTGGGGAATTTGTTGTTAGTGGAATTCTCGTTCTTCAGTGTGAAAGAGTATTGAAATTGATTTCCCGTTTCATGCAGGCAAGAAAACAGAAAGGTAACATCCTTGAAGATACATTATCGACCATTTCATATTCTTTCTTCCGGCCTCTCATTGGAGGCCTGCTGTGTGTATCTGACTGATCATTTATTGTCAAATCTAATTATAGGCAGTGATCATGGCATCAAAGCAAATGGAGATGGTTGGTTGCTAACTGTTGCTCTAATTGAGGGGGTCGATCTAGCAGCTGTAGATCCAAGCGGGCATTGTGATCCATATATTGTATTTACTTCCAATGGGAAAACGAGGACCAGCTCCATAAAGTTCCAGAAATCTAATCCTCAGTGGAATGGTAATGGTTGCTCAAGCTGACTTTATCCACTTGTTGGTTCAATTCTTGAATGTTTCAACTCTTTGATTTGTCATCATGAGTTTTTTGAGGGTTGGAATCTTGTTTGTGCAGAAATATTTGAATTTGATGCGATGGCTGACCCTCCATCTGTCCTGAATGTTGAAGTTTATGATTTCGATGGACCTTTTGACGAGGCTGTTTCACTAGGGCATGCAGAGATCAACTTTGTGAGATCTGATATATCTGATCTAGCGGATGTTTGGATTACACTTCAAGGGAAACTGGCTCAGGCTTGTCAATCCAAGCTGCATTTGAGGATTTTCTTGGATCATACAGGAGGTGGAGATGTTGTTAGAGACTATTTAAATAAGATGGAGAAAGAGGTGGGCAAGAAGGTATGTGGCTACTACTTTATTCTCTCACTCAACATTTAAACTGCTATTGTTGGTGCGCGTTTTTTATTTGCCAAATGGAAATTTTCAGATTAATGTGCGGTCTCCTCAAACAAATTCAGCTTTTCAGAAGCTCTTTAGTCTCCCACAAGAAGAATTTCTGATCAATGACTTTACATGTCACTTAAAGCGGAAAATGCCTTTGCAGGTGAGGATATCTTGATGTACATCACGTGTTTTGTAGTATTCAACCACGTCCTCTTTTTCATCTCTTTTTTTCTTAGCAATGAAGAGAGTGTAACAACACTAAATTTTGTTATACTAAATATAGTTTTGCTTCTGCAGGGTCGTCTTTTCCTGTCCGCAAGAATTGTTGGCTTTTATGCAAGCCTTTTTGGTAACAAAACAAAATTCTTTTTCCTGTGGGAAGATATAGAAGATATTCAAGTGCTTCCTCCCACTCTTGCCTCAATGGGGAGTCCAATTGTCGTCATGACTCTCAGACCAGGTAGAGGAAAGGACGCAAGGATTGGTGCAAAGACACAGGATGAGGAAGGGAGGCTTAAGTTCCATTTCCACTCATTTGTGTCTTTCAATGTGGCACAAAAGTAAGTGACAAGTCTTTCTCTTTCCCCGATGGTTTCTTTGTTAATTGCGTGCTCGCTCTTATCAACGTCCTAGATTTTCTGTTCCCCAATCAATATGCTTAGGGTAACTTGGATGTGCCCATTTTCTCATCTTAATATGAAATCGGTGCATTGTTGTAGTAGTAGCTGCTTTTGTTAGATATGTTTAGACGTGGATGCCTATTGACTACCTATCAAGAGTTGCACCCGTAGTACAAGTGAACAAGTATTTTATGATAAGATATAGAATTTTGACTTGTTTTGTGCTTATAGGACAATAATGGCTCTGTGGAAAGCAAAATCCTTGACTCCAGAGCAGAAAGTGCAAGCTGTTGAAGAGGAATCAGAGGAGAAACTCCAAAGTGAAGAGAGTGGTTTGTTCTTGGGTGTTGATGACGTGCGATTCTCCGAGGTCTTCTCTTTGACTATTCCTGTTCCGGTGAGTCTTTCTCTTTTCATTGTAAAGCATTTGTGGTTGGAAATGTGGTGCAAGTTTCTATCAAGCTTTTGGCAAGAATGTATATGATGAGTTTTGAAGTTGTCTTATGCATCATTCTAATAATTCTAGGTAAGTTTCTTTATGGAATTGTTTGGTGGGGGTGAAGTGGATCGTAAGGCAATGGAGAGAGCGGGTTGTCAGAGCTATTCATGCAGCCCATGGGAGTCAGAGAAGGCTGATGTGTATGAGAGGCAGACATACTACAGAGATAAGCGAATATCACGTTATAGAGGAGAAGTAACAAGTACACAGCAAAAGTCCCTAGTGCCAGATAAGAATGGGTGGCTTGTAGAAGAGGTCATGACTCTCCATGGAGTTCCACTGGGTGACTATTTCAATCTCCATCTTAGATACCAGATGGAAGAATCGGCGTCAAAACCAAAGACAACATATGTGCGAGTATACTTTGGGATTGAATGGCTAAAGAGCACTAGACATCAGAAAAGGGTGACAAAGAACATCCTAGTAAATCTGCAGGATCGGCTGAAGATGATATTTGGATTCCTGGAGAAGGAATATGGCAGCAGACAACAACAGCAAGTAACATAATATACATATACACAGCCTTTGGTCTGAAAATGAAGGCCTCGAAGTAACTCATTCCAGCTTGAAAAATGTTGGTGGGAGGTTGCTATTGTATGCACATAAGCACCCAAATGAAACGAGAGTGTAAATTGAGGTGAAGCTCAAGATCTGCTTAGTGCCACTTTTATTGATTCTTTGTTTTATATGCATTTACTGCTTCTTTATTGATTTGTTTGTAGTGAAAAGAGCAGAGTTTTGTGATTATGTTGATGCTCTGCCTAAAACTTCTTCGAAACTGATCTAATCAGTCAGTTTCTTCTTGGGCCAGGTTTTTGAAAAAGACTTAAAAAGCCCGTTTAAGGCCATTCAGTAACACTGTCTAAGATTTATTCTTTATTAAAATTGCTAGATGATACAATGGTTCTGTCAGATAAAATTAGGATAATTCTAAAATTTTGTTGTTTTTCATTTATCATTTAACAACAGAATAAATTGACATGATGTATTGTATGTCGTATTGATATTTGCTTTAATTCTAAATCCAATAAAGTAGTATTAGTACGGTATAGCCGTATAGGTAACCCAGATTTGACCATTACGGTGGAGATTAGATCGTAACTTTTTATATTTGGTGGCGACAGATTCTACAAAATTACTCTTTTTTTGTTTGTTTTGTTTTGTGCAAATTCTACAAAATTACTCTATCCGTGATTTTTTTGGTGTAAGGTGAGATTATTAAAAATTTCTTCCAAATAATATATTGGTAATTTTCAAGGAGAAAAATAATTATAAAACTGAGAAAAGGTAAAAGAATTAGGAAGTCGAGCCGTATATAATTGAATAAAATAAAGTAATAAGAGACCGATGATTATCGAAATATTTAAATTAAATGATAACGTAAAGTCTGTAAAAAAATTGGCGGAAAAAATGGCTTGGTGAAAATCGCTTTTTCTGAAAATCAAAGGCGAACGGGTAAGAGAAGTAGACGAGACGACAAAAAAAAAAAAAAAAAAAATTAGAGAGAGAGTTGTTTGTTTGTGTTGATATTATCAGCTTTCGATTGAAGTCAAACTGTACTCAGAGCTTTCTCATCCGTAGATATAGAGATCCATCGGATTTCATCATCGGATGTTATTTCTGTTCGTCGGTGGTTATCGGCGGAGATGCTCCGTGGTTGATTCGGGGGTGTTAGCGGCCCGTGAGGCGGACGGTGATGACGGTGGCGGTGGATGATCGAGAAGTGATGTTCGGTTTTTTGTTTATTTCTTTGGTTGTGAGTTTGTTGATCGTAGTGGTTACTCTCTCTTAGGTTGTGGTGGTAGAAGAAGATGATTAAGAAGGGGAAAGGGAAGAACAGTGGCTTGTTACCAAATTCCTTTAAGATTATATCTTCTTGCCTTAAAACTGTATCGGCCAACGCTACCAACGTTGCATCGTCTGTTCGTTCCGCCGGCGCCTCCGTCGCTGCTTCAATATCCTCTACTGAAGATGATAAAGATCAGGTCCCTTTCTTTTTGTTGGCAGTTATTATTTGATGCTTGTGCTCTTGTTATGTATAGTTTTTTTTTTGCTATTTTGTTATATCATTTAAAAGCGAGCACGTACTTGGGATTGTTTCCTGTTTGGATCAATTAGTGAAATATGGTTGGTGGGTTATTTCATCTCCTATCCTAGCTTTAGTTGCCGTGTCTGGAAAGGATTGAGATACATAACAATTTGCAAGTGTTTCTTTCTGATTTCAAATTGTGTTGAGTGTGTTACTTGTGGTTGGTAAATTGCTGAATTAGGTGTCTTATTCCTTTTTCTTACTCTGTGAAATTGGGTTTGCTATATTTTCAATTCTAGGTTAGAAAATTAAATACATGTATGGCCTGCGCTCATTCAATCTGTATTATTCTTTCTGCGCATCTCTCATCTAGTTAGTATGGCTATTATTTTCGACTCACAGTCAGTATCTTTGGTACTTCCATTGATTAAATATTAATTGTAGTTTAGGTTCTTTAAATGGATGCGTAGATTTCCCTCTTCTGCATCTTTTTTTGGTGGGTTTTGTATTAAATTTCTTCCCTTGTTTCCTTATGATGGAGAGTCAATAACTCCTTTTTTCCTTTCAGAGGGACTACTTTGTACAAAAACATCTAATTTTGCTTTCATGAGCAGGTGACATGGGCTGGCTTTGGCATTCTTGAACTGGGTCAACATGTCATCAGACGTGTTCTCTTACTCGGTTATCAGAATGGCTTTCAAGTCTTTGATGTTGAGGATGCCTCGAATTTTAATGAACTGGTCTCTAAACGAGGTGGCCCAGTTTCATTCTTACAGATGCAGCCATTACCTGCGAGGTCTGGTGATCATGAGGGTTTTGGGAACTCACACCCTCTTTTACTGGTCGTTGCTGGGGATGACGCAAATGGCACTGGTTTGGGTTCATTAGCAAGAGATGGTAAATCAGACTCTAAATCCGGAGATGCCATCAATTATCCTACCACTGTTCGCTTTTACTCCCTTAGGTCCCACAGTTATGTATATGTCCTGAGATTTCGCTCATCTGTTTGCATGATTAGATGCAGCTCCCGCGTAGTTACGGTTGGCCTTGCAACTCAAGTGAGTATTATTGTGCTTTTCTTATGATAAAGTTCTTCCATACCAGTAGTACATTTATCTTATTTGATTGAGAAGGTAAGTGCTTGGTATTTGGTCTTGAGACCAAATGAACCATGCTTGTATTGAGCGTAGTTTTTATATGATGGTATAAAGTTATACTTCAGTGTAACAGATTTATCTTTTGTTCTTATGTCTTACACTTATGGTTTCCATTTGGTTTGTGCAGATATATTGCTTTGACGCACTTACTCTGGAAAATAAGTTCAGTGTTCTCACCTATCCTGTTCCTCAGCCAGTGAGACAAGGGACAACCAGGGTTAATGTTGGGTATGGTCCTATGGCTGTAGGTCCAAGGTGGCTTGCATATGCGTCCAAAAGTTCCATGACCATGAAAACAGGGCGCCTAAGCCCACATAATTTTATTTCTTCACCCAATCTCAGTCCAAGTACATCAACAGGTGGAAGCAGTTTGATGGCCCGTTATGCCATGGAGTCTAGCAAGCAGTTAGCGAATGGATTAATCAACCTGGGGGACATGGGATACAGAACATTGTCAAAATACTACCAAGATATGCTCCCTGATGGATCTACTTCTCCAGCATCACCAAATTCAATCTGGAAAGTTGGTGGGGTTGCTGGATCAGATGCAGAGAATGCTGGAATGGTTAGTGTTATTCTGGATCTGAACATTGTGATCAATTCTTGAGTCATTCTATTGTCTTACACTAGAGTCGTCTAGCAGTCGTTACTAAGGCATGGCAGCTGTATTTCGCAGCACAATTCCACTTTACCTGGGTTGGGTCCCAGAAACTAAGATCTTAATCATAGTCGCTTTGTTCGAACTTTGTTCTCTTGCTAGTGTTTTTTTTATTGCCAGATTGTGATAGGATTTGAATGGTCGTCCAACAGGTTGCTGTTAAAGATCTTGTTTCTGGAGTTGTAGTATCACAGTTCAAGGCTCACACGAGTCCTATCTCGGCACTCTGTTTTGATCCTAGTGGAACTCTATTGGTTACTGCTTCAGTGTGTGGGAACAATATCAATGTCTTTCACATCATGCCATCTCGTTCACATAGTGCACCTGGTGACCTAAGTTATGAGTGGGAATCTTCTCATGTACATCTCTACAAGCTGCATAGAGGGATCACTTCGGCTGTTAGTATACTTTTAAGTTGACATATGTCCTTTTCTTTTCAATATTCTCTTTTTCTTGATTGGATTTTTTTTGCTCTTTTTAACAGATTGTCCAGGACATTTGCTTTAGTCAGCACAGTCAGTGGGTGGCTATTATTTCATCTAAGGGTACTTGCCATATTTTTGTTTTAAACCCGTCTGGCAGCGACGCTGCGTTTCAACCTAGGGAGGGTGAGGAGCCTGCCCGACTTCCAGCTTCATCCTTGGCATGGTGGTTTACTCAATCGTTGTCAAATAGTCGGCAGTCTTTATCGCCACCACCAGCGGTTGCCCTTTCTGTAGTAAGCAGAATAAAGTATAGCAGTTTTGGGTGGCTTAACACAGTAAGCAATGCTGCCACCGCTGCAACTGGAAAAGTTTTTGTACCATCGGGTGCCGTGGCTGCTGTTTTTCATAAATCCGTTACTAATGACCTTCAACAGAACTCCCGGACTAACTCGTTGGAGCATATCTTAGTCTATACTCCATCAGGCCATGTGGTGCAGCATGAACTTCTGCCATCAGTTTTCACAGAATTACCTGAAAGTGGTTCAAGAGTGCAAAGAACATCACATGTTCAAGTTCAGGAAGATGACTTGAGGGTCAAAGTTGAGCCGATTCAGTGGTGGGATGTATGTAGAAGGTCTGACTGGCTAGAAACAGAGGAACGACTTCCCAAAAGTATCACTGAAAAGCAATACGATTTAGAGACAGTGTCAAATAACTTGCCAAACCATGAGGATGCATGTCCTCTTTCCCTTGATAACAGCAGCCATTTTGGTGAAGATAAGTATCTGGAAACATGTTCTGAGAAGGCCCCTGAAAGATCCCATTGCTATCTTTCTAACTTTGAAGTAAAGGTTACCTCAGGGATGCGACCAGTGTGGCAAAATTCAAAGGTATTTTTTTTTTTTTCAAAAACTCTCCTTATCGTGCTTATAGCTGTACTTGTCTCTTGATTTTTACTTTCTTAATGTGGTGCTAGATTTCTTTTCGCGTGATGGACTCTCGAAGAGATAATAGTTCCACTGGTGGAGAGTTTGAGATAGAAAAGGTCCCTTCCCATGAACTTGAAATAAAACAGAAAAAGCTGCTTCCTGTTTTTGACCATTTCCACAGCACCAAAGCAACATCGGAAGACAGGTAACCCAAAATGTTGGACAAATTTTTACTTTGTCCTCTTGTATTATGCATTTCTTTGACGAAAGTTTCTAGTTGGACAAGAATTCTAAAGTGTGATTGTATATTTACAGCATGTGCATTCTCTTTTCCAAATACTCTCTTTTATATCCGCAGAAGTTTTCTTTGATCTGTATATCTTATGCTTTGAATCATGGAACGTTTGACATAGGTTTTCCATGAAATGTTATAACACATCTGCATCGGGATCTCATCAAGTAAACGGAAAGATATGCCAAGATATAATCAACTGTCACTCTAAGCCAGGATCAGTCGAGTCTGCTGAAAGTTCTGAAGAGGGTAAATTATTATTCCTTTACTTAGTAATTATCAGTGAATTTGTTCATCAGTTCTATAGATATAATATTACTGAGGGAAGAGATTAAAGTAAGCTTCGATTTTCTTTCAAGCCATGTGCGAGTAACCCTTTTGGTTGAATGGAAATAGGTTCATCAAAACAGATGGAGAATCTCAATGATTCGGATCATATGAGCAACTCATTCAAGTCTTCTTTAACCCTGTACCCAACAGTAAATGGGATATACAAGGAAATAGAGAAGAGCAACACAAATGGGTGGATTGATAAACCCGTAACAGCCAACCTCTCTACACTGAAAGAAACCCGGATCACAAATGGTTTTACCACACCACCTATTCACACTGATACCACTGTCAATGAACAGATGCTCTCTACAGGAAAACCTCCTATGAACTTTGGTTTTGCTTTGCGTGAGGAGCACTGTAAAGCAGTAGCAGATCCAAAAGAACACCTGAAAAAGAAGTTAGTTGAAGTTACTAATGGTCATCATCTAAACGTCAACAACAACACAGAGAAACTACAAGGAGATGAAATGGTATGTGGTATGGTTTCCTTTGTAGGCGATTAAATCTCTCGGAACCACAATCACGCCCTCGAGTCTCTCTATGGTGAATCCTCCATATACCTTTATGATGTTTTATTGTCTAAGTGAGTAATGAAAAAGGCTGACCTTTTTGCTCCCTTGCTAATCTCGTCTTTGAACAGGTAAATAGTTGTCAAAAGTCCTGAAGGCTTCTGGAGTTTGTATATATATATATATAAAGATTTCCTCCGAGTTGGTGGTAATAATATCTCTGTCCCTTTTCTTCTTTTATATACAATATGGCCGCACAAATACGCCAAAAATTATGTACATTTTTTATAGCTGGTAGTTTGGTAAATATGGGTGTCGTTGGGGCGTGGTGAAACCTTAAATGGAAAAGAGAAAGAATGAAATTTTTCGAATTTGAGGTTTCCATGTTGTTTTAAATCCCTTCTAGTGAGCCCTAATCTTTGTACAGTTTGATCTACGTGGAGATCATCAACACTTTGGCCTAAAACCTCTCCAGTGTTCTCTGTTTCTTTTTGTTTCTCCTGCTGTTTTAAAGTGATTCTTATGGATCCAAAAACTCGTTCTCTGGTGATTTGTTCTGTGACTTATGTTTTACTTGGGGATATGTTTTTGAATATTTACAGTTGTTGGAATATAATCAACTGTTATTATTGCAAGAATTGCTTAATTATAATCATGAGAGAGATAAATTTAAGTAAATATGTGATTGACATTTTAATATGACTTTGGGTCGCATCATTAACTTATTCATGTACAATCATTTAAAGATAGAATGTGAGTAAAATTATGAACAGCAGAAGGAGGCAAGCAAAGGCAAACCACCATGCTTTGGTCATTACCGGACTGAGCTCCTCCTTGAGGCAACAATACACAAACCTGTGGCGTAGGTCTCAAGTCAATTGGTCCTGCATAAACCGGTTTACCCCATCCGAAATCCGCAGTCTCATACATTTCAAACCGGGTCCACTGCGTTATCATTAGTTTCCCACCAAACTCTAGCTTCGTTGGCCTCTTTACCTCCACGTAATCCACCATAGACCGCAAGTAATCCTCTGAAACCCTAACTCTCGCCTCCTGAACCAAACGTGTTGTCTTTGAGAGAGGATCGTTGACAAGACTGTCTACACTGCTCATAGCGCAAGCCAAACATACCACATTGCCGTAAAACCCTTTTCTTAACGTTAGGGTTTCGAGTTTTGTTCTTACGTTGACCGAAAACGTGAGCCTGAGATTGTAGTCCAATGGCTTCACATCAAGTGCTTTGACCCATGATCTCCATATATGTGCAGCCATTGCATCAAACGTGCTGCAAACTAAGGTCGAGTCTTGTCTTTGAGCAATGCTTTTAACCCGACACTGAAACTCTTTGCTTATCCTGTAACATTTCTGCAACGGCTTCGTTTCCCATAAAGAGTTTGTCAAATTCGATCTTTCTTCAATTGGAAGATACTCATGGTGTGGGTATTTCACCATAGGAGGGTTTCTTGGTTTGAAAGCCTCTCTATCCCAAACCGGCTCTGGATCAGTAATCAATTTCCCAGCTTTCGCGATAGCTGCCCACGAGCCAAGAAACTGCATAGCCCCAAAACCATCGTAGATGCAATGGCAGAGTCTAATCCCAAGGCTAAAACCACCACAGGTGAAAAACGTTACTTGTGCTATAAGTAACGGCATGTCAAGGATTTTGTAAGCTTCTTCATCTGGGTCTTGAAAGATTAGTGGTAACCAAGCTGGGTTTGGCACTGTAAGATCTCCAAGATCAGCTAGAACCATTGAAGAATTGGCCGACACCATTAACGCACCTTGCTCTTCTCCAAAGAAAACTTGCTCTTCCCTTAACCTACCGGAGAGTGGATAATATGGAACTAAAACCTCAGCGAGAGCATCTTGAAGCCGTTTAAGTAGCAAAGAGTCTTGATAATTGGAAGATGGATAGAAATAAACAGAGGGAGTGAAGACTCGTGCTCCGATTATGTCATCTAGATTTGATAGATAGAGACAATGGTGAGGAGATTGATTTGCAGGAGTTGGACTTGAAGGATGTACATAAGTTTTGTGGTTGATGGTGACTGGGATATGGAGGTGAGAGAAGTGAAGTTCTTGGATACAAGAATCCATTTTGATAAATTAAATGCAATGGTTTTGATTTTACACGAATACCCATGAGGAAGATGGGGAGACTTAATTTGTAGAAAGATATCAATTAGTTAAACCGGTTTGGCTTAGGTGAGAGATAGGTCGCAGGTGGTGTTCTTGCATTCATATAGAGTGGTTATTTATTTGTTGTATCATCCAACAAGCATGGTGAATTTAAGAAGGTCGTCTATGTGTATTAGGAAACATGATTTTTTCGAGGTATTTTGAGTACTTTGGTTTGGAAATTGTTGTACCGTAATTTTTTGGTTGGTTCGGTTTATGAGATCTTGATTTTGATTTGGGTTTGTGTAACAAGGAATGGCTTGAAGTTTAAGTAATTAGAGTTATAATTCGTATTAAAATCAAAAACAGTCAACGGAACGTGGAATAGCTTTGACGCTCCGATCAGATTCATCTCTCGCTGCAATTATCAATTTTGTCTTTTCGAATCTCTTATTAGTTCAATCCCAAGTTGGAAGTTTCTTCTTTTGTGTGTTTCGCTGTTGATCTGTTGTTCTAAGCCCAGAATCTCTAATTTAGATCTATCAGAGTTGTCAAGAAGTTGTTTTTCCGATGCTATTGTAAATATGAATAGCTCTTCTTAGCCATGAACACCATCGTTGCTCAGTTGCAGAGACAATTTCAAGACTACATTCATTTCTCTTTATCAACAGGTTCGTACTCTTGGATTTAACTCAACTATTTTCTCATTCTTGTAGAAAAGTTTGCTTTTTTTTTTGGATGTGATTATAATTTGTCTGGTTTTTGAAGGGATTTCTGGATAATCAGTTCTCTGAGTTGAGAAAGTTGCAAGATGAAGGGACTCCTGATTTTGTATCTGAAGTTGTCTCTCTATTCTTTGACGACTGTTCTTATAAATAACATGTCTAAATCTCTGTAAGACATTTTGTATACCTTTCTGGAACTTTGTCTCTAATCATCCTTCATTTTTCAAGTGTTTTCGTTGAATGAATGGCAGCATTTTATGAGTTTATTATCACATTAGCGAGCGGCCAGAAAATGTGGATTTCAAACAGGTAGATTCAGGGGTCCATCAACTCAAGGGTAGTAGCTCAAGGTATATCCCAGAATAATCGTCTTTTTTTTAGGATGATGCTGTGAGAACACTTTCTTCACAAAACTTATCTAGTCTTAAGAGACCAAACCACATTGATTTAATGCATCAAGTCTCTGCTTTCTACACAGTGTTGGTGCAAGGAGGGTAAAAAATGTGTGTATATCTTTCAAGGAATGTTGTGATGTTCAGAACCGTGAAGGGTGAGTGCTGTATAAAACATGTAGTCAGTCACTTTATCTCCCATGTGTACTAGTTTAGCTTGTTGATGCAAAATGCTAATTATGATAAGTTGATAATGTTATCTGATACAGGTGTTTAAGGTGTTTGCAGCAGGTGGATTACGAATATAAGATATTAAAGACCAAACTCCAGGATCTGTTTAAAGTGAGTTTTAAACTTTGTGGAAACCTACTTGTTCTGCTTATAAAAACCCTTTTCATTATTGCGCCTTTTGCTACTTCTCATAGTTCTATTTCCGTCATGTAATCCTGTTGCAGCTAGAGCAACAGATTCTCCAAGCTGGAGGTACAATTCCTCAAGTGGATATAAATTAGACTGATGCTCTTCTCGATTTTGCAAGTGTTCAAGGGTGAACAAACAATGAAACCAACACTCCTCCTCTGTAGTAATTATTGTTGTTGTTGTTGTATTCTATATTGATGGGTGAGGTTCAGCAACACTATCCTTCACCAGATATGCCATGTAAAACTTGAATTACAAGTTTCTAACTAGGAATATCCATATATATGTAATCTATATGTCTAGTTCTCTGTTTGGCCTTGGTTGACCTCAGGTTTTGTTTGTGACCAATCTCATTTGAATGGTGATTTTGATAGAGTGATATTGGAGATTGTTATGTTCTTTCGCATGAATTTTGTGATCCTGATGACTTTGTGAGCCAAGTTCAAGAACTCGTTGGTTAAATCTGACACAGTTTCTGTAGATGGTTAACATCTTTCTCCTTGTGAGGGCTGATCTTTTGCTGGTTTTGGTTTCCCAAAGATGTAGACCAGGCTTCTACTACTCCAGGTAAATGTTTGTAACCCAATGCTTCTAAATCCGATTCTCGAAAACTAGGATCTGTTCCTTGATCATCGATGTTCTTTTGACTCTGTTCTGACCATCATAACATGGAATTCTCAGCATCTTTCTTATTCTGATGTATTCTAGTGGATTTATGCCGTAAAGCAAAAGGGTATTAGAACTTTAGGAGATTTGATTATGTGTGGATTAATCAACCATGATTTGGTTGAATTGTGAATAATGTACATCGTCTCTTTTATGCAAATTATTAGATATTGTTAAAAGGGGTTGTAGGACATGATTGTGACAATAGATTGATAATGGATTGGCATGTCGTTAGGTAATATAAATGTCCGAACCTCGAATTAGGAATGAAATAAGAAGAAGATGCAGAAAAACAATCATAGATTGTTAATAAGTGGAATCAATATTTTGAAGCCATGTGTTTATAGAAATCACTTGATGAAGTATTTACATAAAAAAAAATAAGAGAGTATGTGAAGTGAAAGAGACTAATGAAACATTAATTGAAGGCATGGAGGGGTGTAACAATAAAAAAACTTTGTTCTCTTGCCATCATTTATCTGATCACTCTTCCTCATGTTTAGATTATTTTATTTCTCCCAACAAAGGTTTCTTAATGCATTTTTAGAAAATGCTTACTAGAGTCCATCTAAGTGGTTGGTTTTAGGGTTCTTAATCAATCTGAGAGGCATGAGGAGAATTCAAAAGTCAAAGCAAATCTAATATCGGTTAGTAGTGATTTTACCTTCTTTGGTGAGAGGATTGGACAACACACCAAACAAACACAGAGTCCCAAAATGAGTGTGTTAATTGTCTCGTGGTGGGACCATCTTATTCTTCTAGGGTTAAAGACTTTTTCGTTTGTTCATAGTGATTGGAACTTACTGATTTGGCTTTCTTGCAAAGCCAAATTTCTTTTCGTATATAATCTTAATTGGTCCACTGCCTAGTCTCTTAGAATGAGTTACTAAATCATTTTCTAATTGATATGAATGAGTAGCGAAATCATTATTTGAAACGCATTATACAATTCACGAATATGATTTAATTATTTCAGAAAAGTGTAGCAGTGACACTTATGAAACTATGTAACATCAAAACTAGATATGAATTTGCAAATACTCAAAAGGCAAAAGATTGTACAGGTATCGAGCTATTTTGTTGTTTGCGTATGTAGTGAGCAAAGTGTTAAAATTTGGCTAAAGTGTTATAAATGTTGACCATCTTGTGCATGTGTGCTGTTTTAGACTTGTGGTCCAAGCTCCTGTTTCATTTTTGCCTCGATTCATACAGTTTCTCATTTTTACATGCAAACAACTAGCTTTCTGAAAACAAATAAGTAAAAAGTAAGAATTAGAGAAATATATATGTATCTGTTTTTTGGTTTTTACCATGTTCACTTTTTTTCAATTGTTTTAAAAAAGGAAGGACCATTTGCCAGCTACCTTTGTAAAAAATTTCCAGTTGGTATAATAACCTTGCAATTCCTTTTTTTTCTTTCACCATCTAAAATGTTAAAGCTTTTTCATCTTTCTCATATTTATTTTGAGATATTTGCTTACCTAAAACAAAAGCAAAAATTGGCGAAAACAAAATTTATCCATATAAGATCATAATGAGATTGCTATTATAAAGGCTAAATCTGGACAAGTTCAAACAATTGACAAATGTTTTCTTAGAATTCGACCAAACTTATCCCAAGACTGACTCCAGTAATGTAACAATAACTTTCTCGGACTATTCTTTTATTGACTAATCAAGCCATATGGCAAACCAAATCTATAGTGCCATCGAAATTTAATATATAATCCCAATCGTATTTTTTTGTGTTTAAATTTGGATAATCAAAATACTTGGATTTTTTTTTTTTGGTTGGGATAAATCTTTGGTTAATTACTCTTATGATCTTTGGGTATGTTAAAGAAAAACTAACGCTCTGAATACACTATTGGTCGGAAGATTTGTTGGAAGTGGATAGCACGGTTAAGCTTAGTTAGAAGAATAGGACACATAATAAAATAGAGGATTCGTTTTGCTTTTTTGACTAAAGCTTTCATCTGTTATATTTGACCATTAACTATATTTATTAGTATAATAATATTACTATTTCTTGTTTAAATATTATAGTATAAGATACACATTCCCCCACGACACTGATATTAAACAACTTTGAGTTAAATCATAAATGCACGTCCTTTTAACGCTGATATATTTCTTATAAATAACTAAAAACACGTCCCTTATGTTTATATAAATCGAGAACAATGGTCGTACAGTGAAGTAATTATCGAACCAAAAAGCTGACGTGTCACGGAAGGCTTGCTCGTCGAAGCTGTAAAACTGAAGGCACACACAAGTCACGTGACGAAACCACTTTGGCACCTCTATGATCTCTCACTGAACCTGCTTTTCTGTTTCTCCGAACCTAAGGCTCGGACAGCCGTTTTACCAATTACCTTGTCTGTTCCCCATAAAACACACAGATTTATAAAAAAAAGGTACCTTTTTTCATGTTTTCACTGACACAACCCAAATGTATAACCTTTCTTAATTTAGCATTCTTATTAGTTTTTGTCCGACTTTCATTAAATTCGTATCGTCTTCTACCACAAGCCACCAAAGCAGAAAACACAAGAACGAGCAAAAGAGGAAGAAGAAAGAAGACGAAGAATATTCACCTCTTTATTTTGGCTTCCTTCTCAAGCCATTTTGTTTACTCTTTCTCTTCTCTCGAAAAACCTTTTCTTTTCTTTCTTTCTTTCTTTTTAATCGTTTGATAATCCGCCATTACAGCTCTCACGGAAGCTCCCACGAGAACACCTCCATTACAACCATATACAACCTGACTTTCCTCTCACGAGAAATCAAAAAATAAACTCTACTTTACAGCTTCTCTCTGTTCTTCTCTTTTGTATATTAATAGTCTCTGTTTCTTCAAGCTTTTACGGCTAAGTTTGAAGACGACGAAGAAGAAGAGGATGAGATTTACTCAGTTGATTTGGTGTTTGTTGTTTCTGCTTCGATTCGGATTCTTAGCGGAGGCGATTCTTGACCCAGTTGATTTCTTGGCCCTGCAAGCCATTCGTAAATCGCTCCATGATTTGCCTGGTTCCAAGTTCTTCGAGTCTTGGGATTTCACCTCTGATCCCTGTGGTTTCACCGGCGTCTACTGTGACGGAGATAAGGTGGTTTCTCTCAATCTCGGCGATCCCAGCGCCGGCTCACCCGGTTTATCTGGTCGGATTGACCCCGCCATAGGCAAACTCTCTGCTCTCACGGAGCTTTCCATTGTCCCCGGCCGAATCATGGGTGCTTTACCGGCAACAATCTCTCAGTTAAAAGACCTTCGATTTCTCGCTATCAGCCGGAATTTCATCTCCGGCGACATTCCGGCGAGTCTCGGCGAGGTTCGTGGTCTCAGAACACTCGATTTGAGCTACAATCAGCTAACCGGAACTATTTCTCCGTCGATCGGATCTTTACCTGAGCTCTCCAATTTGATTCTCTGCCACAATCACTTAACCGGATCAATCCCTCCGTTTCTCTCACAAACCCTAACCCGAATCAATCTCAAACGCAACAGCCTCACCGGCTCAATCTCTCCGGCGTCTCTCCCTCCCTCGCTGCAATACCTCTCACTCGCCTGGAATCAGTTAACTGGACCGGTGGACCGGGTTTTACTCCGGTTAAACCAGCTCAATTACCTCGATCTCAGCTTAAACCGGCTCACCGGTACAATCCCCGGCCGAATCTTTGCCTTTCCGATCACAAATCTTCAATTACAACGCAATTTCTTTTACGGTTTGATTCAGCCGGCGAATCAAGTGACGATCCCAACCGTAGATCTCAGCTACAATCGATTCTCCGGCGGGATATCTCCGCTTCTCTCGAGCGTAGAGAATCTCTACCTGAACAGCAATCGTTTCACCGGTGAAGTTCCGGCAAGCTTCGTGGAGCGGTTGTTATCGGCGAGCATACAGACACTGTATTTACAACATAATTTCTTGACCGGGATACAAATTAGCCCGGCGGCGGAAATTCCGGTGAGCAGCTCGCTGTGTCTACAGTATAACTGTATGGTACCGCCGTTACAGACGCCGTGTCCGCTTAAGGCCGGCCCACAAAAGACTAGGCCCACTACACAATGCAACGAATGGCGAGGGTAATTTGGTAAATTACGGTTTCTTAATATAATACTATGTTTTTTTTTGTTATAGTTTTTGAGGGGAACAGAGTATTTCATCAATGTGTCAAAAAAGGAACAAACGATTCGTTTATTCGTTGGTGAGAATGAAAATTAAGTTTGGTGTGTAGTCTTTGGAATAAGGATTATTAAATTTATGTGAGTTGAGGATGAAGATTGTCTCACTATTCATCTATTTCTGCGTATTAAAAAATGGAAAATGACGGTTCCGTTTTATTGAAGAGTGCTCAAATCTTTTTCATGAATAATAGTATTGTTAACAAAAAAATTCAGAAAAATAATAACTTAAAGGTGGTTTTTAATGGAAAAATGGTTTAATATATGGTTAAAACTATAAAAGTAGAATAAATTAGGAAAAATGGAAAAGGAAGAACAAAAAAGGGAAGATGAATGTGATGGTTTCGGCCTTTGGGCTTGATAGCTACTGTAAGGCTTTCAAGGGGACGATGTTCGTTTGTTCTTTATGACAGATCTTAGTAAAACACTAACCAAATTTTCAGTTTTTGTATGAACTTTAATGGAGCTCTCTTAACTGTTATAGTCTTCAATGTTGATGTTAACACTCGACCGAAAAAGAAATCATTATTGTTAAGTTGTAATACTCTTAGAAATACTATATAAAAACAAATTGAATGGATCATCTGTGAGGATAATGGGATGAATAATTGACCAGGGAATATTTTTTGTTTATTGATTAATGTTAAAATTTACATACAAAAATAGATTTTGAAGGCCGGCATAATTAATGTCCTTTTACAGCAATGTAGTTTTTTAACACTCGGTTCACCTTGTTAACCAAACTGAAACAAACCAAATCTAAACAGAACAAAAGGAACTTTTTCTTAAATTTTGGCTCTAATTTTATCAGAAAATTATCGAATTGACTGAACCGAGCTTGTTATGAATTCAAGGAAGAAGCAAATGTGATTTTAGAAAAGAAAACAAAAAACTGAAACAGAGAATCGTCAAAGTTGCTTAAAAGTTAGACTGAAAAACAAAGTTAAGTGTTTTTAGATAGAGAAGCAAGAGAGAAAGAATCTCTTTACAATAAAGTTGATGAACTCAAACGAAGAAACTTTAGCAACAGAGGCATATTTGATCTTCTGTTCAGCTTTGAGATCCGTGAAAGTCAACTCCACATCCTTGATCCGTTGGCCCAGTTGTTGGACCTGAGAACCATGCATGATCAGGAACTGGTTTCTTCCTCTTCAAAGACTTTAGTGTAGACTTCAATGATTAGTAGTTTGTTGTAGTCAAGCATGCATGGTGAGAGGCAACGTGCGGCCTCAGCGCAGAACAATAGGCATCTAGTCTGCCAAATAGATAGATAAAATATCAACTTATATTTTCTTCTCCATCAAATAAATCAAATCAGAGTTAAACATGTATATAAGTAAAAAGTAACACATAGAAGCTAAGCAAGTTCATCATTACTAAGTCTGAAGAGCTCTTCGCCGGATTGATTCAAAAAAACGACGGCATAGGTATGTCACAACGATGAAGAAAGGGAAATTTCATTTTTCGATGGCTTGTAGAGAGAGACTCTTTAGGGAAGAAAAAAAGAGAAACTGAAAGTGGACATCTCTTATCTTTGAAATGAGGGTTTTTCTTTACGGATTTTTTTATTAAATGAGGGTTATAATATTAAACCCTCATATTAAAGATAAGAGACTTTCATATTCTAATTTTTTTTCTATCAACGTTTCTCTCTACAAACCATTAAAAACAAAAGCCCCCTTTCTCTATTGTCTTAGGGTTTCTGGAAAATTCGCAGTCAATAATAATTAATTAAAATAAATAGAAAACCTCTTTATTAGTTTTAAAATCGATCTTTCAGACAATTCTCGCGTAAGAAAGGCTAAAGATATCTGAGTACTTATAATTAGAGTTTACCATTCGCAGCCGCCGCCGCTTGACTCAAGCACATCGTCGATTCTGTCCGAGAAGAAACGTTGTCTATCTCCCAACTAAAGTTCTTCTTCAGTTCCGTCTCCATCGATCTGCCTCCATTAATATTAGGTTTTGTACTTGCTCTTTTTATTTATATACAAAACTTTACAGCTCTTATACCTAGGTCAAACGAAATCTTACAATAAAGGGTATAACATTCAAAAATCTTCCAAGTTAGGGACTGCGGAAAATCCTAAGAAACTTATTTTGCTTCAATTCCTCTCAATATACACTAGGAGGAGGCGACAAACAAAACTTTACACTAAGAGAAACAAAAATTAACTCCATGTAGAAGGTCAACAAAACAAACCAAATTGCGTATTATAGAAAGAAATTCATAGTTTATAATCTGGTATAATTTTCTAACCGGATTTCCATTATTTTATCTATTAAAAATAATTATTAGTTCGTAACTTTTTTTTTTTTAATTTAGCTTCTATAATTCTAAAAATGAGTCTAAAAAACAATAATCATGTAACATATTTAATTAAAAAAACCACACTTTTTATAACTAAAATTCAAAAAGTATATCACGAATTCATGCAAATGATTAAGAAAATTAATTTAAAATGGTCCTCAAAAAAAAGAACAACAACATGTTGGAAAAAAAGAAAGAAAGGAACAACAACAGCTTCTCTATATTGCAAATCTCTTCCTTTATTCAGTTCAATTCCCTCGAGCAGGAGTAGGCGGCCTCTCGATGTTCAGCTCCTGAAGTCAACACAAAAAAATTAAAACCAGTACTTAAAGTTCAGTTACCACAAACATGTTTCATCTGATCGATAGATTCTATATGGTAAAGAAACTGTTCTGGTCCAGTTTAGAGAAAAGCCTCAAAAGAAGAAGAGTTTACCTGCATCCATGATGTGACCAGAGAGTCTTCTGAAGATGAGATGGGAGGAGGAACACGATGAATCATCTTAGGAACAATGACCCAGTCTCGACCAATTACCAATATTGCTCCAGCATTCTTCAGAACTTCTGTTCATCAAAATGGTTTTCATTCACACGCGTACCTAAAAAACCAGAAGGTTTTATAAAGAAAACAAACATACCGCAGTAGTTTGTAGCGGAGAACACAGTGATAAGCTTTCCTCCAGCAAATCTCTCAAACCCGTCCATGACGCATTCATGTGCACGGATTATCATCTCCAGTGAATTCCTTTGAAGAAAACCCTCGACTACATCAGCCTGCATGCATGCATATAAAATGACAACTATGAGCCTTAGTGAGCGATCTTGTAACGGTATTTTGATAAAAAGAATTGAAAACTATAGAATATAAGGCCTAACTAACCCCAAACGAGGCAATAGCTTCTCCTCTGGAATTTTGTACTATACCCTTAATGGTATCGTTTGCTGCGGGATCTGACCTGTTTATGTAGAAATAATGTTACTACAGCTTGGAAAAAAACAAAGTAAGAATTATATATAGCTCAGAGGATGTAGTTTTACTACCATAACAAGTCTTTCAAAACTCTAGATTTATCATGATCCGCTGAAACGGGCCTCTGGAGACTTGCAATCTCATGGAGCCAAATAGACCTCCCAATACCTCCATGCATACAGAGAACTTTATTCCCGATTAGCGCAGCAAGTGGAAGATGGTTAAAGACATTATTAAACTTGAAACATGCTTGTGAAGTGTGAACCATATTCTTCCCCCTGGAAAAGTACAGAACAAGATTATTACTTCATTAATTAGGCAATTGGACAAGGAGAATATATATACTGTGAAAATACGTACCATTCTTTCTTTGCATTCTGCAAGGAAACCATACATGTTATTCATCGATAAAGCCTCATGATTTCCACGAATCAAGTGGATGTTCTTCGGATATTCAATCTGCACAAGAGATACATTTTTGAGCAATTAATAAACATCAAAAAAGCTAGTAATTAATATGTATATGATCATTAAAATAACTTGCCTTCAAAGCAAGCAGCAAAACGATGGTCTCCAAGCTATGTTGCCCTCGGTCAACATAATCTCCCAGAAATAAGTAGTCAATATGCCTGCATATATATATATATATATATTGATACAGTTAGTTCAGTGACTATCCCTGAGCAAAACTCACAAGCCACTAAAAACACAGTTAATAAGGAATACATATTTGTTTTTAAGTTTTAACTCACGTGATATCCCCTTTTCCTTGGACACTAGGGGATCCATATTCCTGAAACAAGCGCATCAGATCCCCGAATTGTCTATGGAGATCGCCGAAGATCTTGATTGGAGTTTCAAGTTGCAGCATGGTTGGTTCTTGCGCAAATAAATTTGCCGCAGCACCACAGAGATATTCTACCTCATACAAATTTAGAAAAAAACTCCTGCTTGCAGGAGGTGTCCAGTTTGTAGGTCTCAAAAGTGTCGAAATAATCTGTCAAAGTAACATGTAAGTTAAGTACAAAAAGATAGAAAAAAATATGAAGAAAAAAACTTTACCCTTTTATGCAAAACTTGATAACTGGGCTCATATCCGGTGAACCGCCGCCGGCCCTCGTTCTCAGAACGATCCATGTTTGGATGTCTCACCAAACCACCTTGATATCCGGCCGTCTCCTTTGAAATCACAACCAATAATACGAGATATATAGTAAAGCCAAGATTGTTAATCATTTATTAAACAATATATATACACCATCAAGAAGGATATCCATCATGAAATCTTTTAAATTATCCAATTCTACCAATCGGCTAAGGTACGAAAGACAATAACATTCTATACAAAATAATTAAAGACAGAGGAGTGAATGAATAAAACGAATTCACATACAGCTCTCTCTTGAAGTGGTTGATCAGATCCTTCAACTTCAGTACTGTAAAATGCATCTTCTAGGGTTGGTAAGTTATAAGCTTCTGCCAATGTTTCCATTGAACTTTCGCTCGAGCTGATATATCATTATAGAATAAAAAAGGATTTATAATGGTTAAAGCAATACATAGGATTAAGCACATACCAAAAGAGTATAAGAAGATCGATTAACCTCTCCATAAAAGATGGAATCTCTGGTTCAGATCTTGAAGGCTGGGATGTTTCAACGTCTATAAAATCATTCAGCAATTCACCTACACGAGAATCAATTAAAGCAATTGTCAAAAAAATTTGTTACTTTCGCATAACTCCAACAAAAGATGAAATCTGCAATCTTCGTAAAAATAAAGTACTTGACCAGTGCGTAGATATGCAAAATCTATAGTACTTGACCAGTGCGTATATTTATGCATATAGAAACTTTTTTAAGAACTTAATATTATTCTTTATAAAATAAAATCACAACATTAAGACATGTGATTTAGTGTTTTGTAAAATCTAATTATCTATGCCGGGACTAACAATTTTTAAGAAGAAAAAGAAAAATCCAAAATACTACAAAATTACAATTTTAAAAAGCTCTTCTAGAACGGTACTTTTGACTTTCGAGAATGGCCAAGATTAATAAATGAATTTATAATGGTTAATAATTATAACATTTATACATGAAAATTTCAATGACACATAAATTACAAATTGAAATGACGCAAATTAGAAGTGTATAGAGAGGAGTGTATAGAGAGGAGAATCCTTTTACAGGAAGATACAGCTTTTTGGAGTGATTGAGAATTTCTGAGCCACAATGAGACTTTGGATTCAAATTGGCAAATGTTAATAACGGTCAACAATTTTTGTTCTCCGGTTCCACTCCCATCAAGATCCATCTCCGGATTTGCCGTTAACTCTTCTTAACGATGAAGAGAGCTCAGAGTAGATTTACGAGTTTAAAATACCGTTTATTAACGGTTTGTTACTCTGTTGTTGTTGTTGTTGTTGTCCGTTCTCTCTCTTAAGCTGGACTTTCAATTTCTTACCGCTTAATTGGTGACCGTTCATCGTGTTAAATGCCAAAACAAAAAAAGAATGCGTTTTTATTTTTGAACTGTTGATTCTGAGTCTTGGGAAAACATTAATGAATATGATGATAGAGGAAGAGCTTACCGAAACATTTGCTTATTCCAGTGGCCTTATCTACAAAAACCTTGGCGCTTAGAACCTTGCCGAACTGTTGAAACGCAGCCGCGAGTTCTTGAATTCCCGAGGTATGTTATAGATGAAGAGATTTGCACCTGCTGGTCCTGGACATTAAAAAACAAAATGTTTCAAGTATCAGTCACATAACTACCAAACACTTACAAAATCAAATTCTTATTTGCTCTTCACCTTCGGTTTGAAGCGACAAAGGTGTTGATGCACCATTGTTAGCAATTCCAGGTGGAACTGTGGTTAGAAGAGGACGAGGCGTGATCATCTCTCTAGGAAATGCCATGGGATATTGAAGACCATTATAACTGTAATTTCCAAGAGCCATCGGGAAGCTTCTACGGGCTGCTAAACGTGGTGGAACAGACTCGGTCAAAGTGGTTCCCTGCAATGCGTTACCATTACCTTGGTTCGGTGATATCATATTGTGAAATGCAGGTTGAGTCTGGATAGATGGTAGCATGTACCCATAAGTTCCCGGTGCCTGTCATACAAGGATTCAATCAAAAATGAAACAAATCTAGCCACCATATATACAGTAATCTCTACAAAATTTAAATCTCTGAATCTACTATATCCAAGTCTTTTCCTCACGTAACAATCGGGACAATATCTAGTAAAAATATATAATTTTTAAATATTTCTTGCTATTACTAGACCAAGTCTAGAACTTGTAGTCCGTAGAAGAAGAACTTACATGATAGCCATATCCATTATAAGGAGGAACATAACTCATTGGTAATGCTCCAAAGAGTGAGTGGTTTTGCGGAGAGCCAAGAGATTGGGCTTTTTGAAGTCTTCGAGCTTGTCTTTCCTTTTCTGTGTCTGCCCATTTGACAACCAAAGGAACATTTGTACCCTAAAAAGAAACAAAAGAATGTGATATTGTCACACTCTCCATAGAAGCATTTATAATGTAATAAGAATGTTCTACAAGTTGTAATAAGCACACACCTCCATTATATATCTTCCGTTCATGGCTTCCATAGCTGCGACCGCTTGTTCTTTAGACTCATACTTTAGAAACAGACAGCCTAAAATAAATCAAAATGTTCCTAAAAGTCAGTCAAAAATTTGGTATAGAGAGCTAATTAAAGATGCACAATTAAATGATGAATATACCCTTGCTAGTTTGTAGAGACCCTCTTAGAATCTGTAGATCCTTAATGGTTCCGTACGTGGAGAATAAGGATAGGACTTCAGCTTCAAAGACATTCTTTGGAAGCATACCGACGAAAAGTTTGTGCTCTGGATTGCAAGAACAGTCAAAATTACAACATCCATCAAATTGTTAGGTATATACAAAAATAACCAAATGCGGCTAACTTTGGAGTACCTAGTCTTTCCAACTCGCCATCTGCATACTTCACTTGTAACGGACTAGATGCCTGAACATAACATAAGAAAGTGAATGTTATAATGTGAGCGAGCGATACGATAAGCATCCTACTGTTTCGAATACAGGCCACGGAAAGATCAAAAGAAGCAAGGATATATACACCACATTTTTGTTACAGATTGCTTTCACTTGTATAATTGAATACTAAGTGTTTTCCTTTGCCCTAATATCAAGACGAATCAAGTTCTCACCAAAGAGGGATCAATCAACAAACTGAAACAAAAGTTTCTCTTGCTACTTGGGTTCCTATAATCTCACTCCTAGCTTTCTACATCATGCACGTTTAAGTGACCCGTACATACGAAATCAATGTGCTTTCTTGGGTTTGAAGAAATCAGCTAGAGATGATTTGAAACTAGTGTCATAAGATTCCAGTAACCGATAAGGCAGATTCTGATTAGCCAAATCAAATTCATGATTCATGATTTTAAGTTTTGTGTATATATAAAATAGGCAGCTAACAACATGCAAAACTCTGAAATTACCAACTCAAGAACTAACAGGGACAAAAACCAAAATACAATGCAGATCGAGACGGATAAAACGAAGAAAAAGCAATCTCGAGATTTCAACCAGCTTGGAAAAATGTGCAACTAAGATCAATTAGTTTTAAGGTACAGAAACATCACATTCAACTTCAAGTATCAGAAAATCCCAGAAAATTAAGTAAAACAGCTTCAAGAAATGGAAAGAACCTTACCCCAGGCAATGTCTTCTTGTTATGACAACCATTGACCACCTTGTCTGCTTCTTCCCTTGGCGGACATGTCACAAAACAACATCCTAAAATATCCAGCAGAAATTAAGGTTTTCAGAATTCAAAATAAAATCAAAGAAGAACAAAAACAGAGGAAACTCCCAAATTAAAAAAGAGTTCAAATTAAACGAGGACGACGGAGAAAACAGAGGAGGCATAGAGAATTTTGAGAAAATTAGGGTTTTTAGAATCAAGACGAAATCACACGAATCAAAAACCCCTCTCCAAGTATTTTCAAAACATAAATTAACAGAGAAAACTTCTAAACAAAATATAAAAATCAATTCTTGAAGAATTAAACGAGGAAGACGGAGAAAACAGAGGAAATTGACAAGAAATAAAAAAAAGAAACCTCGGGAAGCTCGTGTAGTTTTTTCCTTAATGATGTTGACTTCATTGACGATGGAGAATTCTCGAAACAATGTGAGGAGCTGAGTCTCCGTCATATGCTTCGGCACTTGTCCGACGAACAGCTTCACCCTCTCTTCGTTCTCCATCGTCTTCTTCCTTCTTCTCTCTACAGGCTCTCTTTTTTCTTCCTGAATATTTATTTATTTACTTTTTTTTTGAAAAAATAAATTATGAATGAAAAACGGGGAAATTTATTGATGGGCAAGGTTGGGTTAAATTAAAAAATACTGACTAAATCTGGGCTCGTTGTTATTACTAAATTACGATATTGCCATTAAACAGCTGTTCAAACCAGAGGGTGATCTTGTAGGATGCCAGGGAACACTTGTCTGATTATGGGACAAATGCATGAATTTACCAAATTATCCTTTCTTTTACCCGACTTTTATTCTACTTATTTTAATATCGACTTTTAAAAAGCTGGCATTTTTTTAATGTTTAAATTTACATCTATAATTAATTTAAATGTATTTATTTAATTAAATTATTATTAGCAGAGTTAACTTTAGTTGTATTTTGTTGAAACTAAACCGAACTGAAGTTTTGTTGAACTGAACCAAATTATAATTTTGTTCGGCAAATAGAAAAATGACGGAACTTTCCAAACTGAAGAACCAGGAGAATCCAATGTACCAATTATATATTTTTAAAAAGTAACTAAATCGATAAATACTTTAGAGCTGGTTTAGAAAATGAAAAATAAAATACGACTATACGGATACGAGTTGAGTTGACCGTGGAATTTATATCCATAACGAGAGGTCATTTTCAGTGACAACGAGAACGGATACGAATGTAAGGGTAAAATAGGCAATATCAATTAAGGGTAGAGTCGTAAATATAAAGAAAGACTAATGGTAAAACCATATAGATGACAGACTGTCCTGTCATTTGCCAACGGCCAAGCCAAGCCAACAACGAAATAATAAAAACACAGCAACACTAATTCTCTGCAACGTGATGTAATTAATTTCTTATGATAACATCAAATTTCACAAAAAGGACCGCTGACTTTATTCATCTTTACGTTTTGACACCCCATGTTTTCTCTTTCTGTCCATGTTTGTGACTCAGTCATTGATGTTTACACTAACGGTGTCACCGTGTAAATAACTAAGAATTCAAATCTCGCTTAATTTAGTATTGTATCTTAAAGTGGATTTGTTTGAATGTCATTAAAGAGATAAAAGACTAACAATTCCATTTCAGCTCAGTTCAGCATGAAAACTTCTAAAAGAATATATGCTATAAGTAAATGATAATATTTTGTATTTATTTGTTCATGAAGAAGAAATCAATAATATCAACAAAATAAATATTAAAACTTATGTAATGAAATTGTTTGACATATTAATCAAGAATTCACTAATATAATAAAATATATATTGTTAGATCAATCTATATCCAATGTAGATAACGTTATAATAAATAAAAAAAGGTTAGATTATGCATCTCACGAGTCTATGCCATTTCAATTTTGTTAATTGTTTTAAAACTATTCGTAAACGGCGTTATATTCCGATTTTTGCGTATATGCACGGTCGTCTGAAATGAAAAAGTTGCAATGTAAAATAGCTTCGTATTACCAGAAACACTTATGTTGTTAGTAGTTAACTAGTCCAAGAAAAATATACTATGTGCAAACAAGTATTTTCTAATTGAAAATAAATCTTCTCTTAAAAATATTTAGATTAATAAATCCAGTTAAGCTTCTGACTTTGGACTATATATAGTGTAATTTCTTACAAAATAAATGTTGTTAACTATAAGGATAATAATATCAATGTGGTATTGATACGTAAATTATAATGAGACAACTTTATATTTCTAAGTTCTCAAAATAATATATAGACTATATATGTTGTTAAATATCTTAGATTTATAGAGAAATTAATTAATCTTAAACAGTTAATTTTTTCGGAACAAATTCTTATTCTCATAGTCCAAAGTCAGAAGCTTAAGGTGCTATCATAGTTATGTTGATAGATGACAAAATGTTGACTCTGTCTGAATCTTCATAGTGCTCGGTTTTTTTGTTTGTTCTACAAGGTCAGACTCATCATGTATATCTTCGACAAAACCACATGGATCTTTACACACAAAAGAACATAATCAAATAACATACATGATACATATATTCCAAAATAACGACACTGCTATATATACTATTACACATGTGATGTGAGTCACGTACCTTCATAATCTTGTTCATAAGCATTTATCTTTGAATTTGGTAGGATTGATTCCGTAGCTATATGAAGTGATTTTTTTATTTTATTTTTAGACACTGTGCAACTCTTTTGTCCAGTGAAATGTGGACCCACTATATATAAGCTGGATTTTTTTGCATGTAATCAAATTCAAGGATGAAACACGTGCAATTTCTTTGCTTGTCTTCTATGATAATGGTCAAAACTTTAAAACAACTTTATATCAAACAAAAAAAAAACAGAAAAAAAAAAACTTTGAAACAACTTTATTTCAACCATTTAGTATACACAAAAAAGACACAGAATTAAAGAACAAAAGAAAGAACAATTATGTAAATAAAAACAATAATACAGAAAATGAAAAACAAACATCGATGAACTATAATCCTATGAAACCTTACACTAACTACTCGAGTATACCCTACCTGCCACAGAGTACAAAGTTGTTTAGACAAAGCTCCTCAGTTTCTGTTCTTGATCACACACACCTCTCAGTTTCCCCTAAGAGTTAAGAGCTCTCTGGAAGCAGAATCTGTGTTTGGAAGGACCCAATTGCCTACTACTTTCCCCCAAAACCCTTCAAGCTTAATCTTCTTAAACTCAAATGGCTTCCACATTTGTTGCTTCCTCTGAGAATCACCACCTTCTTTATTACGCCTTGCAACAAAAGCAGAAGTACATTTCTTGAGCTCTGAGTTCTCTTCTTTAAGCATTTGAATTGCTAAACTCATCTGTCTTATAGCTTCTCTCTTTTCCTCATCTTTCTCTCTCGCCATTTCACTGTAAATCCTATTCTCCCCTCTCAGCCTCTCTATCTCTTCCTTCATCATCTCATCATTTTCATTATCTTCACCATAATCGACTTGCGATGATTCCATCTCCTCGACAATGCCATCGATTTCACCTTCATCAACCCATTTGCTTTCACCGTTATCTATTTCAGATTCTGCATACTCCTCATGAGTCTCACAAGCCTCAGACCAAGAAGACACATCACAGGTTGATGATTTCTCATGACTCTCTGAGCCATGTTTGTGCACAGAAGAAGGTCTCAACAAGTCGTACCTCTCGGCCAACGAGCGATGTGAACGGTAGAAATCTTCTACCATAGCTATAAGCTCAGGCCTTTTCTTGTAATACATCTCAGCTCGTGCGGCGAAAGAATCAGCATCCTCATCAATCACTCTCAGCATTTCCTTTGTCTTTTCATCCAATTCTTCAATTACAAAATCAAAAATTCACCGTGTCAATGAAATTAAACACTTCTATCACTACTTTTTACTTTTTAGTCTCAGATAATCATAACCAAAGATAAGATACCAAAAGACTAAAAAGGTAACCCAATTTCAACAGGAAAACTGAAAAAAAGGTAATACCTTTGAGAGAACCAAAGATCCAAAAACCAGAGATCATACACCAAAATCAACACTTGGATTTTGACATTAGAAGAACCAGAATTCACCATGTCAAATCTCAATGAATATTAAAACAGTTATCACTACTCAAATGTCTCCGAAAAATCATTAAAAAAGATAAGATACCAAAAGGATCATCTTCTCCATCAAACCTTAGTGACACTAGTAGTTCAAAAAGTAAAAGACAACAAATACCTTTGAAATCGATAGACACACATAAACCAAAATCAACAATTCGAATTCGAAATTAACAGAACCAAATCAGAAACAGAGTTTTTCTTGTGTGAAGAAAACAAAAAAACAGAAAGAGAAATATTACCAGAGAGAGTAGAATGAAGCCAAGGAGAGAAATTAGTTGTGTTGTGATTTCCAATCCACCACCATTTTGATGAATCCATTACCATCTTTCACTCTTCTTGAAAGCTTTCTCCACTCAAAAAAAAAAAAAAAACAGATTCTTTAGTTACCTTTGTTAAAATTAAACATCATCAAGCATCCACAACAGCCAAAAAAAAAGTAGAGACTAGTAAAATTACTAACCTCGGTGACGAGCCAAGACAGGGACTAGAAAACGACGCTGTTTCTCTTCAATTTTCTTCCTCTTTCTTCTTCTCCGCCTTCTCGTTGTTGTAGTCGCAGAGCTATTTTTAAGGACTCAGGTATTCTTTTAATGGCCTTTTATCATTAATATCATTCTGTAGCCAATAAGATGTTGCCACGTGTGGTATTTATATGAAAACAAAGCTTTTTAGAAATTTACGGAGATACCCCTAGAGATTAAGCGGCGGATGACATGGCAGCATTACACTGTTTATCTCTTTAAATTACGTTTTCACCCCCTCTATATCTAAGGATTTTGGATTTGCAGATTTCGTTCATCAAACGAATTATTTCTTTCTTAAAATAACGATTCTTATACAAAAATTTTATTTAAAAAAACAAACAAAAATTACATTATGCACTGATTCCCTCCCTATAAAAGATTGTTTTTAGTTTTTAAATCTCTATAGCCTATAAGTACCCGTTTAGACGATATTTATATATGGAGCTATGAACAGGGGTAGTTTGGGATTTCGCTATACGGAAATTATCTTAATGGGCCCCACGCCATGTGGGCCGTGGCGAGCGTAACACGCAAAAGGTATTTCTGCAACGGTCGATAAACTCTTTGCCAAACTTTCCATGCTTAGTGTAAAGAATAGGACAAAAACAAAATAAAGAAAAAAAAATGAATTTCATTATTTTATTCTTTTTCCAAATAAGACAAGTGAATCTATTTTCTCTTTTTAAGGATTTTAATAGTGACTGATTTTGGCTTTAAATAATAAGTAGTGTTTAACATTACTGGTGTTATAGATAAGCTAACGTATTTATTAACAGGCGTTAAGCTCATTAAAACAAAAAAAATCTAAATTTATAGTAGTTTTCACTTTTCAGCATTAGTTTTGTTGCTTTTGAACTGTAGTTAACACTATAAAAGTAAACCAATATTAATATTGTAAACGTCATAAATGTTAATAGTTAAAAATAGTTACAGAAGGTTTTAACAGTCTGTTTAGACATTGCCAATGATAGACTATAGAGTAGTATAGCTCATCCAATTCTTACGTTTGAATCTTTTGATTCTTGGATAAGCAATTGTGTACCAACACAATTTCAGATTTTTGTCGAGATCGATAAACAGGAGGTGGAGTTGTTGTATTCATAATTCACTAGTTTAATTAATCTTTGTTGAGTAAAAAAAAAAAAGGTTTTACTTAAGTTGTATTCCAGATTCATTATAATTATTTTTTTGTATAGAAAATCTGTAAAAAAAACAGAAATTAATTGTTAAAAAAATAGAGGAAAATTTTACAGCTAAAAGTATTTGAATCGCTTGGATTGGGCCGAGCTGTGCACCATGTCTCTCTCTTCGGCAAAGCTTACTGCATTTGTTTTTCTTTTTTTGGGTTCGTCAAGATTTGGATTGGAGTCTGTAGTGAAACATGTCACTTGTGAAAAGATCTACATTGGTAAGTTTCTAAGTTTTTTAACCTTTAACACTGCTCTAAGTCTAAGTTTTGTATTCGTTGCCACTGCAAAGAAATAAACGAAACGACAGCGTTTCAAACGCATGTTAACATGCACATCACAAGACCTTATACACACTCGTTCTCCATCTCTTCAGTAATCTAATCCTCTAAAGGTGGTCAAATTTATCAAGAAACAACGGGAAAAAATTCACTCGTCTCAATGAAACACGGCTAGATCCACTCCTTTGGGTTGATACAAGCATCCAATAGCTTCCACTCTTCAGTCCCCTCTTCCGGTTTCTGCACTCACAAACACCGTTACTACATTGTGATATTCTAATGAATTAAGACTTGGTGTCTTCACACAGGGGAAAGGAACTTACATGGTCATATTCCCATCTTGCTGAAAGCGGAAGAGAGACGAGAATGCTCTCTATTCGTCCTCCTGTCTTCAGACCAAATGTCGTTCCACGATCATATACCTTTCCATCATTACACATACATTAGAGAACAAGGTTTATAACTAAGGATTGAAGAGATTAGAGTGAAAACTGAAAAAAGCTAGGGTCTGATTATACCAAGTTGAATTCGACATATCGCCCTCTTCGCAACTGTTGCCATGCCTTGTGCTGCTCTGTAAATTCAGTGTCTTTCCTTTTCTCTACTATAGGTATATAAGCCGGTACCACTGAGTTTGCACACTCTGTGAATCCCAATTACCAAATTAGTTTACCAAGAAACTAACCGGATTATACTAATCTTTCGTTGTACATTAAGGATTGACAATCAGTCCATTACCAGTGGAAAATGACAGAAGCATCTCCTGATCATAGTCATTAAGATCATCAAAAAATATCCCTCCAAGTCCTCGCCTCTCATCACGGTGCTGCAAGCAAGATCAAAGCGTTCTAACATTTTCCAAACCTCTCCACACACAAACAATAGCCTTATCAAGTCTCTGAGCTACTCCTACCCTCTAGGATTTTACAATAACATCCATAAACACAACTCTAGATCTAAGGCCTTCAGTTCCAGAAAATGCTTAAGATCATCTAACAAAACAACACACCTTGATATAAAAGTAGTCATCACACCACTTCTTGAATCGGGGATAGAAGGAAGGGTCGAATTTATCACACGCTTGCTTTTGAATCTACAACAAGAAAGATAAGCTAATATATGAGCAACTCCATGATCACAAAGCTCATATCTTTAGAACAAGGAATAAAGCTTATACCGAATGGAAATGCTTGACATCTTCATCAAAGATGTAAGCAGGTGTGAAATCAGTGCCACCGCCAAACCACCATTGCCTTGGAGCTCCAGGAACATCTGAGCATTGGAAAAATGGCAAATCAATGATCTTGTCCAAACAAAAGATATCAAATTTACATTCTCACTACGAATTTAGCTTTACCCTTTGGAGCATCAGTCTCGAAATAACGATAATTGAAATGCAGGGTTGGGGCAAAAGGGTTCTTGGGATGCAAAACCTAAAATCACACGTAAACCGTAATGATGAAAGATGAAAACCCAAAATCGTAAAATTGAAAGGAGAGATGTTTACCGAGCTGACTCCGGCGGCAAAGAACGGAACCGGACCAGGTTTCTGATCAGAAGATGATCCCTTAGCAGCTCTGTAAGCTTCAGGAGGCATAACACCATAAACCACAGAGACATTAACCCCAGCTTTCTCAAAGACATTACCATCCTGCAAAACACGACTGATTCCACCGCCTCCACCTGGACGAGACCAAACATCTTCTTTGAACTTAGGACCACCTTCAACAGCTTCAATGGCCTCGCAAACACTGTCTTGAGCAGCCCTAATCATAGTCTCGAAACGAGCCCTGACGGAAGAAGTTGAAGAAGAAGATTGAGAGGCGTCATCAGAATCTCTTAGGAAAGTAAAAGGTCGTTCAGTTTCGGGGACTTCCTTCTCGATTGAGACTGAACATCGCAAGGCGAGATTGGGTTTATTCCTGATTGGACGGGAAAATCGGAGAGTATGGAGATTGGGAGAAGGATGGAAACGGTGAGAGGAGAAGGGAGCGAAGATAGGAGAAGAAGAAGAAGAAGAAGAGAGGAGAGTCGACGAGTGAGAAGCCATTTGATCCGAATTGGATTTGATGTTGAAGATTGAGATGTTATATGATAAGAAGTCGTCGTCGTCCACTGATTTTGACCGCTTCCTCCTCTTTATTAAAAAAATCAAACAAAAAAAACAGTCCCTTGTTTCTCTTCTCCTAAAATTTGGAAACCATTGACAAAACCAAACCACGGACTTTAATTTAATTTTAAAACCGGACAACAAACCCCAACCTGAGCATTTGAATTTTCAGTTTTATTTGGTCAGACAAACTTCTCTTCGGCTAAGCTTGGGAGAGAAGAGAAAGACTTTAAAAGAAATTTTGTAAAAAAGAAGAAGGAAATAATCAACATCCCACATCGTTTGGATTGAAATAGAAAAAAAAAGGGAAAAAAGGTGGAAGATATACAGTGAAAAACATTTCCTAATAAAAATAACATTTTAAAGAAAAGTTGTTGCAAATACTTTAAAAATATAAATATAAATCGAATTTGATTTGATAAACATTTAAAAGAGTTAACAAAAACGCTTTTAAAAATATTTTAAAATATAAACATTTAAATTATAAAAATATTACTTTTAAAATAGAAAATATTAACATTTATATAATAACTCTTCACGCTCTTTTGATTTATTTTTCCTTTGTCGACTAGTTTATACACCCTATTTTGATTAAAGATAAAAAGTAAAAGAATTTTAGCAAACTTCCTTTTAAAAAAAAAAGTAAAAGAATTTAAAATCTAAAAGTTTTACAGGAAATTAATAACCAAAAACAGAAAATTGACACGTACATTGACACAACTAGTCGTAAATAAAAAACCTTTCCATGAAAGCTCAGAAGCAGATATCCAGGGCACAACAGTAACACATGGCCGCAAGACTAGAAACAAAAATTCCAAAAATTATAAAAGTAAATGAGCTATTTGGGCTTAATCCATCGGCCCATTAATAAAGGAACATTTTCATAAATTACTTGCTAGCCTTTAAAGAACCCATCACCCAGGTGCCTTTGGGTGGCAGTGGTCTCCTGACTCCATCTTCTGGAATGGTAACTATTGTACGACCAAAAGGTAAGAGATGCTCTTTCGGTTTGTTGGTATGATGAAAATCGGATTAGGTTAAGATGTGAAAGGCTTCATGCGAATATGGTAAATATGTAAATACTCCCACACATGCGATGCATTTATATTTGCTATGAAAATAGATACTAACGCACATATGAACTCATGGATTGAAAATTACTAGTCTGTTTGAGAATAATCTTCTCTTTAAAAAATCCCTTTATTTCTCAAAATTAA
This sequence comes from Cardamine occulta, assembly GCA_028015245.1. Lineage (NCBI taxonomy): Eukaryota > Viridiplantae > Streptophyta > Magnoliopsida > Brassicales > Brassicaceae > Cardamine > Cardamine occulta. The sequence goes on along the minus strand of CM051364.1, from coordinate 27,202,325 downwards.
ATCACAAAAAAAATGAATAAATCAAGACTACACATAAAACTCGTATTTAAAGAAAACTCAGAACCCTTAACTATGAGATCTAAAATAGTCCCGTTTTAGATGGAACAACACTTCTGTTCTCTCTTGTAACTCGCATTCAAGTCGCCTCCTTCGAGCAAGTTCGGCCTGTAAAGCCTTTTTAGCCTCTGAATTTGGTTCCAAGCAAGCATAGGAACAAAAATAATCCTCAAAAGCCCTGTAAATGAAAGGAACCAGACAACGAATGCCACAATAGTGGCAATGTGGTCGTGTGACACCGTTGTTGCGAACCACTCCACGTTTCTTCGACCCATCTTCAGGCTTGACATTTGCAAAGTCTCCAAAGACACAGTGAATATGACAAACGATCCCACAGTGTTCACATTCATAAAACCACTTTTTTGGATCAGCTTTTGTTTCGCATACCGTACACCAGTATCTCCCATGCTGCTCCTTATCGCCAAAACTCAACACCAGAGGATGGTCATCGCACCTGTGCTTTATCTTCATTGGGTAAGTAGCACACTTGTAACACAATTTATACTTACACACAACACAACGCAACACATAGTCTTTGATGTTGTTACAAGCTCCACAAGTGTCCTTGCCTAAGTTTGTGAGGTATAAGGTATGGGGATGGCTCTCATGGTCACATGACCAATCAACTGTGGCGCATCTCAGATCTAATTCCAATTCGTTTCCATCTGAAAACCCATACCTGTAGCCTGCTGACCATTGTTTACAGGCTCGACAGTTGAAGTGATCATCATCTTCATCCCCCTTTTTAAGTAAAAGACGAGAGCTGCTCAAACCATGCCGTTTCTTATAAGAAAGATAAGCACATGTTTCATGAAGAACGTAGTCACATTCCATGCAGCTATACAACTTATCAGAATAGACGGAACCTTAACATAGTTGACATCTTACACCTTCGTCACGAACAACACCATCTGAAATGAGTCTTAGATTATGACAAGGATGCATCTGATGATTGATCACATTCTCTTCGATCACTTTGAACATTGGCTCATCTTCCTCCTCTTCAGGTACTCCTTGGAGTTCTTTACCATCCCACACTTCTTGGCTCGTTGCGCATTTAGCATGTACCACAAAATCAGGACATTTCGAGCAAGAATAAGCCCCATACATCCAATCAATATTCAGACGACAAACTCTACATATCCTATTCCCAAAACAAAGAGAATAAGTGTGGGAAATGCGATGATCATGACGATTTATGTTTATGATATGCGGTCTATTGATGCAATCTTCATGGACCATGAAAGAGCATGTAAGACATATGTAAGGGTTACGCTCGCCATGCGTACCACAGACATTACAAAAGATAGACACTTGTCTCGCCATGAGGGTGAGTGGATGGTTATGGCACTTGGACTCACCAATCGTTACTTGCTTTGGTGATACCACACATCTCATATCCAAGGTGAAATTGCATATAAAACAATGATAAACAACATCTTTCAACTCTTCCTGACACAAATGACACTTACCATCAGTGTAATCGGGTGCCCCGTCTATGAGAAGCTTGAGCGCATGATTCGGGTGACATGGGTGGTTGATCTCTGGTGTTGATGCCATGCATTTTCTATGCCAAACCTTATCACAAATCTTGCAAGAGTAAATATTAAGAGTATTTATCTGGTTACCGCACTCAAAACAAATTTCAAAAGAAAGTACTTTATTGAGTAGAGGATGATGGTGCCCGGGAAGCTTCATCATCTCACTCATGGTGGATATTTTGTTTTGCAGGTCTTTACAACTGAATTAAGAAGATGATGAGTAAGGTTCATCTTTGAGTACTTATATATATAAAAATAATAAATTGTTAAACAACTAAACAAGTGGGAGTAGCTAGTCATATAATTTCTCAAGGTCCACCGTCTGTGAATTAATCGATTGATTAAATACTAGTCAAGTTGATTTATATGAATATAAAAAAGAAATAAGACTACTAATTATCTCTAAGCAGAGTCAATCATAAAAAATAAATAATTATGTGATAAACTATTTTTAAAAAAAGTTATCAACTTTTAAATCTGAACATATGAAATACAAACAAAAACATACTAAAAACAATTGTTTGTTTGGAAAAAAAAATATGATGGCTAGGGGGAAATTTCCGAAGCCTTTGTTTTTATATTCCACACTTTTTTTTTTTTGTTAAAAGATATTCTAAAAATGTATAATTTTTATATTCCACACTTGATTGATAGTGAATATAAAATGACTAGACCAAGTTCCCAAAAACTAAATCAATGCGTCACATGGTCAGTGATCTACTTCATAATTATATTGATGTTCCCAACGTCTTTTTTCCTTTGTTAATCAACTACGTTTACCCATTAAATACTACAGTAATCAAGTTCATTAGTACAAGTTTATTGTATTTGTAATTATGATAGAGAAAATGGTACAAAACTGTATATAAACTAGAAATTCAGTGGATCTGGATGGAAGACATGTATGTGTTTGAGATTTAGATCCCGATCTATTTGAATCAGCTAAACCGTGTTTTTATTTTCATAATTTGAAAAATTTGTATAGTCTCATCATGTAACTAAAATAATAACCGCACATGATAGTCCTTGGATAAATTAAACTATCTGTACACAGCTAATATGATAAACGATCCCACACTCTTCAAATTCGTAACGTTATTCTTTTGGATCTGTTTTCGTCTCACAAAATGGAGTTGGTTAAAAAATGTTGTGTTCTGATTAGGCCCATAATGTATATGCTTTGAAAGCAGTTGGGTTATATTGGCTCCATCGCGAGCATGACGCAGCAGGAGATGTCTAGGAAGGAGAAGAAGAGTGTTAGTATAATTTGTCAGGCGGCGAGTATTCCAGCTCATGGAAAGGAGGAAACTGTTGAATCGTCTTCTCTTGGGAGCTATTTCTCCAATATCCTTTTTGGACATTTCTAGAGACATTTACATCACATTTCTCTTGTTTATTGTTACATTTTTGGGATGAAATTTGAATTTGCTAAAGTCTGGTCGTTAAAACAAGAGTTTTAAAAATTAATGAGCACTTTTAAGAAAAGGAAAAATAAATAATAAGAAGCCGAGATTTTGTTTAACTAACTAATCCCATATATCAATCAAAAAAAGGTTTTTGTTCTAAAAAACAACCCCATAACACAATATAAGAAAAATAATAGATTCAAAGAATCTATATATAGAATCATAGCCTCGCATAGATATGTAGATTCTCCTAATATCAATCAAAAAAAGTTTTTTAAGTTTTAACTATACAAAAAAGGTTTTACTATACAAAAAGGGTTTTACTTTTTGAGTAATAAATTTTTTAAAATACCGTTAGTCACCGACAACGACGTAGTCCATATATATATAATATATTCACCACTTTCCAACACCTCTACATCACAAACTATTCAACAAAAGAAAACAGAGCATACGTAAAACAAAAGTATTTTTTTTTTAACATAACAAGTAACAACTGTAACCCTAGTTCTTGTTCGAATCATCGAATGGCGCTTCCGGTTGGATCAAGGTTTCGTCCAACGGATCTGGGGTTTGGTGAGGCTTTATCTTCGCAACATGGTGGAGAGGAAGCAGAGCAGTTTCATAACAACTATGGACTTCTATAAAGACGAGCCGTGGCTTCTTCATCACGTAACTAATCCTCTGTTCGATAAGAAGGAGTGGTACTACTTTGTTCCGAGGTCAAAACGAGGTGGCCAGACGCCGAAACGGACTGTACCGGGAAGAGGAGGAAGCAAAGGCGGCTTTTGGAAAAGCACCGGTAAAAAGGAAAAGATCTTGGACGGACACAACATGCTGATGGGTTTCAAGGAGTCTCTGACCTACTACCAAAAGAGTCAGAATGTCAAGGAAGGCTTGCATACTGATTGGCTCATGACGGAGTACACTCTTCCCAAGGGTCGCGAGTTCCAAGCTTTGGTCTTGTGTCACATCCGACAAAAGAAAGCGACCAAAGACAAGAAGCTTGGATTTGTCCACCATGTCCCTCAGCCTCAGCCTCAGCCTCAGCCTCAGCCTCAACCTCAGCCTCAACCTCAATCTCAGCCTCAGCCTCAGGGTCAGGTGGCGGAGACCATGGAGACTAACAACATCGTATCTAACCAATTAGTGCAAGAAGAGGCTGATTTTGCTGATGAGCTTGAGGCGATGATGCTACAGGCAGAAGAACGTGACAATACTCAGCAGAAACAACAACAGCAAGAAGAAGAGTTTGATTTTTCTGATGAGCTTGAGGCGATGATGCTACATGCAGAAGATGGTGTCGATACTCAGCAGCAACAGCAACAGCAAGAAGAAGAGATACAGATTCTTCCTCCGCTGGAGATCAACGACTACAACATCGACGTTATGATGATATCGAACCAAGAACAGCTTGAACGAGATTGGGACTTGGATGAACTTATGTCGGATCTGCATGAGCTTTAGGAGAAGATGCTACAGGGAAAAGATCGTGACGATATTCAGCAGCAAAAACTACAGCAAGAAGAAGAAGAGATGCCGATTCTTCAAGAGCAACTTCGATGAGGATCATATGTTTTTTGACATCGATGAAGTAGACGAAGACACAAGTATAAGCGGGTCAAGTAGAGATGATGAATAATTATAAGTGAGTGTATTTGCTTAACTCCGATGAAAATAGTGGATTTTCCAAAAAAATCCCCGGCGAGATGTAGGGTTTCCACATTGGAGACCTGAACTCGTTAAAGTCTTTGTATCATTTATTTACGTTCATGCATTTGAAATTCTTTCACTGTTTCCTTCGTCTAATTACAAACCAGAGATCGATCACAGTATACGAACAAACAGACAACTTTAACAGAGCATATGAGAGGCAGAGCAAGGACGAACAGAGCATGTTAGGGTTTTTCTATTTATTGGGCCTAAATAATCGAAAGCAAATCTATTTAGCCCATCGTTGACCACATTTGTTTTCTTGCTATTTGTAATTTTGTATACTTCTGAACCAAGAACAGCTTGAATCAGTTGAATGGGATTTGGACTTGGGATGAACTCCCGAGAGTATTCCATTGTTGATGTCAAGAAAAAAGTTGAATCATTAGCTGTTATATTTAATCATCACTGCCAAAATACAAACTTCATTGGAAGGTACTATTTCCATATTTTCGTATGGTTACCATTTGATGTCGAAATTGTTTTGATTACTAAAATAGTGAATAGATATAAAGTCTACAAACTTCGTTTAGAGGTAACTTTTGTATATGATTTTCTTTGAATCAAATAATATCAATGAATTACAATCTTTTTTTTTGTTTTGTCAAAACGTGTATGAGCTCACAGCAATTCCACGAGGATGAAAATATATGTCAATCTTTGAACAAACACCAACTACTACCAGGTGAAACCTTCACTCCTTTCTCCTTCATCTCCATTCTAAGTCTCTCTGCCTCTTCTTGCCTTCCAACACTCATATATACCTTCCCCAACAACACATAATTCGCCGGATTCTTTGGCTCTATCTTCCACAATTCCTTTGCAGCAATCTCTGCGAGCTCAACCTCGCCGTAGTTCCTACAAGCTCCAAGCAAGGCCCCCCATGTCTTAGCCGTTGGCTTCTCAGGCATAGCTTGAATCACTTTGTAAGATTCTTCAAACCTCCCTACTCTGCTTAAGACATCCACCAGACACGAGTAATGGTCCCTGCTTGCCCGCAAACCATAATCATGCATTCTCTTAAAATAAATAAGAGCCTCATCTGCTAAACCAGCGTGACTACAAGCCTTTAGCACGTTCAGAAAGGCTATGTCATCGGGCAATACTTTAGCCGATTCCATTTCTTGAAATATTCTGAGAGAGGATTCTGCGTCACCGTGAAGTGCATAAGCGGATATCAAACTACTCCAAGCAACCACATCCCTATCAATCAAGCTCTCAAATACCAATTGCACATAGACAATGCATCCGCACCTCCCATATGCCTCTACTAACCCACTTTTCAACTGCGGGTGCGGCTCAATCAAATTCCTAAAAGCATATGAATGAATCTCTTTTATTAATCGAAAAGCTCCAATAACTGAGCAAGCGGATATTAGAGCAAGAAGGGTAATCAAATTAGGCTTGAATCTAAACTCTATCATTTTCCTATAGAACTCAATAGCTTTGTAAGACCCATCTTCTGTACCCACTAAACCCTTTATGATGGCATTGAAAGAAGACTCATTTGGCATAATATCCATAGCTTCATACAATTCCACCGCTTCCCGAATCTTCCCACAATGTGTGTAATGTGAAATCATCGCGTTCCACACAACTGCGTTCCTCTGAGGAATTTCGTCGAACAGTTTACGAGCGTGAGAAACAGACAAGCATTTACCATACATATCGAGTAAAGCGCATCCCACAAATGGGTTTGACAGAAAATTAGATTTTACAGTGTGGGCATGAACTGATCCGCCGAGAAAAGGACGGAAGGCTGCAGCGCACGATTTGAGAGCCAGTGAGAAGACGTGTGCGTCGAGAGGTAAGGCGAAAGAAGAATGCATTTGACGAAAGAGATTGAGAGCTTGTTCATGGCTTCCTTGGTTCGCGTAAGAGCTCAATTTTTTGGTGAGAGAGATCAATTTAGAGCAGTTCGACGCATACGATGAAGACATGGAGCTTGAGCTTGCGGTGTTGGCATGAAACGCGCGACCAATAAAGTTAGTTGGCCTTTGTACGAAAATAGTTACTAATAAAGTTAATCACTTAATATTTGTTTATTAACTGTAACTAGCAACGAGGTCGTTGTAGTATAGTGGTAAGTATTCCCGCCTGTCACGCGGGTGACCCGGGTTCGATCCCCGGCAACGGCGTACTGTTTTTTTTTATTTTTGGCTGAAACAGCTAATTGGGCTTATTTATTCTTGGTTCTCCATATCAATACCACTTCACTACGCTATTCGGCCCGTAAAAGCCCACTTCACTTGTTCTTGTTGTCCTAGTTTTTGTTCCAGATATGACTGTTCGGCCCGTAAAAGTCCATTTCACTTCACTGTTCTACTACTTGATTCATAATGTTTCCGAATAAATTTCTATAACCAAAAATTTGTAATCAAACAAAACAATATACAACTTGATATTTTGGATCATCGTTAAATAACCTCAAGAACACGGTTTTCTCCTAAATTCCTCAGACGAAAGTGTATGAACAAGCTCCTGCAACCTCTCAGAACCAGGTCCCGGTTTCAACACTGAGTCGTTGCCTTGCACAGAGCACGGATCATCGCCATTATCCGAGCTTCCAACACACCATCCTCCAGGTGCAAACCGGTGTGTCCGTCCCAATAGCTCTTTGTCAATCTTGTCTAACACAGGATCGTTCTTGTGGAACTTACGCGCAAATGGAGCTTTGCTTTTGACCATATTGTCAAAATCTTTCAACGAGAGAGATCTCGGGTGTTGCTTTGGAGGATTGTCCCAAGCAATGTAGTGAAGGTCGTGCCCAATCGCGGTGTTGACAAACTCTTTGCTGTTGCAGATCACTGTGTGGAAATATCCTTCAGGAGATGATACAAAATTTGTGTAGTACATTAGTATTGTTCTTGGGAAGTTATCCCATCCCCAAATGCAGTACTCTAGGAAAGACCGAGTCAACATTATCCAAGCTGAGCCTTCGGAATTAAGAAATAAATCATCTTCAGGACATTCATAATGTTTTCAGGTCAATGAAACTTTGAGATTAAAGAAGCTAACCGGTGAATAGCTTGAAAGAATTTGGAATTGATCTTCGTTGAGTAGTCCATGCAATGTCGGTTTTCTTCGATAGGTATAGGCCAGGATCAACAATGATTGATTTAGCCCTCTGATTCCTGCAAAGAAAATCCAAGTAAGTACACATGCTTTGAGGTTCTGGTATGAGTCTCAAATTATAATCGTTCATCTCTATGGTTCTTGAACTTACAATTTCCATCCAGTAAGCTGCATATTCTCGATGAAATTAACATTCCGAGACAGATTTGAGAAGACATACAACAAATCTACAGAATCAGATTGAAAGGCCACAAATTTTTGTAAGTCACAGCTAGATATGAAACTCAAAAGGATAACCAGTCACCACAAGGAACCGAAACTTTGAAAGAAACAGAATTAAAAGATGATAAGGGGAATATCTTTGTACAAAGGGAATTCATTTACTAACCATCTTGTGTCACAAGAGGATAATCCGAGGCGCTAAGGTTAAGAAACCAATCCCAATGCAAGCTTTCTCGCAGCAAAATGGCGACGGCTTGAAGAGTACAAGCAATCATTGTAGGGCCTTTATAAGTAACAAGATTAGACTGCGCCATCACCCGAACATTCTCCATTTCACGGAAAGTCGGATCACTCTTCACAGACATTGCCAGTTCCATCCGTTCTCGAGGTGGAGCTTCAAGATCCAAATGCAGAACATACTGATTTCTAGGATGATATACAGCTTGCAAAGTCCTCATCATCCTATGACTATCTCCTTTTGTTCCCGATATCAGATAAGCTAACCTTGGAAGCTCTGGAGTAACATCAGCCAAAGATTGTTTGAAATCTGATTCCACAAAGTACTCATTAGACTCTAAAACAACATCTAACGGTAGTTGATCTTCTTCCCCGTAAAAGCCGTCGAATTGGCCAGAAATGAACAACATCAGGAGTGTAATCGACATGATCAAGCTGGCTAGAAAAGGGAACATCCATTTTCTGTCGCTGAAAGCTCTAAATCCTGAATGTGAACTAACAACATGTCTCCTCACCTTAGCAAATGGGTCTATGAATGAAACCAGCTTCCTATACAATTTTCCCATTCCCTAACCACTTATCCCTATCCAACGAAGAAACCCAATTCAGACAAGCGAACGAAGTTGTCTTATAGAAGACCAAGTTGGCATTAAAGCCCAAATCTTTGTGCCAACTTAGCATCAGAATTTGATTACAGATTTGAATCAACACAAGGGTTGATGCGAATGCGATTACCAGAACTCCAGAAACCAGTCTCTCAAAGAACTGAGACCTAGAAGAGATTTGCAACAAAGTTACAGAATTGGGCAAGTTCGGCAAAAACTGAATTAAAAGAGAGAACTTTTAGAAAGATAAAAAGAACATCCAATACGGAATCAGCAACCGAAAGATATGGCTTTTTTTGGCATGCAGCCAATGGAAAGAGAAAAGGTTTGTCTTAGTCCAAAGCTGAGTCAGATCTAATCTCTAATCGATTTCAAAAAGAAAAAGAAAAAACAGAAAGCAGAAGAAGGCGATACTTCAAGTTTAAGTCTTGAAATTACCTTAAAGAGACAAGACAGGTCCGCTGAAAAAGACAGACGCTAAAAATGAAAATTTGGGGGAAGCAGAAAGAGACAGGATAAGTATTTAAACTTCTGATTGCTATAATTCAGAAGTTAGCAAGAGAAGAAATGAAAAGTTCTTAAGATTCAAAGCTGTCTAAAAGAGAATTGTGAAATCGACGCGGGGAAGGAGAGAGAAAGATACAGAGAGAGACAGAGAGACATGGCAATTAATTTAAAAAATTTAACATTTTTGTAGCGTTAAGCTTTAACTGTTGGCAAAATCAAAATCAGTCGAGAGAATTTAATGATCATGTACGACTCACACCCTACAAGCGATGACGTACACGTGGCAATATCAACAGATAAGAAAGAATGCCTTAGATATGTAACGAAATTAACGGCGAGAAAGAAAAAAAATTGTTCTTTTGCTGCTTCCTCTTAAACTCAGAGAAAAGCTGACGTGTGACTATAGTCTATTGCCAGTCTGAAATTGGTAAAGAAAAAGAGGGAGAAGAAAGATCAAAGTTTTGGTTTGAATTATTGTTAGCAATTAGAGTGTGTGAAAAAATATCATAAATCATAGCTGAGTTGTTTGATTTACCATAAAAACTGGCATACAAAACTAAATAGAGCCTGTTTTTTTAAGACACATCAAAATGCTTCACAAAACAGTCTCATCCAGACTGTTGCCTACCTCGACCTCGCCCACCCCGAAACCTACCACGACCCCGAAACCTACCACGACCCCGAAACCTACCACGACCACGGAATCCCCTTCCCCGTTCAGAAGACTGCCCGCTGCTAAATTCTTCAGACTGCGGTTGCATTGGGGACTGCGGGTTAGTTGGTGACTGCGGGATTTGTGATTGTGGACGGGGTTCAGATTGTGGTTGCATCTGGAACTGTTGGTTCATTGGAGACTGTGGAGGGTGCAGCATTTGGTACTGCACATTCATTGGAGATTGCGGGTGGGTTTGGAACTGTGGTAGCATTTGGAACGGTGGGTTCATTGGAGATTGTGGCTGGTGCATTTGGGCCTGTTGCTGGTGCATTTGGAGACCTTGAGAAAACAGATTAAAACTCAGCTCATTCATTGGCTGCTGAATACCGCGACCCATCCCAAACGGTTGTTGGTTGAAACAGTTCTGACCAACTAATGCAGGCCATGGCGCTGAAGCCTGTCCTGGAAAGAAGTTTAAGCCTCCAGGTCCACCTGGCATTGGCATCTGGCCACCATTGAACTGCGGTTGGAACATCATTTGATTTTGATTTTGCATTGCCATTAGTGGTATCTGCATAGGGCCTAGGTTGGGCATTCCCATCTGATTAGGTGTAGGAGGAAGCTGATATGGGTTCTGCTGATTATTCTGGGGTCTCCATGCTACATTATTTGGAGGAAAACCATCCATTTGAGGACCCGGATGAAGATTTGTAAGAGGACCACTAATTTGAGGATCAGAACGGTTTGACAATAGAGAACTAGATCCCTGGTTCTCAGTCCATTCCCCTGAGTAACTGCTTGTAGGCTTTCCAAGATCTCGGTTTTTCTTCTTCTTGTTCCTTGTGTTACCCGTTTTTTGGTCATTCATCATTCCTCTCTTTTCCTTTTGTTTTTTTCTGTATTCGGCTTCTTTTTCATCATCTGAGAACTCAAGCTCGTCTGGTATCTCCTCGTCGTTATCACCGGATGCATCGTAACCTTTCTTCTGTAGATCCTTGATATTGAGAATATGTTTAGCAAAATCCGCAACAAATGAGACAGATGTACCTTGAATGATCCCTTCAGGCACGTCACTCTCGGAATTGAACCTCACAATATAATAAGGGCACTTTACAGGTCCAAAGATCTCATCCACCAACCCCAATGGGGTTCTTTTTTCAGTTATCCAGAGGATAGAACCTTCATCCAAAGGGCTATGCCTTTCCATTCCCTCAACTATTACTTGTGTGCTCATTATCTGTAAAACCACAAATCACAAGGGTTTACTTTAAGCAATGGATTGCCAAAACATCAAACAGAGAAGTAATATCATACAAGTAGAGATAATTTTTATGATACCGAAAGAACAACTCCAACAGGGAGTGTGATATGATGCGGTTCCAGAACCTCATCCACAGCTAGAACTGGAGGAAGTTCCTGCAAAAGTTGAAAACGATTTTTTCATAATTTACTCAAAAAAAGAAAAAAATATCCTGAGTAAAGAACAATGCCAAATATCTTGAGGATGGTACATGGTTTTCTAGTTGTTGTTTAAATCAATACTCTACAAAAGAATGGATTGTACTTCTTTCAAATAAAAAAAGCTCCGGCATTGGAGTTAGCCACAGTTACCTAAGTTTTAGAGACAAATAAATAAAATCAAATGCTTATAGCTATGAAATCTGAAAAGCTGGAGCATAGGTACCTTGAGCTCGTTCTTTGACCTTATAGGTTCTTTTGTTTGCAAACCGAGGTCCTCATCGTCATCATTGTCCCAAGCAATCATCTCATTGACTTCATCATCATCATCATCATCATCATCATCTTCAACATCATTTTCGTCATCCTCATCTTCATTCTCTATCTCGCCCTCTTCAAGTTCCCCTGCAACATCATCCTCTTTCCCCATGACCATTTGATCTTCAAACTTTATTTCCTTTTCAATTTCCTCCTCATCACTCTCCTCTTCTTCACTGCTACTACTATCACTACTGCTCGCAGAAGAGCTTGAGGTTTCACTCTCAGACTCAGCACAAGCAGTCTTCTCATCATCATCCATGGTCAAACTAACCTTCTCCAAACCTACTTCAATAGAAGAAGCCAAACCCTGATCTACTTCCTTCATCACTGATTCATCCATATTCATGGTGGGACAAGTAACAAACGCATCAGACACAGCAACTGGCTCAGTCTCACTTTCCATTGGCCTAGAGGTGTCAGAAACAACCGGTTCCGACTCTTTAACTGCTGGTTCAACCCCACCGTCAAAATTTGCAGACATGTCATCAAAAAACTTGGGCTTTACTTCTTCAATCATCGAATCAGACTTAACTGAGCTCACTCCAATTTTCTCAACCATAACATCACAAAGCACGGGCTTTACTTCAACCATCGACTCAGACCTAATCGAACTTACTCCAACTTCCACAGAAATGTCATCACAAAGCTCAGACTTTTCCTCAGCCGTAGTCTGATTCTCCGGACACAGTTCATCGCTAGCAGTAAAAGCTTCTTCACCCATCTCCATTTCGTCCTCAAAAAAATCAAAGTCCTTATCTTCTATGCTAAACTCTTCAATGTTCCGATTACTTCCCAACCAATTGACGGAATCGAAATCCAAAAAGGAATCGATGGAAGGGAAATCAAGAGTGTCCTTGAAAGCTTTTACCTTGGAGTCTTGATCGACGACTTCCAAAGCTTGTTCTTCTTCAACGGTTTTAGCTTGTTTAGCGGGAAATCCAACCATGGCAAGAAGGGCAAGAAGAGAGAGCACGAAGTAGAACCAGCGAAGGGAAGTGAAAGAACATGACTTTCGAGAGTGAAAACGGCGGCTAAGTTATAAAGGCTGCGACTTGGGTAAAGGCGCGAGGGTTTATCGTAGATACGTTAGGGTTTTAAGAGCAGAGTAATCTGTAGTGTTGGTATTGGTACCAAATTAGGGTTTTAGCGGTCGGTAGTGCCGCTCTCCTTCCTCCTTTTGTCTTTTTGTCATTTCTCCAACAAATCTTTTATTTTTATCATTTTACGGAAATATTTATACATTTATCATGATTTGATGAGATTAAGCAATATTACGTATCACTATCATCAGTATCAGAACAATTGTCACATATCTTTAAATCTTTCATAATTTAAAGAAGCTAACTTGGAAGAAGTGTTCACCGGTGATTGTGGCGCCTCCGATGAATTTCATCCTGAAGCGCCATTTCAGTCAACACGCCTCTCTATGTCTGACACCGTCAATTTCATCCTCTACTCCGACGAAACAATCTCTGATCCTGGAGCTCTGTAAATCGGGTCGGCTCACCGATGCCGTTCGGATCCTAAACTCAACAGACTCACAGAATCTGTTGGAGAGAGCAGAGTGTAGAGATGATGCGTCTCTTTGGGGAGTTCTGCTTGGACCTTGTGCTGCAAATGCAGATGCCTCCGGTATTGCAGCGCGAATTGCAAAGAGAATGATGGAGTTGGAACCAAAGTACCATATGAGTTATGTGCTTCTCAGTAACATGTACAAGGCGATAGGTCGCCATGGTGATGCACTCGAGATTCGTAGGTTAATGGTGAGACGAGGAGTGGCAAAGACTGTTGGACAGAGCTGGATTGATGCTCATTAGAAGCTATAAAGATTCCTATCTCTCTAAGGATTTTGCTCTAGGATTCATTAAGAAATGGTTTTGACAACCTTAAACCACACAATTTTGCCTTTAGGTCTCCAATGTAAGTGATTAGTCTTTACAAAGTAATTCAAACAAAAACTTTTGCCAGCCAAGACTTTGCAGAGAAAAGGATTTTTTGTCAGATGTTTTGTGGAGGATTCAAGATTTAACCTCAAGCCGCCATTGATACATTTTCCAGGAAGAGTGTGTTATCTTCATAGTGCACGCATCAAGGTTGATTTTGCAGCTTCACGCTTCATCTCTGCAGCTTTGCCACTCCCTCGGAAGTATGCATATACTTGCTGAAAATCGAGTATTGCACTTCATGGGTTAGAAAAAAAGATGGATTTAAGTGATCTACAGTGTTAATCAAGACTGGAGTAGAAGTTCAGAAACCTGAATGACCCAGATATTAAGAAGTGTTTCGATGCAGAAGAACCCCGCACCGATGAAATACATTATCTGTGAGGGAGAAAAAAAATGAAAATTTGGTAAGAAGACTATCACAATCCGAAGTGAAGTACTTGTAATTGGGCAGAAAGGTTACTTACCCCGACTGCAGCATTAGATGTTAGAAGCTCAAGTGCTGGCAAGAAACCACTGTCCACAAAACGAACAATACATGGCATCAGATAACGAACATTTAAAGAATGTAAAAGAAAAAGGTTGATTCTGATGCTTTCATAAAGAAGAAAACTCTTACGTGAGAGACTTTCCCTGAAAGATGAATGGTGGAGCAACTGCAGCAAAGCCACAGAACGCGATGTGAAACTGAAAAGTGCAAGACACAGGAATCATCAAAAACTTTGATGTTTATCTTTTCATGGCTTCCTGAATAAACTTTGTTGCTGAGAAAATCAACCAATGGAAATGCGACTTTTCTTACCACGTAAAACAAGAAAAAAGTTCCAAACTTCAGGGCACTATCAGTTCTGCAAGAGGTATGCACACATTGTATTATCGATCATTTCATATTTCTCAGCAAGTTCCAGCATATACTTAGAGAGCTGATGTTACCTGGTAGCTCGGTAAAGAGGACGGTACCATAAGACGTAAGCTCCAGGTACCCCAGCAATGAAGTAGATGATTGAGAGAAGCCATATAGTGGCGCCTGATTACAACAAAAAGCACATCAGATGAATCAACATGATCATAGAGGAAATAGCATTATGAATCTGATCGTCTGGGTAAAAACAGTAACCTTCTCCTTTAATCCAAGCTACAGTTACCGCCACAATATTCCACAAGAGACATCCTATTAAACCTGTATAGTTGAATAATATAGTCTGTTAAACTTTTGTCTGGATTTGTTGCAGCGGTCTAAGCCGGGTTTACATACCTAACAATGTGGTGAACGCGACATATTGGATCTTCTGTAAATGAAGTGGAATCTCATTTGGAATGTCATGATGAATTAGGGGGAAAAACTCTGGCCAATTCTTCTCCTCAATGACAACACCAGCTGCCAAAACAACCGTTTCAGGTTAGCTCCAAAAACCCATAAATAGGTCATTGGAAGATGTAGAAAAACAGATATAGAAGATTGTCTACTTCGTGCTATTGCATCTTCTTTTCTTTTAAGCTCCTGTATTACAATGAGAAGAAGAAGACAGTTAAATACAATTCATATTGAAACTGTAGGTCTCAAGATTAGCTTGGCTATCGACTCAAGAGACTCGGTAACCAGAAATTACCTGCTCTTTCTGCTTCAGTTCGTTCTCCTTAGCTTGAAGTTCCATCTCTTTAGCTCGAAGATCCTTCAAAAAGAAACAGCAAAATGAGATTACCCGCTTCATCTAACCAGATTTGGAGTAAACATGAAAGGTAGAATGCACAAGGTATTGAAGATACCGTACATTGCCAGAATCCAAAGGGATATCAACGGTTGCACCACGATCATAAGGTTCTGGTGGAAGTGGCTTGAGATAGGAGTTGCTGGCAGGAGGAACACTTGTATTATTCTACAACATTATAAACCAAGATCAGACGGACAAAAGATTACAGAAAGATCAGACATTTATATCCAAGATCCATAGAAACAGAGCTTTTTACCGCAAAAGGATTGATCTCTTCATCAGCAAATGGATTAGGATCATGTCGTGCCATTCTATGAGATCGTTTGTTTTAAAGGTCAAGAAACTTATTCAAGAAAGAGTTTTTGAAGATTGAAGTAGGTCGTTGTATTTTGACAGAAATCGAAAATGGGAAGAAAATGGTTTCAACGAATGGGTACTTTGTAGTCAGAGAGAGAGAGAGATAGCTAAATCAATGGCATTTGTGCGCGCCAGAGAAATCCAAGGCATTTTAAAGGGTGCTCGCTTCGTTTTCTTCATCAAAATTTCAACACCTATTCAACAGGACATTTTTCAATTTGTTTTTTGGATCGGTTTACTGAATTTTATTCGGTTTTATAAGGCTTCAATTGGATTTACTACCGGTTATGTTTTCCAAATTGAGTTTTTCAGTTTGGTTTGGTCCGATTTGTTAACTAATCCTCTAACGCACTTGAAAAGTATGAATCCGAACTTTGCGGTTAGTGGCTCAAGAGTAACAGTTCACTACTTCACTTTTAACAGATCATTCTATTCTTAGTTTGTCACTATATCAAATATTAGAACTCAATTATATAATGGTGCTTTTACTATATTAAACACTAATCAATACTATATCATTATTATAATGTTGCAGCTCAACGTGCTGACATGTTACAAGCTCAAAAGGAAACAAAACAAAAAAACAAAAACCAAAGTGGATCATCATATCTCAACATGTTTTGATCATATCAACACTACCTAATCATCGCTTTGTCTTTTCCTTTTGCCTCCTTCAGGTAGCTTGATTTGCACTAAGCTTGGATCATAAGAGCACAAAAGTGGCCAACACTTTTTGTCTGAAGGTTCTCCAAGATCCAATTCCCTGAAGTATCCATCCTCTCCAAAGATCTTCACTGTGTCAGATCTTTCATCACTGTCTTTATTAAAAACCATGGCAAGTTTCTTCTCCTCATCAATAAAGAAACGTCCATATGAAATCCTTAAGTCAGCGAGTGGTCCCATATCCACAACCAAGAACTTGCTCCACAACACCTTTGTGGCCTTATCATTCACTATCAAGGACTCACTCCGCAACACCTTTTGTTCCTCAATCTTATCCGTAATCCAAATATCTATCACAAATGTTTCCATAGACTGAACTAAAACCGAAAGCTTCTCATCTCTAACACAAGATAGATTCACAAGCTGTTTATACGGAGCGCGAAAGGGCAGATCTTGAACCCCACCAAATCTCATTCTTGTAAAATCAAAACAGACAGTGTAACGGATGATTCCTTCTCCATCAGTAGAACACCAGTAAGTGTTTCCCTTGAGAGAAACGCCACGATCACAAACCGCTATATCGCAGAATGGAGTACTCGTCCATGAATTAGAGTCAAAATCGTAGATATCATAAAGTAAAAGGTGGGATCCGACGTAACCGTAACCGATGTAAATATCCTCAAACCTCAAGATTTTGTAGCTACGAAGATTCTTGTTATTTTCCTCGTATCCGATTGCATAATTGTACTTAACGTCCGGTCCGTGAGAATTTCTTATTTTGATCGACCTTGTTTGACCCAAATACGGATTCCAAACAACAAGCTTAGTAGTATCGCCTTTCAAGATGCATAACAATAAACCATCGCAGTGAAAGACTTGAGATATTTTGACTTGTTCTTCTTTGTTTAAGAAAGTAAGTTTACCTAGAGGCTTTGTTCTTGGATCTTCTTCATTGAAGACGATGACGCTCGTTAAGTAAACATTATAATCCATCATCACGACCATCCATAATTCCCTTGCTTCTTCTGCTGCTACTTTACCAATGTGCGTCCTTGTAAAGCTCTGACTTTTCAAGAAGTTGTTCCATTCTTTGCAAGTTAATCGCATTGCTCTCATGGATTTCAAGGGAACCCTAGAGAGGGTCTCCTCTACCAAAGCCCTTGGAAGATTCGACAACATCATCGTCGTTGTTACAAGTTGCAACAAATGACCTTTCGTTTTTCTTTTCCTCTCATTTCCTGAGGTTAATTGAGGTTATATAACAATGGTAAAAACATAAACCCAAAATGAAGTTGGGCCAATCATGGGCTTAACAATCTAAAACTGGCCCACCCACAAAAGACCATGAATTATACCATGGTTGCAATTTTCCAACTATTGATAATGCTAATGCAAACGTCAAAGCCAAAAGAAATTTCAGATTTCTTTAATAAAACATTTTCACAAATTCTAATTCTCCAATATCCGTTTTTTCTTTGACATTTACGTTTACAACTAACACAGAAAATTGCAAGATTTATTTGAAAAGAAATACACTAAAATGTAAACGCAATCAATAATTTAAAAATCAGAATCAAAGCTTTCAAGTAAAGTCCTAAACTTGACACGCCTTTTAACACTACCCATTCTCTCATAACCAATCCCAATTTTGCTATGCATTAGCTTCATAGCTAAATCTGCTTTTCCCACTTTTCTCAAAGCATTGATCATAACAGTTCTGATCCTCCCAGGCACTTCTCTTCCTCTCTCTGTAATCCCATCAGCCAATTTACAAGCTTCCTTAATCCTACCAGCTTTACACAATGTATTAATCATATCTTCACAAGCTGCATCAAGAATCACACCCATTGGAGCTAATTCATCCAAAATCTTACACGCTCTCGCCACTTTTCCTGACAAACAAAGCCCAGTCGATAACGCCCTGAAGCAAGCTGCAGTTGGTGTAATGCCTTTATCGATCATCATGTCCCAAAGCTTTAACGCCTCTTCGTTTCTATGTTCTTTGAACATTCCGGATATGAGTATTGTGTATGTATAAACTGTTTGATCACAACCTTCTTCTTCTTCCATTCTCTTAAACAGCGCTAACGCTTCATTGAGTTTCCCAGACTTTGTGAACGCATCAATTAGTGCATTGTAACAGTATGAATCCCTAGTGCATCCCTTGTCAGACATCTCTTCAAAAAGCCTCTCAGCTTCATCTACTCGACCCGCTTTTCCTAAACCATCAATGAGACTAGAATAAAACATTGAACTGATAGTCAATCCGTTAAACCTGCAACTCTTGAAGTAGTCCAATGCCTCTTCCACTCTTCCGTTTTTACACAAACCATTAACAACAACAGAATAAGTTACCACGTCGGGTTTAAACCCTTCGTTTATCATTCTCTGTAAAAGCCTTATCGCGTCTTCAACATTCCCGCATTTTGCATAACCATCAATCAAAACCGTGTATATAGCTACATTTGGTTTAGAACCTTTGCGGATCATACTCTCGAAAACAGCATACCCTTCATTCAATTTCCCTTCCTTACAAAGTCCTCCAATCACTAAACTAAACGCATGAGGTGGGACTTGAATTCCTTTCTCATACATTTCTTGATACAAAGCCACACAAGAACCAAAGTCGCTATCTGCATAACACACCTGAATTATAGTCATATATGTAATCTTATCAGCCTCAAGTCCTCTGGTCTCCATATCTCTAAGCTTCTCCATAGCTTTCTGTGTCTGCCCTGCTTTACAGTAACCCTTGATCATCGTGTTATAAGTCACAACATCCGGTTTGATCCTGCCACTTTCCATAACCTCAAAAACACGCTCTGCAGAATCAATGAACATCGAGCTCACCAATCCATTCATCAAAAAGTTATAAGTATACAAAGTGGGCTCAATCTCATTCTCTTTCATTTTGCGCCAAACCCACAACAATTCTTCCACCATTCCAAGCTTTCCAAAACTCTTAATCAGAGAATTCGCCGCAGAAACAGTCATAGGAAACTCAAATTTCCTAATTTCACTACAGACAAACCTAATTTTATCCTTATCTTCACCCAGAGCCAATACATCAACCAAGAAGACATAACAATCGAGCTTATGCGTATACTTCTTCTGCTTCCCAGCCCAACAGAAGAATCTCCAAGCAACATCAGGTTTTTCGCGAATCTCATCGGATTTTAACACAAATGAAACAAAATTGGGCGATAGTTTAATAAGAAACTTACGGCAGAAACCATCTAGATTCGCTTCCATGGAATCCGAACTATCGAGAAGGTTGAGAATTTGGTTAACCCATGGAGATGGCTGGAGATTACGAGTCGATTTCACCAAATCAGAGACATCGTTAAAGGGTTCTATCCATTCGGTAGGAGGAAGTGAACTGCTACTGAAAACCAATCTAACACTCGTCCTTGAGCTCGATAAAGGCAAGCACTTTGAATCATCCGACAAAAATTCGCCATTTTTGTACAGACAGAGACGTTGTGAAGAGCAATGCGGACGATTCAGTAGAGCTATAGAAAAGGGCTTCCGGGAAAATCTACGCATCGGTAATTTCCTCAGGCTGCCGGTGCGGCCGCGACATTTGTCATATAGTCTCCGAACACCATTTTTGATTTAAATTAATCTGTATCCATCAATAACAAATGGTCCCATGGTCTAGTGGTTAGGACATTGGACTCTGAATCCAGTAACCCGAGTTCAAGTCTCGGTGGGACCTTTTTTCTCTCAAAGTTTTGATTTTCTTTCTGAGTTCTTTGTTTACATCAAGCAAAGATTTTGAGGCAGAGACCTACTTAATACATTTACATATGCTTTATGGATTCCATTCAGATCATAAATTGAGGCAGATCAGGCATTTTGAGGCAGAGACCTAATACGTTTCACCTAAAGCAATGTAAAGAAGATCGAGATCAGGCATTAACGCAACCAGACGACATTTTTTTGTTTCTGAACAAAATCAGTTCTTGAAAACAATCAAAAGCCATCTCCCTCAAGTTGTCGGTTTCTCTCCAGAGAATCTTGGAAGTTGAACAAGAGAGTTCACTCGAGTAACACCTTCTAGTCCCGACCAGTTCTGTTCTCCTTCTGCAGTTTTCTTCTTCTCTGCATCATCAGTCTCTGCTTTCACATCTCCGTAACTGTTGTTTTCCTGATCCGTTGATGATGATGATCTGACTGTAGCATTTCTCTGCAGGTATGGTTCTACTCCCTGGCTTTCTTCTGATTCTACTGCGTTTGTTGCTGAAGAGAAGCTTTGTTCTTCGTAATCTGATGACTCTGAGTCCATTTTCCCGTCTAGAAACAAACAAACAACTGCACAGTCGTCCATCTTCGAAGTTGGGTACTTTAGTTTCCATTCGCGTGCAGCTGAATCTACCACGAGCCTAGCAGCTGATGCTCGGCTTGAAGCTGATGCTACAACTTCAACCACTTCTTCGTTGCTTAGCACATCCCAGACCTATCAAAGCAAAGCTTAAAATCATCAGTAAAAGCAATTCATCTTGAAAATGCTGATAATATTTAGACTACACTTAAAAAGTTCAGTTCTTTACTCCATCTGAGGCCAAGACAATGAACTGATCTCTGTCTGTAAGAACACGGTGAGAGAACTCCGGTGTTGAAATCACACCGTACTCTTTCAGACAGAAATCACCAAATGCCCTAGCCATGGCTAATCCAGGAGCATTATCAAATGGTAGCCAGACTCGTGGCACCTCTGGCTCGTCTTGCAGGGCAAAGACCCGACCTTTACACTGTTTGATCCTTTCGGCTTCCCCTATAATACCAAACCAGTAACAACATCTCAAAAGTCAGACAAAATGAAGATATAAGTACAGATGAGAGCAAAATCACAAACTATTGTTAAAGCATAATACTTGGTAAGTCAGGCTTCAAGTCAACTGTTAGCTGAACTGCAGCCATTGAATCGTTGCTGTCTTTGGATCCAAGAATCGCCCGAGAATCCCCAATGTTTCCCATGAATAGATTTGACCCCTGAAACAATCAAAACACATCAAAACCACTTGGAACACAATGGAAAGTCCGGGAGAACCAATTTTGAGGCCAAGGAAGAGATCTTTTGTTGTCAAAATTACCTGTTTAATAATTGTAACAGCAGTGCTGCCACTGCAGAAGGATTCTAGATTAGGATGGGATCGCAGTTCCTTGTCCATGGCATTGAAAGATTTCAAGAAAGCTTCTTCCCATAAGAAATTTAACTTGTCCTCCTCAGTAGATTCTTCCTTGTCAGCTTCTTGGCTATCGGGTTTGCTTGTACGAGTTCCATTTTGCTTCGACTTAATGGAATTCAGGAAAGACATCAACTTTACAGGCAGTGAATCTCTCACTTTACGAGAAACAAGATGACCATGAGGGCCATGTCCATCAAACACGCCGCAAAAGGTCACATCTTGCGACATAAAATCCTAAGAAAAAATAACACCAAATCCTGCTAAGTGGGGCACATAAAGATCTAATAAACATCAGTGAGAAAGAATAATGAGAAGAAGAAACTCACTTCCCACACGATCATTGCGTCCTGATTAATACCCTTGCGTCCTTGTTGAGTGAAAATGCAAGAAGCCCTGCTCTTTCCATTGCCTATGATCCGATTCGGTATAGAAACCAAGTTATGACGTGAAGCAAAGCGGTCTGAAAAAGTTCTCTTCCCCATTTTGCTCCCACAGCATCCCATCCCGAGACATGGTCGATGCATAGGCTCTTCATTGCTCCATGTACTCTTTGAAACACAACTCCCCATTGGTCAATGCAAGCATACGTTATGGATCTGATCGCAGAGAACTTGTAAAAGAAAAGAAAAAAGAGACAAAAAGACTTCTCCTTTTATACCAAAACCAGATCCCCCAATGTATATGCTTTAGCAACACATTTTGGTCAAATCAAAGAGCGTAACACAAGTTTCTTTTTTCTATATTAAATACTCTTTGTGGGCAAAACCTTTTCTTCGAATCTTGGTCAATGATGATGCATGGACCTGAAAACATTGCAGAGAAATGATTTAGTGATTAGTTTAATTGCAAAGTTCCAAAAAAGAAAAGCAGACTCAAACAAGTCATAAAGAAGAAAACGCAGCATGTGATCTTAGCATTAGAATATGGAGTATAAATTACTAAACAGCCTGTCCTAACTGTTTGTCATTGAACCAGCGTTAAGACTCAAATGTTTGATAATGTTTTCACTAATCCTTGCGAATAAATTAATCAAAAAATAAGAATCAAGAAGACAGGAAAACAGAAAAAGCATACAAATCAAGAACAGAGAGTTTCCATATGTCTTGTAGGCACATGGATCCTGATAATTGTTATGGGACAAACTGCAAAATGAAATAATGAAAAACGAGTTTCCATACAACTCCTTGACTTGAAAAAAAAAAAAAAAAAAAAAAAAAAGTGAACAAAGTTTTCAAGAATCATGGTTTAAGAGTCTGAACCTAAACCCTGCACCAGAATCCTTGACAAAAAATTTTACTTATCCATATACATTTACCCCCTTCAGTCATCAATTTCTCTCTCTAAATCATCTTTTACTTTTACATTCTCCAGTGAGAAACAAAACGAAACTGAGAAAATATAGCAATGCTGAAATCTACTGAAGCAAAAGAGATCATCTTATACAGACATATATAGTAATTTTGCAACCAGTCTTAAAGCATAACGAAACCCTAATTGTAAAACCCTGATTCAATGAATGTCTAGAGACAGGAAATATCTTGCTTCTTTTAACTAACTTTCTTTGTGGCTATAACTCATGAACTGGAGATTGAATTAGAGATTCTGCTGAACAGAGAGATGAAAACCCAAAATAAAAAGTTGGGGTTTTTAAGTGGGAAAGTCATTCACTTTTCATAAATCCGATTAAGATAAATGGATCTCAGAAAGTTTCTCATGTCTTTCCTCGATAACCCAAACAAATGCCGAGTGGAAAAAAGGAGAAAAGAACAAACCAGAATTAGCAAAGAAGATTCTACGAACGAGCCAAATGAGATTACACAGTACGGGGCTGAGAGAAACATACAAAAACGTAAAGAAATTGAGCAAATCCAAGCAAAAGAACGAACCTTTGGGGGATCCAGATCAATTGATTCAGAGACAATGACTATGGAAGATTTCGAAAGAGAAATGAGAGAGTTTATGATTGAGTAGTTATAGTTGTAGTTGTAGTCGTAGAGATGGGTGAGATCTCATTAATTGAAGAAAGCGAATAAGTAGAGATAATAGAGAGAAGATTAAGAAAACAAATAGCTTCCCCCACAGAATCTTTTCTGGTTTTCGCTTCTTTCATGAAAGATCTAATCAAGTCTTGCATGCTATTTAATTATATTAACTTTCTAAATTTCCTACATTTATTTATCTTTAACAAAGTTACATATTTACCAAGAAACATGAAACTCTAAAGATCAACTTATGTAGGGTATGTAAATATAGTGAATGATTATTATTATTTTTCTTACTTCGATTATGAATAATTTGACGGATAAGGTTAAACATGCATGTGTATTTCTTTTTGCAGGTTTATGATACATGAGTTCCATGAGATTACCACAA
This sequence comes from Cardamine occulta, assembly GCA_028015245.1. NCBI lineage: Eukaryota > Viridiplantae > Streptophyta > Magnoliopsida > Brassicales > Brassicaceae > Cardamine > Cardamine occulta. Next base: position 27,178,288 of record CM051364.1, on the reverse strand, counting down.
ATACTTTGTAATAAAAGTGTTGTTTACCTTTACTAATAGTCCATATTTACCAAGAAAATGATAACCCAATGATCAAACAAGTGTAACTATTGATTTTTCTTGTTTACTTTGATTAATATGAATATGTATGTATTTCTATTTACAAATTATAATATATCGACTCCGTGACATTAACAAAAAATTTAATTTGTTCCAACAAACGAAATGTATTATGCCAGTTTAAATATAAGTGGTGACACTGACACAACAAACAATTAGTACATACTATTAGGTTATGTCCTTGTTTAGAGGTGCTTATACTTTGATAACGTCATATATGTAACATATGCTTAGTATTTATTGGAGTTTACATTATTAGGGTGTCCTAATCCTAACTAAAGTAAGACGACAGAAGCGACGAGAATTAAGTGGGCACTTGCAACTTGCAAAGACAGATGTGTTCTCTAACTTTTTCTCCACATCCTAATCTACTTGATGCATTTTCACCCACCGAAGCATTGCATTACAAATAATAATATATATATTGTTTTAAACGAGAAAACTATATGGTTGGAGTCAAACGGAAATGTAAATGCGATGTTTAAATTTATGGACAGCTTTAAAGATTGCAAACACATTGATGGAAAGGTGAACTCCAAAATAATCATTTTCGTTTTCACAATGAATGTTTTAGAAAATATGAAATACAAACCATTTCTTATCAATGTGGTTATGTTTTTGCATTGTAATTTTAACAATAAAAACTGAAGAACAGGTTGGTTGGTAGATCATGACTATAAATGTGTGATATTAGATGGAGTTTAAAGCTTCTTTCCCAGTTAGTTCGGTTGACAAATCGTTCACGGAGTCCCCGCGTAGGCCTTAGCCTTCGTTTTTTCCCTTTTCACCTTTGGCCAATTAAAGACGATTTAATTAAAAAGCTTACTACACCTTTTTGTTCCAAACTTTTTGTTGGATAAAGTCTTATTTTCACACACCTATTATTTTGCTTTCACCATCCAACTAAAAAAAAGGGTTCTCTCTCTGTAGTCGAAACTCGAATTTAAAAATCCCATACACTTAATATTGATTAATTAACAATCGATATTATCATCTTGGGACAACATTCTACTAGTTTTTATCTTTCTTTTTTTGAAGCACATTCTACTAGTTTGATAGGGAAATGTTATAAACCCTTCTTTGTTGCTGCCATTGCTCTCCATCTTTATATTTGTTGTAGTGATAATTAAAATAAAATCAAAGGATTTCATAATAATCATCATCCCATGTGTATGACAGCAATAAAATGTCACGTGGTTGTGGGTCAATTTAACCAAATGATATATCCTCCAATTGCAATATCAAAAACTATACATTGTATATGGGCAAAATGAAAAGAAACTATATACATTGGATACGAAGCAAAGGCCACGCAAATGACTCACTTATCGGGTGGGCTTTTATAATTTATCCTAACAATATGGGCCTACATTCACTTATTTGGGCTTTAGTAAAAAAAAAACTTGACCTGTCAGTGGGACCCATAGAAGATCTACAAGACTACAACTAAGAGACTCATTGCTTGTTTCGACTTTAGATCTTCATGTCTCATCCTCAAAACCTTACAATCTAGATAAGAAGATAAGGACACGTGTCAAAATTCCAACAACCCAAAACATTTTTCCAATTACTAACACACAAAACTCTTCACTCTCTTGCACTTTTCCCGAGTCCTGACAATGGCTTCAGCATCAGCGACAGCTACTCTTCTCAAACCCAATCCTCCGCCGCATAAACCGGTCATCATCGCCTCCGTATCTCCGCCTCTTCCTCCTCCACGTCGCAACCACCTCATCCGCCGCGATTTCCTCTCCCTAGCGGCCACTTCCACGCTTCTAACACAATCGATTCAGTTTCTAGCTCCGGCACCGGCTTCTGCCGCTGAAAACGAAGAGTATGTTAAAGATACGTCGGCAGTGATCAGTAAAGTTAGGACGACGCTTTCGTTGGAGAAGACAGATCCGAATGTGGCGGATGCGGTGGCTGAGCTGAGAGAAGCGTCGAATTCGTGGGTTGCTAAGTACCGGAAAGAGAAAGCTCTTCTCGGAAAAGCTTCTTTCCGAGATATTTACTCGGCGTTGAATGCTGTTTCCGGTCATTATGTGAGTTTTGGTCCGACGGCTCCGATTCCAGCGAAGAGGAAGGCGAGGATTCTTGAAGAGATGGAGACTGCTGAGAAGGCTCTCTCAAGAGGAAGATGAAATTACTGTGAGAATTAACAATTTCTTCTTCTTCTCCAATTTCTTGTTGATGATATTTTATTTTCCGTAAAATGCCAATCAAATTATATGACAAGAGAAACTTAAATTCGCTCGCTTGCCTTTTTTTGTTTGTTCTTTGTAAAATACTCAATGTCCTCATGATAATTACTTAATTATCATTTATCAGACAACTTATTTAGTTAACTTGAATTCCATTTTCTAATACAAATGTGAAAAATCGTTTTAAAAAAACGTTAAGAGATGTGTTTCCACTTTAAATCGTTTGTTTTTGTTAATTGCAAATGATGGAGTGCCAAGCTTTTGTAACATGCAATGTAGAACTGATGATTAGAAGGTACAGGTCGAGTCTATGAAAAGCCTTTTTCTAGGGCCCAAGCCCATGAAGTGTGTGGTTTGGTAATTTTATTTTCAAGAAGTGGCGACAAAAGTCAGAAACCCACAAGTATAGGAACATGTCACGTGCAGGTCCACACGTGAACTACCACATGGCTCGTATTTATATCCATAATGTTTTATTTATATTTGGTCAGATATCCATAATCTATTAGTCAATTTGGAATATACAGTACTAATGGTTTTGAGTGTAACCGTCATTTCTTCAAGTCCAACGTAATTAACTACTGCACGTGTTCAGCGTGTAACTACCATACTATAGTGACTACTGACCTTTCCAATACGTTAAAACTGATGGGTGTAAATAATGACGGTGTTTGCTGCCGTATTATACATTAATTACGTCTAATGTATGTCTTTCGTCCATACATTAATTACGCCTAGTGTATGGATTTCGTCAATTAATTAATTAGTTTCTAGTGTATGGATTTCGTCAATTAATTAATTAGTTTGTGTCATTTTTCCCCGCTTTCCTTGAATACAAGATGCAACCATTTAGAGCCTAAAATTTACTCACTTTTGAAATAACTTTTTACCAAACCATAAACATTTCGTAAATTTCGATATATGATATGATGTGTATATATATAGAGGTAGGAGTCTGATGAGAAGATGATAACAACGAAAGCACGTGAAAGAAAATGAGCTGTGGTGAGTGGTGGAAGAGGAAAATTGGTCAAACTTAATTAGATTATCTATTTTCCTCATTTCCTTTTCTGTCTTTTTTTTCTTAATAAACCTTTTTTTTTTGTCGCTTGAATTCTCTGATCATCTTAAAAACCCATATATCAGATCAAGTTGTTAAACATAATAACCAAAATCATTTGGGAGAATTTTTATTCATCAAAGAAGAACATTTGACGACCCGATTTCCCGAGAAAAAGTTTTTGACTTTCCCGGGAAAATCTCTTTCATTTCATTCAACAAAGTTCTGCAATTTGTCTCTGCTCTTCTGAGTATTTTCTATTTTCTCCCTCAATTTATGGATTTACCTTCTATTCCTTTTTCACCTTCTCGATTGATCTGACTTTAAGATTAGAGATCTCGACGCGTGGCTTCAATTTTGTCTGTTCTCAGAGAATCACAAAAAAGGAAAATAAAAAAAAATAAAAAAACAATATTCGATCTTGCTTACTCATTGTCTTCTCAATTGTAATCGTTTTCTCCATACATTTTCTTAAAAGAATCGATTTTTTTTTTGTTTCTTCTCCATAGTTTATGCTTGTCCCATAAAATTCAGCCTTCATAACGTCAAAGCTCAGAATACTCGCTTGCGTACGTCTCTCCTCTCTCAAATTTCTCATCTTTATCTCCCTCCTCCATTGAAGAAGAAACCTATCTTTCTCTTCTTTTTTTTCAATTGAGAAGAAGAATCATGGCGAATGGTAAAGGGTCAATCAAAAAATCGAATCTTGATCGATTCCTTAATTGCACAACACCTGTTGTGCCACCCCAATCTCTCCCCAAGGTTTGGAAACGTTTTTCCAATTTGTCAATGTTTAAAATCATTATGTGATTATTGATGGTGGGTTAATTGGAAATTGCAGGCGGAGATTAGAACCCTAAATCGATTATGGCATCCATGGGAGAGAGAAAAGGTTGAGTTTTTCAGGTTGAGTGATTTGTGGGATCGTTACGATGAATGGAGCGCTTATGGAGCAAGCGTTCCTATTCATATAACCAATGGAGAATCTTTGGTTCAATACTATGTTCCTTATCTCTCTGCCATTCAGATTTTCACCTCTCATTCCTCCTTGATCCGATTAAGGTTTCATCCCTTTGTCCTCTTTTGACTGTATCATAGCACAGATTGAAAAATTTGAAATCTTTATTGCTCTCTGAAGAATATGGAGTGAACCCTTTGATCATTGTTTCAGAATTAAATTTGAATAGATTAAGCATATAAAGGTTATGAAGGAGCTGGTTAATGTTGATATATCAGTTGCTCTCATGGTTAATTAAATTTGGTGTTGGGGTTAATTAGGGAAGAGTCTGAAGATGGGGAATGTGAGGGTAGAGATCCGTTTAGCGATTCAGGTAGCGATGAGAGTGTCTCTGAAGAAGGGCTTGAGAACAACACGCTCTTGCATCCAAATGATCGGTTGGGTTACCTTTATATCCAATACTTCGAGAGATCAGCTCCTTATACCAGAGTTCCTCTCATGGATAAGGTAAACAAAGCCTTATGTAGCCATCCGTTACTTCGCCTGGCTCAATCGAATCTAGCATCACATATGAGCTAGATTGACACTTGAAAAAAAAAAATAACACTTGATGATTTGGTTCTAGATCAATGAGTTGGCTCAAAGATACCCGGGATTGATGTCGTTGAGAAGCGTAGATCTTTCTCCAGCAAGTTGGATGTCGGTAGCGTGGTACCCGATTTACCATATACCAATGGGAAGGACCATCAAAGACTTATCCACTTGTTTCCTCACTTACCACACTCTTTCTTCCTCTTTTCAAGGTGCAGATTCTCTCTGTCTCTCTACTATCTTTTGACTCGGTGAAAGCACTCGGGTTTAATGCTTTGTCATATTATAGATATGGAACCAGAAGAAAATGGTGGGGACAAGGTGAGGATGAGGAAGGAAGGGGAAGACATAACTCTGCTACCATTTGGGATGGCTACTTACAAGATGCAGGGCAATGTTTGGCTTTCACAGGATCATGATGACCAAGAGAGATTGGTTTCGCTTTATAGCGTTGCAGATTCTTGGCTAAAACAGCTTAGGGTCGAACATCATGACTTCAACTACTTCTGCAGTATGTCCATGACTCATCGTGGCTAAAAAACCGGTTCGATAGCACTCGGATGTTTACCTGTTTCCTCATAAAGTCTAATCCTTGCTTCTTCTTTTTTCTTATAGAGTGATTGGCTTGGCAGTGTTTTGGTTAGAATAGCGTTTTGAGTCTTCTAACCCTTGAGAGGTATATGTCGTATGTTGCTTGTTGAAACAGAGTAATTGTTGTTGCTTGTTGAAACAGAGTAATTGTTTCTTATAAGTTATATAACATGGTCGAGAGGACCATAACTTTTATGCCTCACTACCGTTATTGAAATACAGCCTTTTTTTTTCAAGTAACATGGGAGAAACAAAATTATGAATCTCAGATAAAAAGAACTTCAAAAAAAAAAGGGACCTAAAAATCTTATTTTGAAACGGATGGAAAAAGAATTCTTATAAGATTAATGGTTATTATAAAACATATTGGATAATCAATATGTAGAAAAATGAAAGTTTTAGTTACAAGAAAAATGTTTAGTTTATTTTTTTTTCTGACGTAGAAAAATGTTTTATTTATTTATAATAAATTACCCAAGTTGATCTGAATATAGTTGGGACCTTTTATGACAAAAATGTCAAATATATGAGATGACGAAAATGTCAAATATATGAGATGACAAAAATGTGATTTGGAAGTTTGACTTTTATAGACTTTCATAATTTGTTTGGTTTCTCCACCAAGTTTTCTAGAGATATGCCAAACTTCTTTTTTTTTAGTCGCTTACAGAAAACGGATCGCTGTCCAGAAAATGAGTCAGATATATAAAGTTTCGAATTGAGGTAGGCTTCATCGCATTATTTTATCGAACTTACTTGTAAAAACTAAAAAAGAAACTCATAAATCGAAGAAACAGATAATTCGAATTGCATAGGAATCGTGGAAATGTGGTGGTAAGGCATCTTATCCTTGACGTTAGGTTTCCAAAAGTGATCCCTTTTGTTTCGTTGGATAAGATCAAACGCAAACGTAAGAACCTTATCTTATTAGTATGATCAAATTTTTATATGTACGAAAGGTCACAACTCCATAAATTAGACCTACTTTTCAAAATAACGGTTAGGATATGAAATATTAATTAATGTCGACAAGAAGAATCTAAGTAATTATTTTGCTCTGAAGATTTTAGTTACAATAGAAGAAAAAATGTACATTAACTAATATCATGTCTCTTTCATCAAAAAAAAAAAAAAAAAACTAATACCATGCCCTAAAAAAATCAACCATAAACCACCAACTTAATATATAAAAAGAACCGACAGATATTTCATAATAATTCATATACTAGCGAAAGAGTTGATTTTTAACAGTACAAAAGTCAAAGATTCCACTTCCACTTCATAATTTCCACATACACCATCATCATCGATGTAAACCAAACAAGGATGCACCATATTCTTATGTTCATAATCATTCATTTTCTAGTTTTTTTTTTTTGGCTTCATTGGCTATCATTTTCATTTCGTTCATAAATTCAATTAATGTACAACATAAAAAATCATCGAAATCAAACTAGGCAAATAAAAAGAAAAATTCTACTGGAACAAGAGATTGTAGGCAGGGAGATCTTGAATCCGATGAATATCATCCAAAGAAAGCTCTCTCTCTAGCTGATTCCGAGTTGCTTGTAACACTTCCTGATAAATAATACACACAGATACATACAATTTTTAAGAACTTCTTATCAAATTTGATTGAAAAGAGAATGAAGAGATTGATTGATTAGACATACGTTGAATTCCATGTAAGAAGCGTGCATCGCAAGCCATTGAGCATCCATCATTGCAAAAGCTATGCAATATAGTACATCAAATGCTCTCTCGTCTTCTGTGATTTTATTTCGATATGGTTCTTGATTATTTTGGGGATTATCATACAGTACTAACTCTTAGAAATAAACTTATAATTATTCAGTTTAGAAGAACATATTATTATTTACCTTCTAAGAGTTTGAGGAAATTCATCCCTGGAAGACATTTTGGCTTTGCTGCACGAAAAACAAAACACAAAGTTAAAAAAAAGCTTTTAAATAGAAATTGTATGAAAAAGTCACTCTAAGAATGACAAGTTAAGTTAATATACAAAACGTCTGGCATTATATTTCATCCACTTCATAAATAAATAAGATTCCACCAGAAAAGATGTAAAAATAACCCAAAACATCCTCTGTTATCTAATGTTCTACGAAATAATGAATGTTCTATGAAATGAACATTAAGATGAAGAAGATGTTAAATCTAAAGATGAATAGTAGAATAATAGAAATCTAAGGATAGTAAATAAAATGGTAAAAAATTAAGAAACGTACGAGTATTTTGCAAATCAAGCATTTGGATCAACATGAAGGAAATGTTGATTCCGGCCACCGCAAAAGGGTACTCCCACTTTGCCCGGTCACCTCTTTGTTTCAACAATAGCCTCCGGAAACAAACCTTCATATTTTTCAATTGTATAAACACATGCTTCATATCTATGAACATGTTTTCAAGAGTAGTTTACCGGATAAGTTCTTGCAGAAAATAGCAAATTCTCTAAAGCAATAAATCCGCAACCCCTACAAACGACATTTTAAACAAAACACGATTAAGCACTATAAAATTTTCCCTTGAGATGTTTTCATAAACGTTTTAGTAGAGATCCAATCTAACCTGAAATCGGTAGATGGATTGGGACCTTGCCATCCCATTTCTTTCCATTGTTCTGATACTAAACCCGTGAGACTAACATGTGGATATGCGACCTTCCACAATGCTTTAAGTGATTCCTGCCATTAACCACACATTTATTTCAATGCTTATAGCAAAAAAAGAAGAAGATCTTTTATGTTGTTTGACCATTAAACATCTTAATGATAAGATGAAATTCACATACTTGATGATCAATACGTGTCTCGTCATAAGGTATAAGCAATCGATCTTGCAGCCTTTGAAGTCTTTCCTCCTGTGATGAGTGATTACAAATCCAAAAATGTTACAAACTACTTCTCATATCTTATATAGATATATGAAGATATATGAAGCTAGTGATTATGCTAACCTGAAGAGGAGACAAAGTGTACTCGACTGACTTGTCTTGACGTCTACTAGTGCGTGTGAAGAGCCCTCCAATCCATGATCTTGTTCCAACCATAGCCGTAGGTATAACCACCGGTTCACTAATAAACCATTTATTTACAAATGAGATGATATATAGATCTAACTAATATATAACTAACAAACCAATCACATTCATGAATATGTGTTATCATTATACCCTATGATCTCTAACAATATATACTCACTAAAACATATATTTAGCCAGTTGAGCTATTACGTGAGCGGAACTACTTGACCGGGGCCATCTCGGCTTTTTGTTGCCTTTTTCTCGCCTTTCCCACGCTTCATCCTCCTCTACCTGCACACAATTTCAGACATATGTTTGCGTTTGTTGTCTAAAATTAGCAGAACACATCATTTTAAACTCGGGAAGATCAGAAAGTTTGAGTGAACTTACTTACTTACAAGTTACGACCAAAATGGCACTCATTTATGGTAAATTGAAGATTAAAGAAAGGGGTGGAATTCACAAGAACAATGTAAATGCAAGATTGAAGTGGTGTCGTTGATTACACTAAATCCATTGAAATAATTTCATATATGAGTTTGGAGGAGGAGAAAATAATGAAGAGAAGATTACTTGGTGAAGACACGAACAAGATTGGAAGTGTTGCCTATGCTTCCTGAACTTCATGAGAGGAACACACATATTCAAAGAAAAGAAGATTAACTAATGATGCCTTTAATACTCAGAGAACAATTTTTTTTTATCACAAACCCAAAAATAAATGCATGTAAAGAAAGAATTTAGGTTTTACCCTAAATCCAAATTATTTAGTCATCAAAACAGAGATTAGTCTGGGAGAAAAAACAAAAGTTATTGATTTTGCAAAAGAATCTTGGGGGAAAAAGCCTAATTTATGCAAGTTGGATGGAAAAAAGCTCAGACTTCTCTTAACAGGATTGAGAAAAAAAAAAAAAAAGAGAAGGAAGATTTATAGAGAGTTAAGTTGATCACAGATAAGTTCTAGTGTTTTTTTGGGTTGCATACAGGTCAGAACTTAATGTTTAAAAATAGAAATATTTTTCTTGATTATTTAACACGTTTTAGCTAAACTGGACAGAATTATGGGTTGTTATACATAAATTGGTAAACCTTTTTCCTTGTAAATTCGAGTTAATTTAGAAAATGACAAGAAGATGATAAAATCAAAATATTCACTCATGCTCTATTCTCAAATATTCAACAATTTATCATCATTGAGATTTTTTCACTTAGTTAATTGGATACAAAAAGCTGTCCCTAGAAGGTGTAACTAACATAATAGCGCAATTACAGGGTACCTTTTCTTTTCTTTTGTCATTCTTTTTATGCAAAGTTAGGAACTTTACAATGCAATTACCTTCAAAACACTATTTGCTAACAAAGATAATCAACTTTTACAGTTTCACGAAGAAATCGATATGATTGATTAAAAAGAAGATGAAGGGCAAAAGGTTACCTGTTATAGACATAGGAACGGGACAATGGAGGAGGAGATGGGCTAGACACGGTGACAATGGAGGAGGAAGAGGAAAGAGAAAAAAAATAGAAGAGAAGGAAAAATAAAATAGAGGCAAAAATGGAATTCTTCATTGGAATATTTTAGAAATTGCAGAGGATGAAGAGAGTTGTGATCCATAAGTGTTTTTCTCAATTTTTGTTTTCTTTTCTCTCTCCAATCTCTCCATTGACCGTTAAGTTGCCGCCTTCTTCTCTCTTCCACCAAATTATTCTCCACACTTTTGGACCGTCCAGATTCTGTACATATCAACGGTGATCAGATCAGTTAGTTCAATAAAACAATAAAATCGAAGCCCATCTCAAGGCCCAACAAACGAGGGTTATCATACCAATATCAGAGGACTCAGTCACTCAGATGGAAGAATCCGGAACTAGTGATCTGATTGGTTGAGGGAAAGCTTAAGTCTAGAAGACACCTGTCACTAACCCAATACTGCCTTATCTTTCGTCTCCTCCCCTCTAATCGACGAATATTGAAGACACTGAAACTCTCTAGACTCTAGTACCTTCGGCTCCGTACAACAATGGCTCTCCAGGCTGCTTATTCTCTTCTTCCTTCTACCATTTCAATCCAAAAAGAGGTATGTTTTCAATGTTACTAACTAATTCATCTCTTTTTCTGATCAAATGGAGAATTGTCTCAAGAGTTTACCTCAATATGCAATGGTGATTTTGCAGGGCAAATTCAATGCTTCTCTGAAGGAGACGACTTTAACTGGTTTTTCATTTTCCAACCAACTCAGAGCCGACAAAATCTCAACCCTGTTAACCAGCAAGGTAAAGTCAATCACCCTATCAATGTTCAGTTCTCAAAACTAGAAAGATATCGAAATGTCCTGAGTTTTTTTTTTTTACTCTGTTTCGTAGCAGGAGCAGAGAAGACAAAAACCACGATTCTGTACTGGTATTCGTGCACAGGCAGTTACAGCCACGCCGACGGCGAACGAGGCCTCACCAAAGAAGACTATGAGAAAAGGCACTGCAGTGATCACTGGAGCTTCGTCTGGTTTAGGTCTAGCCACAGCAAAGGCTTTAGCTGAAACAGGGAAATGGCATGTGATCATGGCTTGTAGGAACTTTCTCAAGGCCGAGAAAGCAGCGAGATCTGTAGGAATGTCTAAGGAGGATTACACAGTGATGCATCTTGATCTTGCTTCCCTTGAAAGTGTGAGGCAGTTCGTTGATAATTTCAGGAGAACAGAACAACCCCTAGATGTTCTCGTCTGCAATGCTGCGGTTTACCAACCTACAGCTAAGGAACCTTCTTTCACTGCCGAAGGGTTTGAGCTCAGCGTTGGAACCAACCATCTTGGACATTTTCTTCTTTCAAGATTGCTTCTTGATGACCTGCAAAAATCGGATTATCCATCAAAACGTATGATCATTGTAGGATCTATAACAGGTAAATAATAGACCAGGAGAGTCCATTCCCACTAAATGTTTCCTTGTTTCAGACAATGAATGTTCTTTTCTATGTTCTTGTAGGAAATACAAACACCTTGGCTGGGAATGTGCCTCCAAAGGCAAACCTTGGCGACCTAAGAGGCTTAGCATCAGGATTGAGTGGGCAAAACAGTTCAATGATAGATGGAGGAGACTTTGATGGAGCAAAGGCTTACAAAGACAGCAAAGTCTGCAATATGCTGACAATGCAGGAGCTTCACAGACGTTACCACGAGGAGACCGGAGTCACTTTTGCTTCTCTTTACCCTGGTTGCATCGCTACAACGGGATTGTTCAGAGAACACATACCGCTGTTTCGGCTTCTCTTTCCGCCTTTTCAAAAGTATATCACCAAAGGTTATGTATCTGAAGAAGAAGCAGGGAAAAGATTAGCTCAGGTCAGAGTATAAATCCTCTCTAATAACTATAAATCTGTATAACAGAATCTTGATTGGTACTGAGGGTGTGGTTTGTGTAGGTTGTGAGTGATCCTAATCTTGGAAAGTCAGGTGTGTATTGGAGTTGGAACAATAACTCGTCTTCGTTTGAGAATCAGCTCTCTAAAGAAGCAAGTGATGCAGAGAAGGCCAAGAAACTGTGGGAAGTTAGTGAGAAACTTGTTGGTTTGGCTTGAAAAAAAGATTTAGATATATGGAAATGCATTTAGAGTGCAATCTTTTGTGACATGTGTACCATAAGTATCAATCAGACGATATATGTATTCGAGTAAATAGTCGACTTTGATAAATCTACAAACACTTACAATTGCTCTGTAGTTCTTCTTTCTTTGTCATCTCCTGATTCCACATCATTCAATTTAAACGTAAACGCACTAGCCCCACGACACAAACCCGTAACATAATTCGATTGAATTGAGTAAGTTAAGTTGGACCAACGAACTGAATCGTAAACCCGAGTAAAATTTGATGGTTTCCATCATCCGATATGAATCTTCCCGTTAGGAATCGAGAGGAACAACATTTTACATCTTCGAGATTTTCCGGATGATTGGAATGGAATACTTTAATACTGGGTTTATTTTAAACGACGTCGTTTCCAAAGTCATTTAATTAGAAAAATTGAAACGTTTTTTTTTAAACGACGTCGTTTCCAAGGTCATTTAAACAGGAAAAAAAGATAATGCGGTGAGCGTGGATCGAACACGCGACCTTCAGATCTTCAGTCTGACGCTCTCCCAACTGAGCTATCCCCGCTTGTGGTACTTAAACAAAATATTAATATATAAACCTTACGAAAAGTTAAACACTGTTAAGACATCATCAGTTCTATATCATGTGGGTCACAAAGAAAAAGTTGATGGTCCCGAGATTCCATCTTTGTGTCGTAAAATATCAAATAGATGTATTGATATGAGTAATCAATGAGTGTGTACAAGGCAATTTATTCACCAGCCAAGATCTGAAATTTTTTTAGTAACCCTAATAAATCTTTTTGGCTAAATGGAATCATCAAAATCTAGGTACATTCTGTAAGCATCTCTATCCTCCGAGTAGTAGCTTTTCACCAGACAATCTACTTGGAACCCAAGTTTTTTGTACAGATTCACCGCAGTAGTTCTCATGGGGTCGACATGAAGTGAAACACGTTGCACCTTTCTGCTTCTGCACTTGTCAATTGCCGCTCTCAACTATGCTTCTCCATGGCCTTGTCTCCTGCAATTCTCCTTCACTATATAATCCAAAACAACAGAAGAAAGTAAACTTGAGATACATTCTTCTTCCTGATGTTTTAGCTCTTAGCTAGTCTGATAAGAAGCATTCTCATATGTGTTCTTGACTTCTTGGCTATTTTCATTGATCTTTAAGCATGCAAACACAAAGCTAGAACAATGTAAGGGCTTTGTCTAGTCAGATATTGATAACTCTTGAATTTGCCAGAATAATTGGTTCCTTGATTATATATATATATATATATACTCTACCGGTTAATTTATCAAATGGTTTCAACCAGATCACAGTAAAAGTTTGGTAAGTAATTCTTCAAAAGTTTTTATCTGAAGCGTTTTCTCACTGCGTAATTTCATCGAACAGTTGGTGGACGTATGTCTATACCTGCGAGCTTGGTGATGGAAGCGGAAAGCGACGATGGCCAAGAATACATAGCATAGCCCAGAGTTTCTCCGTCGGCGGCCACGTATAGCAAACCGGCGTTTCCCTTGCGCAGCTCTCCGTCGAAAGTTTGAGCGAGCGATTCGTGTTTAGGGAACGTTTTCTTCTCCAACTTGACGATATCTTCCACAACTTTGGTCCAATTGGTCGACCCTCTAATAAGCTCCAACACGACTCCATTCTCCATTTCTCGTTATTTTCGCAAGGGGTGAAGGGAAAAGGTATCGCCTTTGATGATGGTGCGTACTGCGTAGTGACGGCGGCGACTTTGAAAACTATTTGAAATTATGAAATGACCCACAAGTTTAGTTCTGTGACAATTTAGTCCCTAGAAACAGAACTGAATAAAAAGCAGCACTTGAAAAGCAGAGCAACCAAACTATTTGATCCGATCAAGCCATTGACTTAAATCGCAATAAGAAAGAAAAAGTCTGAATGTGCGTACCAATCAACAACGATGTATTAACAAAAATCGAATTCCAACAAAACGCAGGGTTTTCTAGCATTTGGGCCACAAGTAACGCATTCCCAGCTTCAGCAGCCATATACAAAGGTCAAAGGGTATATTAGATGAGCCAACTTGATTTAAACTAGCCCTTGACTTGAGCCTTGAGACATAGAAGAATGTCAATGAACATAGATATCATATAATTGGTGAGTTATGCCTGCATCATCTTTGGACTTAAACAATCTCGCCGACTAAAAAATAATAACTTTCTGAGGCCCAGGTGCCAAAAGAGGATCATGAGGCATTAATTTTAGAGCTCGTGGTGTATCAACACATATAAAGCCATCCATGTCAGTCGCTGCAATGTAAAAAGCAAATATAAATCATTCCTAAAGCCCTATGCGGTTATCAGATAGGGAAGATATCAAAATCTAAAGAATGAACTGGCGGAAACTGGAGTTTAAATCCATACATTCATCAGCTGCATCAAGAGCTGTAAAGCCCAAATTGACCCTTTTATCCCTTGTAAGTGTATGCACAATCCTGGGGGTACCAGAACATTGTACCCAAATGTACTTTATGATCGTTGTGATTTATAAGGTCTGCACGCATTTTAATGAGAATATATCGTTAAATGTATATAATTGTATATTTTCCATTTTCTATTTGGGGTTGCCTTTCTTGTCCGTCAAGGTAAAACCCTAGTCGTGTCTTTGTATATATATGAGGCCACTTGGTCAAGAGCAATACACAGAAAATTCAATCGATTCTTTAAGTTTATCACATTTCGTATTTGAAAACTTATTTTTTGGCACATTCAGCTGTAATGTGAAGGACATTTTGACCTTGTCGGATACCTGGCAGAGCACCTAAGTAACCTAAATTTCTGGTTTTGATTGCAGCCTGCACAACTGATTCCCTTGGAAGCGAACAGCAGGGTTTTCTAGCATTTGGGCCACAAAGTAACACATTACCAGCTTTAGCGGCCATATACGTAGTGGCATTTCAAGGTAAATTTAGGATAAGAGAGAAGGTTAAAAATGTCAGAATTACAGTTGCCTACATGATTCCGATTTCACCCTACCAATGAAGAGCTCCTCATGCATTATCTCTGCCGCAAATGTGCCTCGCATTCCTTCGCCGCTCAGGTCACTGGAAAGTTTCCGGAGCTGATAGACCGATTGGAGTTCCTAAACCGGTCGGAAATAACAAAGTTCTGGTTTCCGAAGTGAATTGAGGTAGGCATGGCTCTGTATTACTCGACGGGAGATTTATATACGTGTCACTACGTACGCCATCACCAAAAAATCATTAATGAAGAAGTGAAAAGTGAAATGGCAGCAAAGATGATGAAGACCATGCTTAGAACGAGTCAACAACTCAGCGAGTCGTGACAGAGCAGAAACTTTATGAACGCCGCCCATGGCATTTTATTGTAATTGTCTATGTTTGCCAACCAAATCAAGATCCGGTTTAGCTGATCTAAATCGAACCAAATGTAAAAATCGGTCCAATTTCAATTTTCATACTTAAAACTTAAAACTAGAATGTTTAATCAAAGATAAATCAAACCGGTCAAAACCACTAAATACAATATACAAATATTTTCTAGTTGTTGTCTTCTAGACAAAAATCTGCATACCTTTATCTTAAATTGCGGTGTAAATCTTCTCGAAAATATTTTCCTTATAATAGTCTTGGGAAAAAGAAGAGGACAGTTGCACATAATTGATGGTGAGGATGGAACTTTCATTATCCGAGTGGATCATGAATCCAGAAGCAGAGGTGATAAAGTTAAAACAAGTTTCACGCATCACTCGTTTGTCGTCAATCTTGTTGTGGTGGTGGAGAGATGAAATTGTGCTTCTCATCATAGAAGATCTGCATAATCTTATTACCAACCAAACACTCAAGCGACTCAACCAATTGAAATAGCTTGTTATGTTTCATGCCGAACGTGGTTGCAGTCCAATAGTTAGAATGTATGCCAAACAACTCGTACTTATCAGCATCATCATCAATTGATGACTAGTATGGGGTTGCAGACCAAATGTCGAAGTAGAAGCATGATGTCGTTTCCTTTACCAACTTCACGAGGCGTTTTGGAGTTATCCTGAATGTTAAAAATCATTGTTTTAAAGTTAATATCAAAAGAAAAAAAATATTGTTTATCGATAGTGGTTTCATAATAAAAAAAATTTAATAGAAAAGGTCAATGATCAGCGAGAGCTTTAATATCTTGTTGTTTCTATTTATCTTGATCGTGAGTAATCCTTCAATTATATGAACAACAATTTTGTTCATATTGACGAGTAGTTTCGTATCTAGAGGTTGAAGAAGACGTCGATATGATGAGAACGTAATAGAGTTAATAATCAATTTCTTAATTTGTTTAATTATAATTTTAAACGTAATAGAGTTAATATTAATCAATTTCTTAATTTTTTAATTTGTTTATTTGTTTAATTGTAATTCTATTCTACTCAAAGTGTCTTCTTCATTATCCAAAAACGCTTTTTCCGCTCGCACCTATTAAAAAATAATCAGTTCAATGAAAATACCTAAGCACTTACAACGATGTTCTAGCCTATAAATTATTATTTCAGGGCCATTAATGGGCCTTGAGGTATTGTCTTATTTATACGCTTTTTGGAATATTCTATTCAAGCGTCTCTGCGCCACGCTGGCATAAACGCTCCATGTGATGTAAGATGTAAGTCATGTTTTTCCATTCCACCGAACAAAAAACCTTCTAAATCAAATTAAGATCGGTTTAGCCGATCCAAATCGAACCGAATGTAAAAATCGGTCCAATTTAGAAATACCAACAAATGAACAAAATGTAAAAACCGGCCCAATTTCAATTTTCATACTTCAAACACCCATAAGAAAGGTCGTAGCTGCTACAATTGTTGCACACACCATAATAAAAATCACATAAATTTTCATCATAAACTCGATTTCTGAAAATATGAGACATTATATTATTATACAGGTCTAGATGAACAGTGATGAGTGGGGAGTAGATAGGTAAAAGTTTAGATGCAGATACAGAGAAAAAGAGAGACCTTTAACAGTGACTACTACTTCATTGCAAGAACTTATCAATGCTCGCTGCTAATGTGGCTTTAGGCACTGCACCGATGATTGCATCTTTCTTTTCACCCTTAACAAAGATCATGATGGTTGGTATGCTTCTAACACCATACTGGCTCGGGGTTGTAGGAGAATCATCAGTGTTTAGTTTGTAGAACTTGATCTTCCCTGCGTACTGTTGTGCTAGTTCATTCACAATGGGATCAATCATTTTGCAGGGTCCACACCATGGTGCCCAAAAGTCCACAAAAACAGGCTCTTCAGCCTTGAGAACTAGAGACTCCCATGTTGAATCGTTGACCACTGGAACTGCATGGATCAAATAGCAAAACCAACATTAATGCTTCACTATGGTTTTAGAATTATGTATGAATGAAGGGATAACAAAACAGTGTTTACATAATGATCACACAAGTGGTTTGTGATTCAGACTCCGCAATCCTAAAGGATAATGTTTTGTGTTTTAACCAGAAACCAATGGACAAATTGTTTCACGTTCTTCAATACATCCTTAATAGTAATCTCACGAAACTGATCAGCCATGATAATGACATACTTGCAAAGATCTTAGAAAAGCCAGCTTGAGATTAGAAATCATAGTTATACTAGCATAAGCTACTTTCATTAGAAGTAATTACTTAAATTGCTTTCCATATAGTTCCATTTTCTATCTGCCCTAAACATGAAAAAATTGTATCTGCTCTCTCATTAACCAAAACAATCAAATCCACATTTTCTTGTCACAGTGTATGTGACATCCAACAAACAAACATCTCAGTTGCTATAGATGCTTCTAGAATTCCAATATAGATCCTAATATGACAGAGAGATAATTTCTAGTTTTCTTCCAAGTTGGAAACTTTTCGACCTCGAGCAGCCAAAAAACCACACAGATTACTTAAAAGGATTATCACAGACTTAACTAATCATCGAGATAAGGGGACGAGAACATACTCCCAGTAGCAGTTTCCTGAGCTTCACAGATAACACCTCGTCGTAATCGAGAAACCCTAGAATTCTTCGAAAGTGAAGATAGAGAGACACGAGTCCTCAATCCTCTCGATTCCGGTAACACAGAGAACATCGGTCGAGTAGAGAAAGAACCCGTCGGTGAGGATGCGATTCTCATCTCTGACCGGAGAGAAATCGGTGGACGAGAACTACATGTGAAAGCAGCCATTGTGGGGGAGAAGCAAGCAACACAGATTTTCAGATTTTGATGTAATAATATCCAGAAAATAAATAAATACGAAAAGGATATTGAAAATGGGAGATAGAAGGAGAACTTGAGAGTAGACAGAATTTGATCATCTTTTAAATACGGTTAGAGCTAATATTATAAAATTAAGACAGTTAAAGCTATAAGCCCATTGGATCTTAGTTTCATTAAAGCCCATATTATTCAAATTAAGCGTTTTTTTAATTCCTCGGTAGAACCCAAAGCTAATACGATGCGTTTTACCGTCGGAGCATCCGCACTCGATTTCTCTCCGTCTCTACTCTTTCACTGCCGTAAACTCGGACCTATTGGCCGGAGATTGACTATGAGTTCCGTGAATTCGCGTTCTCAGACGAGGGAATCCGGCGATGTTGATGACGGATTCGTCACAGTAGAGGAGTGGCGGAGATGGGGCCCGGTGTCTCCATTTCCAGCTGCGGTCAAACAGATTGTGGATGATTTGAAGGTTCTGGAATGTAAATTGGATTCGCCGATAGAGTTTGGTGGGAATGGTGGCAAGTTACAGGTAAATGGCGATGACTATGAATGAAACATCATTGCTTGCTTCCGTTGAATCGTTTTAAGCTAAGATTGTTTAGTACTTACATTCTTAATTTCTGTGGATCTTTCTATATATTGGAGAGCTATGAATGAGAGTTTATGATTCTGTATTTAAGTTAAATAGTTGATATAAAAGCGTTTTGATTTGAGCTATGGCTACGGAATTGTTGATCCTGAACTTTTGCTGTCCTGTTTATTGATGATTCTTCTTGTTGTGTATAATGCCACTGGTTTCTTCCTCAGAATATGATGATTGAGTTGATCTTTGAGCTCTTAAATTAAACGTTAGTGAGGTTATGATACTTCTTCTTCTGTGCAACAATTACAGGGACCGTTTGGTGCATTTGAAGATAAGAAACATAGGGCTACATATGAAGCATTAGATGACCCAGAGAAAAAGTTCCGGTTTTTTTCTGCTCGGCAAATTGCTTGTCGGCTGCTTGGGAGCAGGGGTTATTTATGCCAGAAGGTACTACAGTACTGTTTCTTGAATTCCTGTATTTGCCAAGTCGCCATGAATAAGAGCTCAATACCTAAGAGACTACACATTTTCTAAATTTGCAGTGTTGGCTTGCTATGGAGGATTGCATGTGTTCAAATGTCAAGCCATGTGGTTTATGGAAACAGATACGTTTTTGGCTCTATATGCATCCTAGGGTTGGTATTGCATCCACTAGTCTTCGCTATTCCAGTTGAGGTTGTACGCCAATTGATATGCTGTTTAGCTGTTGGCAGGATTTTCTACGCCAGAACAACACGGGGAAGTTATTATGGCAGATATTTGGCGTCCAATCTGCTACACTCTGCATATTTGGAATAGCTGAAGACAAAGAGATCATGTGGAATGAATTCAAGCGTGCAGGTGTTTGATTCATCTAGTCTTACATCCCTCCACTGCAAGTGCAGGTGTTTGATTCATCTATTGCTTTTGCTAAAAAGTCTTGCCTTTTTGTTCTGATGAATGCTCAGGAAAAAGCCAAGTTTGTTGCCTCTATCCCAACCAGAACTCGGAAGTAACTTTCTCGGTTGAAGATGCTTTTCGTAGTTCGGCTTCGGAGAATGATGGATCATTCATGGTAAAGATTGCAATATTATGAGTAAAGTTTCTCTGTTCTTCTATATTACGCTTATGTCAAATTGAAAAATCCTTAGATTAGGCTGTGTAAGGATTTAGACTGAAAAGATTTAAAACTCTACACTTTCTATGTTCCCCAGACAGATGAGGATAAAACTATGCATTTTATTCTGCTTGATGGCACGTGGAACAATTCTGCTGCAATGCTCAAGCGTTTAAAGGTATAGGCTTTGCAATTGACCATACCTCACATGGATTCCATCTTTTTCTTTCTCTAAAGGACTTGCTTAACGTAATTGATGCTTAAACTCTAAACTCATATGTAGGATCATGCAAAGTCAGTATGGGGAGACGAAGATCTTCCTTGCATATCTCTTGCAACTGGTGCATCAGCAATGCACAAACTCCGGTAAAAACAGTCTCACACCTCTATCTTACTTATGTTACTGGTCCAAATCTCTCTCTGCCATAAAAATGCTCTCCTTCTACATTTGATCTTTGACTTGCAGGCCTCAACCATCATGGGACCGGACTTGCACGGCTGCAGCAGCAATTGGACTCCTATCCGAGCTTAGTCTTCTCCCACAGTTAAGCAGCTACGGGTTAGACAAAGAAGCTGATGCAGTTGAAGAAGCTTTGGTTATACTACTGGACTCACTAACAGGACGTCGCTTAAGAATGGGCAGGTCCATAACTCGTAAAAGCAGAAACACAATCAGCATTTGCTAACAACAGAACCAGTTTCTGGACACAATGATATAATGAACGGATCATCGGTGAGATCAAATGAAGCAAAGAGATAGATTTCTGGCTGAGATTTTATTACATCAGATAGAAAGCAAACAGCAAAAGTTTTGTAACCTTTTAAAACCATTTTCTGTAGTTGGGTTTTATATAATGTAGCCTCACAAGTATTAGGACGACAAACTAAATACGATCGAACCCGGGATAATGTTTTCTTTGCATAAAGTTAAAATTAATACGTGATTTTGTGATATGTGTATACAAACTGTAGGCCCATTAAAGAGAAGCCCATTGTGAACCCTATATATATATTTGCGGCGTTGGTATTTGATTTTCTTTCTCAACCCTAGTCAATATCGAGATCCAACAAACTCTGCTGATATTGATTTTCTTTAGGTTTAAAGTCTTGAATGATGGATCTGATTCTGCCTGTGGGTGCACTACCGGTCTTTTGGAACATAAATAAGTGTCCGGTTAGCGATGACTGTGATGCTCATCGGGTGGATAAAACGGTTTTTGAGCAAGTTAGGCTACTCTTGTCCTATCGCCATCACTGCCGTTGGCCAACTATCAAAGGTCCCTGATAACATTCTTGAAGCGGTCTCTTCCAGTGGAATATCTCTTTATGACGCCCCCTACGGCTAGTATCTTGTCATCCTTATTCTTTGCCATTTCTAATGGGATTATTAGAGAGTCTCAATTCTTAAGTTTCTGAAACAGGTCGCAAAGACATTGCTAACCTTATCTGCATCTATTATGCTCGCAATCCACCTCCAACTAAAATTATGCTCATATCCCCTCCACAAAGTTTAGCTACTCTTTGTAGCTGGGAGGGACGCAACATTATTTTCCCGTTTCCATCTGCTTGTACTAAAGCTGATGCAAGGATCCTCTGGCAAAAATTACTTGGCAGGTGTGTGTTTGTCCTCATCTCTCACAGTCTTATTGAATTCTTGTTGCTCTACAAGCTACTGTTTTTTTTTACACAGATCCAGAGGATGATAAGTGCAGCGAAACGGGTGAACCTGCCATCTGGGTTTGCGGTGTGTGTAATAAGCTTGCTGGCCGAGGCTTTGAGAATTTCATCACGCATCTCTTTTCTCGAGAACATAAACTGGAGGTAAGTAATTAAGCATCCTAGCCAAGCCTTTTTCATTGTCTAACTATTTTTGAGTCAAACAAGCGTAGTTTCCCTTTCTCACTTATAGTTTTGTTTGCCTAAATTTGACCCCTATCTTATGTTTTTCCACTGGATGTGCATTTGGTTTCCAAGCAGCTTTTCTTGGACGAACAAGAGAAGGCGGGCATTTTTCTACTATTATGGTGTGTGAATAAGCAACCAAAGGCCTGTTTTAATATCTGAAAACGTTGAGATTTCTAATTCTGGGGTTTTCTTTATGAAACTTAAACATGTTAGTCTTCTGAGGACGACTTGAAGCGCCCGAAGAGAGGACGTGAAGAAGAAGATGTCTACATGGCCCGGCGTGTTGTTCTTCTCTAAGGCTTTTCGTATGCTGAATGGTTTGTTCTACTTCTAGCGCCAAATGTTGGCTTAACTTATAACTTATGCTTATTTCTTAAGTCTCGGTTTTTTTTTTTTTTTTTTTTTTTGGAGATCGGACATAGTAACCGGATAGTATGTTTCAAACCATATGATCAATAATGTGACAGCGAAGTTTTTATCTTACCGGTGATAAAGTGGCACAGTCAAAAACATTAATAGTAAATGCCGGCTTATTACTCTTTCTACATTCGTAAAACATGTTTTAAAATTGTTTTTGCAGGGTAATAAATTCAGCAACAATATTGTTATATAACACAACATGTATGTGTAGAAGTTGTCTACAGACAAAAGCCGGAGGGTTCACCTAAATAGGACAACGCCTCACTTCCAAACAAAATTTTTGCCCCTTTTATGATGTCATCAAATGAATAATTATCCTTTTAAAAATTAATCTATAATATTAACTTGAAAAAATGTCCATAGTTTCACTAGGAATTTTTTTTCATGTTTACTTTATTCGAATTTAATTTTTCATTTGCTTTATAAACCTAATTAAACAAAAATAAATCTTGCATGACCGGCGGAGACAGTTGAAAAAAACCCAACCAACCCATCCACCACTTGAATATCATATTCATTTTACTTTGGTTTATATTTCGTGACTTTGTTTTCTTACATTGTCTTTCTCTCTTCCATAGTTTAATTTCACAATTTAAATTTTAAACTCTCTAGAGATCCCAACAAAAACAAAAGCTAAACTGATGGTGAAATTAACACAGAGATTGGGCGGTTTGGTACTGCGATTTGCGGCATTTTGTGCTGCATTAGGAGCGGTTATCGCAATGATCACCAGCCGTGAAAGATCTTCCTTCTTTGTCCTCTCCCTAGTAGCTAAGTATAGCGATTTGGCCGCGTTTAAGTAAGTTTGATTAATTAAATGTTTCTATTTTGTGTGTTTAATTAGGATTTAGAGAAGTATATATATATGTATTGTAACGATATGTTATGCATTCATGTGTGTATATGACAGGTACTTCGTGATCGCAAACGCGATTGTGACCGTCTATAGCTTTCTCGTTCTGTTTCTTCCGAAGGAGAGTTTATTATGGAAGTTCGTAGTTGTCTTAGACTTGGTAATTAATTATACAACCTCTATACTTTCTTTTTTACCTAATGCTATTAAAAATACATTTAGGAGTGTCACCAAAGAAATTATATTAAAGGAATGTTCATTCCTCTTTCCGGTTTTAATCGTTTTTCTATTTAGTTTTTAATTTTTGATTACGATTTGTTATTGTTCTTGTTTTGTTATATTTAATAAAAATGAAGCCAAATCTTTTTTTTTATTTTTCTTCATTTTGTTTTGTTTTGTTTAAATTGGATTTTATTATGAAATTTTGATTCGTTACGATATGGTTTAATTCAAATAGACATTTCTAATTTTCCAATAGCATCGCGTAAGTTGTAACTAGTAGTGGGTAATCGTACATGCTACTAAATTCGAAAATATGTGTTTACTCAGTTTTAATTCTTAATGTGAAATTAATCGTAATTAAAGATGGTGACGATGCTGCTGACGTCAAGCTTATCAGCGGCGGTGGCGGTAGCACAGGTGGGGAAGAGAGGAAACGCAAATGCAGGGTGGTTGCCAATATGCGGCCAAGTGCCGAGATTCTGCGATCAGATAACCGGAGCTTTAATCGCCGGTTTAGTCGCATTGGTTCTCTACGTCTTTTTGCTCATCTTCTCTATCCATTATGTTGTCGATCCTTTTCTTCTTCGAAAATCTTGAATCAAATAATATAACTTCCAAGCCTAAATATTATCATAGTAAAGTATAGTGTAACCACAAATTTGTATTTTCTCATTATTATTTACATAACCTAAACTTTTCACCCAAAAAAACGAATAAATGGAAAAATAAAAGTTGAGTGGCGCTAATGCGATGGCACTAAAGTAATAATCATGGTTTGGAGGGTTATATTTTTTTGCGTCGAAGGTATTGATCTTTATCGTATTCTTCTATACAACGCGATTCAAGAAAATAAAATATATAAAAAAAGAAGTATTCTGCAACACTTTTGTGAGGATTTTAGGGCTTCTTAGATCTGGCTACCAAAGCAAGCTAGCCTGATATGACTGAAGGAGAAACACCGAGAACGAGACGACGGAATCTATAAATGTACTTGTTAGCACTTGATATATGTTCCGATGTTCGTGTATAATCTCATCGTTTTCTTTTGATATTATATATTGGCAATGGTTTTTAGTATTTGCTCATCAAAAGAATTATTAGTGGATAAGAGGGCTTCTAGTTACTAATCATTTTACATGCCCAAGCATACTGTAATTTAAAAAGGTTTTTGGAAACCTACCTATATATCTAATTAACAAAAAGAAAGAAGACAGCTTCATTATGATAATGCTCGTTTCCATCATATTAAGGCAGAGTTGGATAGTCTAAATGGTTGGTTCTTGTGAAGATCATAGAATAAGGTAAAGGTGGGATATATAAGATCGATGTTTTGGTTCACTGCGAAGATCATAAACTAAGACTTGTGCAACTAAAAGCTGAAATAGATCAACACTTACAACACAACCAAAGTAATGTCTGATAAAAAGGCCAACATAATTCATATTCACTCCCATAACTATTTATGCCCTAGATCAGATAACTTGTTTCTAAATTATATCTACCAATTAAAAATATATATATAACTAGCACAGAAGAAGTAATATGATCCCTAGAATATGTATGGAGCCTTTGATACATATGGACATTTATGTAAACAGAGGCGTGACTATGTGTAGAAAAATAAGGCATTTGCCAAGGGCTTCCAAATTTTAAGCATATTTTAGGGCCCCAAATAATGCTATTTTCTTAGTTAACATTATTTTAATCTATAAAAATAAGGCATTTTTATTTTTTAGTTAATATATTAGTAAAATATATATTTTAATGCTATTTTTAGTTAAAATTATATTTCACATATACAAAATAGTATTAAATATTTATAATATTTTAAAAAGTATTTAAAATTTAGTATTTTATAGATTAAAATAATGTTAACTAAGAAAATAAATTATAAAAACAGCTTAAGAAAATAGTATACACTTATTCATATATTGTGAAATAGTATACAATTATTCATACAATTGTATTTTTATAGTATAAGATTATAATTATATTTTTATAGTTTAAAAAATAGTATACAATTATTTATAAATTATGAAATAGTATTAATTTTCTCTAATTTAGTCTAAAACAGCATGTAAAATTTTAGTTATACATATTTTATTTTGAAAATATATAAAACAATTTATTTTTTTTGCCTTACGCCTCTAAAACTCTAGGCACGGCTCAGAGTAACTTATGGAGCCTCTGGTGCGTAGTACCACCTTAACAAACGTTGGCGTGTATGATACAACTTATTCAGCTTTTTCATTAAATAAACAAAAAATATTACACAGTCAAATTTTATTATTAAAAAAAAAAGCATACTTTATTACACAATCGGTTTTGTCACACTGTAAGATTAATTAATCCCGAGGAAAAAGGAAACGCGAGGGCAATATTGTATAAAGGCACGTAAAGAGGGGTGTAAAAGTATTATTAGTTGTGTTGAAGATGTACCATCGTCTTTTTTAACTTGTCCGAGTCTTTTAGAATTCTTCTAGGGTTTACTTGAAAAATGGATCCCAAATCCAGTGATGACGATACGGTTGAAGAAGCCTACACAGATCCCAAATCCAGTGATGACGATACGGTTGAAGAAGCCTACACAGAGCTAGAGACGGCGAAAATCAGGAGGATGTTCTTTGAATATGGTTTAATAATTCTAGGGAAAAAGATACCCGAGATTTCCCCTACGCCGGATGCTTCTGCAAGAGAGGAGAAAGACGTGGGGGAAGAAGAAAAGGAGGAAGAGGAAGAGGAAGAGGAAGAGGAAGAGAAGGAAGAGGAAGAGGGGGATAAGGACAGCTGCGAAAGCGATCAAGAATGGGATGTGGATAGTTTCGAAGATGCTGAATTCCATTCGGAAGATGAGGAAGATGAGGACTGGTGTCGATACTTGCGCCAATGTTACAAAAGCGAGGTATGATGCAAATCTTCTAAATCAATAATATTTCAGATACGGCACTAAAGATAGACTCATATTCGTCCTTGGATCTTCATTGTTACTCAGGGGTTCGATGTGGGGCTAGATTACCTTCCGACAAAGCCGGGTCGGATTTACTGTGGATTTCATCCTCTCAGGCTTGATGCATACTTCAGTCCACCCAACATTACAGGACGTGAGTACATGGAAGACATGGCCAAAGTTGTCATCGATAAATACAACGAATCAAAGGCTAGTACTTTCTCTTCACTTTTGCTAGCCAATATATCTCTCTCTCTCTTTTTTCTTACTTACTTAGTCTTCTTCTTTATGTATATATATAGGAGAAGAATTTGGTACTGGACCATATTGTGAGGACCGTTGTGATATTGGGCGGTGGTGTCAAAGCTTACATAACGTTCATGGCTAAAGAATCTCCAGAGGGAGAGCTCGTCGAGTATCAAGGCAAAGCTGAATGGAAAGTGTGGCAGAGAAACGTTCATCCTATCCTCTGTAGACCAGCCTCTCAGCAGAGAAAGAGAGGTACTATCACATCTATATACGTATTTTACTCTCTACTTTGACTTTTTTCTTATATCAAATTGGTATATATGTGCCACGAACATCATCATCATACTCGCCTCTGCCTCTTGAAATAGTTTGGAACTTTGTTATTTTATACATCTCTATATAATCTCTGTCTGCGTTTCTTTTATGTTCCATTGTTATCTACGCAAAGGGGCAATATATGGGTATAAAAGGGGACATTTGTTACTACCATCTGATTCACTTTAAATGATGTGTTTTGTTTTTACTGATTGCAGGTTGATGATGTCCAAGCTTGCTTTTGCCATGATTAAGACACCGAGTTTGTAGTCGTAAACCTTATTTATGCTTTTGTACTGGATTAGCAACTTTTTAAAGACCTCTCTAAGACCTCTTATTGTTGTTGAATTCTACTCAACCAAACCAAACTAGTTGGTTTATCTATCCTTGAAACTCGTTAATCCACTTAATTTTTCAGTTTTAATATGTTTCTTTTTCTCAAGAATATATTTGCACGCACAAGCCAGTGGATGATCATAAATTTGCAATCGTAGATACTTTATGTAATTACCAGTTCAGTAAGATCACTAACCTGGCCTAAAATATCTCCCTGTTGCATTGATCTGTTAAAAGAAAAGTCACCAACGGCTCCTTATTCATCTATCACTGTAAATTCCTAAATTTACGTTGAGGAGCAAAAGCTCTCTGATATTGAACAGAGATCAAAATCCACAAACACTATTATGGATTTTATAGTGGGTCACAATGACTATTCGGCCTGAGCGCTAATTTGACAGGAGAAAATAACCGAGTGATTTTGGATTTTGGTCACAAGCAATTTATTGGTTCGGGTCAGATTTTCGGTACGGGTTTATCCAAAAAAAAAACTGAACTTGAATCAATTTTCGATTCGGTTTACTGGTTTACTAAGTGCGATTACGGGTTTATCCAAACCAAACAAATAACCTGAAATCGAATCTAACACTTTCTTTCTTTCTCGTTTGGATTTCGTTTTCCATGGGTTCACTGGGTACGACGGATACGGTTTTAACCATGAACCTTACTCAGCAATGGATAGCAAACAATTGCTTCCGAAATCTAACAACTTGACACGATTTTAAGAATATTAATAAGGGATGATTATGTTTCAGGAACATCTCTATTTTATATGATCATCATAAAATATACATTGTTACAATAGCAAGATGTGATAAACAAGCAGCAAAAAGACCAAAGTTTCTTCATATAAATCGTTACATTTCCATGAACCAAAAAAAAAAAGCAAAATCAAAAACCCTAAATTTAATCAAAATCCTTTCTAATAAGAATAAAATAACCTAAAACAGCACAAATCGCAGCAACAGCATTGCCTTCTTTCAAAAGAACCTTAAACACAAATCCAAACACTTCTCTTGTAATCTTACGAGCTTCAACAACCAAAACTCTTCTCGATTTCCCAAAAAACGCAAGCAACACAACCACCGCTATCCATATCACCATAACCGCGGGAACCGCAACCGCCGCGGCCGCCACCATCGACATGGCTCCAAACACAGCTCCTAACACAACTGAGGCGTAAACCGCCGGTAATCGTGACGGCGATAGCGATGAAGTGTACTGGAGCTCGTACCAGTTAAGTACAGATCTTAAGAAGTTCCATGATGTAGACAATAGAATAGCGTAGACAGCGACAAAGAGACAGACCCATGTCCGTCTCTTGCTCATGATCTGCATAAAGATAAGGTACGATCTTGGAGGAGATAAGGAAGATGAACTTGATGCTCTTGGAGAATCTGAAGGATCCACCATTGGGAGATCTGATTGATAATTTTTTGTTTCTCTTCGATTGGAATTGAAATCTCCGTGATTTGGGATTTGTCCGTAGCTGAAGAAAGAAAAATGGGTGAAAGTCTTCAGATTTGGGGGAAATAGATTAGTCCACGTGAGTCCCACTCTCACATCAAAGCGCGTGTTTTGCACTCATCATTTTCGAGGCTTGTAGTGGATGACACGCGCTTAAATGACGTTTATTTATTGATATTCCCCAAGAAACCAGACATGGAAACTGGGAACGAATGAATTATACATGGAAACTGCGTGATCTGTGATCACATAAGTATATAATTTCCATTAATATCCGAATTTTGCTTCCGTTCTTCGTTTATTTTGCAATCTCTGTTTATAACTTTATACCATTTTTATTTATTTTTTATTTTAATAAATCCAAAATCTTTTAGTTTAGTCCAATAGAACAAACAAACAAACAAATGCGATTTGTCTTTCTTTTTCTTTTTTGCCTTCTTTTAATGCTTACTGTTAGCCAACTAGATAATAAAAAAAGTCATCTAAGTATCTAAACTTTAATGATAATTTTTTTATTTTAAATTTAGAGAATTCATTTTCCTCGTTATCTTTTCGTGCTTATTTGGTCTTCGAAGATTTAAAACAACGGACCGAAACTACTTGAGGTTTGCCGCTCAGGCTATGGCAGTATGGCCTATGGCCTCCTAAAGCTATTATATATTTTGGATATAGAAGTTAATATTATTGCGTCTAGCCATCAAATGAGATTCTCTAATCAGATATTTAAAACTGGAAATGGATATGGTATTTGGTAAACCATCTTCCAAGTAATTCGAAATATGGAAATTACTATATAACATTCACTTGGCAAATGACACGATTTACATTAGTAACGATCAAAAGACTTCGTACGTAAATTATTCTCTACAGAAGCCCCGTTAAGGTCAAAAGGCTTTTGTTTTATTTTTAAGTTGACAAAACTCTGAAAAAATCTTGTCATTTCTTCAATTTGTAGTCTTGTGTTGATCATATCTATCTTAAAGTGTTTTAGGGGTTTAGGCAAATTTATTTTTCTAGAGCTTTTTAACAAAAAAATTCTTGTTTTGGGATCTTTTTCTTTGTACAATTTTTTTTTGGTATGGACCAATAATATAAATTAAAAAAAAATAATTCTAAACCTTTTTTCTTTAAATTTTTTTTTCTTTTTTACATGGTCCATGGCGTAAGGTGTTGATGTACGTTACATTGAATTAATCCTCATTGTCTAATTAGTCCCAAAACCGAAAACAGGGTCAAATTCCGGTGCGGACAACAGGGCATAGTGGCAACACCACTGGTCTAATATAGTGTCGGCATTGGCAAGTTGACCTAAAAACAATCGTATTTAATATTTTAATTTTCCATCTCAGTCAAACGATATCTTCCTATCACAAGCGTGTGATTACTTCTTCATTTAGTTTATCCGTAAATATTTTTCCTATTCTTTTTTTCTCCAAAAAATCTCATGTTCTATTTCCAATTCTAAGAATTTAAGCGGTTTAACAACGGATATAATTTGTAATAAATACAATACAATCAAATAAAGCGATTTGAATATCACACGATTTCAAATATAATTTGCTTGAATGGTCTTATCAGTTTCTTTTTAAAAATTCATCTAATTCTATCAAGTATTTAAGTTGACCAAAACAATTTCTTAAATATGCAATTATTTGAATGGTCGACATTCACATGTATTAAAACATTTTGATTAAATAATAACAACACTTATCGAACATAACAAATCCCATAAAAACCCGTCATATTTTGAAAGAGAGAATTCCATTTCCATGGATGAGGAGAGAAAGAAAGAGATGTGAAGAAAAATCTATTTACTTTTGGTTGGCGAAAGGCGGCTGAGTTATTATATATATGTGAATGTGAATGTGAATGTGAATGTGAATGTGAATGTGAATGTGAATGGATGTTTATTTTCATTTTCTTATATCGATGATGTGACTCTCTCTACGTTAGCGTTTAATTAGTCAATCTGTAACAACCAAAGATCTCACCTTTTCATATATTTTCTCTTCGCACCCTCTTCGATTCCAATTCAACTCTCACCCTAAACGTTTTTGTTTCTGAGTTTTTCCTGATTCGGTTTCTCAATTCCGGCGAAAGTTTTGAACTTTCCGGTTTGAATCACTCTGATATCTGTTTCCATCTGTTCTGGGGATTACACAGTGTGTGTGGTCTTCCGAAGAAGAAGAAGAACAACAAGAAAAAAATCAATCAAGCGTTTTCGTGAATTGGGTTTTTCGCTGAGCCGTTGAAGTTGTGTGTTTCATTAGATTTCAGATTTGTTAATTTGGAGTGGATTGTAAATTAAGTTTTTTTTCTTGTGGGTATTGATTAGTTGTGTGTATAGATTCATGTTTTAGAGCACGCGAATGGGTTGTGTAATTTCTAAGCATAGGTTTTTTAGAAGAAAGTCAACACTGAAAGAGTCTTCACCGGAGAAACGTTCCTCAGGGTTTGATTCGTCGAGGATAGATGATTGGATCCAACCGGAAGATGGGTTTGATAGTTCAGGTAGCAAGAGAGATGATGCCAAAGTTAAGTTGATTGAATCCGAAATGTTTTGTTCAAGTAAGTTTCATGATCATCAGATTGGGAAGATATTGGAGAATCCTCAGGTAGTTGGTGATATGGATCAAGCTGTTCATAATCAGGAATTAAGAAAGGTCTCTTGTGCTGTTGTAGACCCGGATTTGGAGATTGATGCAAAGGTTTTAAAACAGAAGCTTGATAGATGGAATAGCAGAGATTCCAAAGTTCGGTTGATTGAGTCAGAAAAGTTGAGTGCCAGTAGGTTTTCTGATCATCATCAGATTGACAAGGAAGCAGAGAAACTTGAGACTGTAGTTTCGGTTCGAGCGGTTCCTCGGGAACTCAAGAGGGACCCGAGCGTTGTTGGTCCAAAGGACGCAGAGCTTAAGCAAGTGCCAGCAGGATGGCCGGCTTGGCTGATCTCGGTTGCTGGTGAGGCACTAGTTAATTGGGCTCCACGCCGAGCAAATACTTTTGAAAAACTAGAGAAAGTAAGTTTTTTTTTGTTAAATCTGTTTGGTCCAAATCTTGGTTTTGTTTGATAGAACCTGTTTCTTGTTATGATGGATGTAGATTGGTCAAGGAACATATAGCAGCGTGTACAGGGCTCGTGATCTTCTTAATAACAAGATTGTTGCACTCAAGAAAGTCCGGTTTGATCTTAATGATATAGAAAGTGTCAAGTTTATGGCGAGAGAGATCATAGTTATGCGACGGCTTGATCACCCTAATGTCCTGAAATTGGAAGGATTGATCACTGCCCCTGTTTCATCTTCCCTCTACTTAGTTTTCGAGTATATGGATCATGATCTCTTAGGACTTTCTACGCTACCTGGTGTCAATTTTTCAGAGCCTCAGGTACTACTACACATCAATGTTCTACTTCCCTAATTTAGAAAGTGTAGATTTTTCTTTTCCCTTCAAAATTGGTTTCTTTTATGTTTATGTTGTTTAGGTTAAATGTTACATGAGACAACTTCTAAGTGGGCTTGAACATTGTCACAGCCGCGGTGTCCTTCACCGTGACATTAAGTGCTCAAATCTACTGATTGACAGTAAGGGAGTCTTGAAGATAGCAGACTTCGGGTTAGCGACATTTTTCGACCCTGCGAAAAGTGTTCCATTGACTAGCCATGTTGTCACTCTTTGGTACCGGCCACCAGAACTTTTGCTTGGAGCCTCTCATTATGGTGTTGGGGTTGATCTATGGAGCACAGGTTGCATCTTAGGTGAATTATATGCTGGTAAACCGATTCTACCTGGAAAAACTGAGGTATGCATATTCATGTAGATTTCATTTCCTCCCAATTCTGGTTGTATC
Source organism: Cardamine occulta (assembly GCA_028015245.1). NCBI lineage: Eukaryota > Viridiplantae > Streptophyta > Magnoliopsida > Brassicales > Brassicaceae > Cardamine > Cardamine occulta. The sequence continues at coordinate 27,145,670 of CM051364.1, read as the reverse complement.
ATGTTTGTTTTTTTCTCAAATGTAACACTTAATATTTCTAGGTAGAACAATTGCATAAAATCTTCAAGCTTTGCGGTTCACCAACAGAAAATTACTGGAAAAAACAGAAGCTGCCGTCTTCAGCTGGATTCAGAACCGCGGTTCCTTATAGACGGAAATTATCAGAGATATTTAAGGACTTTCCTACTTCTGTTCTTTCACTTTTAGAGACTTTACTGTCCATAGATCCTGATCACCGGAGCTCTGCAGAGTGTGCCCTTGAGAGTGAGGTAACAACAACTGGTTCTTGATGTTTTACTTTGTTCTTGGTTTTTTGTGATCATGGAAGCATCATCAGTAACACAACTCTGTTTTTTATCAGTTCTTCAAAACCAAGCCGTTTCCTTGCGATCCTTCTCATCTACCAAAATATCCTCCTAGTAAAGAGATTGATGCTAAAATGCGTGATGATGCGAAAAGACAGCGACCCATGAAGGCAGAGAAACAAGAAAGGCAAGACTCTCAGACAAGAAGATCACACGAGGAGAAACTTATCCCACCGATCAAAGCAAATCACCCTCAATCAATGACAATGGAGGTAAGTAACTGTAAAAAGGTCCTTACTTTTAATGTCACAATGACCATGGAGGTCTTAACCGTAAAGCAAATCACTCTTGTGGCAAATGCAGAAACCATATCTAGATTTGAAGTATAAGGAGGAAAGGAATCCTCATGGACCAGTTCCTGATTATCAAAATATACACACCAGAAACAATCAAATTCAACCTGGTGGAAGAATTTCAAACTCAGGTCCATTGATTAGCAAGAGGAACATGGCAAAGTCAACAATGTACGTGAAGGAGAATGCACCTCCTAGATACATCCCTCCAGCTAGAGCAAACCAGAAGAAACTATCAAGCTCGTTCTCCTCGAAAACATTTTTCGAACAACAAGATCAACCAGTCATGAATCAAAGAAGAAAAGATCGACGAACATACAATAGAGCTGATACAATGGATAGTATGGATAGTAGACATTTAACAACACCAATTGACCCATCTTGGGTTAGTTATTTTAATGATCTCTGTTTTGTTTTATTTTGTAGCAGTTGGACTTTTTACTTAACATTGTTATGTTTCTTTGTGTACAGTATAATCCTAGTGATAGCAAGATTTACATGTCGGGACCATTGTTGGATCAGCCAAGCAAGGTGGACCAAATGCTTGAAGAACATGACAGACAGCTTGAGGAACTCAGTAGACAAGCACAGAAGGAACAGCACACTAGGAACGACAAAGATAAACTGGCAATTCCTAAAGGATAACCAGTAATTCAAACAATGAGCTAAGTCTTTTAACTTTGAATCTACAGTAGAGCTCAGTCAGATTTTGTGATACAAAAATGGTTGTTCATAGATTGGAAAGATACAATCTGTGGATTTTAGCAATGAGTGTTTATTTAGAGTTTATATAGTCATCATAGCGTTTGTTCTGTATATACAAAATCTTCCATTTACATTTGTTTTTACTGATTTGATTGTTGTTTGTATATATGGTTTAATGGAAAATATTTAGAGTCATCATCTCGGCCATATGTAAATTAACTGAGCAATTCAGGAGACATATCTTTACAAAATATAAAAAAAACAAAACTTCTAAAAGAGAATGAAAAAGAAAATTAACTGAAGATCAGAATTCAAAGTCTTTCTCATACACATTACTGTGTCAGAAGGTGTCCTAAGATTTATCTGATTTCTCATCATTTCTCCAGTTTACGATATTTAAAGCCAAAAAAAACAATTGAATTGAAACAAAAACCGCCGTACTCTTTCTATAAGAATACAAAACCAAAACCGAAGCTAATAAACAAAAATTTTGAAATTTCAGAGAAAAGTAGGAAGCTGGTATGAATCAGAAAGAACGTAGCGAGTTAAAATTTTTATCGATCATATGAATCAAAAGATCATCACCGATCTACAACTTTCATTACATTCTACACAAAACCGATTTGAAAAACCAAATAATTCACGAAGAAAGAATCCGAAAAATTAGAGACAGAAATTTCATAAGATAGGATATGATTTGAACACTGGCGTCTTTCCTCGGCGATTACATTAAGGAGATAGATAGATATGTATAGGAGATGAACAAGAAACCCTAAACCTTAAAGCATGTTTGGTCCAGTTTTGGACATGAGTACAATTTGGGCTTCGCTTGGATAGAGTTTGGCCCATTTAAAAATGACGACAATCTGTCACTACACTGGCCCAAGCACAATTTATTTCCCTTTTCACCCTCTTGTTTAAAAACTTAAGCGCTATTACAACTTCTCGAAGAACGTCTTTTTTTTTTTCGTTTTCTCTAGCAATTAGCGATGTGGTTGTTACACACTTTCAAAGAGACCTTGAAGCCCTGTGGTAGTTTATCATCATCATCATCATCATTGTTGCGAATCTCAACGACCCAAGAATTGGAACCCCCGAGAAAACCTCCCAAATCGTCTCTCTCACAGCAGCTAAAGCGTCTAGATGAGTCATACTTCCTCTCCTCGAAGCACGAATCTAAAATCTCCGAAACTCAGGTCGAGGAGTCTAATCTTGGCGAAGATGATCACAAAAGAAACATCAAGTTTGAAGAAGAAGATGAAGACGATGAGATATCGATTGAATTCGGGAGACCGGGATTAAACCGGGCCGAATTTGACTATACCGGGCCTTATGAACCACTTTTGCTGTCATCAATCGGAGAAATTCCGATCATACAGGTTACTTTCTTAGGAAATCTTAGCTTTTTGCTTATGTTTTAATGGAAATTATTTGATTTTTTCCTTGAGAATGTGTGTGTCGTTATGATTTGGTGTAGGTACCGTCTTCAATCAACTGTAGATTGCTTGAACATCAGCGAGAAGGAGTTAAGTTTCTTTAAAATCTCTATAAAAACAACCATGGTGGGATTCTTGGCGATGACATGTGAGTTCTTCGTTGTGTTACAATAGTGTCAATATATTCAGGATAAAACAATAATCTTCCAATATAAATGTTTTCATGTAAATGGCTCTGGTTTGATTGTTCATGTGAATGTTCTTGTGCATTTGAAGCTATAGCTGTAATAGTTTGTCTGGTGGTAATGGAACTCTGATAATAAGTACTGACCCAGGGGATTAGGCAAGACCATTCAGACAATTGCCTTTCTTGCTGGAGTGTATGGAAAAGACAGTGACGCCAGTGATACGTCTATTTTACAATCCGAAAAGGGTCCTGTACTGATCATCTGTCCATCGTCGGTTATCAACAACTGGGAGAGTGAGTTTTCTCGATGGGCGAGCTTCTTCAAGGTTTCTGTGTACCACGGAGCAAGGCGTGATATGATCCTGGAGAAACTCAATGCACGGGGTGTTGAGGTACTTGTGACCAGCTTTGATACTTTTAGAATCCAAGGCCCTGTTTTGTCTGGGATTAATTGGGAGATAGTGGTTGCTGATGAGGCACACCGGTTAAAGAATGAAAAATCGAAACTTTATGAGGCGTGCCTTGAGATCAAGACAAAGAAAAGGATCGGTCTTACGGGTACAGTGATGCAGAACAAGATTAGTGAGCTATTCAACCTTTTTGATTGGGTAGCGCCGGGATCACTAGGCACACGTGAGCATTTCCGAGAATTCTATGATGAACCTCTTAAGCAAGGGCAGAGAGTGACTGCCCCAGAAAGATTTGTCCAGATCGCAGATCAGAGGAAACAGCATTTGGTCAATCTTCTGCGTAAGTATATGTTGAGGAGGACAAAGGCGGAAACCATTGGGCATCTGATGATGGGGAAAGAAGATAATGTAGTATTCTGTCAAATGAGCCAATTGCAGAAACGGGTGTATCAAAGAATGGTGCAACTCCCTGAAGTTCAGTGCCTTGTAAATAAGGACAATCCATGCGCTTGTGGAAGCCCCCTTAAGCAATCAGAGTGCTGCAGAAGGATTATTCCTGATGGAACTCTCTGGAGTTACCTTCATCGAGACAACCCCGACGGTTGTGATTCTTGTCCTTTCTGCTTGGTGCTTCCATGCCTTGTGAAACTTCAGCAGATAAGCAATCATCTGGAGCTTATTAAACCGAACCCAAAAGATGACCCAGAGAAACAGCAGAAGGACGCAGAGTTTGTTACTACAGTGTTTGGGCCGGATATTGATCTAGTGGGAGGTGTTTCTGCAAGTGAGAGCTTCATGGACCTTAGTGATGTTAAACATTGTGGGAAAATGAGAGCTTTGGAAAAGTTGATGGCTTCTTGGATTTCAAAGGGTGATAAGATACTTCTATTCAGTTACTCTGTCAGGTTAGTTTTTGGATTTATTTCCAGGTCTAGATGAATATGTAGGAGGAATATTCGTCGTTTTAAGCTTTTGATCCGCTGAATTACAGGATGCTGGACATACTGGAAAAGTTTCTAATAAGAAAAGGTTACAGCTTTGCAAGACTTGATGGTTCCACTCCAACTAATCTGTGACAGTCTCTTGCAGATGACTTCAACGAGAGTCCTAGGAAGCAGGTTTCTATTAAACGAACCCTGTTCGAAAGAGATCCTCTTTCCTCTCACCTACTTCTGATCTAATGATTCAATGAGGTTTTTGGTGTCAGGTTTTTCTGATATCAACTAGAGCTGGTGGGTTGGGACTAAACCTTGTGAGCGCGAACCGTATGATTATATTCGACTCAAATTGGAACCCATCTCATGACTTGCAAGCGCAAGATAGATCATTTCGGTATGGACAGAAACGTCATGTGGTGGTTTTTCGTTTGTTGGGTGCTGGTTCTCTTGAGGAACTAGTTTATACAAGACAAGTATACAAACAACAGCTCTCAAACATTGCAGTTCCAGGGAAAATGGAGACTAGGTACTTTGAAGGCGTCCAGGTACTTAAAAATATACAATTGTTAATTATTAATTCCACTAAAGAGAATGTTCTCTCTTCTAATGTTTTGGTGCTTCTTATGATCAGGACTGTAAAGAGTTTCAAGGCGAGCTATTTGGGATTTCAAATCTGTTCCGTGATCTCTCTGATAAACTCTTCACTAGCGAGATTGTGAGTTGCCCAAGGATAGTAAGATCCATGAGAAGAAGAGATCATTGCTTGAGACAGGTATTTCAGAAGATGAAATAGAGGAAGAGGTCTTGCGCTCTTCTAAACCTGAAACAGAGGAGCCTGTCCTTAAGGATTTGGGTAAGAATAGGTCTGATCTGTCTCTCCTTGAATACATTTTATGATGGTCTTATATATCTTTGGTTGGGGCTTGTGTGATTATGAATAGGTATTGTGTATGCACATCGAAATGAAGACATCATCAATAGTGGAGGGGCAACAACTTGTCAGACATCTCAGAACAACAGCGACTACGATGAGAATGAGAACGTACAGCGTGCAGATCGAAAGAAGAATAAGAGAAAAAGTTGTAGTGAAGAGGAGGACATGCCTTCTTCGAACAGGGAACAAAAAAGAGAGAAGTACAAGATGTTAGCTGAGTTTAAAGGCATGGAGATATTGGAGTTTAGTAGATGGGTATTAGCAGCTTCTCCATTTGACCGAGAGAAGCTACTTCGAGAATATTTAGAAAGAGTTAGGTAACTATATGATATCTTGATGTAGATTTGGTTAATTAATTAATTGTATATAATACGCTTACAAAATGCACACATATGAATGTGTTCTTACTAACATATCACAAGATTCACAAGGCAACCCAACAAAATTATATATAGAACTGACTGGCTATCTTCTCCGTGCCATAAATCTTGAAACTGGTTTTGATGGTTGGGATCTTGAAGACTGTTTACATTTAAACAAACAAACAAAAAAAAGCAATAAGAATCATGTTTCCTGCATTGTGAGTGTTGTGTTGTACTTGTGGTAGAAAGTACCTGCACTTGGCTGGGTTTGTTGGAATCTAGATTATCGGTGTGCTCTACGATCGATCCAGTAAAAGCCTGCACGATTTGCATCAGATATTTAACAAGTTAATAGGAAAATCAGATATACCAGAACAAGTATACTACGAGAAAACACTTGAGCGTAAGAGATATGTAACCTTGTTAACATTAAACTTGGGCTCCGGTTTTTGTATAGGTGTCTGCATCAAAAGAAGTTTGCATGATGATTTGTGAGATGCTTTTTAAAGGTTAAGTTTTGTTGTAGAAAGATGAGCATAATGCAAGGCCGTATTATCATTATTTCGAATGCAAAACCGATCTATTAGGGTTCCAAGTATAGCTTAATAAGATCCAAATACCTGAATCTTTTGTGGTCCTACATCGTTGGTTTTTGTCATTGCTCTGGAACCAGCAGAGGTCGCTTGAAAGTCTCTCCATGTTCCAGCGGTTTGTTGGGGGATTCCGCCACGTGATTGATCTTCTGGTAATAAAAGAACGTAGATATTGGTTAAAGAATGGTTTTCAGGAAGATGATTTAATGTTGCATATTAATATGACAATGAAGTCTACTTTTCTGATGTCTGAAATGATTTAGATCATAAAGCTAACCTTTGGGGAGATATTGTGCAATTGGTCTGATACACTGCCATAATACAATAACAGGTAATCTCTGAGAAAGAGTTGTAAAAAGCTAATGAACGAAGAGAAGATCACAATGAAAGGTTTTTCTTACAGTCAACGGATCATCTACATCTTCATGTAGATGTTTCTCTGGCAACATTTCAATAACTTTCCCTTTGACTCTTGCCTGGATTAAAAGTAATTAAATATTGGAAAACACCATTAACCATAAACATGAACCAAGACGTGAAACTTCCTTAGAAGATACCTCTGAATATCTTGGTTCGCGAATGGAAGAGCTATGGCCGGAAGCTTTCTTAGGAACAGTTATGGTAGTTTCTTCTTTCCGGTATTGAGTCCTATTGTGCTCTGTCTCCCCTCTAATTCCTTTTACCATATTGTGCTCACCCTCCTCCACACTTGCAATTGGAAAATCAGGTTCTTCATCTCTATCCTCTGCATCTTCACCATCCTGTTCTTCTTGCATTTCAAGTTCATTCAACCTGGACATGATTCGCGCAAATTCATCGTCTTCAACTTCTGCAGTCTCTCCTCCAGGAAGATCAGAAGGCTCTTTTACACCAGACTGAAGCACAGTTGCAGAAGAATCTTCTTCTACATACTCTTCTCTTATCTCAACAAGTCCCTCCTACAACAACGAAAACACCGCTTAAGATGCATTACAGAATACAAAAGGATAAGACACAAAGATTTAAAAACCTACCATTGCTTCTGAAGCGGTAGAAGTGAAGAATGAAGCCTCCGTTTGCAAATCTTCAATCTCAGCTTTAAGAGAATGAATTTGGGACTGCAAAGTCTTGTCTCTTCTCGCCAAAACGTCAATTGTTTGTTTCGATGTTCGGTCAGTATAGTAATTCTCTCCCAACAACACCTATGCAAATCACAACAATTTGAAATTCACACTAGCCACAGTAGCTTACTAGAAAATTCTTAAACCTCATAGCAAAACAATACTATATCAAATCAAACTACAAATTATCCTACAATTTAAATCTATAAAGGGAGAATATAAAATCATCAAGTCACTTACCAAACACTCGTTGGTGTGGATCAATCGACCTGGGAAAAAAGCCAATTTACCGAATGGAACCTGTGTACAAAAAGGATCAGATACAGAGAAATTAGATCATAAGGGAGAATAATGAATGGATTAAAACTCGCCATAACGTTGTGATGGAGCTGATCAGGAAGCTTCGTGACGAGATTGATGAGATTGGTGTTTTCTTCGACGAACTGTTGAAGACCATTCATCTCTACCCACTTCTCTCCAATTTTCTCCTCCACGTAACTTGCCGCTTTCTTTGCATCTTCCTCTGAGAACAACGACGCTAACGGCGTCACTGTTCCCTTCGCCGCCGGTTCCATTCCGGTAAGGGTTTAAGCACAACGATTGCAATTGAGAGGGAAGCGAGTCAAGCTACCTAACATCAAAGGCTTCCCAATATCCTATAATTTAATGACGTTATGGGCCTATCTTTTTATTAATGGGCTGACTTGTTTTGGCCCAATATATTTTATGATGTTTTCCGAAAATAAAGATTCCCTTGGGTGAACAAAATTGTAGTTTTATCGACGTTTGTAAATTATGATCTACCATTGTTATTACTAATCTGAGTATTTCAAGAATAATGATGCGTAATATATTAGCCACACATGTGTCACATGTAATGCAAGAGTGGAGAACTGGAGATAATGCAATTGGGTTGCCAAGTAGGCTTAAACCGAGAAGAAGGCCGACATGTTACTTCTATTCATTCATTACCAATCTGCGATTCCTTTGAATTCAAATCCGATATTTCCTAGTTTTGCAATGACTATGACACAAACACAAACTGTTAGGTTATGTATATCATGATCCTATGATAAGTATTAAAATATTTATTTGTAAAACATCTTAAAACTATGATTAGTATATGATGCACCAATTAACCTTTGATATTAGTGATGTTATATTTGAACTAGCTCTTTGGTAATATAAATTAAATGATACAGTACTTTTACTACAGACATTAAATAATTTTTTAAAAACAAAATTTAACAATTGAAGCAAAATTTTATGATGAACTTTCCGCAACTAGCATTCTACCGTAATGAATAAATTTTAGGTACACCTTAACAATTTATCACTAAAATAGCGTTTTTATAAATTTTTAGTTTCAAAATCTATTTTTAAACTTTCGAATATTTGTATAGTTTACAAAATATATTAGTTTAGAAATATTTAAAAAATATCCTATAGTCAAACGCTATTAAATAATATTTGATATCTTGCTTTTTACAGGAAAAAAATCTAGAATAAGTACGTGATATTTAAGCACGCGTTAATCAGCGATAGGCGTAAAATCCGTGTGGATATAGATTTCGTCCTCTAATTTTGAATTTTTTGGAAATAAGGTAATGCGTCTTTTCATAAACGTATATTTAACATTGTAATCAGAAAAATTAAGGAAAAAATCCAAACTTTTTTGCTGTGTTAAGTTAAAAGAAAAATTAGTAATTATATGATTAGGCTTTTAAGAGAAAATAAAAATTTAGGATATGCATACAACAAGGCATAAATATAAGGGATCATAATAGAATTGGTTTTTTCTTTTTCCCAAGGATCTTAACTTAATTAACAAAAATAATAGTTTATAAAACAATACAAAGGTAAAGAATCTTCTCTCATTTTTCTTCGTCCTCCTTCATTCTCCTTCTCTCTCTCCATCGGCACCGAACCAAAAACAACCAAGGAAGAAGAAATACAAGAAACCCCACCAGAGAGAGACGTAGAGGGAGTGAGAAAGGTGAAAGCTTTTTGTTGTTGTTTACTCTCTCTGCCGGGAAGCAAAGATCACCGTATCGACAATCAACAATGCCTGCTTTGAAGAGCTTCTCCGCCGCCGAGAAAGAGAACGACCAACTGGGTCGGAACTCAGAAGCTGAAAGATTCTATCCCGAAGCTGTGGAGGAACAAGAAGATCCGGACAAAATGGATGAGGAAGACGAAGCCAACGTGAAACGTGACCAAGTAGAAGCAGAGGATGAGGAAGCGTTAGAAGAAGAACAAGGTAAGAGGTTTAGTTTTTGTTGTTTTTATACATATATGGTCCTCGTGGATACATATGTGAGATATATGAATCAATCAGTGCATGAGTTTGTGTGTATATAACATGAAAGTGAATGTGATCGATTTCTTTGATTGGTTCCTTGTTCTTAATTTTCAGATTCTAAGGAAAGAACTAAATCTACTTCATCAGGAGGAGAGGAATCAGACTCAGAGTAACAAATTCTATTCTCTTTGACCTTTTCTAATTACTGGTTTCACTGTTGTATTTGATGGGTTTAGAGCAGAACCACTGAACCAGTGTTCTCTGATGTCCTCAGTTTCTTTTTTTTTTAACTTGGGTTTTGTTTCATTGGTCCGATGCATTTTTTGGTTCTTGCTTGCATGTTATAGTTACTGTCGTGTTTCTTCTCAGACATCACAAACTATTCAGTTCTCGTGGAAGAACAATTTAAGTCCCTAGGCTTGATCTTTACTAGAGGTGAATATGACATTGTCCAAGGTTGATGATCTTTTTTAATTGATGCATTTTTTATTTCACTTGCAGATTTATGTATATTGAGCTAGACGATATCCGTAAGGACGTGCAATGCCCGATATGTTTAGGTACTTACTCTTGTGCACATTTATATTTCAAAGTCAATCAGCTTTTATTGCTCTTTTGTGTATTGTAACTACATACTAGGAAAATTCGACTGATGTGAGCACTGGTTTTGAATATCTAGGAATTATAAGGAAAACAAGGACTGTGATGGAATGTCTCCACCGGTTTTGCCGAGAGTGCATTGATAAGGCAATGAGATTGGGGTATATAAGCCTTCCATTTACATGTTCACCATTATTTAGGGAGTCTTTTGTAAAGCTTTTTTCTGGGTTTATATTTACTGGCAAATGTATTTTCAGGAACAATGAGTGTCCTGCTTGCAGGAAACATTGTGCAAGCCGACGTTCTTTAAGAGACGACCCAAATTTTGATGCCTTCATAGCAACTTTATTCAAAAATATTGATCTTGATAAATTTGAGGAGGAGGTGAAGCATCATCATTTTTCCTTTTCCTCTTTAACATGTTCAGAGAAAGGTTACTTATGAGAGATTCCTGTTATTATATATGCCTTTCATTTTTTGTTCAGGAATTGGCTTTTCGTGGAGAAGACGAGGCTCGTAAGAAGCAGGTTAGAAACCTGAGGCTTGGCCTTTCATGTAACACTAGAAACACTCGCTTAAGTAGGTTTAATGCTTCTATGGTGACTAAGTGGTTTGTACATCACTGTTCTTCTTTTGTAGATTCAAGCATCTATAGCTCAAGTATCGCAACGACAATCTGAGGCCGTTGTAAAAAAGAAGTCTCTTGGTAAAGAGCCAGCTGTCGTATCGAGACCACGAGCTACTGGTAGTAGCTCCAGAAGAAGAAGGAGCTGCAGAAACAAGGAACAGAATACATCAGAAGCCCATGATGATGATGATGATGATGATGATAATAACAACAGAGGCAAAGATTCCTCTTCAGATGATCCTTCTGTCGAGATCCTGCTGAGAAAACGAAAAAAGCGCTGCACAAGTCAGCCATCTACTTCAAACGCAAACAACAACAATAATTGCACAGCTAATGGCACAGAGGAAAGCAAGAGAATATCACCTGGACTTGTGTGGAACTCAGAAATACTTGCATGGGGAAGAGGTGGTACAAGGAGTAACACAAGGCACGGGAATAATAACCAAGCTGCTGTTAGTAAGACTGTGAGGAATGCTCGCTTGAATCAACTTGCGGAATACCTCGGGACCTTAGAGACTCAATCTGTCGAGGTAACATGAAAATGTTTTTTTATTGAACTCTACTATTTACAGAGTGCAGATAATAAAACTTAAATCTGTTCTGCAGTTCAATATTCTTCTTAAGCTTGTCTCGCTGGATACAACATGTTTACCAAACTTGCTTCAGCCATATCTCCGTTGCCGACCCACTTTGCTAGTAAAACAGCTCCGCGAAGTGAGTTCTCTCTGTCTCTCTTCCTATGGTCTTATAAGTTTGTAGTCTTTACTTGTGAGGATAAAAGTTAAAACCAAATATTTTGCAGTAAAACTGATCTTGATACTTGTGTTATCTGAATGTTGTACAGTGTGTTGCACGCCAGTTGCAACTGAAGGCTGAAGAGGTTGAATTATTGATGTCTAAAACAGATGATAAGGCAACTGAAAATAAGACCTCATCATCATCAACGGAGGAGATGCAAAGTCTGAATGATGATGAGACCTTAGCAAAGCTCCAAGCTGAAGGCATTTCAAGCCATGAATATTCGGTACTTTCATTATTAATAGTGTCTATAGATTTATCTAGTGTCTAGAAATCCATCTCTCACCCCTGATCCCCTGTTTGATATCTTTCAGATTGTAGTGTACCGGCGGAGGCAAATCGATAGAAGCGGTGGGTGCAAGCAGGTGATTCAAACTGTGTATGAATTAGACTGATATGCTCTAGATTGTTTCAAGAGTATTTTCGCTGTTTTATGTTTGTGATTTTTTGTTTCCAGTATAATAATCTTGAATCAGGATACATAGGAAAATGTACTAGATTGTTTCAAGAGGTTGGAGCAAGTGTTTCAAACAATGTGTATTATGAAATTTAAGTTAATTTAGATCTCTATATTGTTTCAAGATTATTTTGGCTGTTTTATGTTTATGTCGGACATGAAACAAGTTTAAGATATATTTTTTTCAGTTGAATAAACTTGAATCAGGATACATGATAGAATACACTGCTACTATAGTACACAAGAAAAGTTAGTACTGAATCAGCAATTTACAAAGGTAATTTAGTAGGTTCAAGAATTCATGAACATTTCAAGCTGCTTCTGCTTCAGGGGAAATTTACTGCAAACTACCTCATCTGACCAGCAGAGGCGCTGGGAGCTGTGGACACAGTTGGTCGAGCCATCATCGTTCTTCTCTCAGTTCTTTTGATCACTCTAAGATTGGGTGATTTTGGTTTTGTGGTCCCCTTGTTGGACCTGTGTGTTACATAAGGTTTTAATCAATAAGAAGCAAGAGAAGATTGGGGTGTGTGCTTTGAGATTTTTTGTTGAATTGAAACTTACTTCTGAGGTAAGAAGGGTTTGTTGAAGTTAGGCACAGGTCTAGCATGAGGAACCATTGTCTTTCTCATTTGCTTCAGAGCTCTCTCTTCCTCCACCTGATAAAGTTATCAGGTGTTATATTTGAGAAAAGTTTTATGAAGGTTATTTGCAAGTTAAGAGTATGTGTGTGTGTGAGTGAGCATACCATTTTTGCAGCTTCACTCTCTTCACGGTATCTCTTGTACTGATTCTCTTTCTCTTTGATCTGGTTCCAAACAAAATGGAAATTTGTCACTTTAGAGATTATTATGTAAGCATTTTTTTTATTTGCTGAAATGAATGAAAACCTTACTTTATGATCAAAATCTGCTCGCTCGACAGCTCGATGCTCTACATGAAGATTAAACTCCTGAATTTCTGTGAGGGGCTTTCGTACTTTCTCTGGAACAGGGATTGCGTCCCTGTGGTCAAAGCCATTGTGAGTATTCTGATAAAGTTGCGAGAGATAATAATCAAATAGTGTAAAACTTAAAAGGGCAGGTCACTTACTCTTTTATAACTGGTTGTGCTTTGAAGAGCCTCTTCTGGGCTTCTTCTCTCTCCATTCTCATCCTCTCTTCCATTTCTCTTCGCATTTCCTCTTCGTGCCTCACTAGACTCTCTAACTGGAATGGTTCTGGTTTTGTGCATTGCTTAGGTTCTGGTTTTGGTGGTACCTGATAGTTGGAACACGTAAGATTTGTCAACACCATCCATTTCTTTTACAACTGAAAAACTAAAGCAAGGAAGGAAATTAACGAGTACAGAATGTGCATACCACAGGATAGTCGGTTGTGTAAGGATATGGGTTTGCTTTTGGAACTCTGGCCTTTTCATCACCTATTTGTTTATGTCTGATTTCCATCACAAACTTCTTCTCTTTCTCAGCGCCTCGTTCCTGGATTCCACAAAGTCATTTTCAAAGAACGGTCAGTAAAGACTTGTGGCTAGTCACTTTTGACCTTAAAGAGGTTGTTCGTTGTACACATACTTCTGTCCTAAGATTGAAGGGGTTTGGAGCAGTGTTCCTTGGTAGAGGCTTTTCGTGGCAAGATTCGGAGTTCAATGAGAGCTGACAAGAAAAAGTTGTGTCAACCACCGAATTATCCAGTGGAACATTACTAAAGAAGACTTGCATAGAGCGGGTTCTGGTTGTTGAAATATACCTTGTCGAATATATCGAAGACAGAACTTGGTCGTGATATCCTCTCATCTGTCGCAAAGTGAAACTCTTGAGGTATGGTTATGTGCTTCTTGGTGTTGCAAAATATGCCCATCTCTCCTTTACTTTCAAATATCTTGATGGATTGATGTGATTCCAAGTTAGATCGAGAGAGATGTAAATGAAGTAAATAGTATTAAACTACACCACTTCAGTAGTACCTTTTTGTTCAAAGGTTTTGCTTTGAATTTTGGTGCCTTCTCGAGTTCTTCTTGCTCAAGTTCCGCAGTAGTTTTTGCATTAGTAGGACGAGCTCTTAGCATTGTTTGAAGCACAGGACTCTTTGGTTCAGTAAGATGAGGCCTCCTATCATTATGCTGCATGCGAGGAAAACATATCAGATAACATGAAACCAACTAACCAAGTCTTTTATGCATACAACTTTTCTGGGGGTGAGAAGAAGCTCTATACCTGCTTAGACACTTCCGTTGAAGCAATTGAAGATGTCTCTGCTTGCTGGCTAGCCCTTGCCATTGTTTGAAGATGAAATTCCTGCAAAAGTAAGAAATGAGATCCTTGTAGATATCAAATAGCAGATTCATTCAGCTACGACTCAGTTCTAAAGTGATGATACTCTCTGATGGGGATGCTTACCTGAAATTCTGGCAGATGTGGTGTACTTCTTTGTGGCGCAGGCAAAGCTGGAGCTGCCAAAATCTGCATCAAATGACAGAACGCATTGTTTTTGTTTAGTTTTCTACTTCTGAAGTACAGATATACCTTGGTGAAACTAGATGCGCATCACCTTCTTGTTCACAGGTCGAGCTTTAAACTTAGGAATCTTTGCCAGCATCTCTTCCTCAAGTTCTGCACTGCTCTTAACTCTCAAAGGACGAGCTCGTTGGGATGTCACAAATTCGGGTTCCTTCGGTCTTGTCAGTGTCAGCTTAGTTCGGTTCTGGACAAGGAAAACAGCACCATCCTAGAACTTAATCAAAGAGATTCCAAGAAAAAGATACAAGAAAAGTTAAAGGAATCAAAGAGTTTCCAATTGTTTATTACCTGTGGAAGAGTAGTGTTAGCATGATGAGGCAATGACAAGTCTCGGGTGCTTGTTTGGAACTTCTTCATCAACTCAGCAGTTGAAACGAAAGGTGCAATTTGCTCACGAACATATACCTTAAAAAGTGAAAACAAGAGTTGAGATAGTCTGACAGAAAATTTATACAAGCAACCGTGAAGCACACAACGCACCTTTCTATTCTCTTTTGGAGTGTACTTAGTAACTGAAGGACATACGCTGAAACCGGTGTTAACAAGACCTTGTCTTGTCTTGTGGAGCAGAGTTGTTGGTTTTGGATTGAGAATCTAGATAAATCAATGATTCGGAGGAAAAGTTTTCAGTCAAGCAGTGAGATATGGAGTGAAACTTGATGAATTTGAAACAATTTGACTCACCTGTCTTGATTTTCCATCATCTAGCTTTTGCCTTTTGATGGCTTGATTTTCCTGAATCAGATTGATAGTCCCAGCTATGTTTCTAACACTCGTTTCCCTGCAGTGAGACATCAACGCATAAAAAAACTATAACCAGAGGAACGTGAAACCAAATTGGGGTATAAGAATGGTTATTAAGAATGTCACCTTTTCACACTTTTCTGATGACTGCCTTTGGTTTGAGACAATTGTGACTGGTTTTTTGGTCTAAGTGCAGATGGATTCCTCAACAGATTAGCTATCTTTCTAGCAGTTTGCTGCTTCTTAAGCTCCATTGACTTTCCTCCTTGAGAAAACTGTAGTGGTGGTCTGGGTGTGCAAGCAGGAGGAATGTTCTCCTTGTTTTCAATCTGCTCAGTCGATGCTTCCCTGAGACTACTGTTGAATGAACAAGAAGAAAGAGTTTATTAGAACGGCCTCCCATCTCAGTTAGCTGCAATACCATCTCCCAAAGAAGGTTAAAGAACCTGAAGTTTGAGTTCTTGTTGTTATGCTCTGCGTCCTTTGAATTGTTGTGAGACGGCTCAACTTTTCTTGCTTCAGTATGAGTAACTTCTTCTTTCTTGGCCTCAGAAGGCTCTGATTGTGTAGAAGTAGTTGCAGTTACTGGTTGTGTAGAAGGCTCTTTGTCCTGCAAAAGTGTACACAATCAGTATTCGGATCTTAAAAATTGCTCTCATGCTTGTAATGGATAAATCCTTGTTAGTTGAAACTATACCTTGAGTGGTTTCTCTTCTTCTTCTTCGTTGAAGTTGCACATAGTCTCTACCTTAAATGATCTCCTTGCTTTGATTCTAGGAACCGAAGCTGCAAAATAAAAGAAAACGTTTGTTACAACTTGAACTTGAAATCGCAATTTCCCCCAATTGTAATATCCTTCAGATAACGAATCATAGGTCTACGCAATGAAATTTCTTCAAATTGCAATATTTCCAAGTAGAAATTTCATGAATTGAGAGATTACTGTCAATGGAGTTTCTAATTTCACTTCTCAGAACAGAAATCAATAAACCCTAATTTAACTATGATGTTCTTCTTCACAACGAATTGAGATCAAATCTGAAAACGATAGAATCACCCAATTGGTTCCAGAACCTAGGATCTAAAAATCAAACACCGAAAGAAAAGTAAACGATGAAAGAAAACAAAGAGGGGCAAAGAAACTCACGAGAAGGAGCGCAGCTTAACGCCGAATCAAACCAGAGCTCCGCTCGGCGAGACTCATCTTCTGTCTCTCCGTTAATGAAATCAAACCATCGCGGCGCTAAGAACTCATAGGTCTCGTCAATCATCGTCGTCACAACACTACCAATTGATTCCTCCGCCGTTGCTTCCATTCCAAATCACAAAACCAAATCTAGAGAGGGAAGTGAAGAGAATCTGGATGGAATTAGGGTTTTTAAACAATTTCTTGGTTGCTTGTTTTTTTCAGAGGGAATGTTGTCTGTAATCAGAATAAAAAAGAAGAAGAATATCACTAACGGTCACTAAAATTTGAATGGGGAAGAGTGTGCTTATTACTTACCCTTAACGGCCTTATTTTTTTCCTTTTTTCCTCTGTATCCGTCTCTTGTCTCTAACGGCTATATTTCTCACGCCCATGTTTTTTCTCCTTACCTTGAAACTGTGTCGTTTCAAGTGGGTGAAGAAACGACGACGTTATATATTAAACGTATGGGAGAAAAAAAAACAAATTTGACTAAAAACTCATTAGCATAGTATTTTATTATTCCCATCAAGTCAGTATATCATTTATAATAAATTACCTAAAAATTATGAAAACTGTTTTTTTCTAGAAATTAAATCGATCTCTAAAAATAAATTAGTATCAAATTGAGAAGTTTGGATTTTGTGGAACAGTTACGTATGTACGGACAAGCGATACCCAAATTAGATACCAGAATGAACCGGTACAAAAACATTGAACTTACTCAAAACCGAAAATTAATATCAATAGCTAAGAAACAATGTTCTGCCGCAATATTATTTAATTTGTCTTTTATATTTTAGATGTAAATTACCGCTTTCGTTTTTTTTTGTCGTGATTCTATCCAATTCCCAAAATATAACACATTTTCCGACTTCGTTGATTTGTTTAACTCCTTTTTTTTTTACGTGTATTAATTCTTTTAACATTTGGGCATAAAAGTTCGACAATTTTATTTAAAATATTAATTTATGAGTTGGAAGCCTTGTGAAGATGGAAACCAAAAATGTCTTTGCTTCCATCAGAGCCACGCAACCAATGGAAAACGCGACACTTGTACATACACAAATATAAAACTTATATTAATCATTTTTCTGAAAAGTAGTTTGTATTTTAACTTTGTATTTAATTTTGTGCGTATCCTTTAATTCTGTGTTGCAAAGTTTTATTATATTCAATGTACACAATACATCTAGTTTATAAATTTGTATAATAAATTATTCAAACAAATTAGCGATTGTATTATTGATGTGTCATGTTTAGTTAAGCTATAATTTTTTATCAAACTAGTTTCAGGTTTGTATCTAAAATATATGTATATCATCTAAATCAGAAGGAGGTAAAAAGACAATTCAAATGCTTGTCACTTTTATCAAACGCTAAATCTTCATATAAAGTGACATATATATATTTTTGGGGGTTATCAATTTACATTAATTTGATATCAAAGTCACAAATTACTTGGTAGCAGACGAAGTTATATTTTATACTTGGTGGCAGATGGAGTTAAAATTAGTTCATATACAATTGACATATAACTTTCAATATATAAATATATATATATATATATAGTTATATGATACTTTGATTCAAAAACAACAAATTAAAAATGAAAAAAAAACAAATTAAAAAGGAAGAAATAGTTATAATAGATATTGATAAGGGAGAGAAGAAAGAGATGGTGATGATGATGAAACATAGGCACATGTGTTAGGTTTGAAGCAAGGAGAGAAAGGCAGCTCCTGCTTCTTTGCATGAAACCTCTCTATGACTCTTCTCTTCTCTCGCCACGAATCCTCTCCCCATACCCTCTCACAAGACCCCGAATACTTTTCTTCTTTTGTCTTCTTATTACATCTCATCACAATTCATTCTATTTAATGCTAACAATATTTATAATATACTATGTTTTTAACTTATTCCCCATGTCTGTATCTATACTCAAACCCATATATATACACCATAACATCTCTTCTCTCATCTTATACTTATCTCTCGACCATAACACACATTTACACCAAACAAAAAAGCATAATCATGGACCTCGTCTGTACGGAACATCAAAAGAGGAAACCAACGGTGGAGATTCCTCCGAGAAAGCTTCTTTTATCCTCCAAGACATTTCCGGCGGATTCTTCTTCCCCTCGTTCGCCGCGTAAACATAACTGGAACAAAAGCAACAAGATCACATCTGAACATGAGGAAGACGAAGACAACAACAACAACAAGGAGATTAAAGAGTACTGTTACGATTCCGACTCTGATGATCCTTACGCAAGTGATCATTTCCGGATGTTTGAATTCAAGATCCGACGTTGCACTCGTAGCCGAAGCCACGATTGGACTGATTGTCCTTTTGCTCATCCCGGAGAGAAAGCTCGACGTCGTGATCCTCGTCGCTTTCAATACTCCGGTGAGGTTTGTCCGGAGTTTCGACGTGGCGGTGACTGTAGCCGTGGAGATGACTGCGAGTTTGCTCATGGAGTCTTCGAGTGTTGGCTCCATCCGATTCGTTACCGCACTGAAGCTTGTAAAGACGGTAAACACTGTAAAAGAAAAGTCTGTTTCTTTGCTCACTCGCCACGTCAGCTTAGGGTTCTCCCTCCGGAAAATGTTTCCGGTGGCTCAGCATCAGCGTCTCCGGCGAAGAATCCATGTTGCTTGTTTTGTAGCAGTTCTCCTACAAGCACTCTTTTGGGTAATTTGTCTCATCTTTCTCGATCTCCATCTCTGTCTCCACCTATGTCTCCGGCTAACAAAGCCGCAGCCTTTTCCCGGTTAAGGAATTGCGCCGCCTCTGCTGTTTCAGCCGCCGCAGCTGCTGGTTCGGTAAACTACAAAGATGTTTTAAACGAGCTGGTGAATTCCTTGGATTCGATGAGCTTAGCGGAAGCGCTGCAGGTGAGTTCTTCGTCGCCGGTTACAACTCCGGTTTCAGCAGCGGCTGCAGCGTTTGCCTCTTCTTGCGGACTGAGCAATCAGCGTCTCCATCTCCAACAGCAGCAACAACAACCGACTAGTCCTTTACAATTTGCTCTTTCGCCTTCCACTCCAAGTTACCTAGCTAACTACTCATCTCCTGCGAACTTCTTCGGAGATGATTTCTCCCCTCGCCGGAGACAAATGAATGATTTCACGGCGGTTAGGGAGAAGACTAGCTTTGAGGATGGTTCTTGTGGTGACCCTGATCTAGGATGGGTGAATGATCTGTTGACTTGATAGAATGACGGCGGAGATTTACCGAAAGGAGACCTGACGGAAAAATGTAAATTTCGGTTAAGGAGTTTTAATGACAATTCACGAATCACGGTAAAATAATTGGTGCGTAAATGGTTTCGTCAAATGCATGGAGAGATTGTTGTTCAAATTTGTTTTGAAGAATTTTATTGTTTTACGGATTTCTACGGAAGCTAATTAAGAAGTGTCGACTTGTGTATTAATTGTCTTTTCTCTTTTAGAATTTTGTCGTTTTTGATTGGATTTTTACCAAATAATATGTTGAACTTGTGTAATATCTTTGTGGATTCGGATTGTGCAATGTTTCACCATTTCTATATATATGTATACTCTCTTTAATGTATATCTTTTTTTTTGGCTATTGAAGTATTCACTAGTGCATTCGGACTATATTCAATTTTCAGCATATATATAGATTATATATTTTTGAGTTGGATTTTGTTAATAGTTACGTTTATTTATAAGCTTTAAACGTACGTACGACTGTACGAGATATCACTAGATCATGTAATTGTATATTTATGCTTATAATTTTGTTGTGATAATGGATGACACAATGGATATAATATGCATTCAGTTCAATTAAAGATCCATCTCATCCTCAAAACGTTGAATTATGATTTTTATACACATGCGCTGGATTCTTGACTTTTTCATGCGTCGTCTAACCCTGAAACGTGTTATGTTTTGGTTACCGTTCCATAAGGAGATTAGATTAGACTTTGCTCACATTCTTAATATTGTATAAAAAAAGCTGTGACAAGTTAGCCAATTGTTCCTTTTTGGACACCACACGAAAGCAATTAGTTTTCAAAGGAGGCATGGGTATCTGACTGACAGATGTACATATAACGAGACGTGTCCGGTGTCTATGAAGTATATTACACGAGACACATGCATGTATGGGATCTACGAACATGTATATTTCCCTTTGGGGATTCCAGATTCGTTGATATAAACGTAAACTACAACGAGACGAAACACAAACATAAGTATAGTCATATAGCCCTATATATATTGTTATGATGCATTGATACTGTTAGAGACGTTAGATGAATTTAATTCTATACGAAAGTTTCTGTTTGTGAAGAACAAACGCGATTCTGAATCGGTTTGTTTTTTGTGGTTTCAAGTATCTTTCTTTTTCTCCTTCTTTTAGTAACTCAACAAAAAAAACCAAGACGCTCCTGGTTTTTTCATAGGAGGTGAGTATCACCGCGACGAGAGCGCGTGGGAAAAAGCAAGAAGTAAGATAAGATAAGTTTTATTATTTCGCGTGTCACTGACGGCGAAAAGCACACGTGCCTCCCACCTGACACCAATAGCTCATCTCCCGTCAACACGAAAGCCAATGGTTAGGACTGATTAGTGATTAGGATGTCGTATCAAAATAATTCTACTACCAATTTTAATTTTATGTATTAACATTATCATTTAGTTAACATTGGTATTTTAATTAACATCGGTATTTTTTTTAATGATGAATTTCATTGTAGATTTTATTTGAATTTGATAAACACTTTATGTTTTTCGTAAATAAAAGGTGAAAGAATTATGTTAATTAATGTATTTTTTTTTTAAGAATTTCAATACATATTGGTAAAAGTTTGTCACGATAAAAACAATATCAACCAATAATAGCAAGATAACAGAAAAATCAATAAAAAATAAATAGATTGAAAACTAAAAAAATATTAAGTTGTAAAGTTCAATTTGAAAAAATGATAATACGAAAAAATAGCTGTATGATAAGATATTTGTAAAACAAAAAAAAAAAATCAAACAAAATTAATCATTTACTAGTCTTATTTTTTTCCCTCTCTTTTGTTTCATCTTTTACCGTTAAATTTACCAGTAGAAAGCACAGGCCAAAAATAAAACATAACATAAAATAAAAGGACGGAGACAGAGAAACCAAATTCTTAAAGAAAATTTGTTAAAATCAAATTAAGCTTGACTACAAAAACTTCTAAAAGTCCACGGAGGGAGCCAAGTTAAGGTCTAGATTCAGTTCCCCTCGCAGCTCATCTTCCACGCCGGAGATAGCCTCTGGCTTTTCTTCCACGGCGGTTCGAAGACCTATATTCAACCTCATATCAATAGGCTCAAACCGGACCGGGCGAACTCGAACCAGGTCGTCTCTCAACGCAGTAGCCTTGGACAGATCTAAGAAAAATCCAGAAACCACCGGAGAGAACACGTTCTGACAAGCGGATGGAAATGTCCTCTCACGCGCAATCTCGGAAATAGTACTGTTCACCGGCGTCTCCAAATCGGGCCCTCCGGCGAGAGGGAAGTTGGTTATTGCTTTGGAGCCGCGAAACTCTCTAGCAGCGGAATCGTAGGCTCTGGCGGCTTCTTCCGCCGTGTCAAAGGTACCGAGCCAGACCCGATTTTTCTTTCCCGGGTCACGGATCTCCGCCGCGTATCTCCCCCATGGTCTCTTCCTTACTCCCCTATAATGCACCTCCTTGATCTTTCCTTCGGCGTCAGTCACATTCTCTTGTTTCGAAGTCATATTTTGTTGGGGATAAATGGATAATATTTTTAAGTAAATGTATCGTTTTATAGAAGTGACGTAATCTCCAACAAAGGATAAAGAGAGAAAAAGAGATGGTCAACGAAGTTTGACCGAATCGCCGCCATAGAGAGAAGACACATGTTCTGCCCTAACGTACCGTTACTGCGCTCTGACTATGCGCCATTTGATGTTTCGTCTCTTCCCTTCAAATCGCTTATTTAACTCCCGCTTTGGGCTTTGAAATTTCTTTTGGGCCTTGGGCTTTGAAATACCTAATCAATAAGTATTTAAAAATGTAATATCTTCGTGTAAATCTCATTAATTTAAATAATGAGGTCGAGAATTTCTAATATTTCTCATTTAGGTACAACACATACGTCGCCAATTTATTAAATACCACTTTGAAGAATTGAAGCCCTATAACCAGTAAGTAAAAAAAATTCAAAACCCTAGGAATTTAAGAAAAGCCGCTAAATTGCACTATGGCGACAAGGGCGGATACGAAAGCGACGACTGTACCAAAGAAGAAACCAGTATTTGTGAAGGTTGATCAGCTCAAACCAGGAACCAACGGTCATACTTTGACGGTGAGAGTCGTTGAATCGAACCCCGTCAAACCGGCGATCCGTAAAGGTTCGTTGACTCAACCAATTCGATCTTCTCGTATCGCTGAGTGCCTAATCGGCGATGAAACTGGTTGCATTCTTTTCACTGCTCGCAACGATCAAGGTAAAGATCTATTATACACACAATTTCAAAATTCATCCAACACTTTTCTTGATTAGGGTTTTAGCATCGTTTCTCTATCGTTGTTGCATCATTACTTTGGTTATAAATGTTATTCAAACACTAATGAGTTTATTAGACAGATTTATATAAGTGCCTAAGCCTTAGATGAACTGTTTTTTTATATATGGCATGGAATCTCTGTGTTTGCTAAGAGCTAAGCTCTCTTCACTGTCCGTATTTTTGCAAACTACAATGAGGGTTTGATCATTTATTCAGTGTATGGCTGTATCTCTGAAATAGGCTACAATTTTGATCATAAAGTTTACTTTTTTCAGATTGTTTGTGCTTATAACTTAGTTTGTGATAGAGGAGAATATGTGCTTGTCATTTATGTAACTCTTTACTCAATCTTTGTGAATTCTCTCTTCATCTCTGTTGTGTTGATATCACTTTTGTTGTGGAGAGTTTGAATGGTACTAATGGTATTCTTTTGCAGTTGATCTAATGAAGACTGGAACAACAGTTATTCTGAGGAATGCGAAGATCGATATGTTCAAGAACACTATGAGAATGGCTGTTGACAAATGGGGACGCATCGAAGTCACTGATCCTGTTTCCTTTGAGGTTAATCGGAACAACAATCTCTCTCTGGTCGAGTATGAAGTGGTCAATGTACCTGTTTAATGACTAAACTGTGTCTGTCTCTGCTCTTCTTGGTATTATGTAGTTTAAACTTTCAGAGAACTCTCTAGCGCAGTCTGTTGGATTAGTTTTGAGATTAGATCTTGTATTCTTTACTCTTGCACAGTTCTGAACAGTTTTATCCTCTTTTGCCTCAGGAGCTTGTTGATTAAATTGGTATTTGGCCTTTTAGTTTTATTTTTTAAACAGACTCACACTGGTGAAATTGAGCTTTAGATAGACATTTAAACTTAAAATTTGATGTCACCTGCATCTGTCAAGTTAGATTTTGACTCCTCTGAATCATGATTTTCTTAGTAATAGAAGTTCCTCTGTTGCTGTAAGAGACGAATGAATCTTTCTTAGATCGTATCTCAAATTGAATTTTTGAGGTTTCATTCAATACTCATAGATACTTCTTTTGTCGCTCAATAGATTTCCAGGTACCGAAAATAAACACAATATATATCTCACAACTTTGATATTGTATAACTTAAAAGTGTTTTCAGTTTTCACTTTCCATAAAAGACAAGTAAATGGAGATTGCACAAATTACTCCAAAAGCTGTTTTGTTTCTCAAATACAATATATCTTCCTTTTAAGGCTCATACTCCTCTTGACTACCCTCCAAGCTCTTGTAGTATTCTTCCATAGTTTCAAACTCGTTGGGATGATCATTTCCTCGAGCACTCTCATTTCCGCGACTAGGGGTATTCTCAGAACTCCTACCCCTTGTGTCGTAGAAATACTTACCGTTCTCCATAAATCTCGTATCACTCATTCCTTGCCTCTCTTCTTCATTACCATAACCTCTCCTGTTATCATTGTAATTGTTATTAGTAGTGTATCTGTATCCATTATTGTTGTTGTTATACTTATCCTTTTGTTCATTGAGATCTTCGGACTCTTGTTCTTCTTCCTCGAATTCCTTGGGTAACTTCTTGTCTTTCTCTTCGTCAAATGTAGCCATCAATTTCTCAAATTCTTCGTCTGTGGTAGTATATGAAACCGGCCATGACTCTTTGGATTGAGGAATCATACCTGAACCTGGCCCGAAAGGCCCGTCTCCGACTCTTCCATTGGCTTGGTCTAGACCAGGAGCTGGAGCTGGAGGTAGAACCACGTCGTTGTTGTTAGGATGATCTAAGTGAGTGAACTTGCTAAAGAAGAGCTTACCTTCTCTTGCTTCAACATTGTGGACAATGAAGCAAAAAACAGCAATGAAACAAAAAATGGGTTTCAGAGCAAATGAAGCCATCAATAAAAGAGAGAAGAGTGAGATTTTAGGGTTTGAGATGTGTTTTAGTGTGCGAGTGAGTTCATGTATAAATATAACTTAAAATGGGCCGAGCAAACATGCGAAGATTAAGGACTGACATTCGTCATTCGCGGCGAGTGATTTTAAATAAAAATTGAAAAGGTAAAAAACTTAATAAATAAAGTAGGTCTTGTCTCATAAATCGAGATGGATATTTTGCATTTGTTAGTTATAGTTTGTTGTTGTTTGGTCAAAAAAGAGAAGCACCCAAGAAAATAACATACCATTTATTATTTAATATACATGACTTTTGACTTTTTCTACTGTTTTGGTAGTTGAGTTAGTTGAAAAAACGAAGATTAGAATTAGATCATGTTTTGCGGTAGCAACGCTTAGATAATGTCAAAGCATATATTATGATTATAACAAGTTTTTGATAACTATGAGTATCACAAGTTATAGTGTTCTTAGTACATTTATGATTGACCACTAAATAATTTGATAAAAAAAAGTTAGTTCAAATGCGGGTTTCAACTGTAAGAAAAAAAAAGAAAGATAGTATTTTGGTAAAGAACAAAAGAAATGGATAGCTAACATTAAACGTTAAAACCAAAAAAAGAAAAGAAAAGATGATACATAGATTCGATAGTTCGGTAGACATTAAAGAGAGAAAGCAATGACGAAGAAGAGGGGGGTTTGGAAATAAGAAAAATAGACAGTTAAAGAGAAACAATTGGATGAGAATTGTGTAAAGCTATCAAAGCTTTTGTCCCGTGATCGTCGGGAATGATTTATTATATTTTTATAAGCTTGTCGGAAAAACATATCTAATACTTCACTCTCTTTTTTCTTTCACACCGTTTGTAAAACTTGTTACTCTAGTAGTCTAGTCTCTAGTCTCTAGTCTCTAGACCATCATATAAATATCCTTCACATTTTCTTTACGCGAATTAAATTTTAAATTAAATAGTCTATTACATTTCTGTGAAGTCACTAATTATAACAAAGGATAAATAAAGTATTAATAATCAAAATTTACACTAAATAAAGAAAACAGTATTCTTAATTTGAATATTTTATTATAAGTAAATAAACTATTAGGGAACATATATTAACTAGAGCATCAACTCATTGTTTTCTAGTGATCCAAAAGTTTAACAAGCCCATGTACTAGTCCGGCCCATTTTCTATTGAAGTTTAACACGTCATGACGCCGTCAAGTAACAGCACTTTCAGAGTCAACAACCGTTAAAAGTGAATACAATTAAGCGAGATAATTAAGTGAAAAAGCCACTTTATTTTCTGCAATTACCATTTTTATTTCCAGCAGCAAAATCCACAAAAAAAATTCCAAGACTGCTTCTCAAAACGCACCGTTCGTAGAGCTGAACCAAATCTCTCTTTCTTGGATTCTTTAAACCAACCAACTCAGCCCCAAACCCATGTTCCAGTATCTCACTTCTCAGCTTCTTCATTGTGTATTTCGAATGATCCATGCCCGTAGAAGAAGCCGCTCCAGCTTCCATGCTAGTACATTTTCTCGGGGTCATTGTCATAGCTTTCCTGCTCTCTTGTGAAACCGCATCTTCTTCAGTATCTCGTGCAAAATCCGAACCCGAACATGTTACAGCTGCCTCTACCTTCAAACGCTTTACACGATGCAGTGGTGTTGTTTCATCCGGAATCATAAAAGAGTCTTCTTTCTCCATCAAATTCACTCGCGTGTTTTTTGCCTTCTCGGCATTGATGATTCTCTGCCATTCGGCAACCGCATCTTCATTTTGTTTCACTCTTGTCTCCAACGTTTCAGAAAGTTCCAATTTTTGCCTCTCCAAATCCTCCATTCGTCCCTTAACTCTTTCAACTTCGATGCTTCTTTCCTGCAACCATGTTTGAAGTTTGTTTTCGTTGTTCCGGGCGGTTTCCACTTCCATTTTCATCAAACTCACAAGCTTTTTGGCTGTTGCAGCCTCGGTTACTGCATCTTTTAGCTTCAAGCAGACCTTTTCAAGTTCTTCAATGCGGCTCTTAGCTTGGTCAATTTCAATGCATTTATCCTGTAACAGTGTCTGGAGTTTGTTCTCATTCTTCCGGGATGCTTCCGCTTCAATTTTCATTGAATCCACAAGTTTCTTGGATGTTGTAGCTTCACTTTCCCCACTATTGAGCTTCAAGCGGACTTTTTCAAGCTCCTCAATACGGCTCTTAGCTTGGTCAATTTCAATGCATTTCTCCAACAATGATGTCTGAAGTTTGTTCTCATTGTCTCGGGCAACTTCACCTTCCATTCTCAGTGAATCCACAAGTTTCTTAGCTGCTAAAGCCTCATTTTCCGCATTTTTCAGCTTCAAACCGAGGTTTTCAAGTTCCTCCAACTCATCTTTCTCTCGCTTTAAAGTCTGTATATCAGTTTCAAGCAATTCAGCTGCGGATTTCACAAATTCATACTTCTCATTTAGAGCCGAGATTTGAAGCCTCAAGTCTTTAGCTTCCGAAGAAAATTCATCCACCTGTAACTCACCTTTCTGCAAGGAAGCAACAATCAAAAACAAGTACAAATACTCGCAGAGAAAAATTATACAGTAAATAAACATGAATCTTAAGAGATTAGGAATATGGACTCGAATCTTTCAGAAAAGCTCACCTTTAATTTTGTACGAGTAGAAGCCAATTGCAGCTCCAAAGTCGCAAGCTTGGCAGCTTTCTCACCGATTACCTTCTCCTATCAGTAACCAAGAATCAGAGTCACAACTTAATCAGTTTACTGCGAAACTGGCCAAATGGTTAATTGGTTATTATAGATTTCTCTTATGACAAGTTTCTTTTACTTAAAAAAAAGCCTAACCTTTTTGTCCAAAACACGAGAGAATTCAGCTGTCATGTTATCTTCTGTGGCTGAAGCTTGCTTCAACCTCTCCTCCATTGCTGCTATCTTCTCGGATAAAACTTTTTGCTCACTAACAGTATTCTGGTATTTAATCTTCCAATCAATTGACTTACTACTGCACCTAGTGATCGACGCATCTACCCCTACCCGATTGTTGCTCACACCATTCTCATCCAAAGTCCCCTCATACTTACGTTTCCACTTAGAAGCCTCGAGTCTTGTGGACCCCAGCACCTCCATGAGGTTCGAGTGTTCATCGTGAATTGACTTACACTTACTTTCCAGGTCATGAATCCGGTTCTTGAACTGATCCGAGAGCTTACTTATATCATTGATGGCACTCTCGTAATGCTTCTGATATTCCTTGTTCGTTTTTTCTCCGCCTTCGAGTTGTTTCTTGAGCAAATTCATCGTGCTTTCCATGGAATGGTGCTTTAGCTTGAGTTTGGAATTCTCAGAAAGAAGTCCATCCATTTGATTCCCTCTGAGATAAACAAGAATGTCCTGTATACTGAGAATTTAGAACTGAGAAAGGTTAACTTTTCCATGAAGACCAAAAGTACAAACATAAAAGATTAAAAGATAAATCTTTGATTTGTAGAAGTATTTAGGAATAATGAGAACCTCTTTCTTAAAAAGGAAGATAGTTTCTGCCACTTCATAGGACCATTGATGGATACTTCATACTCCGCAACTGCGGTATCAAGGGCCTGTTTCATACAGATTACAACAATGTTTATAATGAAAGCAACACTTGATCCAATGGCTAAAAGTTGCTCTGCATGAGGCTTTATTATGTCTATATTGTGATGGAAAATTCAATTTTAAGACAGAAGAAAAAAGAGAACCTTGATCATTTCGTCTACATTAGCATCATGAGAACAAGGTAATGCCCATAGTTTCTTGCCCATATCTTCTATGGCATTACAACATCTCGAGTATGCCTCCATATTTGCCACTCGCTTATGATCCTGAAAACCAAAAAAAACACTATTTAGCAAAATAGCCTCAAATAAGAGCTGGCATATTGGCAAAACAGTATATAGATAAATAAATGCGAAGAACGAGAGACAGAGAGAGAGAGATGACCTCCAACGCCTTTGCAAAGAAAATCCAAAGGTCTCTTTTGTATTTCTGTTTTACTTCGACGTTTCCAATGGAAGATTCACAAAACACGGTCAAAGCTTCGACAACTGCCTTATTGTGTGCTTCCATCAGCAGCGACTGCAGATCATCACATTAATAGTTGGGTTTACTACTGCCTCTAAGTGACTGTTGAATGTTATACGAATTAAAACTTACTTCTTCTGGAGTCTCAGCCCGCTCCAAAGACGACATGTATACCTCAGTTGCTTTCTCAAAGGCCCTGCGACCTTCTAATTCTTCTACCGTCTGCAAAAATGTAGACGAATGATGCATAAAAAATATGCAGAATAATTTGATGAGAACACTGAAATTTCCAGAATCGACTTATTAATTACCTGCCATAAAGAAGATATTTTAGGCGCAATGTTGTTGTTAGCATTTTCTGAAAACGCCTTTGTGAAACCAGCAAGAGGTGGCCCTGTGACGATTGTATCACCTCTATGCTTAGGCCTCACTCTCTCAGAGACAAACTTCATGAGGGCATCGATACCGTAGAGAAGCTGAGGTCGTAGCTTTTCGAGCTATTCACAAAAAGAAACCACATATTTTATCGGACAAGAGGAAAGGGAAGGGGAAAAAAACCACTCTTGCAAAAAAAAAAAAAAAAAAAAACTGATTTCTCGTGTCCAAAATAAATCTTAAGAGAGACAAGAAGAGGACTAACCCACTTTGCTATTCTGAGTTACAGCTTCTCCACCTTCCCCTATTTCTGAGTTAATGTTCTGATAATAAAGAAGTTAAAAATCATTAACAAAGATCAGAGACTAGCTGATTCTAAACCCTTAAGAATGTATCTTGACAAGGAAATTATCACCCTCATAAGTTGAACAAACATGGGAGAGAACTGCCCAAGCCCGGAAAATGTATTGTCCTTAGCTTCTCCAATTTGGTCGTGCTCGCTAATCTCAAGTAGAAGAGAAAGATCAAGTGCAATGTCATTTACACCAAGTGTCTGAAACATAAAGCAACATTTGTCGTTATACAAACCAGTGAAGCACTAAGTTTAGAAAAACTTTCTTCAGAAATAAAAATCAGTCATAGGTATTTACCGGACCAAAGATAAACACGCTTGATAGGAGGATAGCCAAGGAGAGTATCTGACTGTTGCTTGTAGCCTAACATATCAAAATCAATTAACACATGATGAGACTGGTTGTTCCTAAAGTAAAAAACCTAAAATTTCTTACAAAGACTTGATTTTTTTTTGATAAGATAAAACAATACTAACCAGTATATCATTGGAGTCTGCCCCTTCGACATCGAGTAACACTAAATTATATTCAATGCCATCTTCTGAAATCCTCTTCACCGGCTCAATCCACATCCATATATCTCCAGTGCATGGCCTGTGAAGAGTTTGAACTTCAAATCCAATGCTCCGGCTAAGAAGCTATAGATCAACATTCAGAAAATCAGTCATTCTCAGCTTCAAATTTCAATCACTATAAGCCATACGATTTCCACAATTAAGAACCAAACTTCCCTTAGATGATCAGAATTATCATCACAGCCAAAAGCATTGTATCTATTCATCAAGAGCACGAAACAAAGATACCAAAAACGACAGCAATACTAAAACCCTAAACCTTCAATCAAAGTAAATAAGTACAACAATAAACCCAGAAAATAAAAACCTGATTCCAGATGAAGCTCTTGCCCTGGAGAGCTTTTCCAAAGAGAGAAACAACAGCGACAGGACCCATAAGCTTCTGAAGAGCGCCGATGGCTTCGGGGTCCGTCTTCAACTTCCCATTCTCATCAACGTAAACCAATTGGACGGCCCGGCCCGACTCCGCCGTTAGCTTTCTCATGGAAAACCCCAAAGGCGTCTCCTTTATTCCTCCTAGTGATGAGTCACTGGAGATCTTAGTTCCGATTTCACAATGCGCTGATAGTCTACGAGTACAGAATAAAGTTCTCAACTTTAACAAGTACAGTAAGATTAGATACTTAGAGAAGATTTGAACTTGGAGAAAGAGAGAGATTTCCAAAGGGTATAAAGTTTTTCATGGGATTAGCCGACTCAAGGTTTTTATTTTATTTTAGTATGTAAGATTTCTTAACCGAGTTTTGTAAAAGAAAAAAAAATAGGGATAAAATCATTAAAATGACTATTTTCAGAATCCAACTAAAATATTACTCCGTGTGTCTTATTTAGAGTATTTAAATGATCAAACATTTTTAAACAACAATTATTATTATATAGATATGTTTGGGAATGTCATATATTTGTATAGAAATCTATAAAATCCAAAATATATATATATATATATCTAAAACATGAAATTTTGTGAACAAGAGAAAGATCATTTTGTTGAAATTGTTAAGATTTAAATATTTTAGTTTTGGATAGAATATAATATAACAATAACAATCACTTACCTAATTATAAAAAGGGAAAATTCTACAAAAATACATCAACTATTTATCGATTTCCATAAAAATACATGAATTTTGTGGATACCCAAGAAAATACATGAACTATTTTTTCTTTTCATTATAATACACAAACTTTTAAATTGTATCCATTTAACATTTAGAGTTTTACAAAAAGTAAAAACTGTTTATTTTTAATAAAAAATAAAAATATTATGATAAAAAACTATTTTATAAAATCCAAAAAAAAACTCAATAATATTCTAAAAAATTGTAAAAAAAACTAAAATAAGTCTTAAAATAAAAGTTAACAAAAAAAAGTCTTAAAATAAAATTAAACTTGTAAATTTTAAATTCATAAATAAAAAATCCAAAAACAGATAAAACTTCTAATACTTAAAAAAAATTAAAGTTAAAATATATCTCTTTAAATTCATAACATTTAAGTAATAAAGTTACCATTAGTTTTTGAAAATAACATTGTAAAATTTTGTGTAATAATAATAATATAGGTTGCATTTATTGTTGATTTGGATAATTTCTTATGTAAATAATATAATACATATATATAAATATATGATTTTAAAAATTTGATATATGTTTCTTACCTTATATATGGTAATACAAATATTTTAAGTACTTGAATATTTAATGAATTAATTTTCACAAATGGTATACTATATGAAAATATTTTGTATATATAATATAAATGTTAAATTTTAGACTTATTTAAAGATTTAAATAATTTAACAAAAAAAAAAAAATTTTGCATTTGATAATTTATTATTTTAATTTCTGGAATTTTACAGATTTTTTAAAGATTTGAAAAGAATTTTAAGAATTATTTTCGAGTTTTATAAAATAATTTATTATTTAAATATTACTTTTATTAAAACAATTAAAATAAAATTAAAAAATTCTATGTTAAATGGATTCAATTTAAAAGTTTGTGTATTATAATGGAAGAAATAATTAGTTCATGTATTTTTTTGGGTATTCATAAAGTTCGTGTATTTTTATGGAAATCGATAAATAGTTGGTGTATTTTTATGAAATTTTTCCTTAAAAAATAAGAAAAGAAAAATATAATAGTATAACATAAATGAGTGTTTTTAATTTTTCAAAACCCAACTGGTCACTGAAAGTAGAAACCTTATTGGTCCGTAATTATAAAGGCCCATAAGTGAAAACCCATTTCAATCTTTTCCAAGATTTCACCCCCGAATGGGGTTCGTTGCTACTATACACTTAATGAGGGGTTTTTTTATTCCCATACCCTTCTGAAGAAGAAAAAATTGGGAAGGAAAAGAGTATAGGGATATTTTTTTGAGACAGGAGGGGGTCTCAGCAATTGATCCCCCAGATGACCTGAGCAAGTCATCTATCTTTCCCATGTTTTCAACTTTTAAAAGTTTTTTTTTTTTTTTGTTAAAAGATATATCAACTTTTAAAAGTTTCGTTAAAAATGTCACATGAAATTTGAATTTTAATACATTAATGTGTTATTCCAAACACACACCAGTAACCCACGTACGCTGCAAGCCTGCAAGTATTGTTTTTCTGTTTGTTAATGAAGCCTGCAAGTATTTTATGAGTTAAAATTTATTTTATTAGCTATTTATCAACAATATAAACCTTTATTATCTTGTTGAAACATCACATATTGTCACCTCTAGCAATATAGCTAGTCTTTTAAAAATGAAAATATTATATATGTCTCTTTTTAGTCTTTCATCTTTTCTTTTTCTATATCTCTTCATTTTTCATTTTCTTATTATTATCCTCCACTATGAATTGCCCTGCAAGTTAAGTTAGAATTATTGAGCTCAAAAGCCTCAATTTTTCCTTTTGTCCCCACCACTTCTTGATCCACTCTTTATATATGCATACACAAATTACACATACTTATTAATGTTTATAAAAAAAGTACTTATTTTTGAAAAGGAACCAAATACATTTCTACACATGAATGAATATGAGTGAATCTTAACTTTTCTTCAGCGAAACTGCTAATATAATACCAAAATGTTAATCACTACCTACATTTAAACATTTTTCATTGTGCTTGTGACTTTCATTACCAAAATCACATAATCTAATAAAATTCTGATTCTGTTCTAGTGAAATAATGTACATTGCGATACAACTAAGTCTTTTAATTAATCATAGAAAAAGTAGTTTTGAAAAGTTCTTATAAATACTGTAGAAAATCAATAAAAGAAACTCATTGAGTGTTATTTCAAATCCATCCATTGACAGAGGATGAATGGCACATTGTTTGTACACCAACCCCCAAGGAAATCCCGAGTTTGCCCTCCTCCTCCTAAATCACCAATCTCAACTCTTCTCCGTTTCCAGGGGTAATTCTGTAATTCATCCATCCCCGAAACGACCGTAACGCCGTTTCTAGGGTTCCCTATCTCGTGAAGACCATTATCACTCATTAGCCCGACGCTGTTCGATCCAAATAAAGCGAAGAACTTGTCGCTGCCACCGTCTTCTACAATCTCATGATTACGCTGATCGGAGATTTTCGACCCAAAACTCTGAAGAAACGCTGATTGGTCTGTGGTGATCGTTGTCGTAGAAGAAGTGGCTCCCATCTGAGCCGCTTTATGAAGTAACGCAGTCGCCGACATATTCGCAACCGCTGTCACAGCTGCGTTTGCGTCTTGAGTAATTTGTTCGACGCTGCTAAAAAGAGAAGGCACAGAAAGAGACGTAGCCGCGTTTGCGTTTTCCTTACTCTGGACAATGATATTATTTTCATGCGTAATGAGGGAATCGCTCGTCGTTATTAGCTCGCCGCGATTATTAGCGTTTCCGAAAACCCAATTGTAATCCTCATGCGGTGAGTGCGGCTGCGGTGCGATATGGTCCTCAATGGTCGTCACTTGATGATGATGATTCAAGCTTCCTCCCATCCATAGAGAAAGCGAAGACGCAGGTTTCATGGCGTCTTGATGATGATGATCGAAAGTGGCGGTTGCGATTGGGTAATGGTGGTGGTGATGTTTCGGTGGCGGTGGCCCGAATGGGAACGACTGTGGTGGTGGTGGTGGTGATGGGATTAGTGTGCCCATGAGATAGTGGTAGTTTAGATTACTACCCGCGGTTGCAGCAAGGCTCTTGAGATGTGAGGCTGCGTTTAGCCTAGCGGTTTCTTCTGCTAAGGCGTCACAGAACGCTCTATGTGTAATAAAACTGTCTCTCCTGTTTTCAACAAATTAAACACATCAATAAATGAAGACAAATTTGTATTTATGTTTATGTTTCTATATGTTTGTAGATAGCAACTATATAAAGTTTGTACCTCTTACTTTTTAACCAAAATATGTCAATCCAAGAAACTGTCTTATTCAAGAAAACAAGAAGCACGTACGCTCAGAGTGTGACAAAATAGATTTACAAAGAAAAACTTCAAATTATTTAGTTTTTAGACCCTACAAGAGCTACTTCCAACAACAATACAATAATCTATCTTATTAATTTTAGTTACAAGCAACATGATAAAACGAATTTTGCTTGTGTAGTCCAATGATACTGTAGTGTTGGTTTAGGTAATAGATATATATATATATATATATATATATATTTATCACCATTACTGGGTAAAATATTAGATCTAGGTTTATTATGGGTTTAAAAAAAACATATATTATAATTCATACACACACACAATATGATACCGTGATGAAGAAATGTAAAGATCTTTTAAGAAAAACATTTGTATATTAATTTACATGGTTAATAATTAAGTACCTGGAGAAAATTGTACCACAGTCGCATCTATACTCTCTAGTCCCACAAGTCTTGGAATGAGCCTTCCAGTCGGATTGGACTGCATATCTCTTGGAGCATTTCTCACATTTCCACTTCTTCTCGCCATGTTTCCGAAAAAAATGCTTCTTTATTCCAGTAAGGTCACCGAGTGCCCTTGTCGGATGGTGGTGGACGCAAGTTTTCTCCGGACATACGTACACTCGTTTCCTTACTTCTTTGCTCGTCCTCTGCTTTAGCTTCCATGGGAGGTTGTGTCCTCGACGGTGAAGCTGTAGATTCTGGTCTCTTTGGAAACCTTTTCCACATATCTCGCAGAGAAAACGATGTGTGGCCATAAGTGTCTTCGGAGATAGAGCTATGACCTCGGCTTCTGGATCTATAGAGATCGAAATAATCAATCAAATTTGGGATATATTTAGTTATGGATCATATGAAGGAGATCTAATCAGTAAAACACATGCACGTTTATAGATCAAGATCGAAAACAAATCAAGAAGATGACTTTTCTGCAAACGAAAAGGTTTTGTTTTTCTTAATTAGGGCTGAATTTAGTGATCTATATTAAACTTAATTAATTAATTGTTACCAGGATTTCCAGGGAGATTTCTCTTCTTCTTGACAAGAGGAGGATTAAAAGATTCATGTTGTTGATGATAATGATGATGATCAACATGATCAGTTGTTGATGAGCTATGGACATATCCTCCACTACTTGAGATTGTCTGGTCTTCAGCTGCCATGCCTTCTTCTAGGCAAAAGTTTTGTTGGAAGAGAAATACGGATTGAAAGAGAGGTTTAAGATTAGAGATGAAGATTGAAAGGGCAACTAAGAGAAAATAACTATAAATACTTAGAATCTGATGCAATGATGAATGAGGGGAAAACACAGAAGTGAAGTTATATTGGTTGTATACTTACTTATATACACATATACCGCATACACTTAAGCGCATATGAAATAAAAATAATATTCCTCTCTCGTCCATATATATATATATAACCACCTTGATATGTAAGAACTGTCGCAGCAATTTTCATATATATGTACCATTTTAATTTTTCTACTTAGCTTACTTGGTTAAAAGTTGATGGCGGTGGAAATTAACTAGTTTACCTGACTAGTTTTCTCTTGAATATTTGATTATTTGTTTTTATTTTCAGTGGCAGTGCATCATGACACACAGAAAGTTAAGTTGTCTACCTTTTCTATTTGGAATGATGATCTCATTATTTATTTTCTCCTTTTTTTTTCATCTTCCATTCAATTAAGAGTTTACCACCCTTTTTAGTGTTATTTTTAGACCGAGGCAAACAAAAATGTTTAATTTCTAAGTACAATCAATATACATAATACATATAAGTCGTCATTGTATATATATTATTTGAAAAATTGAGTGGTTATAATCTAATATCCGAAATGTTCAAATATTTCATTTAATTTTGGTTAGAGTGTAGTTTCTGTAAGGAGCGGGGCAAGGTATTCAGTAACAATATAATGAGTTCAGATTTGTCTCTTCTATTTTGGTTACCATAACTACGTGACTGTAGCATTGACATCTGAATCAGGAATTAAAAATATATATATATAGAATTTGCTATACGTATTTAACGATTTCAATGTTTGAAATTAACATTATATGTATATATATATATATCGTGATTGGTACGATTCAGATTCGTATAGAGTCAAAACCTTTATTTTTGGTTAGTACGGTCCGAACACGAGACTTAAGTTCTCCGTAAATTAAGGTGGTCAAAAGAAGTAAACAGATCCAACGGCGCAGGTTACACATCTCTCGTTTTGTTGAGAACAAAGCCTGCAATGCACGTGTACCCATGCACGTGCTCGTAAGGTGAATTCCAACAACATACGACAAAGAAACTAAGAACCTAAATATGCAAAAGAGAAGAATCGTCCGGTCGACAGTGAAAACAAAACCCATGCGACATTATAGACTCTTCCCTTCAAGTACCCCACTTTAATTTTTTTTTTAATAAATACTTCAAATATTCGTTTTCTCTTTTTCTTTTCCTTCAAAAACTATTGTTATTTCTACATCGATTTTTCATTTATCTAAAAATGCAATTAAATATATGTATTAGATAACCAAAACAATTTATAGTATGTAGATACTCGTATCTTTTCATGCTTTTCTTACAAGGATCTTTTTGTAATGTTGATTTTTCATCTTTTTCTTTAGCAACCTTTTCCCCCTCTATATTAAAGTATGTTTTTCATACAATTTTTTTTTAAACGTGTTTTTCAACCATATCCAACTTATTATGTGCAGCCTAACAAGTTTTGCTACAGGTCATACCTCTTAAAGTATTACTTAGTATATTATTTCTTTTATTAGAATATTATTTTGTTTCTTTTATTAGAAAATCATGTTGTAGTCTTGTAGGTCATATCATATTCCGGATTCAAATTTAGTAGTACACGTAAATAAGTTATGGACAACGAAAATTTGTACTTAGTAATAAAATACTCTTGTGTGAAACAATTAGATCAGACTTCATAGTTTTAAATTTCAGTATATCGAAATCTCGATCATATCGATTTTCAAACAAAAGATAAACTAATGTGTATGTTTTTTACCCCTAGCTGAAAAGTAAAATAACCGTGGTGAATTAATTAATTGAAAGAAAGAAGAGACAGAGAACTGACAAAATGCAGGTGAATTTTTGGAAGGGAGAGAGGTCGTCAGCTTGTGGGCTGACTTAATTACCAATTCTTTAGGTAATTTACACTTTAATCATAATGTAATCATGTTTTAAGATTCCTATAAAATAATGACATTTATTTAATGTTTTTGTTTTGGACTTTTCTTCTTGAACTTTGGCGGCACTAGAATATTCTCCTTATTTTTCGAGACTTATTATATATAGTATTGTTCCCTTTATCAAATTATCAAGATTCACATTAGACAAACGGGGGTTTAAACTTTAAACTATAAAGATACGCGCTTATGTGTGATTATGCGTGTATCCAAAGACGATAAATATGAGATATATATATTTAACTAGTTATACAGAGCTCCTACAAATGACGTTTCACAAAAATATTTTTATTTTAGCAATTACGCTCATAATTTACTTTCGGAGCCGGTTCCATGAAAATTATACGAGCCCTCAGCAAACCGCATAAATGGTCACCCATGATAGGTCACATTGATAACTTATTAAGTTTTACTAAAGAGAAAATGAATCGGTTTGTTTTGATGAAGCGAACCTCCTTCATCTGATATCGGAGCACAGGATAATATATATACCCAATATTATTTTAGACTTTGAAGGGTATACCGTAGAATCAAGAAACGGATTAGTACGTTCGCTTCAAACATGTTGACTTTTTTAGTTAACTACTTTACTGTGACTCAAATAATAGGTATCTGAAAATCGGTCTCAACGGAGAAGAGTGGTCTATCAAAAGCTTGTTAAGTAAACGAATGCTCAAGAGAGCAAACGATATAATCTCTCTCTTTTTTTTTTGTTGAAATATCGAATGTCTTTTAGAAACCGATGATGTGTTCTCTCGAAGACATTCCAACACTAAAATCAGTAGTTTTAATGAAATAAATTTCAGCTGATATATGCCAATGTTTTATTCAAAGAAGTATGCTAACGTTGAAAATTACCATTAGTTAAAGATTGTCTACATATAAATATAGCCTTTTTTTGTGTTAGAGTAAATATAGGCATTTCATGGTACTAGATGTATCCACATATTTTATAAACGGATTTATTTTATTTGCATATATATTGCATGGTTATATGTAGATGTGGAATAATTTTAGCATATATAGACCAAAAAGTCTTTACATGGATTCACATAAAACAACATTATCTAGAATCCATACTATGTCTTGGGAGAAAAGAAAAAGTACTCAAAAATGAAAAAAAAAACAATCAAAGAGATGGCTAAGCTATGAAGAAATATGTATACAATCATATTTATACCTGTATTATACGTATGCGTATATAAATATAATGCAATAAACGACATTTCAAAGAAGACAAAGGATAGATCCATACCATAGCATAGAAACTTGGCGATATATGAAAATAAGGACATAATGGAGATATGATTAGACTTAAAGTATACATATGTCACTTAGTGGATGATAATGGCCTTCTTGTTTTTACTCGGATTTGACCAATCCAATATATTTTCGGTCAAATTGATATCGACATTCTACAAATCAAAATCCGCTCTAATCTGTTCTATATATTAGTTTTTCAACCACCATACCTTTTTCGTTCTATTTTAAACTATTGGAATCATTGTTGCTTATAACAGACGTATATTAGAGATATTTTAATGGCATTTTTTGTAAAGCATTAATGCAAATATAAGTGAAAAATATTTTGCATCGAAATTAACTTGTTTTTAGGGTTTGTATTTTAAAATTTTACTCGTAAACTATTGATTCACTCGGTTTAATAATTTTATTTTCATGATATTTTTTTATATTTTCCCAACATATTTATCATTATATTTATTGTCTTCCAGTTGCAATGAAATTAAAAATATGACTACATATATACTATCTATAAATTATATGAATAAATTGAATACCCCAAGTTAGTTAATACTATTATCTATTTAGTAACACAATAAGAGAAACTCACGGAATGACACATTTATGAAACAAACAAGTAAACAAATTGGTTACATTCCATGCAATTATATATAACAAATATTGTTAAAAGATTCTTTTTTCATGGGTCATAAAAGTAATTAAAAGATAAAGTCACGCTTTCCAACCAATTTCCACAAAGTTGATAGAAACTATTCATGATCGTGCAAAGCGAGGAAAGGAGAGTAATACCTAAACATAGGATCAAGTGGTAGTTAATTATCTTAAAACATAATTATGT
This sequence comes from Cardamine occulta, assembly GCA_028015245.1. Classification (NCBI taxonomy): domain Eukaryota; kingdom Viridiplantae; phylum Streptophyta; class Magnoliopsida; order Brassicales; family Brassicaceae; genus Cardamine; species Cardamine occulta. Next base: position 27,105,615 of record CM051364.1, on the reverse strand, counting down.
GAAATTTTCATTGTCTCTATTTATGAATCTTCATTGTCAATGACTTAATTACACCTAAAAATAAGTACTACATGCAACACCATCTTTTTTTTTAACCAACTTTATAAGCTAAGAGTTTGCTATATGATCTTACAAAACTCTAAAAAGAATTTGGGATTCTATGTGTTGATTAGTTTTAGCACCCGCTAGTAATTTAAAACGATTCAATAACTTTGTTGGTATACTTCATACGAAATATGGGGTTTGAACCCTCGAGTAAAGTCTGTTATTTTGGATACATCAAATTACCAGATTATATTTTCATTTTTGCTTGGAGCTATCAAATTCTGATGACCGACTATATATACGTAATCTGTCACATATATATATATATATATATATATATATATATATTCAACTGTTGGTCGGACTTATACATTTCAAAAGTTAAAACTAAAAAATTCTTTCATTTTTGTCCTTCGGTTAATGATCAAAGGTATCACTCTCTCGTGAATCACGATATGAAATTATATAATAATAATAATAAAAAATTTAGACCTAATAACTATATATGCTTTTAACATTTTTTATCATTGAAAAATAACTATATGCTTGATTTACGATGCATCGAGTAACATATATATTTTGGTCAACTAAATTTACTTTTTCAGCTGTTTGGAATATTTGAACCTTGCTTCATGCATATATATTTTGCTAAATATTAAATTAATTTTTGATAATATACGTGCCAGATCCATGAAACTTTATGCAAATTACAGTGAATTTAACCAAGTAAGATATATTGGAAGAAAAAAAATCTCCATGATTTTGTACGAATTATTTGTCAGCAAATCATTGAGTGATGAGGACATACGGGATTTTTCATGTTACATATATTAGATAAATATTGGAAAAGACTAGTTAAAATATCTGAAATTGCTACCAAACGGTCAAATTTGGTCCACCTTCATCCATAATGGTTCGTTGATGCATTCGGGCTCATAAAAAGCATACTAAAAGTTGGTGATAATTACTTAAAAGTGGTCCTTTCGCAATATATTATAGTAGTCAATTAGTCACAAAAATGTTATTGGCTTCATGATCGAAGGTTGGCCTCATCAAATATAGTTTAATCAAATATGTCACATACTCATATTAGTTCTGAATACTTTAAATTCTTAGAATACCATTAGATAATATATTATTATTTGACAGAAACCCACCTATTTTTCAAGAAATTTATATTTAAAATACATTTTTCAACTTTTTCAATTTGTAACCAATGAGACTATGTAACACAAATCAGTCGCAACACTAATTTAATTTGGTCCTGACTTATCCATGCCATACGGGAGCTTCCGGGACAAGAAAAAATCCACAAAACTAGTTTGAAATTCGGTTCGAGAATTTCTATATAAGTATATACCATTAAAAAAAAAACTATTTGGTTGGGACATTTGTTATTACCAACGACCATTTGGTCCGGAAATAGCAAAGGGCATTAGAAACTGAACGGGCTTACATTCTTAGCTTCTATTGGCCCATTATGAAGACTATAATTTAAAATGTCAAAGAATGGGCTGTGAAAGCCTAATTTTAATACCAGGCGTATCAGTCCCAACGCTGTGATAGAAGGTTTTCTTTTTATAGTGGGCCATATTATTTTCGTCAAAATTGCTATCACAACGTGACGAACGAAACTCGTTCAACAAAATATAAATATGAGACAAGCTTTAATTTTTTTATTTTATTTTTCTATTTTGTTAAAGGATAGAAACAAGCTTTAATCAAGGTCAAAGATTAGATTATTTAAATCATTGTTTCTCAAGTTGGTTTTTGTTCGAGAATCACACCCACTAAAAGATTCAACAAAAACCATCTTTTTTTTGTTAAAAGATTCGACAAAAACCTTTTTTTTTTGTTAAAAGATTTCAACAAAAACCATCTTATCAAAAAAAGCTTCACAAGATGGACTTTGATATAATGATTTGCTATTAAAAACCTAAGTTTTGGTGATACCAAAGCAGAAGCCGCAGATTTTTTTACTTTTGGATGAGTTTGACTTTTGAATTTTGGGCTATTGGTTGGCTACCATTTGACTTGTAAAGAGCCATTATTAAGTTACAAGAAGATATTTTTTGTTATTTTCCGTGTTTCTTTATGATCAAAGCAATCACATAACAATCAATTACAATTCACAGAGAGGCATAAAACTACATACAAAAATATTAACAAATCATGTAATAAAAAGGTAAAAAGCAAAAGAAGACAATTAAATAAAATTTTAGGAGGATAAAAAAAATCATCAATCAAAGCCATAAAGCCCCAGCTTGTCTGAGAGTAGGCACTAAATCACCATTGATATGAGCAGCCATCAAATTTTCCAATCCTCCAAACGGCTTACCTCCTATGAACATCACTGGTAATTTCTCTTTATTAATATTCACGCTTGTTTGGCCTACTTCAATTATGATATTGTCGTCTTCTTCATCAATCTCAACTACCAATGGATTCACGCCATGTGTCAATAGCAGCCGTTTCGCCACGTGTCCCATACAACAGCCTCTCCTCGCAAACACCACCACAGCATTCTCCATCACAAGGATGTTTGATCTCTTACTGCTTAAGGACGATGGCTTTGGCGATGATGATGTTAACCTTGATAATGATGATGATGATGATGGTTTATCTTCATTCTTTGGACGGAAAATGCTATTGCCGGGTATGGTCGTCTTGGTCCACGATGACTCGTATGGTCTTATTGCTTTTTGCATAATTGATGTATGAGAGAGAGAAGAGAGAGGCTTAGATTGATAAGAGATTGGATTAAAGAATTTATATAGAGAATTTTGGAGAGCATTTGGGTTGGGGGGTCAACGAAGCATGTGTAAATTTTACTCTCATGATATCCGAAGCCACGTCACCGTATCCAAAATAAATATCCATAACTATACCTATGATTATTATTCATTAATGTTGAGTGTAAATCATCCAACTATTATAAATATTGACTAACTAAGGAGTGAAAGATCAACTTTTGAACTTATTGTCGGAACTCAAATGCGACACCTCAATTTTTTAAAAATATGATACATATTATCTTAACGAAATGTCTTTTTTAACCTGTTGTAATTTATAAAATTGTAGAATTTTTAAATCAATGACTTGTACGATATAAGTTTATTTTAAAATAAATGATGACGAAGACATAGTAAGTGGCTTACGACAAGGCTGATATCAAGAGATTTCTTTATTGTTTTAAACTTATGTCATAATTAAAATTGTCTTGGTATGGTTACGTTTATGGATAAATGCAAATCATTGTATGGACCATTAGATTTTAAGATCATCTCTATTACGTCATGACGATGACTTGATTTCGCTAGCACTAAGAAACACGATATCAATTTGTATTTTATATTCTAGTTGAAACTTGAAAGAGATCTGAGCCTAAAACACCAACTAAACCCGCCCTTTAGAATTTAATACATGCATAAAATATAACAAAGCTTTATCATTGAGTCTGAATGGTGATGTTTTCTGCGGCTAAAACGGTGTTACCGTTACTACTAACCGCTGCAAACGCGCTTATTCAGAAAACTCAATCGCACACAAAGCAAAACTAGTAAAAGTAACTAGATTATAAAATACCAAAACTTTATGTAGAATCGTCGTTAAAGAACGTTTTCCTCCATCAGATTCGTAAAACATTGAGTATACTTCATTTTAAAATCTTTGTTAGGATTAGTTAAACTCACAGCTAAAAACGGATAAAAAAAATACATTGCACGAACCCCACAAAAGCCAAGGAGATGACGTGTCAATTTTGTGGAAAAATCTAACAACCCCTTTCGTCAAAAAGAAACAGCTGAGAATTACGAAAAAGTGATACAAGATGGACCCTCACCATGACAAAACGACATGACGTCTCCCTTTAACTTTACGAAACAGCAAGTCGTGCCTCTTTAGTTAATTACAAGCGCGTGTAATTTTGTATCATTTGTTCCAGGCTTCTAGCTAAACCTTTTTATTTTCAGAACGTTAATTTAATCAGTACATGACATCATTAAAAGCAGCCGTCGGTTAAATAATAAATACAAATAAGAGGTTTACAGTTTACTTGGTCAAAATTTTAAATAAGTCAGTTTTTAATTGGACGTCACCAGAAAATTCGCCGGAGTTTCGTCACCCTATAGAACTCCTCACCGGTAAAAGAAGGAAAAAGACGTCTCTGTCATGGTGGCGCCGGCATGGCGTCATTAAATACATAAGGGTCCATGTTGCAATGCTCATACAAAATCTTATATTACGTATGCAATATATTATTTTCTCTTGATTTACATCTCTATACATATGTAGATAACGTTGTCAACTAGTGGAGAAAAGAAAATTCAATAGCAAGCTTACAACAAAGAACAAAACTAAATATATTACTTTTTACTTTTTAAGTTTGATGCAGGGATTAGTACGGATCTAATATCCGGATTCATACCCAATACGAAAGTTATTGATTTCAAAGTCAACTTCATAATTTTTCCGGGAAAACACAAGAAAATATCAACATGATGAATCATACTGACCAAGCCAAGCCAATTCTCAATGTGTCCACTTTAAAGACTATTTTCAGAATCTAGCACGAGAAGGGGCAAAATAGTCATTTGGTCAAACATCGAAATCGTTCTTCACTTAAGAGCCGTTGTTTTTTCAGAGAAGAGAAATGTAGAAAACTTACTCTTTGCTTCTTTTACTTCTTAGGGTTAGGCTCCAAGTTCATTTCTTGAAGGTTAAGCAACAGATCGTTGGAGCTCAGGTAAACCTTGTTAGCAGATTGTGCAATGGTCTGAGCGATCTCTCTCGCAGCTTCGATCTTTCTCAGAGTGATAAAAGCCTGATTGTTCGCAATGGCTTGTCCGATAAGCTGAGCACTTTTAGCTTCTCCCTGCACAGATAATCAAAATACCAAATGCGTTAGGAGAGAAAATACCAAAACCAATAAACTCTGTCATTAGGTTTGCAATAACGATCAGCAAATTTTATACCTGTGCACGGATAACTGCACTTCTCCTGTCTTGCTCGGCTTTCTCCACAATGAACTTAGCCCGTTCAGCTTCCTGAGCAGCAACTTGTTTCGCCTCGATTGCTGCAGTGAACTCTTTGCCAAATGTGAGAGTCGTGATGGAGACATCATCAAGAGCAATGTCGAAATTAGAAGCTCTCTCTGTCAGAATCTTGCGTATCTCTCTGCTCACAGCCTAGAGGAGGGTAAAAATACTCGGTCATTAGAATTTAGAAACAAATAGCAGAAAAGATGAAGAAGAAGAATGTTAAAATACTTACTTCTCTCTGTGTAATGAGCTGGCTTGCATTGTACTGAGCTACCACTGCTTTTAGGGTTTCATGGATGATGGAAGGAAGAACCCTTTCACTGTAGTTCTCGCCAAGGGTTCGGTAAATCTGAGGTAAACGGTCACCCATGGGACGTGTCAGAACCCTTAGACCAATTTTCACCTGTGCAACAACCAAGAAAAATTATCAGAAACACAGCGCGCCAATCTCAACAAATAGACGGAGACAATAAGTTATCCTTGTTCCACCTATATATAATCTCCTCCCAAAGCATATGTGATTTCTGGTTTCATAGTCAGAAGCTAAAGCCAAAACGAAACATTTGAAGATTATGTTTTCCCTATTCTTTTAATCAGTTATCCATACACTCACACAGGTCATAAAACGATCTATATTAATCAGGTAATATCCCACCAGAGCAAGTGAAACTAAGTCTACAACTTCCTAGCCATAAACCACATCGAAATTCTAAAACACATGGTCTTAATGCTGCATTTAACGATCTTAACATAACATAAAAAAGAAGGAATGTCTAGCAGGATCTATATAGCTTCACATTCAATAACAGCATTTGAAACCTAAGCATGCGCTAGTTAATAGTACAAAGACATAATCAAAATGCACAAGAAACCATAACGCACCATCTGAAGGTCATGACTACCGGTGGTGCTCTCTACTAGGTAAGGTCGTGCACGAACATCGTAGATTATTGGCCTCTCAAACCATGGCATCATAATATGTGTGCCTTCAGGGTAAACCTGAATAACCAAATCCGAGTAAAAGTCACGGTTATCAAAATAACTATTCAAAGAATCGGATATAAAAGTAACTCTGGTTAGTTGAGAAATACAAAACCTTTTCCTTGATACCAGTTAATCGGTTGAACATGATAGCACGATGCCCTCCCTCAACATTGTAGAGACTATTAGATATGGCATAGACACCAAGCCCACCAATAATGCTGACCTTAAGAAGTGCAGAGAGAGCAGGAGATCCAGGAACGTTGGGAACTTTGTTGAAACTCATTTCCTAAGAGCAAAAAAAGAATGAACACAACACTGAGATACTCATTTTACGAAGATCCAAAAGACTTGACACAGCCAAGGAAATCAAACATATAACAAAATCAATGAACAAGCCTCTAATTCAGAAGAAACAAAATCCAAGAGAGCCAACACTGCACTAATGTTACTAAGAGAACCAATACACGGGGCAAAGAGTGGAGCGAAACACGAATTCGATCCCATAGATAAGCTTCAGAAATTGAAAGCATCGGTAACAGATCCCAAAGCTAAAATCGAGTCCGCCTTTGACCATTATCAAATAGATTCAGTAACCCATAGATCAAACTTGCAACAAGAATAGATACAACGAGCTATCACCAAATGACAAAAATCTACCTCTAAATCACACAACGATGGTCAAAGTGAACCACCGATCAGGCACTGCGTGAACTTTCTATCGGGAGCGAAACAGAGAATACCAGTAAACACAGATAACATTCAGAAGAAGAAAGGGAGGAAAGATCACCTTAGCTCAGCTCTTAATCACCGGCGATGTTAGGGTTTAGGAAGGATCACGATCGGAGCAGTCGGCTAAGCTTAGGGTTTTAGAAATGAAAAATCAGATTTGCATTCATGAATCTTCTATTATTTTTGGGCTGAATTGCTCAAGCCCATTAACAAAATTATGTTCAGTAGGCCCATTATGTCATTTTCTTAACTAATAGTATTTTTCTATATATTATGAATACTACTAATTAATCTGTACTGCTGGTCAAAACAAAGAGTTATATGGACCATGTCTAGTAATCGCATGTGATGGCTATATTTTTCGGATCTGAGGCATCAATAAAAGAATTCAGATAAGTTTATATATCGTTTATATAGTCGGCTCTAGTTAACTACCAGTTGACTTTAAGTAGTTTATCATTAGTGTCAGTGAGACTACGTACCGTTCTTCGATCCAATTTTCACGTAGTTTTTAGAGTTCAAAATGTGATCAAGTGGAACTTGCGATAAACAAAAGCCATATGTATTAACTAACATTATACTAACGATCTACATTACATGTCATGAGCCGAATTCTTCCGTCAATAAACCGAATCTCACATTTTATTTCATGGAATTTAATAACAGATTTCATATTTTACACCTCAAACCGCATGATAATCAATAGAACCAAAACAAATCATTGATATTATAACTCAAAAGAGAAATTTCATACATAACACAACAAGTCCAAGACCAAACCCTAGTCCGAATTTCTTCTCACCGGAGCCTGATTTATCCGACGGCGCCGCTGCCTTTTTGGTGGAGTTAGAGTCATCGGAAACCCCAGAGGATGAAGATTTTGGAGCAGGAGCAATCGGCGAAAGCTTGTGCTCTCCGAACATCTCACCCGGCAACAAAACCATGTCCACAACATAAACAGCGAGAGGAGGTTGTTGTCTCAATGTATTGCTGATACGTGTCTCCACATAACCAGTCGAGACATTGATTTGGTTTGGTTGACCGGTGAAGTTAAGCCCGTAAACACCGTTGTCTCGGCCAGAAGCTTGAGTCCTAACCGGGTTACTCACGGAGAGGAGATCATCCATACTGTAATATTTGGGGCTAATGTGGTAGAGAATGAGTTTAACTTGTTCGTCAGCACTTAACTTGTTTAGAGTTCCGGGTTTAAGGTTTTGAAAAGCATTCTCTGTTGGTGCGAATACGGTCATTCCTTCAGTTGAACTATTGACTTGAATGTTCACTTGGCTACCAACCTGAGTGATGTTTAAAAGATGGATGAAAGTGTTGAATTGACCACCTTTTTCGAGGATCTGTGAGATGTTGATGGGACCAGCGGGGCCTGGAGCAGGGGCTGCTGGTTGAGCCGTTGTCTTCGTTGAGAGAAGTACGGCGGCAATGAGGAGGAGAGGAGCAAGAGTTAGACGAGTGGTGGCCATTATTGGTTTGTTTAGTTAGTGTGTGAAGAGTGATTGGGAAATTGAGATCGGAAGGGAAAGGTTTATATGGAAGTTGAATGTTTGGTGTGATGAGTTGTGACTTTGTTGGAATGAGATGGCCAAGTCAATACAAAACATTTGTAGACAAAATAATGTCCTGAGATATTATTATTATTACAGAACCGTTAAGATCCGTTTAATGCATACCAAGATTAACATTTGAGAAGAATATTAGAATATAATATGAGGTTGGTGGATCCGGAAGTAGAGCCCACATCACATGTAATGGGACTGAGAATCAATAATTCGAATTTACATACAGTTTTTGAATAGAAGATGATAATGTTCGACAACACAACTTGAGGTGGACGTAAAAACGATCGGGATAGGAAATTGAGGGGAAGAAAAGGAGAAAAATACAAAATCATTAGACTTGAAATCTTCTATAGTGAGTATAGATAGCTACAAACGACAGCCTACACCAATAGATAGCTCCTATCAAGTCAGAACTTTTTCTTATAGATAATACCCAATTTTGAATTGATGTCTAGTGTAATATAAATAGCCATAATATAATAATTTTTTTTTTGTAATTTACTTTACACTTTACAGGATATATAGGTTATATATAAAAAGTGTAATTAACGTAATCCACAGACTACATTTATACATATGGATGCATAGACATGTATCATGTGATGTATGTAAGTAGAAGAATATATGCGAGTGTTCTGTAAAAAGAACAAAATGAGTGGACAAGCTGATTAAGTGACAGCTGGGAAACACAAGCTGGCATGTGGGAGAGTGGAAGACCCATAACCATAAGTCTATATTGCCTCATCACTAACAACTGCACATATTAATCATTAATTAAGAAAATAAACCAATTATCAAGAGTTACGCATTGGGCCTTAATAGTAGATGGCTTTTAATGGGCTGAATTCTAAATAGGCCCACATATGTTGGGATTCTTGAGCATTAAGTATGTTGGGTTCAAGCTTTATTAAAAAAAACATGTTGCTTGTCATACTGAGTAAACTTATCTCATCCAGTTGAGAATAAAGAAGAATCATGAGTTGAAGCAGAAGATACAGAGTTTAGGGATTGCTAGAGAAAAGGAAAGCGTGGAGTGATACCAAAAAAAATATAAAAAAATCTTTAGCAAATAAAAGAAAGATCGAGAAAAAGGAAACTGCTTTATTCTGGGAGTTTCCTTTTTTCAAAGTTAAAAAGAAAAGGAAATTTACTTTTATCTTCCTATTTAATCTCACCATGGAACCTGAAGATCATCTTTCCATATTCGATACTTTTTTCACAAAGATGAGAGCTTGAGAACTTGGGTAAGAGAGATTTGATGCCTCTGGCTCTGCTCTCGGATCCGACACCCTCCTACAGTCCATTTGCCTCAAAGCTACATCCGCTTCAGGTTTTTCGTCTGCTTCGTCGCCATTGAACCCTATCTACCTAGAGCTATTAAAACCCAACGTCATTCGTCGTCTCAGTCTTCACCGAGAGCGCCGGGAGATGGCTTTGGGAAGTTTTCGAAGAACCCTTTTGTGGCTACTTCTCCTAGTTCACTCGGAAATAACCCTAACATGATTAAGTCCGTTTTTGGTTCCGAAGGGTGGGAAACGACGATCTCTCCCTCCGCCATGTCATCAAAGTCATCAACAAAAGCCCAATAAGAATAATAATTCCAGCCCATAAACAAATGACAAGTCCATGAAGAAGAAAGTCCACCACAATGCATCTTATGGTCAGGTCAGGTCTATTTCTATCCCCTCTTAATGTTTTTCTCTTTTTGATTTTTTTAAAAAAGTTTTGATTTCTGTATTCACGGATTTTAATAAGTTGATTTTTTTGTTTTCAAGTTTTTTTTAATGAAAAATTTGGATATTAAATTTACAAAACGAGGTGAAAACTAACAGATTTTGGATCCTGTCATTTGATCATTAGAGATTTCACAAGTACAATTTATTTTTATATCACTATCTAAATTTAACATTCAAGTTTTTGTTTTGAAGTTAAAGTTTTTTAAAACATGTTTAAATATTTTTAGAAAACTTTGATACTGAATTTGAAAAATAATGTGAAAACTAGTTGGATTTTGGATCATGTCATTTGACTTAGTCTTTTGATCGTTAGAGATTTTACAAGTTTAACTTATATTCATATTGTTATGTAATTACCATTCAAGATGTTGTTTTCAAAGCTTTTTAACAAAAAAAAAGGTTTTGTTTTCAAGTTAAAGAATTTTTGCAAATGTTGTTTTCAGTGGAAATTCTGGATACTAAATTTACAAAATAATTTGAGAAACTACTTGTATTTGGATCCTTTGATTTAGTCATAGTCATTTGGTTGCTAGACATTTCACAAGTTCTGACTTGTTTTCATATTGTTACGTAGATTAATGGTAACTGAGTTTTAGATTATATCATTTGATTTCACTCAGTTGTAACAACTTTTTCCAACAATGTAATGCTTCGTGTTTAGATTATATCATTTGATTTCACTTATTTTAGTTATCATTGTCCTACACCTATGTTCGTTTTTTTTCCAATGGTCGTTGCTCGTTGTAGTTGACCTTATTTTTATTTCATATACATTGAATGCACGTGGCAACACTTGGCATACATGACAATATGATGTGTTAGGATACACTGTGACAATCGCCATGCAATGCGACTCTTGTGACCATTCCTACCACAATGTGTCACTTCTTCGAGTATTCATCATTTAACCTTGAATTTATCGATTTACATATGTACAAAATTAGATTTATTTGTAACAACTTTTTCCAACATATCTTTTAATTAGTTATATCCTTTCACAACAACAAAAACAACGTATCTTATCAGTAATCCAGATCAATTAAAGCAGCGTAGGAACGTTTTTGGATTTTGATTCGTTAAACATAATATCAATTTTCTTATAGTTATTTATTCTCTAATGGTAACCGTAAATCTATTCCAGTGATTTACTAAAAACTTTATTCACCCCAAAAGTTAATCGAATAATACGACAACATAGTAACTATACTTTAAAAGTAAATCAGCTGTAACAAACTCAAACTTAAAATTAGATCGAGAAGGCAATTCTCTTATAGTAAAATCTTTGTCTTAATCTCGATTCCGAAAAGTGTAAGAGTCCTAATTTAAAACTCTTTTTTTTTTTTTTTCTAACATATCTGTATTGGTATGCAACCATAGTAAAACACCAATCACCACCTTTAAATACCTTTTTTCCTATGAATCTCTCTAAATTTCTTATACAAAGCAAAACCAAGAAAATGCATAACCTTTCTCTTCTCTCCGTCGTTTCACTCTCACTTCTCCTCTTCTTCCACGGCGCCGAAGCACGCCAGCAAGAGCTGCCATTTCCAAATGCATGCCATTTCAGCCTAATCAACAGCCTCCGTCCGGCTCAGGCGATCAAGTTCGAAGCTGGGCAGATGGAAGTATGGGACCACATGAGCCCAGAGCTCCGGTGCGCCGGTGTAACGGTGGCTCGTATCACACTTCAACCCAATTCCATTTTCTTGCCTTCTTTCTTTAGCCCTCCTGCCCTCGCTTACGTTGTCCAAGGTAAGACCATTATTAGAGTAGAAAAAAAAACATTATTTTAGAGTTATATATGTACCAAACCAAAATAAATGAATACTTATTATGTTGTAGCTTTTAGCTTTTAAAATTATGAAATATTTTATACATTTTAGTACTTGAAACTACTGTTTTTTTTTTCAGAAAATTTATCTCTTGTTTTCTATAACCTATCAATAGGAATTTTTGTTTTATTTCATAATTTTAATTTTAATTTAAAAATCTCAAAAAGAGTGTCTTTTATTTTTAATTATTCGCAGGAGAAGGAGTGATGGGGACGATTGCTCCTGGTTGTCCCGAGACTTATCAAGAAGTTGAAGGATTAGGAGGAGGAGAAGACATGCGTCGACGTTTTGAGGACATGCACCAAAAGTTGGAGAATTTCCGGCGAGGAGATGTGTTTGCTTTACTTGCCGGAGTATCACAGTGGTGGTACAACCGCGGCAATTCCGATGTCGTCATTGTCATCGTTCTTGATGTCACCAACCGAGAAAACCAGCTTGACCAAACCCCTAGGGTATTATTATTGATATATTTAAAGAAATTCAAAAATTAGATTGCATGCAAACTACATATATGGCTACCACAATAATATTATTCTGTTAGCATGTTTCAGGTCGAATAACTAGATTGAATATTCATATATAGTTTCTTAATTTGTGAACCCTTCATATATGTAGATGTTCCATATAGCCGGGAGCTCAAGGCAAGAAGAAGAAGAACCATTAACCTGGCCATCAGGCAACAACGCTTTCAATGGCTTGGACCCAAACATTATCGCGGAAGCATTCAAAATCGACATTGAGATAGCTAAGCAACTAAAGAACCAGAAGAGCAACAAAGGAAACGTAGTCCGAGCAAAAGGCCCGCTCCATTTCGCCATTTCCCCGCCACGACAATGGCAACAAGATGGCATTGTAAATGGCATCGAAGAGACGTATTGCACGGCAAGGCTTCATGAGAACATTGACGATCCAGAACGAAGCGACTTTTTTAGCTCACGAGCCGGAAGAATCAGCACTCTTGACAGCCTCAATCTCCCCGTTCTACGTCGAGTGAGACTTAACGCCGTTAGAGGCGTTCTCTACAGCGTAAGTATCCACTCTTCATAATAAAACACAAAATAATTCGTTCTGTTATATATATATATATATATAATGGTTTTTTCTTTGTGGAGATATAGGGAGGAATGGTGTTGCCGCAATGGACCGCAAACGCGAACACGGTGCTATATGGCACAGGCGGTCAAGCCAAGATACAAGTTGTGGATGACAACGGCCAGTCCGTGTTCAATGAGCAAGTGGGACAAGGCCAAGTTCTTGTAATTCCTCAGGGCTTTATGGTTGTGAAAACCGCTGGTGAAACAGGTTTTGAATGGATATCGTTCAAGACAAACGATCACGCTTACATAAACACACTCAGCGGCGGAACATCGTACTTGAGAGCGGTTCCTGTGGATGTGATCAAAGCGGCGTATAGAGTGTCGGAAGAAGAAGCGAAGAGAGTCAAGCTCAGCCAGCAAGAGACAATGTTGGCTATGTCATCTTCGAGCTCTTCTTCTTAAGTTTTTGCTTTTACTTCCTTTAATGTTTTTAGATTTTCCGGTTAGTGAAATAAATAAGGATGTGAATCGTCGCAATAACCAACTTTCAGAAAGCTTCAATGACAAATAGTTAAAAGTTTAATTCTATAAAGTGTTTGATAGAAAGAAAATTAAAATGTTACATTTGTATTTTCCTGTTAAAACTCTACGCTTAAGACGAATCAAACTGCACCCAGTTTTTCAGATTTAAAAAGTCCCACTCACATACATTTTTCCTTTTAATGATTACGTTGATTAAGTATGATTAGAGTATATTAAATTAAAATCCCTTTAAGGATAATGATAACATTATGGAGTAGAAAATAAATAATAATAAAAAAAGGTTCCGGTCTCGTAAAGCTTCCAAAAGTCCGCAACGATCACTAGTCTGAGCCTCTGAGATCGCAGATTTTCTCAGAAAATTTTCGATGTCGTTCGAGGAAGAAGAAGAAGAGGAGTCATTCGAGCATACACTCCTCGTAGTGCGTGAGGTCTCCGTCTACAAGATCCCACCGCGAACCACATCCGGCGGATACAAGTGCGGCGAATGGCTTCAGTCCGATAAGATCTGGTCTGGTCGCCTCCGCGTCGTATCGTGCAAAGATCGATGCGAGATCCGGCTCGAAGATTCGAATTCCGGAGATCTATTCGCGGCTTGTTTCGTGGATCCTGGCCGGAGAGAGAACTCTGTGGAGCCATCTCTCGATTCGTCTAGATATTTCGTTCTCAGGATCGACGACGGGAGAGGGAAGTATGCATTTATCGGGCTAGGGTTCTCTGAAAGGAACGAGGCGTTTGATTTCAATGTTGCGTTATCGGATCATGAAAAGTATGTGAGGAGGGAGAAAGAGAAGGAGACAGGAGAAACGAGTGAGAGTGACAATCATATTGATATACATCCTGCCGTTAATCACAGATTGAAGGTAAACTTATTTGTTATCATAAGCTTTTGGAATTAAGATAAAGATCAATGCGTAATCTGATAACTTGGAGAAACCGGATTGAAGCTGCTTTCAGATCTATTCTTGAAAAGGAATTGATTGTTTCACATTGCAAAGATCTTATCTTGTTGGTAGGCTATGGTTGAATATTGTTTGGTCTTGGGGGCATATCATGTACAACTGAGATTGAGTCACATGGTTCCCTTTTTTTGTCTAGTGTAAATTGGTATTTAGATTGCCACTGAGTCAATGTAGTTTTAATGCTCTGTGCAGAGATGAGGAGGATGATGAGTAGATATCACCAGCTTCAATTATTTGAGTTTGTGTTTATGATTTCTGCATTTTGTTGCATAATTGACAGGATCTCAAAGTTTTATACTCTGCTAAACTTCTTACTTATTATGAACGACCAGATTTTTAGCTTACAGTCTTTATTTCCGAAAAAGACTGGTTTTTGACGTGATTGGAGTCTAATTAGTATCTTTCTTTCTCAGGTTATAAGTTGTGGAATCAAATTGATGCTGCTAAATTTCTCTGTTCGCTAGTTTAGTCTTCAAAAATGGTTCAGAATCACAAGTTTGATTTAGCATCTCTTCCTAGTAGAAGAGAGTCATCTTTTGATTTTGTTGAGTTTTCGTGCTCCTATGAGTTTTTGTTCCTGAATCTTAATTGTGGAATCAATATCTTGGTAATGCCAAACTCCATCTTACCATTGGGAATCAGTAGAACCTGAAAATATTCTTTTTTGATTGTTGTTTTTGATGGGTTTCAAGGAAGGTGAAACCATAAGAATCAACGTGAAGCCTAAACCAACAACAAATGGCACTGGGATGCTCTCAGCTGCTCTTTCAGGAAACGGGAAGCCTAAACCTTTAGCACTTGCTCCACCACCAAATGCTGCTATAAAAACCAGGACTCCTTTACCGCCTCCTCCAAATGATCCCGTTACTTCAAGGATTGCATCTGATGGCTGCAAGGAATCAACGGATAACGCAAGACGCAGCAACGAACCTCTATCTGATCTATCTCAGCTCAAGGTAAACAAACAACAACATTAGATCCGTTCTGTTCTAAAATTCTTATCTTAAGAAACACCAATTATTGGTTTTGGTGTACTCTGCAGAAGAACCTTCCTTCAACAACAGGATCAGGATCGACCAAGTCGACAGGAGCTGCATCAGGTTGGGCAGCTTTCTGATGAACAGAGCCTAAGATTTAAGTTCATGGACCGGTCCGGCTTCATCTTCTTGTTAACCCGTCTTGTGACAAGAGAGCAAGAGACATAGAGGCAGAGACACTAGACACCGCAAGCAGAAGTTTGAGTTTTTTTAAAATATATATTGTATGTTACTGGTAAATTGATGTGTGTTTCTTTGTAATCCCAACACACTGTTTTTAAATCATCTTTGTTTACATCTGTATCACGAGATTTTATATTTATAAATGAAGTTGTCTTCATGTCTCTCTACGTTTTCCCTATCCCAATTTTGAAAGAATGTTATTGCATGATAATAATTTCAAGCAAATGATTTACAAAATAATACTCTTAGAAGGGAAAACAAAACCGTTCTTGAAAATCTGACGGAGAGGATTCAGGAGTTATGTGACGTGGCGTACATCTAGTGGTATTACGTGGATCAAACGTTGACTAAAAAATATTTAAAGGACCGTTGATTAGTCGGTCCACCAACTACTATCTGACCGCTTGAGCTCTCTGAGACTGGAAAAAATGGCGGAGAAAGATGCGACGGCGACTAGTGAAGATGCCATTAGAGTTAGCGGTATGCAGTTTGCATACGAAGTTCAGGATCCTATATTCTTCGACTTCAACCTCGATCTTCCAGCTGGATCTCGCTGCCTTCTGGTTGGTGCCAATGGATCTGGTACGATGATCGAATTTCTACTCAGGATTTTCCCTAATAGTTTAGGTATTCGTTTAGTTTATTGGGTTCTATGAATCTATATCTCGATTTAGGCTCTGGATTTAGCGATTCGACTTCTTCTTCTGATTTAGAATTTTAGAAGGAATTGGCCCTGTGCCTCTGCAATTACAAAACCCAGTCTTATGATTCTTGAGTTCTTCGTAGAGTTCGGCTTCCCCCTTTTTTATTAGCGTGAGACATTCACCATACAAATGACTACAAACCCCTGTTAATATTATGGGTTTATGCTCTGTCCGACGATTCAATACTTTGAAAAATGTTTGTTCAGGCAAGACTACTTTATTGAAGATTCTGGCTGGAAAGCATATGGTGGGAGGAAAAAACGTTGTACAAGTTCTGAGCCGCTCAGCTTTCCACGATACTCAACTTGTTTGCAGTGGTGACTTGTCTTACCTTGGTGGATCATGGAGTAAAACCGTTGGTTCAGCTGTGAGTACTCCCTACTCTTCTTTCTGCTTCCATTTCTCATACTTTTTTTTCAGATCTTTCAGGTATTTGATTGCCTACAGAGTAACTAATCTACCGCAATATCGACCTGCGATTCTCTACTTTCTTGATTTTGCTATATTCCAGGGTGAGGTTCCTCTCCAAGGAGATTTTTCAGCAGAACATATGATATTTGGAGGTGATAATCTCCGCCCTAGCAATGATATCATATTTTCAGGCTTATACTGAGTCAGATTTTCGTTTTGTTGTCCTACTAGTTGAAGGAATTGATCCCGTGAGAAGAGAAAAATTGATAGATCTTCTTGATATCAATCTTCATTGGCGTATGCATAAGGTTTCTGATGGGCAGAAACGGCGAGTGCAGATATGCATGGGACTCTTACATCCATTCAAGGTAAAAACAATGTAGTTGTTCTGTAAACACTAAATCTCACATGATCATTGTCAGTCATGTTCTCATCTGGCTTTAATCAAAACAGTTTGTGTGATCATAGGTCTTATTACTCGATGAAGTCACTGTTGACCTCGACGTCGTTGCAAGGATGGATTTGCTGGAATTCTTCAAAGAAGAATGTGATCAGGTATTGTTCTATTAACCTCTTTAATATCTCTTATCTTCTTCCTTTCGTATGTATGTTTTGCTTACATGGTTCTATCAGAATATCACGGTTTTTCAAGGACAAGCATTTCATATTGGTCCGTGTGTGTATGTGATCTGTATTAGCGCCTAAATTGGAAATGTTACTACTTACTAGTAGCATACCTGTATCACGCAGTTGCAAATCCAAACATCAAAAGAACAGAACTTGTACCTGTTTATATAGTGTCGATGAATGGATGATTTTGACTTGTTTATAACATTGATTAACTCAGAGAGGAGCTACAATTGTATATGCAACTCACATATTTGACGGGCTAGAGACATGGGCCACACACTTGGCCTACATTCAGGACGGTCAGCTGAATCGTTCATCAAAAATGGAAGATATCGACCAACTGAAAACTTCACCCAACCTCCTCTCTGTGGTAGAATCTTGGCTCCGTTCTGAAATCAAGCTCGAGAAGAAGAAGGAGAAGAAGCTTGCGGCAGCATGGAAACCATCTCCGTTCGATAACTCCCCTTTTAGGTCATCGAGACACATGGCTTATTACCGTTGATTGGTTATTAGTTATTACCGTTGTGAGCTTGTCATCACGTTTTGTGTTTGTTTTGTAAAAGTAAAAACTATGGTTAAAAACCAAAAATTAAAATAAATAATCATTTACATATGTAAATGGGCTTTTAACAGAAACATTAGGCCCAATAAATCACTAGGCCGAGAAGCACAGGTGAAATCTAAATTCGATTGTTCCGTCTAGTCATTGGCTTCCTCGTCTGCCCTAGCCATGGCGAAGCATAGGGACTAGATGAGAGACAACACCGTTTCCGATCCTGAAGGTAAGTAAAATCGCGTCTTGGTTAGTTATATTCTTGCCCATATTCGTTGCTTCGTCTCCTTAAGGTTGAGGTGTTTACTCTTGGATTTTCTTATTTAATTTTGGTTAGCCATGGACACTACGGAGACCAGACATGCGAAATTAGGTGCTCGTGCTCGTAAACTGTAAGCGTTAACAACCTAGTCCTCTTCGGACCTCTTTGAAGCCCATCTATAATTTTTATCTGAATTCACGAGGAATTTCGTCTATATATGTTTGTTTTAATGGAGAATGTTATTAGGGTTCTTAGGGACTCTCTTTGAATATTGTTTTGTCTTGGACAGAGATATTGGTTCTCATGGTAAGTCTAAGAGAGATAGACATACAAGGCAGAAGAAGAGGAGAGATGAATCCGAGTCTGGGTCTGAGTCCGAGTCTTACTCTTCTGACTCGGATGGTTCAGATGATTTTTCGCCACCCAGGAGTTCCAGGAAGAGGAAAGGCAGCGGCAGTCGTCGCCGGACCCGACGCCGTAGCTCAAGTGATGATTCCTCTGACAGTGATCGTGGACGGAAGAGCATGAAGAGATCTTCGTCTCAGAATTACACGGAGGAAAAAGTCAAGGAGTATCTGTCCAAAAAGGCTCAGAAGAAGGTATTTCTTTTTTTGTGTGTGTTATATATTACTTTTTGTGCATCCGTTGTTGTTTTTAACTCTATGTATGTGTTGAAGCTGGTTGTTAACTTGTTTAATTCGTTCTAGGCATTACGAGCTGCAAAGAAACTGAAGACTCAGTCAGTGTCGGGGTACTCCAATGATTCTAACCCATTTGGGGATTCAAATCTCACTGAGACGTAAGTGAATCACTAGTAAGAAAATGGTAGATGACTATTGTTTCTGGCTTTTACTGGTATAATTTGAGAGTGGCATGTTGGAGGATTATAGAGTATAGTTCATTCCTAGCTGTAACCAGATAACTAAAAATTTTAGGGCGCTACTTCGTGTTTTCTACTTGTACAAATTTTGAAAATTGGTAGTTAATGCTGGTATAAATTGAGTGTTTTTAATAAGATACTTTTGAGTGACCTGGTTTTTAAGAGTCTGTAATTCTCATGGCATGGAATTCTATTAATGTCAGATTTGTGTGGCGGAAGAAGATTGAGAAAGATGTTCACCGAGGAGTACCGCTGGAGGAATTTTCCGTTAAAGCTGAGAAGAGAAGATACAGGGAAAGGATGGTATGTACGATAAGCATTACTTATAAAAGCAAGCGTTTTAACTATGTGCTATGTTGTCTTATATAATGAGCTTTCTAGTTTATATCTTAAGCACTTTGGTTCAATGCGCAGACGGAGGTTGAAAAGGTTAAGAAGAGGAGAGAAGAGAGAGCAGTGGAGAAAGCTCGTCATGAGGAAGAAATGGTAAATTCTGTTTCATGTTGAAAATAAACGGAACTTAACTCTTTCACAAAGTCGTTTCACAAAGCTACGATTGAATTTCTTATTAGCCAATTGTCTCTCTAATTTGATTAACACTGTATAGCTTTTGACTTAAAATTGTTCTATTTTCTGCAGGCGTTATTGGCTAGAGAACGTGCTCGAGCTGAGTTCCAAGATTGGGAGAAGAAAGAGGAAGAGGTATACCCGTGTTTTCTTTGTTTTTGCAATTATTTCCTCTTTAACATTGGTTTGATGTATGTTGCTTAATATGTCTACTTGGTCTACAGTTCCATTTCGATCAAAGCAAGGTTAGATCAGAGATCAGATTACGTGAAGGTCGACTGAAGCCAATCGATGTTCTCTGCAAGCACTTGGATGGTTCAGATGATTTGGATATCGAGCTCAGTGAGCCCTACATGGTTTTCAAGGTATTTATAAAGACTTTGTGAAATTGTAAAACCATATTGTGTTTAAGTTATGAAGCTTTTTCACTTAGGTCTACACTTTATCGGGCCTAGTTCAGTTCCATAACATTTTCAGTCTTTGGAATCAGTTGGATTGTGACAGTAGTAGAGAGGGAAGAAGCTTGAGATAAGATAAGTTATTCTGCAAGTAAGTCATTAGCAAGTTAGATGGTGAGATAGCATCTATGTTGGTTAGCTGTTCTGGGTATACAGAACTATCTAAAGAAACTAGTTATAGAATTTGGCTGAATTTCTAGTTCAGAAATTTAGCACACACAACCTCTATGTTGTTTCGTGTACGAAGATTTAAAGGAGAAGCAGAATGTGAGAATGATTCTGAATGCTCTGCTTTTGAGACCGAGAGTGGAGATCTCTCGTGACAGAGTCTCTGATTGTGTAGTTGTTCTCTTTTGATGAGCGAAGAAGAGTTTAGTGGTTGGGTTTTATCAGATTGTTGTGATGCTTATTATTGAGATTGACGTATTCTCTCCTGACGTACATGATGC
This sequence comes from Cardamine occulta, assembly GCA_028015245.1. Taxonomy (NCBI): domain Eukaryota; kingdom Viridiplantae; phylum Streptophyta; class Magnoliopsida; order Brassicales; family Brassicaceae; genus Cardamine; species Cardamine occulta. The sequence goes on along the minus strand of CM051364.1, from coordinate 27,085,003 downwards.
AGGGACTCACTGTTAAGGATATGGAAGAGCTTCGAGATGATATCAAAATGTATCTGGATTTGGATCGGGCAACTCCAACACATGTACAGTATTGGGAGGTATTTCCTATAACTGAGTCTCATTTTTGCATTCAAGGTTATCATGCATATAAAGTGATTATGCATGTATGGAATTTCTATGCAATCCGAAAATTTTATATTCTATGGACCCTCTTGATGTCTCCTTTTTGATGGTTTCTTAGCATTAATTTTTCTTGCTATTACATACATGTATACGAGTAAATATGTGCGCTTACTACCATTGAATTTTTCCAGGCTCTTATTGTGGTATGCGATTGGGAGTTAGCTGAAGCTCGTAAACGGGATGCTCTTGATCGAGCTAGAGTTAGAGGGGAGGAACCTCCTGCAGAATTGCTTGCTCAAGAGAGGGGACTACACGCTGGTGTTGAAGCTGATGTGAGAAATCTTCTTGATGGGAAGACTCACGCGGAGCTTGTAGAACTGCAGTTAGATATCGAGTCGCAGCTGCGTTCTGGGACAGCGAAAGTTGTAGAGTATTGGGAAGCAGTTCTTAAACGCCTAGATATATACAAGGCAAAGGTATTTGCTTGTGAATGATCTTGGAAGTGTTAGATTTTGAAAAGAGAGGCCTTGTTTTTTGCGTGCTAACTGACTATCTTGATTTTCAACAGGCTTGCTTGAAGGAAATACATGCTGAGATGCTGAGGAGACATCTACATCGCCTCGAGCAACATTCAGAGAGTGAAGAAGATGTAGAAGTTAATCCTGGCTTAATACGTGTGGTGGAAGAAAATGAGGAAGAGATAGATGGTAGTAATCTTTCAGATGCTGAAGAAGCATTTTCTCCAGAGCCTATCCCAGAGGAAGAAGAAGCTGATGTGGCAGCAGAAGCGGCGGGTTCGTTTTCACCAGAGCTCATGCACGGTGATGATCGCGAAGAAGCAATTGATCCTGAGGAAGACAGGAAGCTACTGGTACTCTTTAACAGTTCCTGCAACTGACTTTTGCTTATGAATTATTGTCATTGATGCTTTTACTGACCTAAAATGTGATTGCGGCTGTAACAGGAAATGAAACGGATGGTTGTGTTGGAGAAACAGAAGAAGCGGCTTAAAGAAGCTATGGTCTCTAAACCAGCATCTGTAGAAGATAACTTAGAGCTTAAAGCAATGAAAGCAATGGGAGCAATGGAGGAAGGCGATGCCATATTTGGCTCAAATGCTGAAGTGAACCTTGATTCTGAGGTATCCTTTCTGCAATTTACTCTTCTCCACCTGCAACTTTTCAGTTTTTCGAACGCAAATACTAAAATTTTCATCTTGTAGGTATACTGGTGGCATGACAAGTACAGGCCAAGAAAACCGAAGTATTTCAATCGGGTTCACACGGGTTACGAATGGAATAAGTATAACCAAACGCACTATGATCACGATAACCCGCCTCCCAAAATCGTTCAAGGGTACAAGTTTAACATCTTCTACCCAGATTTAGTAGACAAGATTAAGGCTCCGATTTACACTATCGAAAAAGATGGGACAAGCGCTGAAACTTGTATGATCCGGTTCCATGCTGGTCCGCCTTATGAAGACATTGTAAGTACTCAGAACCATTACCGCGGGGTTCATCATTGGCTCTTGATGTGGTCAAATTTTTAATTTGTTTTTGCTTTTCAGGCGTTCCGGATTGTGAATAAAGAATGGGAGTATTCTCATAAGAAAGGTTTCAAGTGCACGTTCGAGCGTGGGATTCTGCATCTGTACTTCAACTTTAAACGACATCGGTACAGGCGATAAACTGATCGGAGTTTGGCTGGAGAAGACGAAAGTGGTAGTTATGAGACTCTGGCTGGTGTTTTATTAAGCCTTGTTTGTAAGAGAAGGGCAATACATAGTTTACTAGTTTTTGATTTTGGGAAACCAAATTTGGATTTATCTGAAGTTAATTTGTAAGATAAGAATAGAATTAGACTATTTTCATTGAAATCAAACAGAACCGAATAGAAAAACAATTTCAAAATCTGAAATGTTATGATGATTAGTAACAAAATGTGGTGTTCATGGATCAAAGTCTGGAGTTGGTGATTGGGTGAGTAATTTTTGGTAAATTAGTTTATGAGGGAAAGTTGGTGTAGACATGAATGTGTGTTTTGGTTGGGGACGAGAGACGATGTCTTGAAGTTGCTTAGGTTGAGATCTCAACATCATAATGCTTATAAAAAGATTCTGTTGGTAACTTAAGTAGTGGAGTAGAAGATATTATTTTTTCATTTCTTTTTCATCTCCTTTTGATGTCTCTCGTTCTCCAAACTCCACACCCCAATTACAAATTTAAATACGGTTTAGCTTAGTCTTACTAAACCAAAGTTTGAATTCATGATTATGTTTGGAAAATATAATTTTTTTTAGATCATCAATATATGCTCTTTTATTCGATCCAAGAAAAATAACGAAAGAAGCATAATAATTTGACAGTGAATTTCACATGATTGTGTTGTGTTTACGCGAGTTAAGTTGGAGGTTTTAACGATGTGAACCCATTGGTTTCATTCAACATCATATCGCCTAGTCATACAATAATTTTTTTTTTATAAACATAACTGATCCTTCTTTATTTCATTTGAGTTGGTTAACATAACCAAATTTTCCATATACATCATTATATCAACCATTTATGGTCAATAAAGATTTTGAAAATGAAAATCTAGTGCGTCGAAAGTAGAGATAACCACTAAATTAATTGTCCATCGTCAACACATCATAAGCATTAGTAATTTATAAACAATTCCATATACAACTAATTAATTATTAAAAAATGCTAAAAAGGAAGAAAATAAGACGGATATATTTTGACCCAAAAAAAAAGACAGATATATATCTGTAGAAAATAAAGAATCTCATCTTCTCTATAAGATCAAATCGCTTTCAAATTTCTACGGTAACCCGACATTTTCTGTTTTTCATCATTCTACTTTCCTTCTTCCATTTTCTGAGTTTTTTTTTTTCCTTTTTTGTTTCTTTCGAAGTAATATTTTAGGCAACCGTATCTTAATCTCCAATATTTCCGCTTCTAACTGATTTTCAGATATGACATCAGGTACGTTGATTCTTTTCTCCAAACATCTTATATGCCAGTAACATATAAGAAACTGGGCAAGACCACACGTAGATTCTAGGGTTCGATTAAATCTCAATAAGAAAATCTTCCAATTTAGATTTTCTTAATTCGTTTTTATTTCGGTTTTTCTTTTCAGTTTTAAATCTCATCGTTTTTTTTTCCTTTTTAGATTAAAGTTAACGAATGAAAAAGGAAAAAAAATGGATTCTGCAAGAAGTTGGTTTCACAAGTTTCAGCCACGTGACAAGCCTCGGAAAAAAGATATGTTCTCCGGTAGCACTTACGGCGGCGGGGCAGAAAACACCTCTCCCGGCGGAGAAGACGAAACAGAGACGGTGACGAAACTTCCGCCACTAGGCGGAGACGGAGAACCACTCTCAAATACAACCAAACAGAAAGTTGCTGCAGCGAAGCAATACATTGAGAATCATTACAAGGAACAGATGAAGAATCTCAACGAGAGGAAAGAAAGGTATCATATATATATAACGCACATATTTTTATTTTTATATATATTGAAATTGTTAAGAAAAAAACCGCTATAACTACTTCAAAACTCACGATGCGCTTAGATTTAGGCTATTTTTTCTATATAGTTTAAACATTAGATTCTTGATTTATAAAATATAAATATGGCAGACGAACAACGCTTGAGAAGAAGCTAGCAGATGCAGATGTATGCGAAGAAGATCAAAACAATCTCTTAAAGTTTCTTGAGAAGAAAGAAACAGAGTACATGAGACTCCAAAGGCATAAAATGGGTGCTGATGATTTTGAACTCTTAACTATGATCGGTAAAGGAGCTTTTGGAGAGGTAAACTCGATCGTAACGATATTTTCTAATAGTATATCCTAACACAAGACCGAATTATTAAAAAAAAAAAACTGTACATTGATTGATTCAGGTTCGAGTTGTTAGAGAGAAGAACACAGGTCATGTTTTTGCTATGAAGAAACTCAAGAAATCAGAAATGCTTCGCCGAGGCCAGGTTACATAATGCTCTGCACCATGGTTTTGGTTTTTAGGGGTTTTATTTATAAGTTATTTGAAAATTTATATATAGGTGGAGCATGTAAGATCAGAGAGGAATCTATTGGCAGAAGTAGACAGTAACTGTATAGTGAAGCTTTACTGTTCTTTTCAAGACAATGAGTATCTTTATCTGATAATGGAGTACTTGCCCGGCGGAGATATGATGACTCTTCTGATGAGGAAAGACACTTTAAGTGAAGATGAAGCTAGGTTCTATGTTGCTGAATCGGTTCTCGCCATAGAATCTATCCATAAACGCAACTATATCCACATGTTGGATCTTATATTATTCATTAATGTTGATCACAAAGAAAGATATATGTGTTTTTAATTTGAGAAGTTTTGTTGCATGCAGGGATATAAAGCCGGATAACTTGTTGCTTGATAGACATGGACATTTGAGGTTGTCTGATTTTGGACTATGTAAACCATTGGATTGTAGTGTAATTGAAGGAGAAGATTTCTCGGTTGGAAAATCGGGTAACGGAGGAGGTTCAGAGAAAGAAGAGAACACATCAACCACTCCTAAATGGTCGCAGCAAGAACAGTTGCAACATTGGCAAAAGAATCGAAGAATGCTTGTATGTACTTCTGATCAATAAAACTGGGACAACTCTCCGGTTTAGTATGGTTTCATTTTCGAGTCATAATCAGATTTTCCCTCATAATAACACATACTTGCAGGCTTACTCAACCGTTGGTACACCTGACTACATTGCACCTGAAGTCTTGTTAAAGAAAGGATACGGCATGGAATGTGACTGGTACGTACGCACACAAGTGTCTATATTTTAGTTGCTCCTAAAGAAGCAAGAAAATTTTACTGACATTATTTTCAACGAACTTTATGTGCTTATATTCATATCAAAACAGATAGTAAATTGGAAAACACATTTGAAGTTCCCTGAAGAAGCAAGGCTTTCACGATCGGCTAAGGATCTTGTTGGTAAGCTTTTGTGTAGCGTTAACCAACGACTCGGCTCTACTGGTGCCTCCGAAATTAAGGTTTCTTTCTTTCTTTTTCTGTTTGTTTGGTGTAGTAAGAATTGACCCATAAATTTCATAAGTCGAACTAATCCAATTTAAAAATAGCTAATGAGCTATGAATAATGGATGTCGCATGCAGGCACATCCTTGGTTCGAATGTGTTGATTGGGAAAAGATTTACCAAATGGAAGCTGCTTTTATTCCTGAAGTCAACGACGATTTGGATACCCAAAACTTTGAGAAGTTCGATGAGGTTTTCATTTTATCTTTTTTTTTTTCACATTGTTTAAAGCTAACTCCTAATTACTCTATCAGTTTCTTGACTTTTCTATCTTATCTTAATCTATGTTTAGGAAGATAATCAAACTCAAGCACCCTCTAGAACAGGGCCATGGAGAAAAGTAAGTCGACTTAATTACTCCTTTATTATAAAAAAGATTTATCGAGATATACTACAGTAAATAGTTTAACAGTTAACAAAGTTTTTTTTTTTTTTAATAACACAACAAATTTTTTTTAATAACACTCTTTCCCTTTATTTTTTGTTCTGCAGATGTTGTCTTCGAAAGACATAAATTTTGTCGGCTACACATACAAAAACTTCGAAATCGTCAACGATTATCAAGTTCCCGGGATAGGTATATTAATATTTCTAGATGATAAATGCTTTGAACAATTTGATATCAGTATCAGAAACGAAATTCTAATGTTCCGGTTTACATTTATCCAGCCGAATTGAAGAAAAAAGAGACAAAACCAAAGAGACCATCGGTTAAGTCACTCTTTGGTACGATATAATTTTTCATACTACCAAAAATAAACCAAAAAGACGCTGCGTTTTAGTGTCTCATATGATATATCCTTTTGGTCATAATCATAATCGGATTTTACGGTAACCATTTCACAGAGAGCGAATCGGAGTCGTCGTCGTCGTGGGAGACGGCAGCTGGTTCGGAGCAACAGACCATTAACCGGAGCTTCTCGAATCCGATGTCTCGTGCAATGGAACCGGACCTCAGACGTCTAGACTGAAGTACTAAACTAAAGTAACCCGAATCGAGTTGGAGACAAATGCCCAAATACAGGATAGGTGGAGGTTTCTAAGTAACTATTCTTCTTCTTTTTCTTTTTCTTTTTCTTTTTTTTTTTCTGGTTAACACTAATTTGTAAATTGCAAATACATTGCGTGTTAATGAAATTACATAGGTGATAGGAAAAAGGGAAAAAAGAGAGTACATAATTAGATTACAAGCGTTTTTAATCCTACACTTTGAGAAAGCGAATCATCTAAATATAGGGATGGTTTACAAGAAAAAATAAAATTTAATATATTGTTTCAGTTCTTTTACAAGGAAACAATTTATGAAATTGTTTCGTCCACGTCTAGTAGATTCGCAGGAGACTCACATTTTCCTGATTGGGAAAAAAAATTTGAAATCCATGTAAAATGACAACACATGTACTGTTTATTAGAGAAATATGGGAGTTGTTGTTGTGCCCAAATTTAATGTAAGCAAACAAGTGTTAAAAAATTATATACTAAGAACAAATATATTTGAATGCATATTTAAATGAATGACTACCATTTGTAAATTGTTATCCATATAATATCAAGGATTAAAAGATATTCAAATGTCATGTAAAAAATATCTTTTTTTTTTCTAAATGAAATTACAAATGTCATGTGCCAGTTTAAACTAAATGAAATTACAAATGTCAATTTAAATCTGGTAAAAAAGGTGGCGTGTTTGGCGTGGTCCTAATTGAGTGAGTGAGAAACAAAAAGCCAACGACAAATGTCACAAAAATCTCTTCTTTTCCTTTCTTAACTACCGAATCTTCGTCCTTGTTATATTGTTCAACAAAATTCGACATTTTAGGGTCCAATCCAGCTAAAATTTTACGTTTTTGTTGTTGTTGTTGTTGTGTTCTCTGGGAGGATAGTATGAAATCTTATCCAAGACTAGGATTTTCTTAGGCCAACCGATTGACAATCGGGGCGGGCCCTCGAATGAACTGTCAATTGTAGCAGGCGGTTTGTGATTCATCGCTTTCATGGTCGATTTATTTTCGGATTTCTTCATGTGGCTTTGTCGTTGATTGCGAACTAACGTTCGTCCTCGATTTTGATTTCGATTTAATTCCCTTGTTTAGTTCTTCGCGTATGAACAAAACAAGCAATTATGGATCTCTGAAAGCTTTTTTCTTGGAATGTTGAATTGGAAGACGAATCCTGGGCCGAGTTTAGGAGACAAGGGTTTGTTCCATATTTGTGTTTGAAATCTGGGTTTTTTTTTTTGGCTTTGGAGATTGTTGAGAAATTATGGATCTTGTGATTGGTCGAAAATTTAAACTTGGGAGGAAAATTGGTAGTGGATCATTCGGAGAGCTTTATCTAGGTAACAACAACAAATACTATTACTAGATCTTGTCAATTCTTCTATTTATGATTTCAGGTTTTTATATTGTTTGATCATTTTTTTTGCAGGTGTAAATGTTCAAACCGGAGAAGAAGTTGCTGTCAAACTGGTAAGCTTACTTTGATGATGAATTTGGTTAAATATTAATGGTAATTGAACTTTCTTGTGGCCATTTGATTTTTTTTTATTCTTCTTTTGCTTTTTCTTTCAATCCAATTCTCAGGAGTCTGTCAAAACTAAACATCCACAGCTCCATTATGAGTCAAAGTTATATATGCTGCTTCAAGGAGGAAGTAAGTCTTCATTTTTTAATGTCATAATGTAATGTAGTTCCAATCAATCACTAGAAGCCAAAGACTAGTTTGACTGACTTCCACTCATTTTAAAATTGTTTTTTTGTTTGTTTTTTGCTGAAGCTGGTGTTCCTAACATCAAATGGTATGGAGTTGAAGGGGGCTACAATGTTATGGTTATTGACCTTCTAGGTCCTAGTCTTGAAGACTTGTTTAACTACTGTAACAGAAAATTCTCTTTGAAAACCGTTCTCATGATTGCCGACCAACTTGTGAGTATATTACATATCTTGCAGTTTCTTCGGTTTGAATCAGATAGCTTCATCCATAACCTACAACTATGTTTAATGTTATCTTTCCATGGTTTCAGCTTAACAGAGTCGAGTTTATGCATTCTAGAGGTTTCCTTCACCGTGATATTAAACCCGACAATTTCTTAATGGGCTTTGGCCGCAAAGCAAATCAGGTGCCATCTCGGGAAAATTGTGTGACTGCTCTTTAATATCAATTTCTTACAGAAAAATTTGACTGATTTTTATGCCTTGAAAAGTACAACTCTGTGCTGATTTAATAAAATAGTTGTGGCTAAACTTTTGAGTTATTTGCTTTTCCCAATACCTTAGGTTTATATCATTGATTTTGGATTGGGGAAGAAATTCAGAGACCTTCAGACTCACAGGCACATTCCGTACAGGTAAAGGTTTTTCCTTTTTCTCAGCAACTGTGCTTGTTTAGTAGTGATATATAAATGTAGCTTAATATCAAATCTTGGGGCAGAGAAAACAAAAACCTCACTGGAACAGCTCGATATGCAAGTGTCAACACTCACCTTGGAGTTGGTAAGTGTGTTTTCCTTTAGTATTAATTAATTAATATTCCAACCGTCATGTATTTGGGTCTGATAAGAGATTTCTTTTGCTGCTGTCTCTAAAGAACAAAGTCGAAGAGATGATTTGGAAGCACTCGGTTATGTGCTTATGTATTTCCTCAAAGGAAGGTAAGTGTCTACAGCTTCCTACCTATCTTTAAACTTCTTCTGTGATCTTTGTTCTCAATTTTGGTATCTCTTTTCTACAAATGTTGAAATCTTTTTTTGTTTGTATTAATTCTTTCAGCTTACCCTGGCAAGGATTAAAAGCTGGGACGAAGAAGCAGAAGTATGACAGAATTAGTGAGAAGAAAGTAGCAACTCCCATAGAGGTATTGAAAATTCGACATTTAGCTTTGATTATTGGATTTAGTTCTAGATTTGTTGACTTTAGCATTGATGTGAAGAACAGGTATTGTGTAAGAATCAACCTTCTGAGTTTGTTTCGTACTTTCGTTACTGCCGGTCTCTACAGTTTGAAGACAAACCTGATTACTCTTACCTTAAGAGGCTATTCCGCGACTTGTTTATTCGAGAAGGTTCTTATCGCACATTTCTAATTTAAGCAAATAATCTTTGTCTCTCCGATTTCATAATTCTTATTTTCATTGTCAATGGCAGGTTATCAGTTTGATTATGTATTTGACTGGACAGTTCTGAAGTATCCTCAGATTGGTTCTAGCTCTGGTTCTAGTTCACGGACACACGTAATTTATTCTGCTTTCTCTTTTGGTTCTTAAGTTTCTGTCTGTTCAACCGTAAAAATGTAAAGTATCTTTTGTTTCAGAATCATACAACTACGAAACCGGGGTTAGTTAAAGGACCTTCTCTCGAAAACTTGGAGAGGCTTGCTGGTAAATTTTCCCTCTGTTTTTTAGGAAACCTCCAACTGATTTCCCAAGCTCAGTGGTTAATTTTTTTAAAAAAATTACAGGAAAGGAAATCCGCGAGAACCGGGTCTCCGGTGGGGTTGCGGCTTTCTCAAGAAGGCATCCGACAACTTTTACACCGCGTGATCGCTCAGCATCAAGAAACTCTGATGATGGGCCTATGTCTAAGCATCCAGTAAAAAACCTCACTTCTTTTAACATCAGTTTTTTTCTGGTGAAATCGGAAAATTATGCAATCCCTCACTAGACTCACTGGATTTTGCTCTAATATTTCACAGCACGGTGACTCAGAAAGACTACACAGTTCCTCAAGATACGGAAGCTCTACAAGAAGAGCAGTTGCTTCAAGCTCTCGTCCAAGTTCCGCTGGTGGACCGAGCGATAGCCGATCCTCTAGTCGTCTGGTGACTTCAAGTAACGGAGTTGGAAGCGGAAGTAACCGTGCATCAACAAGCCAGAGAATCCAATCAGGACACGAATCCAAGACTTTGACTATTTCCCGTGCTGCTAGAAACACTCGAGACGATCCATTGAGGAGGAGCTTCGAGCTTCTCTCTCTCCGAAAATGAAACCCCACAAAGAAGAAAGAGATATATACGAACAAACCAAACAAACAACAGATAATCGTAAGAGAATCTGTGTTATACAACGATTCGTATACTTATATAGTTTCTTTTGTATCTGTAAAAACAGTTTTAGAGGCCAAGATTTCCTCATCTTTAACAGGTGACGCAGACTCTAAACATTTAAAAGAGAGGGATTATCATCTACAACGTGAATTTTTTTGTTGGTAGACAACTCCTACTTCTGTATACATATATTTGTAATAAATAAATAAAAATATAAATGGTGTTTCTTTTATTCAAGAACATATACATTTTGTTAACTTCAATGGTGACGATAAAACGAGAAAATACTCTCTTGGATTTGTGTCATGAGAACATGAGCCAGACCGGCCTAAACCAACTGAATAGATATGTTAGGCCGGTTCTGGTTATAAAATAACCGCAATCAACAAACGTGGGCAATTTCGACTTTTGGCAAAGAGATTGGGACTAGGGTTTTTGAGCAGCCACGTGAAGGTCTTGCTATTTAATAACACCTTGTTCCTCTCTCAGTCTCATACAATCATCAATCTTTAGATCTGAGTTCTTCATTCACCTTAGGGTTTTCAATTTTTAATGGTTCGCAGGAGCCTCCCGGGCTAATCTGATTACAAAGTACTTGAGGAACTAAACCCCAAAGCTCCTGCCAGATTGTTTTTGCCGTTTGTGTTGCAGATTCGCCTTCTTCCTTAGGCTTTTCTGTGTCAAAAAAGCGGCTATATCTCTTTAGGATTTGTGTTTGTTGATGGAATCACTTTGAGTTTATAGTGTTTTATTTTTGGCGATGATTATAAACTTACCCGCGCTTCTGAGATTTTTAGATCAATGAAGCATATACGGTAAATACATGGTTGAATTTCTTAATATGAGCCATTGTCTTCTAAATTATGTTTTTTTTGGCAGTGATGATCAATTACAACAGCTTGTTACGCCAGTTCTGCTTCAGATAATTCTTGATTGAAAAGCTGTATTTATATCTGAGCCTAAATTTTGTAAATTTTGTCTTAGTTTTTTTTCAATTTATTATGAAAATTGAATTGTCGATGAGGAGTTAATCCAATAGTACGAGGTGCAGTGGAGCTGAGACCCTGTTTACAGGGAGAACCCCTCGGCAGAAGCTGCAATTTCTATGAATTCACTGGATTTTACTGAGACATTTCATCAATTAATTATCTTTTTTGGTTTATTATTTATTTAATTTTAGTAATGAAAATCAATTGAGTTTAAACTATACACTTGCACTTGTATAATAGTGTTTGTAGTCTGAATAAACTCAGAAATTATTAGTGTTCTCATCAGCTTAGTCTCTATTTAACCACGAGACTAGAGTTAAACAAGAACTCTACATTATTCCCTACCAAATATACTTCAGTGTTTTTTTTTCTTTTTTCTTGATCTGGTAAGATTCGAAAATCTTGGCCTTTTAAGTTTTTGGATGTGTGGGAAAGGGATGGACAATGCTATTATTTAAGGAAAAATAAAGATTGATATATTATCAATCTTTATTTTCTTTGATGAGATGCAAGCCGCTATGTTTCGATTTCCTTGATCCTCTGTTGTAGAATCATAGCAAAGGCATCCATTTTCTTCTTCTGCAGTGCTATTCCAATCTCAATTCCATTACTGCCGTTTCTGGACTCCGAGATTGCAACAGACCCACCTGTTTCTATGTGAACAATCTCCATTTTGCATGGCTTTCCTAACCCAAAATCCATATCATAAAGTCCTAATTTTGGAGCTCCTGCAATTGATGTTGGAAATCGAGACATGACCCATTTGCGTACTCCGTGTCCCCAAGTTGGTGCTGTTTTCAGTAGATCGCTTGATAACATATCTTTGATTCTCGCTGCGATTGCGTCTGAAGCAGGCAAAATGCCTTTTTGTCCCAACAAATCTACTTTCTTGACCGATACGACACCAGGAGCCATACAGTTGCCAAAGTAAGTTGTTGGTATCGGATCTGTGTACTTGAGTCGATTCCTGCAATCCACATTAATCAACAAGTGAAAGAGTTCGTCCATGTCTTCCTCCTCAGCTTCTGTTTCACTGTTTTGAACAAGTGTCTTGATCAAGCTTACCCAAATGAAAGCTAGAGTCACCACGAAGGTAGAAACAGGGGATTGATTCTCAGAGTGCTCTGTTACCCAACTTTTGAGATTGTCTATCTGATTCCGGCTCATTGTAAAAGTAGCTCTGAGCATGTTCTCAGGTGTGGCATGCGTTCTGTTTTTTCCAGTGTTTTGGGTCCAGAATCGCTCCAAATGTCCTGTGGCTACCTCGCCTGGGTCCTTGATCATGTTTCTGCAGCTGTGAATAGGTGGAGAAGGTAGAAGAAGCGTGGCAGGATCTTTGCCGTTGGATTTGGTCAGTGACATCCAATACTTCATGAAATGACTGAAGGTGACTCCATCTGCTACAACATGTGTGGCTGCGTTGCCTATACAGATTCCAGCTCCAGGGAAGATGGTGACTTGCATCACCATTATTGGCCGCATCTGAATTCCTTCGGGAGAGACGTGAGGAGGAGGTAACTTGGGCAAGACGCCATGCAACAGTCTGATATCTTTAGGTGAATCGGTTTTGAGTTTGTTGAAGTCAGTTCCAATAGACTCTGCGACGGTGAAAACAAGAGAGTCTTTGCCATCGTTGTAGTGTAAGTACGGATGGTCGGGACGAGGCGGGATGATAAGTTTACCGGCGTAAGGGAAGAAATGTTGGAGAGTGATGGAGAGTGATTGTTTGAGGTTAGGGACAAAGTCGCTGAGAAAACGTTGGGTTGAGTTTGGGTAAGAAAAGAAGAAAACGGACTCGGCGAGTGGGAGAGTGAGCCACGGGGCATCAAAGAAAGTGAGAGGAAGAGTAGTGGATGGAACGGTGTCGTTTGGGGGGGAGATGTGAAAGGTCTCGATGATGTTAGGAGGTTGAAGATGAGCCATTGTGATATTGATTTTGAGGAAAGGAGTTCCTCTGTTTTTATAAAGGAAAATGTTTTCTTGAACCCACCGGGCAAGTGAAGAAAGTTGCTTTTGTTTGTGTAATTTTGATCAGACGCTCTTTTATTTCATGTGTACCAACCTCCACAACCACCATTCTAGTTTTCATACATTTATTGGGCCTTTATGCATAATCAATGGGCCAATATGTCAAATCCACAATTGTTAGTTTTTTTCAGTATTTTATTTTCTTGGAAGAATATATTACTCAGCTAGTTGACACAAAGATTTGTACATGCTACATACCATACATGAATGTCAAGAAAGAGAAAACCCTGATGTGTTCTGTTCTTCCTTGCTATGCCTCTTTTGTTAAGTTGTCTTCTTCTTCGTATACTTTGATGGATGTATGGTTTGTAATTATACATTGAAATGCATAAACGTAAATAAATAACACAAAGACTTTAACGAGTTTATGTCTCCAATGTGGAAACCCTACATCTCGTCGGAGATTTTGAATCCGGAAAATTCACTATTTTCATCGGAGTTAAGCAAGTATACCCACTTATAATTATTCATCGTCTCTACTTGTGTTTCTTTGTTTTTGTGTCGGATCCTACACAAAACCCAATCATGGACCTGATCATTCTTCATCAAAAATAGTTAAATATAGATTCTTATCATCTTTATCATCGTCGTTGTCGGTGACTAACGGTGACGCAGAATCCTCTCTCAAAATATTTCAAGAAATGGAATCGGCTAAAGTATTGCCCGATGACATAATGAAGTTTGTATTTTGGCAGTGATGATTAAATATAACAGCTAATGATTCAAATTTTTTCTTGACATTAACAATGGAATACTCTAGGGAGTTCATCCAAGTCCAAATCCCATTCAATGGGCTAAATAGATTTGCTTTCGATTGTTTAGGCCCAATAAATAGAAAAACCCTAACATGCTCTGTTCGTCCTTGCTCGGCCTCTCATATGCTCTGTTAAAGTTGTCTGTTTGTTCGTATACTGTGGTCGATCTCTGGTTTGTAATTAGACGAAGGAAACAGTGAAAGAATTTAAAATGCATGAACGTAAATAAATGACACAAAGACTTTAACGAGTTCAGGTCTCCAATGTGGAAACCCTACATCTCGCCGGGGATTTAGACCCCGGAAAATCCACTATTTTCATCGGAGTTAAGCAAATACACCCACTTATAATTATTCATCATCTCTACTTGACCCGCTTATACTTGTGAAAAAACATATGATCCTCATCGAAGTTGCTCTGGAAGAATCGGCATCTCTTCTTCTTCTTGCTGTAGTTTTGCTGCTGAGTATCGTCACGATCTTTTCCCTGTAGCTTCTTCTCCTAAAGCTTATGCAGATCCGACATAAGTTCATCCAAGTCCCAATCCACTAAATCCCAATCCCGTTCAAGCTGTTCTTGGTTCGACATCATCATAACGTCGATGTTATAGTCGTTGATCTCCAGCGGAGGAAGGATCTGTATCTCTTCTTCTTGCTGTTGCTGTTGCTGCTGAGTATCTTCACCATCTTCTGCCTGTAGCATCATCGCCTCAAGCTCATCAGCAAAATCAAACTCTTATTCTTGCTGTTGTTGTTTCTGCTGAGTATCATCACGTTCTTCTGCCTGTAGCATCATTGCCTCAAGCTCATCAGCAAAATCAGCCTCTTCTTGCACTAATTGGTTAGATACGATGTTGTTAGTCGCCATGGTCTCCGCCACCTGATCCTGAGGCTGAGGCTGAGGCTGAGGGACATGGTGGACAAATCCAAGCTTCTTGTCTTTGGTCGCTTTCTTTTGTCGGATGTGACACAAGACCAAAGCTTGGAACTCGCGACCCTTGGGAAGAGTGTACTCCGTCATGAGGCAATCGGTATGCAAGCCTTCCTTGACATTCTGACTCTTTTGGTAGTAGGTCAGAGACTGCTTGAAACCCATCAGCATGTTGTGTCCGTCCAAGATCTTTTCCTTTTTACCGGTGCTTTTCCAAAAGCCGCCTTCGCTTCCTCCTCTTCCCGGTACAGTCCGTTTCGGCGTCTGGCCACCTCGTTTTGACCTCAGAACAAAGTAGTACCACTCCTTCTTATCGAACAGAGGATTAGTTACGTGATGAAGAAGCCACGGCTCGTCTTTGTAGAAGTCCATAGTTGTTATGAAACTGCTCTGCTTCCTCTCCACCATGTTGCGAAGATAAAGCCTCACCAACCCCAGATCCGTTGGACGAAACCTTGATCCAACCGGAAGCGCCATTCGATGATTCGAACAAGAACTAGGGTTACAGTTGTTTCTTGTTAGGTTTTAAAAAAGTACTTTTGTTTTACGTATGCTCTGTTTTCTTTTGTTGAATAATTTGTGATGTAGAGGTGTTGGAAAGTGGTGAATATATATATATATATATATGGACTACGTCGTTGTCGGTGATCAACGGTATTTTTTTAAAAATATTACTCAAAAGTAAAATCCTTTTTTGTATAGTAAAACCTTTTTTTGTATTGTTAAAACTTAAAAAAACCTGTTTTGATTGATATTAGGAGTGAAGTGGATGAAAGGAAAGAAGAAGACGATTGTAAATTTGTAATAAAGTGAGAGATATTATCAAAAAGAAAATTAAAACAAAAAATGAGAGATACAAGATAATCTACATATCTATGTTAGATTCTAGGGATCTACTATGAATCTATTATTTTTCTTATATTATTATTATTATTACTAGTTGGTGATCCGCCCTTCGGACGGGATTTAGATTAGGAGTTTGGATTATTTTCGGACGGAATTTTGATTAGAGATTTGGATTATTGGTAATCAATATTAGAATTCTTCATTTTTGTTTTATTTGGTATATTGTGTAGTGGTTGCCCTCCATTTTTTTGTGATTGATAATTTTCTGTATGTTTTTAACTTCATGAATTGATATGTATGTATCTTGCTTTTTTTTTTTTTTAAGTTCTGAAGAATAGAATATTTCTATTTATTGATAAGAAATATTATGATGGTAATTTAAAATTTTTATTTTCTTTTTGTTTTATTTTTAAATGCTCTCGTTTATACTGTTACAATAGTTGATTGACAAATAAAAAAGTAATGCTTTTATAAATACACTACCAATCAAGGTCTAAGTATTGAGTTTTTGCACTTTACGCAATATTTATGTAGTTAATTAAGATGGAGGAGTCGTTATGTGTATATATTTAATTGTTAATAAAAGATGTCTTCTGGTCTTTTTAGTAAATATTTTAAGCATTTTTTCATTTTTGTTTTTTCTAATATATAGATGTGTGGATTATTGGTAATCAATATTAGAATTCTTCATTTTTGTTTTTTTTTGTATATCGTGTAGTGGTTGCCCTCTATTTTTTTGTGGTTGATAATTTTCCGTATATTTTTAACCTCATGAATTGATATGTATGTATCTTATTTTTTAATTTTTTTAAAAGTTCTGAAGAATATAATATTTCTATTTATTGATAAGGAATATTATGATGTTAATTTTAAATTTTCATTTTCTTTTCGTTTTATTTTTAAATGTTCTCGTTTATACTGTTACAATAGTTGATTGACAAATAAAAAAGTAATGCTCTTATAAATACACTACCAATCAAGGTTTAAGTAGTGAGTTTTTGCACTTTACGCAATATTTATGTAGTTAATTAAAATGGAGGAGTCCTTATGTGTATATATTTAATTGTTAACAAAAAATCTCTTATGTTCTTTTTTAGTAAATATTTTAAGCATTTTTTCTTTTTTGATTTTTCTAATATATAGATGTGTGAATTTTATATATAGATGTTGTGTGTTTGGGCTTTTTAAATTGGGTATGTAGGTTCATAAGTGGGTATGTTTATTTAAAAGATAAATAAGAGTTAGAATGGAGGAAAAGATAATTAATTTAATGATGCTGATGTGTCAAAGTTTTAGAGATTGAAAAGCTGAGGTAGCATCATGTAAAGAGATTATATTTTACTTTATATATATAGATTATTTTTAATAACTAAAACCCTTTTTTGATTGATATAAGGGATTAGTTGGTTAACTACTCGGCTTCTTATTTTTCTTCCTTTTCTTAGAAGTACTCATTTAAATCTTAAGACTCTTTTTAAAACAACAAATTTAATTATTAAATTAGGTTGGACTACACGCTAGCTCTGTTTAAAATAAAAATAAAAATTACCTGTCTACTTGTCTAGTGTAACTGTACGAATGAAGTATAGTGTAACACGCTAGCTCTATATAATTGTACAATAGTCTTTGACGATTGTACAATTATATATTTGGTTAGTGAATACAGAGATACGAAATACATATTTGATTTTATAGTATTATTCTACTATATTTTATTTTCTTTTTAATTATCTTACAATTAAAATTTGTTTTCCTTATGATTCATCAAAACTGTATTTGTTTTAAAAGCTTATTTTTCCTGATCTGTTTTTTTTTTTAATTATTAAAGCTGTAACAGAATTAAAACTTGTTGGCTTACAATAGTTGAATGCAGAAAACAAAGCAGAATTAGTAGTAAGGACCAAAGACGTTATGGACATTGCAGATAAAAAAGGTTGGGGGATAAAAATAAAATCACTACATTTGTTGAATAGTTTGTATATCCACAATGTTCCCAGAGAAAGCAAACTGTAGAAGACACATTGAATGTATAAAATTTTGTGTGAAACATCTTCAAAGCTCATGGCACTTGTCTTTCTACCTAAGCGCCGCCAACCGCTTCTCCAGTTCATCGATTCCAGAACTGCACAGAAAATATCAAAGGTTTGATTTCGATTCAGATAATGTCTAAATTCTGTTTAGTGAATACCATACCTGCTGCTAACATTCTCTGCATTCTTCCCGCCAATTTTACCCTTTGGAGCAGATGATAACTGCAGATGGATCAAAACAGAGAGAGAGAGAGAGAGAGAGAAAGTCAATCACAGAGAAGCCATGAAGAGATAGAACAATGAAGAGGATCAATGGTGAACAACAAACCTGTGAGGCGATATCAATGCCGATTTCATCAAGAACCTAACAAGTAAAACAGAAAGCTTTTTTTAACCTTTGAAACAGTCTATATTTTAGAAATTGAATCAAATGTGTAGGACGCGGAATCGTACCTGGTTTGTCAAATCCTCTGTTTCGTCTTCAGCTTCGTCATTGTCTAAAGCATCATCTATGGAGTCTGACATCATCTCAGTCTGAATATCCATGTGCATTAGTCAGAATGACTATTTGATTGGTCATGGATGGATTTAAAGAAAACATGGATTGATAGAACTTACAGTCATGTCCATTTGCGCAGATTGCTTTTGGAATTCTCTCATAACCTTAGCCTGTTTTGCTGGATCCATATTCTGGAAATTTCAGAAATATCTCGTTAAATTATAGAACAAGTTCTAAACACAAAACCCCCAAAAATCCCTACTGTATATTTGTTCTTCATACAACGAGAAGACCCTCAAAAACTGATTCTGATGAATCCATACAAATCAATATTCATGGGCAAATATGATAAGTGTTACATAGGAATCTGACCTTGCTCATAGCTGCCATTGCCTTAGTGGCACTTTGCATTCCAGCAGCAACTGAAGTATGTGCATGCATAGCCTAAACACCAAAGTGAAAGTTTCCAATACTCAACTTTGAAATTTAAACCAAGACTATGATATTCT
Organism: Cardamine occulta; assembly: GCA_028015245.1. NCBI lineage: Eukaryota > Viridiplantae > Streptophyta > Magnoliopsida > Brassicales > Brassicaceae > Cardamine > Cardamine occulta. Next base: position 27,066,163 of record CM051364.1, on the reverse strand, counting down.
TGGTTTACAAACAGAAATATTTTACAATGGAAAGAGACAAGTTTTAAGCAAGAGACCTGCGTATGAGTAGCTATGCCTCGCATTTGAGCTCGGCTACCTTGTAAGTTAGCTATTTGCTGTCTTTGCCGGATCAATTGCCGAGCAAGAATCTTAGTCGCTCCCTAGATGAAAACAAAAAGATGTACAACACATCAAGTAGATGCTATTACAGACACAAAATTCCAGAGTACCCGAAAAAGGAAGAATGCTTGAAATACCTCATTCCCTGTTTTAGCAGTTCTTTTAATCTCGAGAACAAGCTTCTTCTCCTATCATACATGAAAAATGACACTTTGTCAGGTTTATCCCCTGAAAAAAAAGACTGGATGAAAACATTACTACATTAGCCACACTTATACTTCTGATTGCAGAGATCCAATCTCCTTTTCGATTCCTGAAACAGCATTGAGAGACAACACACGTTAAGGGGAATTTCATCAGTTTGAGAGGAATTTATGTATATAAAGCAATTCAAACTTGAGCAAATATCTAATTTTTGCCATGGAATTTAGTAGCTTTTCAATAAAGCCATCAATACCAATAATCAAATCATAAGAACAAACAAATACCTCTTGTAGCTTGTGTCATCTCTCTCTTACTCTCCCTAAGGGCTTCTGCAATTGCCAAAAACGACAAATTCAGATTCTGAAACTCATCAAAACGTTAAATTTCCACAGACATTAATGTCGAGATGCACGATTTCAGATTAAACCAAGCCAGATTCCAAAAAAGCACTAGATATATGATCACGATCGCGCCATAAAATTTTCAGAAGAAGTCAACTTTAAAGCAAAACCGAAGAAACCCAGATGATCAGGTAATTCAATCGGACAAATAAACCTAATTTAATAACAAAATTCGGTGATATAAAAAATAAAAAAAACTCGAAATCAAACCTCTCGGATTTGGTTTCTTGGTGAAGATGTTCATGCTTAAATCTGTGAGAAATTGGTAATTGTGATTGAAGATGAGGTCTCAAAGCTTCAGAAGACGGAGACTCAGTACGAGAGAGGTACAAAGATTTGGCTTCAACGTGTTAAAGGAAGTAAAGGAAGGTACAAAGCCAAATGTTAAAGGATCGCAGCAATTTTGGGGATCAAATAACCTTACAGGATTTTGAAGTTGGAATAGCCTCCATTTTTTTTGTTTTATATTTTGATTTTTTTTTAATCTAAAAATTGAGGAAAAGATCATATAACCTTTGACAGTTCTATTTATTACAAAAAAAACTATCATTCTCATCCCTTTTTTATCTCGTTTCTTTCTTCGTGAATCAATTTGTACGATGACTTTACTGAATTTTCAAATTTCTTCTTCTTTCCCAATTCCCAGAACCCTACCCTAATTCACTCTCACTCTCTCCAAATCTCTAAGATTCCGAAATTAAACTCGGGACATTGCAGTTTACAATGCGTAGCTTCTTCCGACGGAAGCAAAACCTTAAGAACTTGCAAAATTTGCAAAACCCAATTCGAGCTTCTTCCGACGTTGATGAGCCAGTTTCCGTCATCGACGAAGACAATTCTGGCATCGTATTTGCTTCCATTACAGTGGCCTCAACCGCACAATTAGGAGATTCTTCTCGCCATGGAAGAAGCTGAGTTCGAAGAAAAGGTAAGCTTCTTTAATTTTTTTTGCGTTCTCTCTCTCTTCCAGAATCTGATTGTAGGAAGTTTTAAGATTTCGGCCAATCTGAGCTCATTGATTTCATGTAATAGGAGCTTCTGGGTTTTGGAACTCATTGATTTCATGTAATTGGAGCTCATTGATTTCAAGTAATTGGAGCTCAATCTGAGTGAGAATCCTAATTTTGATACCTTCTGGGTTTTGGAACGAGAATATTTCCTGTTATTGAGTGATATTTATTGATGGGTTTATGGGTTCTACCTAATTTTATTATTACTGGAGAATATATGGTCAATGTAAGGTCTTTGATTTCGAATTTGATAAGGGTTTATTGGTAACTAAGCTAGTCGTCAAGAATTTGGCTATAGGCAGATCATTTTCTCTGCTTCACATTGACAAGATGGATTTCGATTTCTGATTTTTTTGTCAATTGGAAATCTTTGGAAAATTTTGTACTTATTGGTGCTGCTATGTTTGAGTTTTAAGTTAGCAAAAAGTTTGAATTTAGTGGATGCCAATGTTGAGTAATGGCCCATTTAGTGTAAACTCCATGGATAATAGACTTTAGTTCGTATGACTATCATCTTATCTCGTGCTTCATATCGAGCTTAGACGCTGGGCTGATGTTATGGTCATTGCTCCTTTGTCTGCAATCACATTAGGCAAATTACTAATTAATCATTTAATCCAATCAAGATCTTCTTTGTTTAGTAACAGTATTGTTGACTCGAGAGTCTAGAGTAGCTCTTTTGGCTTATATTCAAGCAGCAGATTCATATGCAATGTAGCTTAAGATTTAGAGTTGAAAATTCTGGAGATTGTCTGCATTCTCATTATCTAAACATACTTCTCTTGTAGTCATATAAGTGCGTCATTAGAAGATACATCATTGTAACAAGATTGTTTGATTTGTGTCTGCAAGTTTTATGCTTATGATTTGTGTTTTACTTCAGGGCTGATCTTGACAAGAGAAAGGCAGAGAATGAGATGTTGGAAAAAGAAGGAAAGAAGCATGAAATGGAGAAACTAAGAAAGGATATGGAGAGCTCTCAGGGAGGGACTGTGGTTTTAAACACTGGTTTAAAAGACAAAGATGCAACAAAGAAGATGATGCTAGAGGAGGATGATGAGGACTTTCATGTTGAAGATGAAGAAGACAGTGATGATGCCATAGATGAGGATGAGGAGGATGAAGAGATGAAGCGTTCTCTTTTCACATTTTTCAACTTTTGTATGCATATAAGCAAAAAGCTCTTGTAGACTATTGTAGCTAAAGACAATAGTGGAAAGAGCATAAAACTCAGCAAATGTGTAGCGAATCAAGACACTGTCATAAGTTGAGAGGGGAGATTTTTCAGACAAACCATATGCATATGTTATAAAGATGAAGTAATCACATTTTTATTCGTTGTATAGCAGACCAAGAAAACGATTTTCTTCATAAAAACTAAACAAGTTATCAATGTTAAAAGACAAATTGAAAAGTACACTCTAATTTCAAGAAATTGTTTAAAATATTATATCAGAAACTATTAAATTCTTTAGTTTAACTTTAATTTAACGTACTTTAACTTTAGTTTAACGTAGTTTAACTTTAGTTTAACGTAGTTTAACTTTAGTTTAATGTAGTTTAACTTTAGTTTAACTTAGTTTAACGTAGTTTAACTTAGTTTAATGCAGTTTAACTTAGTTTAACGCAGTTTAACTTCTAATATATTATTTTAAATTATTTATTATTAAAAAGTTTTATTAATTTTATTTTAAAAAAACGGCGCCGTCATTCCTTTTATTAAAAAGCGGAGCCGTCAATATTTTACATATAGTTTAACCACCTAGTTTAACTAAAAATCTAGTTTAACAAAGTTACACATAGTTTAACTTTCATGCTTAAAATCATAAACCTAGTTTAACCCTATTTAAAATGATTTAAACTAGTTTACCTTTCAGAAATTGCATTTTAACACACATTTAACATCGTATTATGATTCAAAATAAATTAAATAGAAGTTATATTTTATTTTAGTATTCATATGATAGTAATAACTAAGTAACATACATTGTATATGGTTTTTACCGAGAAATGAAGGGGAACATGCATAATATATCTTTTATTTTTAAAATTTGTTTTTACCATTTTAAATATTAACTAAGCTTAACAATATGTGGTAATTATTTTTTGTTAAACCGTTATGAATTCGGAATATGAAAATTTGTAAATATGACATATTTTAACATAGTTTAACAGTAGTTTAAGAGTAGTTTAACTTCTAATATATTATTTTAATTTATTTTTTATTCAAAACTTTTATTAATTTTATTTTTATATTATTTAAAAAAAAACGGCGCCGTCATTCCTTTTATTAAAAAGCGGCGCCGTCAATATTTTACATATAGTTGAACCACCTAGTTTAACTAAAAATCTAGTTTAACAAAGTTACACATAGTTTAACTTTCATACTGAAAACCATAAACCTAGTTTAACCCTATTTAAAATTATTTAAACTAGTCTACCTTTCAGAAATTGTATTTTAACACACATTTAACATCGTATTATGATTCAAAATAAATTAAATAGAAGTTATATTTTATTTTAGTATTCATATGATAGTAATAACTAAATAACTTACATTGTATATGGTTTTTACCGAGAAATGTAGGGGAACATGCATAATATATCTTTTATTTTTAAAATTTGTTTTTACCATTTTAAATATTAACTAAGCTTAACCATATGTGGTAATTATTTGTTGTTAAACCGTTATGAATTCGGAATAATAAAATTGGTAAATATGACATATTTTAACTTAATTTAATAGTAGTTTAAGAGTAGTTTAACATAGTTTAACTTCTAATATATTATTTTAATTTATTTATTTTAAAAAGTTTTATTAATTTTATTTTTATATTATTTTTTAAAAAAGCTACTCTATTCCTTTTTTATTAAAAAGGCGATCAATATTTTACATATAGTTTAAACGCCTAGTTTAACTAAAAATATAGTTTAACAAAGTTACACAGTTTAACTTTCATGCTGAAAACCATAAACCTAGTTTAACCCTATTTAAAATGATTTAAACTAGTTTACCTTTCAGAAATTGCATTTTAACACACATTTAACATCGTATTATGATTCAAAATAAATTAAATAGAAGTTATATTTTATTTTAGTATTCATATGATAGTAATAACTAAGTAACATACATTGTATATGGTTTTTACCGAGAAATGAAGGGGAACATGCATAATATATCTTTTATTTTTAAAATTTGTTTTTACCATTTTAAATATTAACTAAGCTTAACCATATGTGGTAATTATTTGTTGTTAAACCGTTATGAATTCGGAATAATAAAATTGGTAAATATGACATATTTTAACTTAGTTTAATAGTAGTTTAAGAGTAGTTTAACATAGTTTAACTTCTAATATATTATTTTAATTTATTTATTTTAAAAAGTTTTATTAATTTTATTTTTATATTATTTTTAAAAAAACGGCGCCGTCATTCTTTTTATTAAAAAGCGGCGCAGTCAATATTTTACATATAGTTTAAACGCCTAGTTTAACTAAAAATATAGTTTAACAAAGTTACACAGTTTAACTTTCATGCTGAAAACCATAAACCTAGTTTAACCCTATTTAAAATGATTTAAACTAGTTTACCTTTCAGAAATTGCATTTTAACACACATTTAACATCGTATTATGATTCAAAATAAATTAAATTGAAGTTATATTTTATTTTAGTATTCATATGATAGTAATAACTAAGTAACATACATTGTATATGGTTTTTACCGAGAAATGAAGGGGAACATGCATAATATATCTTTTATTTTTAAAATTTGTTTTTACCATTTTAAATATTAACTAAGCTTAACCATATGTGGTAATTATTTTTTGTTAAACCGTTATGAATTCGGAATAATAAAATTGGTAAATATAACATATTTTAACTTAGTTTAAGAGTAGTTTAACATAGTTTAACTTCTAATATATTATTTTAACATGTCTAATATATCATTTCTTTTTTAAATTTCTTTTTTTATGTTTAACCATTTTAACTATTTTGCAATCATAACCTTTTTAACTAATGTTACATAAAACCGCAACCGCAACAAATGTTACATTATTAGAGATTGGACCGTAATCATCCTCCATTTTATTAAAAAGTTCTACTACTTCTTTGCCATATCCATGAGTCCCATAAGCAGAGATCATTGCTGTCCAAGAAGCCACATTAGTTTCCTTCTTCTTGTCAAACACTTTCCGGGCTTTTCCAACATCATCACACCTAGAATACAAGTTAATCAACGCAGTACCTAGTTTAACATTCAGGTTAAGACCTTCACAGACAATGCACTGATGCACCCAAGAGCCTAAACTAATTGCACCAGTTTGTGCACAAGCTGAGAGAACACTCACAAATGTCGCTGAGTATGGTTCCAACCCTGATTCTCGCATCTGATAAAACACCCGAATAGCTTCTTCCGTCAACCCATTTTGCTCAAACCCAGAAACCAACGAATTCCACGCCACAATAAACTTCTCAGGCATTCTATCGAACACTTGGTGTGCGGCTCCCATATCACCACACTTTGAATATAACGTCACGAAAGCAGCCTGAACATAAGTATCCAAGCCAAACCCAGAAACCACCGCGTGACAGTGAACTCCTTTTCCGATTCTCAAAGCAGAGAGAGAAGTGAACCCATTGTTGTTGTCTCGAATTTGCTTTTGCTTCAACTTCAACTGTTGATGATGTCCGGGTCTTTTTCAATGAAGAAGATGATATGGATGGATAAGAGAAGGTTGATTTGTGTATGATACTCACCAATCACCACCTTCTCTTTTCTCAAGTTTCTATCTCAGATGTCCTCGATTCCGTCGGGATGATTTCCTGGAGCTGATTTTTTTTTTTTTCAATTGAAGCAAGGTTAAAATGGGGATATCACATATGTGGGTTAAATGAAGACTATGCAGATTACATAAAGGTTATACAGCTCCCTTTTATTTCAATAAGGCTACTCCAGCATTTGATCCCAATTTTGGAGGTCTTTATTTTTCTTATCGATTACGTAATATTATTCTTAATTTGTTATTTTCCGATTTGTATTTAAATTTTATTTTTTTCTTCACTAAAAATTCAGAAATATTTATATTTTTTTCTTTGTGCTAAATTAGCTAAATAAATTTATTTATATAACTTTTACAAAAATACAACACATCAATACAAAAGTACTGTAGTATGTCATGTTCCTCTGCTTGTATTTTTCTTTCATGTTCCTCTGCTTTTATTTTTCTGGGGTCTAAATTGTAACAAACCTTAAATATGTAGGTCATTTCATAACTCATAAAAGTCACCATCGTCAAAGGCAATACCTTCTTCTCTCTCCCACTTCCCCTGCCACGAAAATAGCGACCAAAAAAAATCTTAGACAATATGTCAAGTACAGTTTATTTAATTTAACACTGAAGTTTTTTATATGAAAATATTATGTAGTGTTAAATTTTGTTTTTTTTTTTTAACATTTTACTTAAAAAATCTTTTTTCAAAAAAAAAACTTGAAATCAAAAGTTTAAAACAATTGTTTATTAGAAAATAATAAAAATTTAAGAGCTAAATTTTTGTTACATGAAAATGAGTGGAACATATAACACACATAACGGATCAAAATTTTTGTTAAAGACAAGATATCAAATTCGGTTTGTTTTTACATCTTTAAAACTTAACACTTGTTTTAAAGAAATAAAAATGGTTTATATAATTAAAATTTTTTGTTAAATTTAATCATTTTACTTCAATCTTTTTTTGCAGAAAATCTTCAAATCAAAATTAAATAAAAATGATTAGAAAATAATAATAAAAACTTAAGTATTAAATTTTTATTATGCGAAAACAGATTAAACTAATAACACCTCTGACGGACCAAAGAAAATTCTAAAGACATGATGTTAAATTCAGTTTGTTTTCACATTTTTAAAATTTAACACTTAGTTTAAAACAAAACAAAAAAAATTATAACTAAAAGCTTTGGTTAAATCAAAAACGCTTTACTTAAGATAGTTTTTGCAAAAACAAACTTAATATTTAGTTTAAAATCAGAAAACAAAATTTCTTTAACTAATCAAATACTCTATAAGCATATTTTGTAAAAAGAGTATAGAATTCGTTACCAAACAATATGTTGTCTGTGTCGTTTGCATGAAACCGAAGAGTCTTGGACTGGACCCACTTCATGACTTGACCAATCAAGAATTGAACCTACAGTTATACCAAAATCATAGGATAATTTATAAGGAAAGCTATAACAGAACAGAGGCTTGTTGTCAACTAGGTAAGGAAAAGATACAAAGTAATTGGGAATTAGGAATCGATATGTCATTACTATGTCAACCCTAATCAACGGAGTAAGAATGCAGTGTAAAAGACGTCGGAGATAGAGGGTTACCTAATCCTTGAGGCGGCGTATTATTTAGAGGCGGAGACGATCAAAATCTCTGTCATCGTTGCAACTTCCTCTTTGCTTATCTTCCTTGCGATCTCCGTACAATTACTATTTCTTGAGCGAAGAAGAGGATTCGCTGCGAGAGTTTGATGGAATTGAAGATGAAGAGAAGAAGAAGAAGAAGAAAAAAGAAGAAGAAGGAAGATAGTAGTAAGGAGAAATCTGGGGATGAGAGTGATCGAGAGAAAGAGATGTTGGAGCTAGCGATACATAATCAGAGGAAGAGACTAAAAGTATGAAGAAGGAGAGTTTTGATTTTTCAAGGAAGAAGAGACTATTATTTATAAGAAGCTCATGTTCCAAAAACAAAAAGGAAATAAACTTTTATTAGAAAAAAGGAAATGTTAGATTATTTTAAACTAAAAAACAAAAAAAGAAGATGGAACTCACGCGTTTATATGTGCGCGTGGGGTTTGTTTTGTTTTTAAAACTTGTAATTTCAGTAAGCGCGTGTTACATAACATAACAGGAGAAAACCCTAGAAAGATCTCTCGACCTCTGGTTCGACGACACCAACCATCTCCGATTGTTTCGCTTAGGCAACGCAGCCGAAAAATTCGTTCCGATTCCCCGGAAATGGCGTCCTTTAAGATGATGTCTTCTTCCAATTCCGATCTCTCTCGTCGTAATTCTTCTTCTGCTTCATCTTCCCCCTCTATAAGATCGCACCATCTCAGACCTAATCCTCACGCCGATCACTCCCGAATAAGTTTCGCTTACGGCGGAGGCAACGATTACACTTTCGCAGCTGATTCAAAACCGTTGGAGATGGCGATTGATGTTGATCGGTGTATCGGAGATCGGAACAGCGTCAACGGCGGCGGAAAGAGCGTAGACGATGTTTGGAAAGAGATTATATCGGGAGAGAACAAGACGATGATGATGAAGGAAGAAGCACATGAAGATATAATGACGCTTGAAGATTTCTTAGCGAAAGCAGAAATGGATGAAGGAGATTCAGATGAAATCGATGTGAAGATTCCTTCATTCAACAACGGTAGTGGCTATACAACCTTCGATCATCCGATGATGCCGCAGTCACAGGGACACAATCCGTATCAGACGATTCAAGGATCAATCGGTGGAGGAGGAATGAGAGGAAAGAGAGGGAGAGTGATGATGGTGGAGGCAATGGATAAAGCTGCAGCTCAGAGACAGAAGAGGATGATCAAGAATCGTGAATCTGCTGCTAGGTCGAGAGAGAGAAAACAGGCTTATCAAGTGGAGTTAGAGACTTTGGCGGCGAAATTGGAGGAAGAGAACGAGCAGCTTTTGAAGGAGATTGAAGACAACACTAAAGAGAGGTACAAGAAGCTTATGGAGCTTTTGATTCCAGTTGATGAGAAACCAAAGCCTTCGTCAAGGTCTTTAAGCAGGAGCCTTTCCTTGGAATGGTAAAGAGTTAGACTCTGGTAAGAGTGCAGATTCTAGTAGTAAAAACATATGTATACTTTTGTATATGTAAATAAAAACCTATGGAGCTTGATTACTATATTACATAATCTTATATAGTAAAGTGATGGTGATATGGTTAGTAACTTTGCCTTTAATCTCTCTGTCATGTAATGGGTATTACATAAGCTTTTACTGGTTTATAGATATTGTATGGACCATATGGATAAATTCCATTTCTAGAGGTTCCCTAACATTTGTTGTTGGTTGTTGAGGAATTAGATGAAATGAGACTAGTGGTTGTTGTGTTATATTAGGCAGGAGCTGAGAGTTCTTCGTCTTCTTTATTTTCCTGTCATCGTTTTAACATCTCAAGTTGGCGTCGTAGATGTAGAACCTGTACCAACCAAAGAAACACGAATTAACTTAGTTTGCTTCAACTGACGAATCTGTGTTTTTCTACTCTTTTTCCATCTATGGATTCTGGATTTCAGCCTTAAAACAGTCCTGGGATACATGAGGTAATCATCATACTCTAAAGTCAGTTTCTTTTAATGTTTCTAGTCCTAAGAATTAGAAGATCTCAACTCCTTTAACTCAATAAAAGCACGAATTTAAAGTGGGGAATTGGCTTAGTTATGTACCTCTTGTTGAAGCAAAGTCGGGAGGCTAACCATGGAAATGAGCTGTTTCATTTCTTGCAAAAGTGTTTGGTCTTTGATACCTGATCAAGTCTGTGGAGGTAAAGCCAACAGAAGAGCTGTGAACACATCATTCCCGGATGGGTAAGCTACACCCGTCACCTTCTCCTCACCAAGACCTTGATGTAAAACAGTAAAACAAAGGAAAAAAAAAGAGTGACTCTTAATAAGAACTCTCTCTTGATAAGAACTTTCTACAACACTAAATTGAAATGAAGATTCCTGAAAGCTAGCTTGAAAATGAAGGTTCATGGGTTCTACAAGTCACGAGATAACCTAATAACTAACCAATGAGGCACTCGTCACACCTTTGAGTCCTATAAACATGATCTAGAGCTAAAAATTAGTGATGGAAAAATTCTCAACAGTAGACTCGTTTGGTGCCGGTTCATAGGAATAGAAACTTCAAATCTTAGAAAGATTATGAGACTTCCAAAAAAACAGTCCTAACTCAATTTAAGGAGAGATCATCAGTCAGTATTGGACATGGATCCCTAAGCACCTCGTCGTGCCAATCAATATTAGCAAGATAACCCAAATTCTAGAACCAACATACCTTTGATGCGTTTCACACAAGTTTCCGGACAACATGACTCCTCTGATTCATTTCCTGATAAGACTTCATCTCCTTCAGAATCAGAATAAACCTTGGCAGCAGCACATGGTAGATTGTCTTCGTAACCCACAGAGGATAGAAACTTATCCACGTGCTTGAACAATTCAGTTTCGTGCACTTGTTTCAGCAACTCTTGCTACAGTAAAACGAACCATAGAACAGTAATGAATCAACTGATGGAATGTAAGCATGGAAAAAATTACAAGATAATACTACCTTTGAGTCGAGCCTTGATTTCTCCTCTGAGCTGAGATTTTGATTTACATCCTCTGTTCTTCGAATCTCAACCATCCATCTGATAAATTGGTTGAAATTTGACGGAGGTGACTTGAATACAACATATAAGATTCTTTCAATAGTATCAACATGTTGTGAGCTTACAAGACGAGGAACATCTTCCTTCAAATACTTTGATATGTTGATCCAGCTCTCATCCTTACAACTCTGAAATCCATAATCTAGAAATCATCACTCAGTCCAATTTGAAAGAATTGTTCTCAAATAAAGTTTACCTTTCACATTATAAAAAAGTTTATGTAAAATGTGATTGATTCTATTCGCGTGGATGGTTTTGTGAAAATTGTGTGATTAGGAAAAAAACACTAACAACAACTAATGTGTAAAAGGATTAAGAAAAACTAGCAGCAACTACAAATAGAACCATGGCTTTGGACTTACTACAGTATAGAGCAATCCTGGTTCTCTGTGAGGTCTCGATACAAGCATGAACCTGGTAGTAAAGCAGAATAACAGATAAATGATTTGATTTCGGTAAGAAAGAATTGATTACATTCTTTATTCATACAAGTAGAGCCTAAGAAAAAGAAAAAAGATAATATACCCTCTACGTCTCCCTGTAGACTGATCAATGCAGTCCATTGCATCCCAAAGAAGTTTAAGAGGAACCCAATGAGGAGGATACTTGAAACGAGCGACATCCAGAATCAAAGCCATATCTCTTTCAGCATTATAGCCACCAATAGGTGAAAAATGGCCTGTTCCAGTCTGCAATCAAATAATTTAGAATCTCGATCAACATGAAACTTTATAGCAAGACACGAAAGAGCAAACTTGCACTGCTAAAGAATGAGCCAAACAGACAACTTTCCCAAATGAAATGCCCTTATCCTTCACTATCTCAAGTGGCTCGCAACATTCCAGCATTGATTCATCAAACCACCTCCATGGCCCTATGGGAAAGCAAAAAGTTTAACAACCCAGCACCAAATTTAATCTTTTAAACATATTGTAGTCTCCATTTGAAGTATACCTTTCCATTTTCGGCCAGGATCAATAGAAAGAGCATTCAAAACCATTGAAAGACTAGCTAAACCACAAAAAGCAGGCTCAGACTGAGTCTGAAAATAAGAAATCAGCCTGAAAAATCCTTCCATAGTGCCTTTCTTAAGGGCTTCATTGAAAATTTGCTGCAAAACAATGACCAATTTTACCTTTGAGGGTAATAAACACTTATAGAGAGTGATATAGACCACAAACTTGTCACAGTGATTGTCAATGAACTTTCTAGAAATTTGGCTAACAGTCTTGGATGATAGCTGATTGTTGAGCCATTTATCATAAGGCATACTCAGATCTCACCAACAACTAAGCTTGCAAAACATGAAGAAGATTTATAGGGTTTTACGACTAGTACAGAGTTCCCGAGAAGATCCAAAGTCTTGGTGGAGACAAGTAACCAAATCAATCCAACGAAACCAAAAGCAGTGAAAGCAGTAGACAGCAGAAGAAAAACGAAAACTAAAACCCAGAACCCTAAATTGAATTCGAATCCATGGATTGAGAATACGCACGCACCTTGCCTTCGACAGAAGCGAAATCAATCGCCGGCGGAGATGGAAGACATCGCCGATACAAACTCGCCATAGACATTGCCATAGTTTGTTTATGGAGGTTTTGCATAAAGAGCAAACTTGCGCCTAAAGATTCGAGGATAGGTTCGAACAAAAAGTAGAAGAAGAAGAGCTCTCAACGAACAACCGCATAAAAAATGGCGAGAGATTAGGAATGAAAACGGAAATGCTTTCTATATGAATGAGAGTAACGTTCGCAGAGGACACGCCTTTACCTTCCGGTTATTTACCCGGTTAGGAAATACTTTTGTTTTTAAAATTGGCTAAATGCTTTTAAAAGACAAGATTTTATTTATGTATTTTATTGATGTGGGAATTGCTCGAAATGATTCAGATTTTAGCAAAAATAATTAGAATGACTCAAGGTAAAAAAATGGATCAATTTTTTTGGTTAAAATACTAGAAAACTAAACTAACCTAACATAATAACAAAATTGCCATTAACCCTAAAAAAAAAAACCATTACAAAAAAATCTAAAAACCTAAAACTCATTTTCACTTCCGCTGTGTCTTCGTTCTTCTCCTTCTTTCGCTGTCGTCTTCGTTCTTCTCCTTCCTCCGTCATCGTCTTCATCCTTCTTCTTCCTCCGCTTTCTTCTCCTTCCTTCCTTGCCATCCTTCTTCTCCTTGCTCCTTGCTCCGCTCTGCGTCCTTTTAGACTCGTCCTTCCAATCCTTGAATTTTCTCCTTGCTCCGACGTATTCTCCTTTTTTCGCTTTTCCTTTCCATCCATCGTCAGAAGGAACCGCCATCCTCAAGCACCCCAGCCTCCGCCGTCTCCGAAAGTCTTCAACTCGCCAGATCCGCCTCAGCCATTGATGGAACACCTCCTAAGCCGAGAAAATGAAAGCTAGAAGAACAGGGGGAAGCCAGAGCCTCGTGGGTTCGTCGTTCGTTCCAATCTCCACTGCCGTTTCATCTTCGTCCGCTGTTACTGCGGACTTGTTTGTTTAGTTTTGTGTTATCGCGGATTTATTTATTCATTTTTTATCTTACCGCGGACTTGTTTGTTAAGTTTTGTGTCACTGCCGTCAGGTGCTGCTCGTCGCCGTCGCTGCTTCACCATCGCCTCTGATTCACCGCCGTTTCATCTTCACCTCGTTAAGGTTCGTTTGCTGAGTTAATCTTATTTGGCTGCAGATTTAAAGTCTAGATCTGTTTTTTTCTTAACCGCACACTTGTTTGAGTTAATCTTATTTGGCTGGCCGCACATTTGTTCTTTGGCTGCAAATTTGTTTACTTTTTAGCCGCACATTTATTTACTCTTTGGCCGCACATCTGTTTTGATCTAAATCCTCGTGGGTTCGTCGTTCGTTTCAATCTCCACCGCCGTTTCATCTTCCACCGCCATTACTGCGGACTTGTTTGTTTAGTTTTGTGTTATCGCGGATTTATTTGTTCTATTGTTTTATCTTACCGCGGACATGTGTGTTTAGTTTTTGTCGCCGCCGTCAGTGCTTTCGCCGCCGCCGCCGCTTCACCGTCGCCTTCTTCACCGCCGCTATTGATGGTTCTTCGTTCTCCCTTTCATTTAAGGCTGCACATTTGTTTACTCTTTGACCGCACATTTGTTTATTCTTTGACCGCACATTTGTTTACTCTTTGACCGCACAATTGTTAACTCTTTGGCCGCACATTTATTCTTTGGTTGCACATTTGTTTACTCTTTGGCCGCACATTTGCTTACTCTTTGGCCGCACATCTGTTTCCATCTCAATCCTCGACGGATCTGTTCTGATCTAAATCCTCGATGAGCTCGGAGATAAATCATTTTTTTTTGTTTTTTTGTGATTTCGTAGATCTCATTCTTTGTTTCAACTGTATTCGATTTTAAATTTGCTGATTTTGCTTCGTTTAATCTTTCACAGATCATTAACGATCGTGAGACTGAAAGATCAAAGGGATTTGGATTCGTCACCTTCAAGGATGAGAAATCGATGAAGGATGCGATCGAAGGAATGAGAGGACAAGAGCTTGACAGACGTAGCATCACTGTCAACGAGGCTCGACCACATGGAAGCGGTGGCGGCGGAGGCGGGGGTGGATACCGTAGCGGAGGTTGTGGTGGTGGTTACGGAGGAGGTGGAGGAGGATAATTTGATGTTACCGCAGATTTAATTTAGTATTTATAAGGGGTATTTATATGTTGTCGCAGATTTAATTTAGTATTGAAAATAGGTATTTATATGTTGTCGCGGATTTATTTTGATATTGAACATTGTTTTTTTATGTTGCCGCAGATTTATTTTGATGTTGAACATTGTTTTTTAATCTTCAAACATCATTCAAGATCCTCGCCTAGCATCAACAACAAACAACCATCTACACTTTTCAAACCTCCATTTTCCACATACAAGTGGAAGAAAATGATAAAAGGACAAAACTTACGCCAAGAGGAAGAAAATGAAGAAGACAAGGTCAAAATCAGAGAGAAATGATGAAGAAAGAGGAAGATGAAGATGGCTGCCCAAAAAAAATACTAAGGGGAACGAGGTGAAGGAGAAGATGACGCCAAGGGAAAACCCTAAATCTTGTGGTCCAGACTTCATTATACAAATCTGCAGTAACTGATAACAACAAGTCTGCAGCCAAAGTAAAACAAACCCGCAGCCAAAGAAAACAAATCCCCAGCCAAAAAATAAACAAATCCAAGCCGAAAAAACTAAATCCAGCCAAAGTATAAACAATTCCAGCCAAAGTAAAACAAAGTGCGGTAACGATAATAAAAAAGTGCAAGAACATTACAAATAAGGCTGCCACAACAAGAGAAAATAAATGTGCATTAACATTACAAATACTATGCAAAGCAACGTTACGAATAAGTGCAAGAACTATTAAAAAAGTGTGCGGTAATGTTAAAAAAAGCGGTAACTACTAAAAAAAGTGTGCGGCAACTATAAGAAAAGGTGTGCAGTAACATTACAAATAAGTCCGCCACAAAGAAGAGGAAATAAATGTGCAAGAACATTACAAATATATGTGCAACAACGTTACAAATAAGTCTGCAGAATAAAAGCAAAAACAGTAATCATTAAAAAAAGTCTGCATGCAACTATAAAAAAAAGTGTGCATTCACATATACATTAAATCCGCTACAACAAAAGAGAATAATGCGATAACATGATTTTCAATAACTGCAAAGAACGCCGTAAATAAGGTGCGAGAATATATACAAATAAGTCCGCCACAACAAGAGAAAATAAATGCGCGACAACTGTAAAAATAAATTAGCGGCAACTATTTTGAATATCTGTGCGGCTAAACAAAAAAAAATATGTCCGCCATAATGTTATGAAATAAATGTGCAAAACAAACCCGCGGTTCTAAGTAACTCCGCCATAAGATAAAATAAATGTGCGGAATAATAAATGTGCGGCAACATTGAAAATAAATGTGCGACAACATGAAAAACAAATGTGCGAAATAAATCCGCGATAACTAAAACAAATATGCAAAAAAATAAGTGTGCAGCAACATGGTCTGCGGATTTTTGTAAAAAATGCGGTGGCATTTTTGTAAATACCAACAACTTTAGCGCACTGGAAAAAAAAATTAATGGCATTTTCGAAAACTATTTTTTTCCTAACAAAAGGTTTATGGGTACTTTTGGGTTAAAACACCTTAAAAATCTAAAAAAAAACGAGGATTATTCTAATTATTTATGCTAAATTATGGATCATTCTAGCTTTCGGCCCTTTATTTATTTGGTGAAAAACGGACAGACCTCTATTATTTTGGTTTGAAAAAGATCTCTATTTTTTAATTTTTATAATGCAACTGGAATTTTTTTTTAACTTTATTCTTCCACATGCATACTGCATGAAATAAAACTAATTAAAAGGTAAATCTTCAACAAGAAATTAAATTTAAAAGATACTAGTTGACGACAATAATGGTAAATATTCTCTAATTCATCATCCGATCCGTTTAATATCTCCAACCAAATAATTAAACCTGTTAGGCTCTTAATGACACCGTGATTTGTTTTCTTGTGAGATCAGTGATAATTAATAACTCAACCGATTATTTGAGAGACAAAGCATCAACACATACGAATTTTGTTGATCGCCTCGATCGATTAATATGACGAATCATAATCTTCTAGAAAATATTCGAAACCCATATCACCTTGAATTAATCAACCACAGCATATGGGACAAATTAAACTTATATTATTGTGTCTTAAATATCATTGGAGATTGATATCATTGATCCTGCATCAGACATATTGAACCACTTATAGATTCTGTCTGAGATCCACGTGTTCTTCGCGACGATCTTGAAGACCCACCATTTGCAGTATCCTTAGATTTTTTCCGACGAGATTTTCTAGTGCCATCTTGAGGAATACCAGAAGATTCTTTTGATCTCCGTGAAGACTTAGGGTTTACACTAGAATTCGAAGATCCACGTCGTGGTCGTTGTTCTTTTATTGGTGAACCAAAAGTGGTCGAACGCTCTCTCGACGATTTCGGAAGTCCCGGTCTATCACGTGACCGAGTCGAATCTGCACGTAATTTTACTTTATGTTTATACGTTTCTTTGTCCACGGAAATAATAACATGGTATATATATTTGCTTAACTTTTAAAAGTTTAACGTTGTTTATTTTATTTTTCTTGAAAAAGAAAACATATTCTATTCTAGTTATGCCTAATTAGAGTTACCTTGAGAAATGCAGGAAGCATCCTCCTTGATATTTCCCATAGGCGACGATGAATATCCACCAGATGCTTTAAAATCATTCATCTATATATATTGAATTTCTTTTATTTTTATAATAATGCTTTATTGTTATAGCAAAATCTATTGAAAAAATTGATATATGTAAATACCCAGCTGGGTGCATTTTGATTGACAGATCTTCCATCCCAACCAATGTGAGCAACATGCTTTACATCTGTTGGAGTTCCAATTTGCATCTCTGGTTCTTTCTCGTTTTCTGCATTATCAAAATTTAATACTTAAACAGGGAATAAAAAGTTCTACTATATCACAAGGATTAATTTCGGAGAAGATAGTAAATATATATATTCACACAAAAAAAAAAAAAAAAAACTCACCAAACATTTGAGAAATGTACCTAAGACCCTTGAAGAGGCTCTTCATTTTGTAGTTCGACATAATGAAATTGCCAAAACAAATAAAAATATTTTCTTAAGGGAAAAAATAATTAGAAGAAGAAAAAGATATTCTATGTCTTTACTAATTGTTTCTTTCCCCCGGAAAATATATATATATATATAAGAATGAAATGAATTCAAAACTGAAAAGAAATCACGTAATTTTTCATTTGCGCTCGATTAAGAGCGATTGTTGGTGATTTCTTAGAAAGCATTTTGATTAAAGATTCTAAGTACGACCTGTAATTTTCTTTCTCCAAACAAAAGGCGAAGAAGAAAGTTGAATCAAGACACTCAGTTATTAACAAAAGAAAAAGAAAAGAAGGAGAGAATGTTGAGAGCTAAAATCATAATTTTTGGTTTCCAGATATTTGAACTAATAACATGGAGGAGAACAAAAACAAAAAAAACTAATTAAGTGAACGACATTTAGTTGAAAGTGGATTTAATCATACGAGGCTAATTTAACTGTTTGTGCTGTATTGCGATCTTAATTTGGTAAAACTGTATAGAGAGAATCAGCAGTTGTTAGTAAAAACAAATTAATTATTCCCCACTAAGCGATAGAAATAAGATACAGCCTTCATATTTAGATTGTTCTGTTTAGAGACCAACCACTTGTATTATATCACTTTTAAAATTAATAAGGTTGCTAATATTAAAAGACCGACTACTATCCAACCCAAAATATTAGTTGGTTAATACGGAATCGGATGATAAATAACGTTTCTCTTCTTCTTCATTTTTGGCGTCATCAGATAACAAAAATAATTGAGTCGACCAGTTAGTGTTAAACTTAAGTAATATTTGAAGTTCTAAATACTAATTCGATTCTTTGAAAATTACAATTTGAAGACTTATGATTTTTGGGTCACAACGAACAAAACATAGATCGTTATCTGCAGCTTTCATAGAAACATTGTTATATTACCCAAAAGGAAATATTAAAGGATTTGTATATGGTTTGTACAGACGCCAGAGGAAAACAATTCTTGACACCTGAAACAAAACAAATAATTTTTATGTTGGTGGAATATCACAACTTTATTTTTTGGGAATTATCTCGAAAATACACGTGTTAACAAACAGTACAATGTAGCATTTGTCACGTGGATCCCTCTGTACACCTGAAGAGACATATACGTATTCATATACATAATACATACACATCTCATTACGTAGTGTGGTTTCTTTTTACGCAAACAAACAAACAACAAACATATAATCTGAAAACTCAAAAAAGAAACAAACTATTTCATTTTTTTTTCTTTTTACGCAAACAAACAAACAACAAACATATAATCTTAAAACTCAAAAAAGAAACAAACTCTTTCATTTTTTTTTCTTTTTACGCAAACAAACAAACAACAAACATATAATCTTAAAACTCAAAAAAGAAACAAACTCTTTCATTTTTTTTTGCTTCGTTCTGATTACCCAACACTTAAGGAACCGCCTTAGATTTCCCATCATCAGACCATAAGCTCTTCGCATGTCTCTCTCTCTATATATATGTAAAGGAAGGAAAAAGAGGAAACAGGAGAAAGAAGAGAGTGAAGAGAGAGAGATGGAAGGAGGAAGAAGAAGAGGAAGCCCTTTGTTGAGCTGGAGTGTGAAACAAGAAAGCTTCAGCCATGGCTTCTCTCAATCTGACCTCCAAGCTCTCTCTGCCATTTGCGAGGCGATGTTGCCTCCTGTTCCGTTACAGACCTTAAATCTTGATATGAAGTTCAAGGTTTTACGAAACGATGCACTCTTATCTTTCTTCAAGTCTTATGCTTCTGCTTCTCATCTCAGACCTGATGAGGTTTTTCTTTCTTTCTTGTGAGCTATATTTCTCTATCAAGAATTTTGAAGATGAACCATCTTAATTCTTAAAGCAACAAAACGGTATTCAGGACCCTACTCAAGTAAAGATAATGGACAATGAGTATATGAAGAGTGATGATGTAAATCTACATCTTAATTACTCCATACTTATCTTCAATGTAACTAATGATGATTGTAAATTGATAAAACAGGTGGCAGAGGTAATGGCGACAAAGGCAATGCCAGTGACAGTTAAATTGGTGCGAATAGTTTTGAGACTACTCACATTCAGATTGGGGACGTTGCTGCTTTGCGGGTTTGTCTGTTTTGACAAGAAGAATTGGCCTTGTCTTCTCAAATTCTCGGACATCTCGCTTGAGAAGAGGGAAAAGATTCTCCAGAAATGAAACATGCAGTGGTATAACCCTCTTGCAAGAATTGCTTTTATGATGATCAAAGCCATCTTCTTGTTCTACTACTTCACCTGGGTAAGTTTTCTATCTGACTCTGCATTTCCTGTTTTCAATCTATTCGGTTATGTTAGATGTTATGGATGAAACTAATATATGTGTACAACCTAATTCATATGCATGAAACAGACAAATGAAAATACAGAAAACCCGGCATGGGATGCAATTGGTTATAGCGTGAACATAAATGAAAAAGAGGACATGGAAAACAAGGAAAGGCCTCTAGATAAAGGGATCATCGAGACTGCAAAAGTAGATGAGATGACCATCAAGCAAAGTCTGATCAACAAAGGTCTTAAAGTCACAGAGGACAGAGAAAGCGACACTTACAAGATCGAGTGTGATGCAGTGGTAGTGGGTTCTGGCTGTGGCGGAGGTGTTGCAGCTGCAAACCTAGCAAAGTCAGGCCTAAGAGTGGTAGTTCTCGAGAAAGGGAACTACTTTGTTGCCAGAGACTACTCGGCTCTGGAGGGTCCTTCCATGTTTAAGCTGTTTGAGGAGCATAACTTGTTGATGACTCATGATGGGAGGTTCCGGTTCATGGCAGGATCAGCTGTCGGTGGTGGCTCTGTGGTAAACTGGTCAGCGTCCTTGAATACACCTGATGCTATCATCGAAGAATGGTCAGTGCGTCGAGGGATTTCCATATTTTCTAGTGAAAAATACAAGGCTGCAATGGATAGAGTCTCCAAGAGGATAAGTATCACTGAGAAAATCAGCAGAGAAGGGTTTCAGAACAAGATTCTGCGGAAAGGTTGCGAGAAGCTTGGTTTGGATGTGACAACAGTGCCAAGGAATTCATCAGATGAACATTATTGCGGTAGTTGCTCGTTTGGATGCCCAACCGGAGAGAAAAGAGGGACAGATTCAACCTGGTTGGTTGATGCAGTCAACAACAATGCCGTGATCCTAACAAAGTGCCAGGCTGAGAAACTGATCTTGGTGGATAACGATGCTCACAAAAGAAAGGATAGCGGACGAAGAAAAAGATGCTTGGGAGTCACAGCTTCTCTATCCAACCGAACCAGAAAGAAGCTTCAGATCAATGCCAAAGTGACAGTTGTGGCTTGCGGCTCGCTTAAGACACCGAGCCTGTTGGCTTCGAGCGGGTTGAAGAATCCAAACATTGGTCGTGGACTCCATATACACCCTATCCTGATGGCTTGGGGCTACTTCCCAGACAAGAATTCAGACTTCGAAGGAGTGGCTCATGAGGGAGAGATAGTGACTTCACTACATTATGTGTATGAAATGGACTCTACAACACCTAACATTACACTGGAGACTCCGGCAATAGGACCAGGAACGTACGCAGCTCTGATCCCGTGGGTCTCTGGGTCAGACGTGAAGGAAAGATTGGCCAAATACGCAAGAACATCTCATATTTTTGTTATGGTGAGAGATGAGGGTGTTGGAGAGATGATGGGAGGCACTGTCAAATACAGATTAACCAAAGCGGACGAAGAGAATCTGATAACTGGGTTAAAGCAAGCACTAAGGATCTTAGTTGCAGCAGGAGCAGCAGAGGTGGGAACATATAGGAGCGACGGGCAGAGATTAAAGTGTGATGGAATAAAGAAGGAAGATTTAGAGGCCTTTTACAAACTGTGGAGGCACCACCTGGAGTTGTCTCAATGAGCAAGAATTGGACTCATTCCTTCACGGCGCATCAGATGGGATGTTGCCGTATGGGTGCAACAGAAAAGGAAGGAGCCATTGATGGATATGGAGAGAGCTGGGAGGCAGAAGACTTGTATGTATGTGATGCAAGTGTTTTGCCTACAGCTCTTGGTGTTAATCCCATGATCACCATTCAGTCCACTGCTTACTGCATATCCAACAGAATAGCCGAGTTAATGGCAAAGATGAAGAAAGACTGAGAATTGTTTTTGTTTCAAGATTGTTCTTTTTTTTCCTACTATAATAAAAAAATAAAGAAGAAGCAACAGCCAAACCCAATTCAATTAAGAAGCTCAAAAGCAACACCTTTATATCATAGACAAACATTATATGTCAATAACATCATCTTTCTATCATCACAACTTCAACGTTTTAGCCAAAAATGCAAACTGAGCAATATTAATTCACAGATACAATAAGAAAAAAAAAAGTGATGGAAATGTGAAAGAGATAAACGACGCCTACTCAATCCAGCGATTTCCAACCATTATAGACTCGGAACACAGGTAACAACTGATATAAACGCAAACGCGATCGCGATACACGACGCAAAACGCAATCGGTATCTTCCATAAACTCTAAGAACAGAGATCAAATGATAAACGGTTTCCTTGAAACGTAAACAAGTGTACTCACAAGCTGCATATAGCGTTTTTGAGATCCATATCTGAGACTTTACAAGTTCATCACCTAATTTTTGTCTTCCATAAAATTATTATCTTTGGATTTCATTCTAATCTAAGATCCATCGACAGAGTTCAATTAATTGGAGAAGACTTATCAAAAATTGAGTTTTTTTTCTCGTCACGTATAATCAAATTGCTAAATGATCCAAAGACGCAAAAAAAGGATAAATAAGGCCAGGTTTGAAAATATAATCCATTGGCTAATTGATATTACTGATGTACAAAAAAGACGAACATCTACCTCAACAACAGACCCTAAAATATCTCATCAGTCAAATTTCTCGACGAAGACGATGAAGAGAGAGCGAGAGTCAGCTTTACAGAGAGGTTTTAAAAACATTTGAAGAAAAAAAAATAAAAAAAGAGAGAGGGGAAGGGGCAGGTTCCGGTTTTCAGGCTGTCTCGCTTGCCGGGCGACAAACCAATGATCTGTCTCCACGTAGACGCCGGATGAAGCCGATCACTGTTTGAGAAATCGGGCAAGCTGGGCAGGATTCACGATGCCGGGCAGGTGGGCCCCATCTGACCGGAGAAGATTAGCAACCTCCACATACCTCTTCCGTTTGGGCTCACTTTCATCATCAGCCGGCTCAATATTATGGCTCGGCTTTACCTTTCTGGGCTCGACTGATTGGGCCGAAAACGGACCGACTTGGGCTCGAGCCGGATTCCATTGCTCTCCGAAGAGTGTGCCGTTGGATAGGAACTCGTGACTCAGATAACCGGCTAAAATTAGTTGGTTTGCGCCGACGACCTCGGCTGCGATTGGAGATTTCTTGGAAATGGAACTTATCGGCGGTGCGGGAAGCTTCTTCACGGAGGTTTCCGGCGGTTTTTCGGTGACGGATGAGATAACGCCGTCTCTTTCTTTGCGCTTATCCGCCGTTAAAACGCGACGTGGGGGGAGACGCATCGTTTTGGTGTTCATGGTGTTTCTCTATTGGATGCATGCCACGTCAGCACCAATAAAAAATTGAAATATTGACTGTTGGTAAAACAGTCAATTCTAAATAATCGGGTGAAAAAAAAAATCAAAAAGTTAAGATTTTAATTTCTACCGAGAGAATAAAATCGGAGCACTTATGAAAGGGAGAGAGAGAACGGAAGAGAGAGAGAGAGATGTGATAAATGAAAAACTACGGGATTGGGTAGGTTACGACAATTTATAGAGGCTGGAAGCTTAGATTACCCTTAATTTTCTATATAATTTACAGAAATGCCACTCAATCTGAATTGACTGGATTGCCCTTTTCTGCTTTACGTTTCTTCAATTTTGGGTTACCCATTAAAAAACAAATAGACTGATTTGTTCTTTTAGCTAGTTTCATAAAAGTAGTAGAAACTTTTAAGAAACTTTAAGGAATCAGATTGATTGATAATTGAAATTTTGCCTCTTTGGCATTAAGTTTTATGAGTGAGTTAGAAATTTTTTAAAACCTAATGTGTATATGCAATTAACTTGCTAATGTATCTTCCGTTTAATTTATTTATGATTATCCTCCTAGTAAAAAGTGAACCTCTTCTTTTCATGTTTTGGCTACAAGCCTACAAAGCACTCGGATCTTCTTAAAAACTAAACTTTGATCACTAATTTGTGCAATATCAAAATGAAAAGACTATTTATGTGATTTGATTATTTTTTATCAATCAGACATTTGTGTGGAATCATAGTTAATACAATATCACTATTTTAAAGGAATAAAATGAAACATTTATGAAATTCTACTCAACTTTTTTTTTTCTATTCGATGACTGTCATTTGAAGAGAAAATAAAAAATCATTTATATCTTTTTCTTTTAAAATGTGTTTGGTACTTCGTAGTGTTGTTATTAATCAAGCCTTTCAGACAAAATTAATAAATAAAAAAATCAAACCACGTATATGAATACCTTTAATCAAATTTACTAAACAGATCGCAACTTTCACGCGTATAGCACAAGATCAATACAATTAATTTTCCTTTTCAATTTTGTTTAGTCTGTCAAAATTTTCTCTTTCTATATGTAGCTATATATAAATGCAGAAATACGCACACGCTAAATATTAGGGGTAAAGAAAATTTGCTTCAGGTTTAGACTTTTTCCTCGTTTACTTTTTGTATTTGTTAATTAGCACCTAGACTATATAAAATTTAAATGATGGTGAGAAACCAAATTCGAGAAGCGACCAATTTAAGACAAACTTCAGTAGTCTGATGGCAAGGGTTGAGCATCACTGATAGTTGAAATAACAATAAATCCTTTATTTACAGAATTTTCAACTTTTCGATTAAAAACTATTGTATTATTTTACATATTATTATGACAAAATTCAAATTAAAACCAAATTACATATTTTTATAGAGAATAATAAGATAAAAAAAAATCAACTTTAATTAATTGACAAGTAGGATGTCATAACCAGAAATCAGATTATCAGAATCAGATCACAACTTTATTTATGGAGAATGCACAAAATATAATATTTATAATTGATTAGTGCATAAAATTTTTTATTTTATTAGATTAGTCTTTACAATTAGTAAACTTTCAACAAAATATTACTTAAACATTATATAATTAACATAATAATTTAAAGTATATATATCCACGTGGACATAAAATCATAGATACATCTAATTTATACGATTATCAACTTAAGGACATTGTTTTGGTAGAGTTACAGTTGTGATGGGTTTTTGATAGTTTGGCGTTAAGTTTGGGAACGAAGCATGAAGCAAATTTGGGTACAAAAATAATAAAAAATAAACAAACGACCCCAAGGTTGAGAGGGACCATAAAATTGACTAAACAATTAATTCCAATATAAAAAGAATTAACGCTCGCATAAAAAGTTCAAAAAACTCATGTTCAACCAAACCATCAAACTACCGAACACTTTAATTCTTCCACCTAAATATGCGTTGTTCCCTCTCTCTATCTCCCATTTGCTTATTCAAAAACGTAAAATCCATTAAAGTAAAATTTTCACCACTTATTAACCAAATAAATATATGCTTATACATAAATAAACATATATTAAATGAATTAATATATATAAAAAGTAGGAAAACAGTTAATATTCTCCGCTTATCGACCCCTCTATAATTTAGATGGTGATACATATAAAAATCGTGTTTATTATTGACTGCCAACTCGAATGCCATATTTGAAACAATCAAACAGTTGGGAATTCAAATTCAACCAAAATCTTAATTGTCTTTATTTATTGTTTTTTGATAAAAGATGTAGTTTTCTTTATTTATAATTTATTATCAAACAGTTTTGTAAACTCAATAAGCAAGAGGAAAATAGAACAGGTTAACAAGACCATACCCAGAATTGTTCTGTTTCAACGAAAGAGAGACCAAATCGCATTTGTAGTTAAAAAATATACTCGTATATTTTTTGTTGTATGGGTTTACTAGCTTAGCCGTAAAATTCAAAGTAACACTGGACTCTAGCTGTACCCAAAATCTCATATGCTGATAAGAGGAAAAATTCACAAAATAATACCTTTGCGTGTGAGAGCAACAAGGATTGACCATTTTGGAGCCTTTTTTTTTCCTCTTACTGGGAGCGAAAAATTAAGAGGAAGGAATGGTCCTTAGCTGTACTATTTTTTTTTTAGAGAGAAAAAACATAAATTGGTTAAAGTTGTTTGTTTGAGTGAAAGCCAAGTCCATGATAAAAAGAGTTGGACTGTGAGAAGAAAAAAGAGAAGTAATGTGACCTGAACGAGGAAATCTATATGTACTGGAGTAGCATATTAGCAGATGTGTTCCTCAGTCTACAACTTTGTCCTAAGTGAACATCCCCGAAACTGTATCTGCATTAGGTTTCACAATAAAATTAAAGCAACCTAATCAGTAAATTACAGATTTCGGAATAATAGATAAAAGATAAGAAACTTTGGATGGAAGAGGAGTGAAACCTATATTCACAGTATTCTTGCCAAGCACAACAGGCTTTCCCATAATCCCAGTAGCAATCCGCATCCCTAAGTGGCCCGCGCTTGGCTGTGACAGTATTTATATTTATACCCAAAATCAATTGGAACTGATAGAAGAGTCAACAATCTTTTTTTACCTTTAGTGACGAATTTGGACTTTGCACCAGGCTGAATGTCGTGCCACATCTGAAGCCATAACTCCCGCATCAGAACTGGAGATCTAACGATGTTCCTGTGATTTGCTGCACAAAAATGATTACTCAAACGTAAAAAAACCAATGCAAGATACTCTGAGAGAATGTTTCATATGTTTGTTACTCACTTTTATCAAGCTCCCAGACAGCAGTTCTCTTTCCTGGAATACTCTCAGAGTCTTCATAGAAGGTTATGTACTTAACCCTTGGTGCTTTTGTCATGTTCGCTATGATGTCTGATCCATGCTCATGTTCAACATTCAATTCCATTTGTACATCACTTCCATCGTGTTCTGGCTGTTGAGTTTTTTTTTTTTTTTTTTTTTTTCCCAAATGAAAATCTCTTTTAGCTTTACATAAGTTCTTCAGGAGTACATAGATATATGATTTTGAAAAAGGACATTTTGTTGGCGACTCAACATATAACCAGAAAAGTGAATTTAACATCTAAGCAGATAAAATTTTGTAGATATTTAAAAAAATTTAGAAGAAAACCTTTTTAAGGTGCGGAACTTAAAAAGGAGTACCTGGGGAGCCATTGTTATGTTAACTTTAGGTCCGAGCCAATTCTTGCACCAAGAGAGTGAATGATAGGGTACCTATAAGAGATCAATTTCATAGTCAATAAAAGTAGACAGCGAGCTAATAACATAGCAAGAAGATTATTATTTTAGTCTTCAGAAGTTTTGCAACTAGAAAAATTTGAAGCCCAATTTCTGAGCTTACCGTCTCATCCCCAGTTATAGGACCAGCATTCCCATCAACCACAGTTCCCGACCTGCAGATATTTCAGTATGAAGTTGTGATCTAGTCTATGGTTTCTTAAGCAAAAAAATAAAAAAAGGAAGACCACTCCTAATAATACGAAATTCAAAACTAGGTTAATTCTGCTTTGCCAGTTATATTTGATATTAGTGTCATCTGTCAGATTTCACACCTCTTCCCACTTTAAGCCACTGATCATCCACTAAGATTGAAAGCAAATCATAAGAAAACTACTGAAATTTTAGTTATTTAATAAGTTGCTAATGTAAGTGAGATAACACGCCACTAGATTGATACAGAAAACCTAGCATTCCTGTTTTACTTGCTGCCATTGCGGAAATTTACCTTGATACGAGGGAACCTTCAGTTTCGTAAATGACATCCGTAATTATCCAATTATCAGGATAAGGTTTGCCACTTGGTGCAAAGTAGTAACCAACCTATCACAGCCTCATACATTTAGTATCTTTAACGCTTAAAAGCATAAAATGCAAGGGAGAAACTAAAGCATTAAAAAAAAAAGTTGGAAAACAGAATGCGGAATATAATAACATAATAAATGCATAATGTCATATGGAGAATGCAATCATACCTCTGTCTTTAAATGAGCACCATATATGCAAAATACATTTTTAATAGGTGGTCTCTCCCAAGGGGTCAGAGGATTAAAAACAGGGTCATTATGATACAACCTGCAAAATACAGTTGGCATATTATATCCAATTTTTTCTTTGAAAGATTGACAAAGAGGCAGCAAGTGATGATTGATGAGCAATGCTTATAGCAGAGAAAGGTAAGTACTTCTTTAGTTGGTGTAACAGTCTCTTGCTATCTGGGTCATAGTCTTCAATTGCTTTAAAAAGAGTCCCATCTGCTAGTTCACGGGCTGTGAAAGACAATAGAGTGGGGAGACCACATTCCATGCTGGTCAGGTTGGCTTGAGCTGTTTCTGTAACTGATGGATACGCATCAAAACCTGGATTATTTTTGGTGTTGAAACGAAATATGAGAATGAACATTCTTGGTGTAAATTTTCTTTTTTTTTGTCTTACCGCTAGCGGAAGGAATTTCAATGTTAATGATATTCGTCGGCCAGCCAGAATATTTTGATTGATATTCCTCGTCATCACAGTGGTATACACGCTTATCTTTCTTTGCAGCACCGCCAGAAAAATGCGTCCAGAAAGTGTTATCACCCTTGCAATTCTTTGAAAATGGCATAAGCCACAATGAAGAAGCAAAAGAATTGGACAACAACCGAGCAGTTCCCTGAAGCCTTGCCAACAAAAAACATGAGAAGCGCATGTCAATAAACAAACCACAGCCTATAGAATTAAAAGATCTCAGTCAAGTTTCTTCTCAACTTGGAATCTACCATAGTTACCTAAAAATTAAGTATGTTTACATGTTGCAGTACGGTTGTATTAGCCAAGGCCACTGACAGACATATTACCCACAATATGTTCTCTAATAACAAACAAAGTTAAGATCTACAGATATCATATCGAGTACAGCAGTTCAATTAACCAAATTAGCACTATCAAAGGGAAAATCCATTGAATTATAAGACCTGGTGTGTATTAACTACTTAAAACTAAAAAGAAGTCAGAGGTAACCTCAGAAACAGGAAGGCCAAACGTTACACCAGAGAGAGTTGATTTGATTGCCTCAACAGAACCAAGAAGAGGAGCTCCTAAATCAACAACAAGTCAGGTATTGAGCTCAATCCAGTTAGTCAAAACATAACTCCCCATTAGAGAGAGAAGGTAGAATGGCAACTTGACAATAATTGGCCCGTACCAACAGCGAAATAAGCATGGATATGCTGATCAAGCCACTCCAAGTAATGTTTTGGTGCAATTTCTAGCCTCAGCCATTCGAGAAAGTATCTGAAAACATTATTACCCATAGAATGGGCAAAAACTATAGAAGGTCCGCCACGGAGTTTTAAAGCAGTTTCAAATGTCAACCTGCATAAGGAAGAAGAACAGAAATTCTTTGCTTATTTGATATCAAAAAAAAAAGAAGGGAAAAAAGAGACATTAGCCTGGTGAGGACTAACTTGAGCTTGTGAAAGTAAAGGTCACGCTCTTCCAATTTGGTTGGTGACAATCTCCAATCGTAAGGAACAGCGACAATTGCATTAGCCTCTATGCCAAACTCAACACACCACTTAAGCCACTCTTTCCAGACAGTAGAAAGAGGACCTGAAGATCAACAACACAAGGTTAATTTCCTTAACCACATTATCACAACAAAAAGAGTTTATATGGTAGTAAACGCTAAAGAAAAAAAAAGTTCAGAACTACCTGTTATGTAACCTGGATCTAGTTCTGTGATGGCTGAAAGACCACTGTCAGGCCGTGACTTACACTCGGGATGGTCCGTTTGATTATAAGGATCAAGCACCATACACTTAAACCAGCAGTTTACAGCAGAAAGAAGCTGTAAAGCATCCATCACGTCGATCAGTAATCAACTACTGAATAAATAACAATGCACATGTAGAACATTTGGCCTATTCCAATAACCGGAAAAATGTCATAACATATTCGAACCGGAGATTTTCTAAATACTATTGAACACTCTTCTCCTTGAAGAACTTGTAGATCTACATGAATAAAAAAAGCGAAGACTAATTTCACATTCATCGCGCTACATTTAGTGAACCAAAAGCGATTGAAATCACACGCAGAGCCAGCTGTGTTTTTTACCTCTAATCAACAAGAGGCGTCAATGTTGACTACCTAAAGAATCAATAAGAGATACGAGACATGCTTCATTGCAAAATTTCACTTAAAATTCATCAAGAAAGAACTCGACCGTCATAATAAGAAGCTCGGTGGAAATGAAGATCACGTACCTTAGTGGTGTCTAGCCATACGAGGTCGAGCGGATTGAAGTCTAACGGGGTGTATGGACAGTCAAGGATCGACCACGCTCGCAGCTGCGTCGACGCAAATCCCGGAATGATTATACCCGAGAGCTTCGAGTAGTCGCCGTGAAACTTGGTTTCATCCTCCACCGCCGCTCCGCAAAGCAAGAAAATAACGGGGAGGACGGTGATAGAAGCCGTTACTGATTTCAAATCCGCTCCCATCGCTCGCTTTTTCTAACTACCGTCTCATTTCATCATCGCCAGAGTTTAGGAGGAAAAGTAAGAGAGAGGAGAGAGCGATGGGAACCTTGGAGGTGGAAAGAGTTGAAAAGTTTTTGGAAGCATCCTGACTTTCCAAAACTACCCCTGTATAATGGCTGTAGAGCCTTCGCATTCATTTAGAGAGTTACTATCGAGCCCGTCGTAACAAACAAATGGGCTTTATTGGGCCTCTAATACGGAGATTCAAATTATTTCAAATTTTCGTAACAAACAAGCGGGAGTTATTTCACGTTTACTCCCGCGTAATCAAATAACAGATCTCCCCGCCTTTCTTCCCGCCATTTGATATCTATCGTACACGTGTCCCTAAGACTCTCCAAGTATATACCAATCGCGCGGAGACGAAACGACGAAGTGAATTTCTCTCCTTCTCTTCGGCTTCAAGAGCTTTCGTTGTTTAGATCTGGTTTCGTACACCAATGGCGAATTTTACCAACATGCTGATGAATCCATGGGTTCTTCATCTCCAGAAGCTCGAGCTCGAGCTCAAGTGCCCTTTATGGTTCGTTTCGTTCACAGCTTCCCTTTATTATTATATTGTAGAGCAATCGAGTTTTCTAACTAGTTCGACAATTAATTACTTTCATGGTGTTCTTAGAATCGTAACAATCGATTTACGTATTTGCAGTTTGAAATTGCTTAATCGACCAGTGTTGCTTCCTTGCGATCACGTCTTCTGCGAGTGAGATCATCTATTTACTCTGTTACTAATTTACCAATTCTTTACATATTCGATTTCAAATAGATTCTTATTTTCCTGGTCATTATTTGGCAGTTCATGTATACATAAATCGTCCCAAGTTGAATCAGGATGTCCTGTCTGCAAATCTAAATATCCAAAAAAGGGTTAGTCAAATTAATATTCATATGAACATGGAATTGAGGCATGTCGTTTTGTCTATTTCTATGAAGATTCGTGTTAAGAACTGTTTGAAATTACTCTCATGTGCAGATCGGAGAAATCTTGATTTCATGGAGAGTGTTATAAGCATATACAAAAGCTTGAATGCAGCTGTTAGTGTTCATCTCCCACAGTTACAGATTCCTAGTGATTGTAACTACAAGAAAGATGCACTGAACATTTTCAACAGCCCAAAACAAGGCGGATCTGAAGATTCTGAGATGACTGACAAGGATGTGAGCAAGCGCAGTAATGGTAGTGATTCCTCTAGTCATGACGGGTCTCCTCTTCCAACCTCAAAAGAAAGCAATCCAAGACCTAAGCATCAGGATTGGACTTCGCAGCAGTTGCTTGATCATCTCCCATTATATGAGTTCGAATCAGAGAATGACGCTGGCATTCACGTAAGAGCATATAATTGATCATTTTGATTCATCAGGCGATTTTGGATACTTTCTTAGCCATATATTAACAAAACGATATGATTAGCCCATTCATGTTTTTCTATTATTCATACTTTCTTTTTCCCATGCTGCAGACACCTAATAATCTGAGACACATCCCCGCATCAGAGCAGCCTGACAAGGCTCAGGCTGCAAGGAAGCGGATTTGTGGTGATTCCTCTAGTCATGAAAGCATTCCAAATCCCAAGACTCAGGATCGGATTTTGCTGCAGTTGATGGAGAGCCTCCGATCAGATGATCCCACTGATCATGTAAAAGCAGAGAAACATCAGGTGCATTCTCGTCTTGCTTCATAAACTGATAATTTTGTTTCATCAGTCAGTTCCTGAATTATTATGCATTCTCAATCACACCCTGGCATGTTAAAAAATGGTTTACTGAAGTTTTTGTTCTGTCCTTGTATGTGTATCTATCTTTTGTCTCCAGCAGTTACCTGAACGTCATACCGAACAAGATGCCAAAAGGAAGCGTGACATCACTGCTTCTGAAGCAATTGAAAATCATCTGAAAGTCTCCAAGAGGGAGAAAAAGATGATGCAAAAAGCTGCTGATATTGACTTCACTGATAACTGCTCTGCAAACTCTGATGACCAGCTATTTGGAAAAACTTCAAAGTCATCAGATTTGACCCCACCTGTAGTTTCAGATCAACCATCATCCAACATAACTATATGTGGATTCTGCCAATCCGCTAGGGTATCTGAGGTAAAACTGAGCCTTCTTTGCCTTCTAAAATCTGAGTATTTTTATCTGTGAAGTATAACTCAATTGGTTGGATCAATGTTTGTTAGGCCACTGGAGAAATGCTGCATTACTCCAGGGGAAGACTAGTGGTTGGAGATGACATCTTTTGCTCCAATGTTATCCATATCCATAGCTCATGTATTGAATGGTATACAAAATGAATTCAAACCTTCTACAATGGCTCATCTGTGTGTTTTGCAAGTTCATGTGTATAGAATTTGGCTAGAATGCTAAACCCTTTTGCATGATAGAAATATTAACAGCAGCTGAAATGAATGTTCAGGGCACCGCAAGTTTACTATAAAGCTGACACAGTAAAGAACTTGAAAGCAGAACTAGCAAGGGGAATGAAAATCAAGTGCACTAAATGTAGTCTGAAAGGAGCTGCCTTAGGCTGCTTTGTCAAGTCTTGCCGCCGTAGCTATCATGTTCCATGTGCACGGGAGATTTCCAGATGCCGTTGGGATTATGTATGTATTCTCTACATTCTCATCTTAAAATAGTATTTACTTACCAAAGTTCCAATTGTAATGTGAGACTGTGTTTTCTTGGTCCTTACAGGATGACTTTCTTCTCCTTTGTCCGGCTCATTCGTCTGTCAAATTCCCAAATGAGAAGTCTGGTCACCGCGTATCTAGAGCTGAGCCCATACCAAAAAAGTATTAAATCTTTTTCAGCATATAATGTTAAGACTTACAGTATTGTTCTTCATATGATACTAACTAATAAATCCGATTACCTTTCTCCCTCAGATATCCTGCTGAGCTTTGTTCTCTGGAAAAAAACCTGGCTATTACAAAAGACCTTGTTCTCTGTGGATCAGCACTCTCAGAGAGTGATAAGGTTAGTGCTAAGTTTCTCTTCATACTCAAACAAGAAATCCTCTTTTTGTGGATTTACCACTTTTGGTTCAAAATTGGTTGGCTAAACAAAAAGACTAATTTTCTCATTGCATTACTATTCCCCAGCACCTGATGGAAAAATTAGCCATTAAATTCAATGCAACCATATCAAGGTACTGGAATCCAAGTGTTACACATGTGATTGCTTCTACAGACGAAAAAGGAGCTTGTGCAAGAACTTTAAAGGTTCTTATGGGTATTCTCAATGGAAAATGGATTGTCAATTCAGATTGTAAGTTAGATTGCTCACTCAGGATTTCTCATGCCCTTTACTTTTTAGTTTTTACCATTAAGTAATCTTCATATTTACGTGTATTAAACCTTGATTTGTTTCTAGGGATGAAAGCAAGCATTGAAGCTTTTCAACCTGTTGATGAAGAACCATTTGAGATCCATTTAGACACTCAAGGATGTCAAGATGGACCAAAAACCGCAAGACTCAGTGCAGCAACTAATGTATATATAAGAATCTACCAAAACCAATTTGAAAATGTTTTGTTTAGATATCTCATTCTATTTTATTTGTCAAGCAGAAACCAAAGCTCTTTGATGGATTGAAATTCTATTTCTTTGGGGATTTCATGAAAGGATACAAAGAAGACCTTAAGAATCTAGTCAAAGTCGCTGGAGGTACGATTTTGAACACAGAGGATGAGCTTGCTTCAGAAAGCAGCAACAATGTCAATGATCAGAGATCATCGATTGTGGTGTACAACATTGATCCTCCACTTGGATGTGCTTTAGGTGAAGAAGTCACGATTATTTGGCAGCGAGCTAATGACGCAGAAGCTTTATCAAGCCAAACTGGGTCTCGGCTCGTTGGTCACACATGGCTCTTGGAGTCCATTGCTGGTTACAAGTTACATCCAGTGATTAGTTAACTTGGAGGAACAGAGAAAAACAAACATGTTTTAGTTCCACTATGTAACATTGTTTACTTTTACTCTGAAATTTGTAAGATAAACAAAACAGATTCGTGTTTGTAGGCAAATAAAATTATATTTCACCTGATAATCTTTTACTCTAAAAAAAAGAATCTCCGTTCACGAATAATTAATATTTTTATAGATTAATGAGAAAGTAACAAAAATGTAGTAAATACTAAATAGTGTGAAACGCTCCAATGCCAAAGCTCTGATAGGTCATTGGTGGGTCAAAAGTGTAACGGTCACCTACTTTATTCTTCCAAATCACGTCATTAAAATAATAAAAATCCGATATTAAAAAGGCAAAATAATGCTAAACAAAGAAAATTTAAAACCCTAAATCCCCAATTCCAAAGTTTAACAAGGCTTTTTCCCCCGCTCTCTTCTCAGTGTCAGTGATCGTCCCCACCACACCACACCCCGCTCTTCAATTTCGATGTCCACCTATTAATGTTGAATTTCTCTTCATCTCTTGCTAAGCCTTGAAATTTCAGATTATGGGTTGCTTTCTGGGTTGCTTCGGTGGGCGGAAGAATCGCCGGCGTGAGAAACGCAGGGAATCATATCAGGCTACAGAAAACGTAAGTTTCCCGAGAAAATTTCTCACGTTTAAGTTTGTGACAGCTTTACTTTGAAATGTCTCGCATCTTTCAGTTTTTTAGTGATGAATTGCTTGAATTACGCTACGTTCTAGATAGATCATCTCCGTATTTATCTAATTTTACTTCCATTGAAATGCTTGACCGAAGAAATTCTTTGTTATGCATAGAAACACTCTGTGAAATCTGCAAAACCTGATCATCTGAATGATAGAGTCACCACGGTTGAGGAAATCCCAAAAGCCTCTTTGATTCCAATCACTGAGATTTGGTGAGTGTGATTGATTTTTTTGTTTGTGTACTTTTCCTCTAGATTCAAGCTTTTTTGAGCTTTGTTCTAAGCTAACGTATGCTGATTTCTCAGTGACGAAGTTGAAGTGAAACGCAGTCCAAGCCCTACTAGGAAGAGAGTCACTTTTGACTCCGAAGTCAAAACCTATGAACTCATTGTGTTACAAGAATCTGTTGAACTCTTGGAAGAGAAGGAAGAAGAGGAGAAAGAACTGAATTCAAGCAAGACTGGTCAGTCTTCTTCTGAGAACATTGAGATTGCTTCAAACTCCTCAGGGTCGTATCCTTCAAACCACAGATACAAGAATTGCAGAGAAAGCGATGATGAAATAGAAGAGGATGAGTTAGACTGTGGTGAAAGTGATCTTGATGAAGATGAAGAGTATTATAGTGATGATGGATTTAGTGAGGATAAGTTACTTAAACCGACTGAAGAAGCATACACTGAGGAGAATAGGGCTAAAACGGAGGAGATTGATGCAACGTTGAAAAGGTCTAATGAGAGTGTTAGAGATGAAAACCACTATGCCCAAGGAGTACTTAACCCGGTTAAGAATCTCACTCAGTGGAAATCTGCTAAATCCAAAGGGAGAACAATACAGAAACAGTCTCAAAAGGAGAACTCTAACTTCATCTCAGATGAAGAAAACGAAAGGGATTCCTCTTCTTTCGGCACAAACCCTCAGATTGAAGATATAACACAGAGCTTCAAACCGAAATCCAGCATTGAACCCAAGAAACTGAGAAGCCAAGAACGGGCCGTAGATGCTAGCCTTTCAACATGGTTATCAACATCTGAGACAAGTAGTGAATACAACAGCGCCTCTATGTATATCTCTACTCCCGAGAAACACAAGTCTACCTGCTACTCGAAACCGGTTAAAAACAGCCATGACGATAGACCTATACTATGTGCATTGACATTGGAGGATATCAAACAGTTCTCGGCTACATCAACGCCAAGGAAATCCCCGAGCAAGAGCCCTGATGAGACACCTATTATAGGCACAGTTGGTGGTTACTGGAGTAATCACTCAATGGCAATAGACTGCGGCTCCGAATCTTCATTCAAGGGAATACCCAATACCAGCAGCAAGTACAGAGAGGTACACATAAACCAGTAAAACCACCCTACAAGACAGTACAATGTCTGATAATATTTCATCGCTCTTTCAAAACCAACTGCCACGAATGTAATTATCAATCAAGATTTATTTTTCTAGAGAATGACAGTTTTTTGGAAGTGCAGGATAAGAGTGTGAATTGGCATTCAACACCATTTGAGGCAAGACTGGAGAAAGCTTTGAACAACAGAGACAAATAATGGTAATTTCTCTCTGTAACATGTAACCACTCTATTTGTTTCTTTGGTACTGATCAATAAACCTTTGTTTCCATAAGTCTTTTGATATAAAATGACACGAAGAAGGGGAAAAGATAAACAAGAATCAAAATCAAAACTGCTCTCTCTTATTCGTTGGTCAAAGAAGCTAAATCAAATTTTGTTGTTGTTTTGATCAGGCGACATAGTAGATGGAGTTAGGGAGCTTGAAGGTTTTCTTGGGAAGAGGACAACCTTCGAAGCTGCTCCATTGGTCTCCCATCACTCCCCAAACTCTGTAACCAAGATTCATTAGCCATGTCCTCTTCTCTGATTTGTACTGTTTCACTTCCTTTTGCTCATCTTCTAGGCCCCTGCATTGTTCAGTTTGTTTGTTTTAGTGCAACGGTTATATAGTTTGGTTAGATAAACTAGAAAGATTTAGTAGAGGGGTGTACAAAATCGGTTTTTTAGCTCAATTAGAGTGCATATATGGAAACTAGGGCTGGGCACGGATCGGATATCCGGGATTTTTAGGGTATCCGGATCCAGATCCGTCGGATCCGAGAAATAATTATCCGGATCCGGATCAGTCGGATCCGAGAAATAATTATCCGGATCCGGATCCATCAATATCCACGGATATCCGGATCCACCAAAAATGGCTTAAAATCTTAAAATAATAATATAAATTTATTTTTAATAAATTTAAAAAATAAAAATATCATATAAAATATTTTAAATTAATTTTTATAAACATTTTTGAACATATTTACTATGTAAGATTTTAAAAATACACAAAAATTTCAAATAAAATTTTTTTTTTTTGATATTTTACATCAATTTCAATCTATTATATACTATATATATAAACATTATACATATATTTTAAATAAAAACTATACATAAAACGGATCCGGATATCCGGATTTTCAAAATAAAATATCCGGATCCGAACACCTCGGATATCCGGTTTTTCGGATCGGATCGGAGCGAATTTCGGATCGGATCTCGGATCCCGGATATTTTGCCCACCCCTAATGGAAACTATTCCAGGTATGAAGCAGTGGACAAACTTGGCTTTTGGTTCAATTCGGTTTTGAATTTGTTTAGAGAATTATGTACCAAATAGAGTTCGGTTTTCAATATCCGGTTTGGGTTTGTATGTAAGAATCGAACAGAACTCGGGTTTCAATCTCCGGTTTTGCTGTACCTGAGAATGAGGTTGGACCAGCCATAGTAACCGGCTTCAATGAGGTTGTCGACGGTGGCAGACCTGAGATATTCTTTCCGGGAAGAGATCAAGAAGATCTTAATGCCTCTTTCTCTGATCTCGCGGTACAACTTCTTCATGTGTGGTACTGATGGTGCTTTCCTCTTCTGTATCCATTCCTCGAATTTCGTCGAGTTCAATTTCTCTCCTCTGTTTTTAATTCCATAATCATGAATCAAAAAAAAAAATCAGTTGAAAATTGAGCTAAATAGTGATCTGAATTTCAAGAAAGATAAACCCAAGTGATCAGAACAAATCAAACAAATGATGTGAGCAACCGGTTCGAATTGCATTCACAATGTAACTATACTCGGTTATCTTAAACCGGTTAGTTTAAAGAATAAAGATTTACCCAAAGAAGCCATTTTTCTTGTGGTAAGGTATGGTAGAGAGAAGCGTGTCATCGATATCAAAGATCCAAGCGTCCATGCCATCACACTTAGTCTTGCTACAACACATACTCCCGAGTTGAAGGATGACCTCATCAACGGCTCTCTCCACGTCATCCTTATACTGAGATGTAAGTCATGTAATCCTCCACGTGCGACACACATTCTTGAGGCACCACATCGAACTTTCTGATGTTGTGGACTTCCACGTTGATCCTCCAGCTTTCACAATACCGTTTCAGGTTCGTCTTGATCCCTGAAGAAACGACGCCGTTCTGGCTTGACGACGAACCGAGCCCTTTGAGTTGGTTCAAGATGTTCCAGTCACCAGCTGAGACGACTCCGACCAAGAGTGAGGCTAGTGCTAGGGAAAGAAACATGGTTCGGTCCATGTTTGAAAGAAGATTTTGGATCTTGAAGTTCTGATCACAAGTGTGTGTGAGAGTGTATGTGTATATAGAGGTAGAAGAGTCAAAGTACCAAATAAAGAAAAAAGAAATATACACAAATCTGAATCCAAGTTTTGGTGTTTCATTAATTCATTTTTTAAATAATTTGGTTGTAGTTTTATATTTTAGGTATTGTTGTTTACTATATTGATGAATTGGCTTTTTGAGTTCAATGTAGATATGATCAGCTTTACAATACAATGATCACTTTTTAAGGGAGGCAAAATTATGAACGTTTAGCATAATATGCGGGAGAAACAAAAATATGTGGGTAATTAAAGATAACTGTAAAGAGTATGATTTTATGAGCAATTGATCTCCTCGATTAGTGGCGATATAATTGTCAAAAAGCATTACACATGTGTCATGTGTTTGACTATATCGGCACAAATGGTATACACATTGCAATAAATATATGTTACATGCATTGTATTATATTGAATTGGAAATTAATATTTGAGAACTAAATATTTGTAATGGGTGAATCATGAAGGCAAGCGACTTGGATGATAGTGTGAAACAGCTATTATTATTTTTTCTTTTTCTAACAGTTCAAATCAAACCATCAAAACAAAAACAAAAATTCAAATTTTGTCTAAGTTAGTCATTGTTACATAATTATACTCTACCGACACCAAAAATCAAGTTGTTTTGAACAATAGAATCACAAGAACAATATACATATACTCCAACGCATATGGTAATCCAAACGATAGGACCGGAGAAATTAAACGATTCATAGTCTAAACTCAATTACACAAAAAGTCGCTGAAATCTTTTTTTATATGGCCTTATGAAATGGAAAGGGACAAGAGACATATAGATCTAGAGGAGGTGGTCAGGTTATGGTGACAAATTGATTGAAGAGTTGGGATAGAAGCACATGGAATTTAATTTTAATAAATAAATACCGGTGAATCGATTGATTTTTTATTTGCTAGCTATGATAGATGTAGACAAAATTTAATATAATAAATAATTACACAAACATATACACATACAGAAAGTGGCAAAGCATGACCCTCAAGAACAACTCATACTTGTTTGGTTTGTTCCCACTTGCCATATGATCTTTAACTCTAAAACTCTTTTTCTTTATGCTACATTCGTAATCAATATGGATATTTTAATTTAGTTATTTAGTGAACCATCTTATATACATAGAGCAGAGACATGTGAAATACTGTATTTATTCTTTTAGAAATCTAATGATGTGTTTCCAATACTTCGTTATGAGTTGACATTTAAACACTCGATTTTGTTGACAAAAAAAAAAAAAACCTGAAGAAGAAACTCTATTTTCCAGCAGTCACGTCATGAATTTATATTATCAATCACGTATTGATCAACATTTATAAAATAGATTAAATATATTGAGAAAGTGGTTCAACGGCCATCACTACTTGTTCATGTGAATAAGAATAGACAATGTAATCATTATTTCCATTTTCATAAATTAACAGTGAAAATTAAAAGGTAAAAACCTTATCTATTATAGTCTTACGATTCATAGACGCAAAAGACCCACTGTAGCTAATTCTTGGAATTGACGATAGTCAAACTTCTAAATAAAGCAAGTCACAAGACCTTCAAGGCTCAAGCTTTACACAGAGTTTGATCTCAAAATAACCAAGTTGGCCTTTCTTTCAAACCTACAAAAATCAATGGAGAGTCACATTCACAAAAACCGAGGGGTCTCATATCTTTCCCTTCTTCATCCTCTAGTCATGCTCTGTTCATCACTTTCTTGGCCTCTGAAACATAACAAAAATCAATGTTTTCTTCACCAACCGTTATGTCCTTCATGTTGCTAATTGCTCTCCAGCCATCTGCAGAGATCTCACATTCAGGGGCAACAACCAACCCCATTGAAGTACCATCTGCACTGCTTTCATCACCCGCTTTACTCAATGCACACATTGTTTCTGTTTCAAGTGACTGGTTGGTTGAATTCTTTGCCAGGTCTATGTAACAGCTACACATGTCCTTCATGAACCCAAGGACCGAAAAATCAGGGTGTACAATTTTGTAAGACTTGAGGCACTTCTCTTCCATTGCTCTCCGAAGATCCTCCATAGAAGGCAAGCGCAAATTCGCTGTTTCTCCAGTTGCAGGCGCGAAACTAAGACAAATCTTCGCCTCAACTGAAGTGGAAGAAGCTAATTCAAGTGCAGCAGCAGCAACCTTGTGCTCACTAGATTCCCCAATAGCTGAAGGAGGAAGATCCATGGCAGTATCATTGAGACTAGCTTTGGTTTCCCTATCCCGCTCTTCCACACGCATCTTTGATTTCTCCATCTCAAGCATGGGAGCTGAAGAGTTCCCTGTATATAAATAATGTAAGGAAGTGTCAATATGAAACATGACAAGAGACATACAGTATCACGTTTAAACATCAACATCTCATCACTACCACATAAAAGCAATACAAGACAGATTACTAAGTTTTATCTTGCTTTCACGAAACAATACCTGGATTCATAGGCTTATGATCGGTAAAGGGTTCAGCGTCCAAGATAATAAGCGCACCAGCGTCAGAGTCCCTTTCAGGTTGCACAGGATCAGCTGGCAATAAAAGTAATGGAGGTACTTCTTCGAGATCGATTGACATGGTACTGCTGCAGCTAGGACTTGTATTGTTAGACACTGTTATTGCA
The DNA here is from genome assembly GCA_028015245.1 of Cardamine occulta. Classification (NCBI taxonomy): domain Eukaryota; kingdom Viridiplantae; phylum Streptophyta; class Magnoliopsida; order Brassicales; family Brassicaceae; genus Cardamine; species Cardamine occulta. Next base: position 27,024,677 of record CM051364.1, on the reverse strand, counting down.
GACAGTCTTTCACCGCTCCTGCGTATGTACCTCTTTTAAGGAGGTAGTTCAGTAATATCATCATCTTTCTCATCCCGAGTCTGTTTTAACCAAAACCAAATAAACACAAGCTATATAATATAACTGATCCCTGAAAAACAAACGGAAAAACATACCTTAGGATTCTCTTCCTTTGGGTTCAGTAACATAAGACTGCCTACGCTAGAGCTTCCATTGTTGTCACATCTTCTTTCAGCTTTTTGGCGCAACCTCCTTTTCAAAGGAATTTCATCTTCATCCCAATCGTCTTCTTTGTCTTCCACCAAAGGCTGAGTTAGCTTCAAACAAACACCAAATACATGTTACACTATGGAAACAAAATTCTAAAACAACAAAGATAACTAGTTCATATACCTCAGGAGCTTTCCTCTTTCCCCTGTTTGTTATTACATCCTACATGATTAAATCAGCAATACCATAAAAACTCGAGAAAAAAAACAGCCTAAATTTGTAATCAAATCTTGAGAAATGAACATACTTTGGACTCCTTTTTCTCTGCCTTCTTCTTGTTTCCAGTGGCTTACAATATGACAAATCAAGAAAGAGTGACCAAGTAAGAACATGAAAAAATCCAAACAAGTAAAAACAAAAGCATGTAAATCAATGAGGAAACAGACCTGCGCATCACCTTCGTCGAGGAGTGCGTCGAGGAGAACCTTATAACCTTCATCTTCAATGAAATCCCATTTATTATCATAGGTCTTCAGAAGTGTCTTGAGAACTGACTTCACTTTCGCCTCTGGAAAAAACTCCATGGCCTTAAACGCTTTCTTAATCTTAGGATTTGGTGCCATTTTCAACAAGTCTCTGCAATAGCAAAGGAGAAACCATAGATGAATGAACAAGAGTATTTTGTTTTAGACAGAAAGCAAGAGTTAAGTATTCAAATCCAAATAGAAAGATGAAATTTTTTACCCACCAAAAAATAGAAACGTTGGGGATTGCAGACTTGCAGCTTGAGACCTTTTTTTGACTGCTATATCAGCTGGAAAATTTGGAGTCACACTGCAAGAAGATGCGGCTTTCAACATCTAAGATCTTGGGATTCAAACCTCCAATCTTTAACAGCAAGGAAAGCGAAGAAGAAACTCACACTCTTAGCCTGGCAAAGTTGTATCTATTTCATCTCGACGGAGAGAAATCAAAGGCTTCATCGGAATCAAGTTGACGCAATCCTCAATCACCTTCACCACTAGAGCTCCGCTACATCGGTTTATTATTTCTCCATTGATGTCTTCGTTTGCTTCCTCTAGTTAAAACCCTTTACAAAAAAAAAAAATAGAACCTTTTTACTTTTATTTTGGGAAACCGAACGGACAACAACGGTAACACACAAAAGTACCTAAACCCTAAACGTTTCAATGTCACAGCATACGAGTAAGGTCTCGAAATTAAGCTGCAAACGATAAAAATTGAAGCGATTGTAGAAAATGGGAAGAACTTACCGGCGAAAGACTTGGAATGCGAGAAATGAATTTCGAACTTTCACAGAGGAGAAATTAAAAAAAAAAAAAAACTTTCACAGAGGAGAGATGGGATTGTGTAGTGACGAACTGATACTGGTGTTTTGATCAAGTCTCTCTCTATAGAGAAAAAACGATTTGAAATTTTAAGGAAGAAAGCGGATACTTCTGAAGCAGTGAGAGACTTTCAGCCAGAAACTTTGACCATTTTAATGCAAGGGAACGCAGCGTTTAACAGTGTGCAGAAAGTACACTTGTCTCTTTTCTGTGTATCACATGCGTACTATATCCGCTGTCAGTTTGACTGAATTTACTGAAAGAGATGGGCTTCATCTATGGGCCGGCCCACTAGAATAGTTTCTCCTCTCTGAAGTGACTTTAAATCTTCTGATAAAATTTCTCAAACTTTGTTTTTCAAAATTTCTTTCACAATGTAGAGTTTCGGTTTACCATAACGAATGTTTTGGTAAGTACTAAGTACAGTTCTCTTTTGTTCATTTGGTTTTACTTATGAAGGAAATAGAGGAAGAATCCACAAGGCGATTATGAAATCGGCTAAGCCAGCTAAACATTCTTCAACCCAAAAACCCTTAATATGCAGATAAAGTAGACAGATTCAAAACTACACATTCAACAACACTGGAACATGGAATACCTCGGAAATAGATCATCAAGGTTTTGCTAGTCCATTTACGGCTCCTTGCCATGTAAGGGAGTGATGATCAAATCCAATTATGGAGTATTCAGAACTAAATGACATGGATGATCATGAGAAATTAAGATAGTTAAGATGCCAAGTTATCAAAAGATGCTTCATTTACCTATTCTCGCTCGATTTATACTACTAATTAACAGCTGCAAGAAACAAGAAACAAGAAATTGCCAAACAAATTCGAATTCATTTGGCAGCTATGAGATTAAAAGATCCTTCAGTTACCTAAATTAGTGCATTATAATCACTTTTACAGGAAAAGCTCTGTTCTGTATAGGACTCTAATTCATAAATTCGACGGAGATGCTTAAACACTGCCAAGCCCTTACAAGTAAGACCGCAAAGAAACTAAGAGGTTCTAATCGAATAGCAGAGACAAGCATAAAAATACCAAATTTGAAATATGATATGCTCGGCGGATTAGGGTTTCTACAGTTACATTAGCGCACCGGCCGGTGGAACTCCGAGGAGGCTGGCTTGCTCTAACTCCAACTCGCCTAATTCCTGATCTCGCCCCGTCTCTATGATCAAAGGAACGACGAGGATCAGAAACGTCGTGCCGGCGAGCCACGCCGCCTTCCCGGTGCTACGTAATAGCTTCTTCGACACATAGACGGCGTCGCACGCGCTGCGTCTTCCCTGAGAGACGATGTTGGAGTTTGAAATCTTCGCCAAGATGCTCGAATCGGCTTTGCCGGCTCCGATTTTCTTAGGCGCCATTGACTGAAATTTTGAGAGCTAAAAAAATTCGCAAAGGAGAATACGACGAGGGTTTCTCAATCGCTCGAGTGGTGAAAGGGGTTTATCGGTACTAATGGGCTTATTATTAGGCCCATTAATAAATCTAAAGGTCCTTTATTTATGATTTTAACGGCCCAGATTGAGTTCCACTCATCTTTCAGTGCGCCGACCAACACAATACGCGTCGCCTTTGGTTTTGGTCTGTCGTCTCTAACCCTATTCCCTCTTCCTGTAAACGAAACAATCCAAAATCAAAAGCTGAGAGCTCTCCTCCATTGAAGCCACTTTCGAAGAGAGCTTTTACTAGTTGGAAAAGACTTCTAGAAGCGAGCATCTTCTTTAGTTTCGCGAGGTTAGTATCCTTTACTCGTATCTACGAATTGGCAACAAAACTAGGGTTTTTTTCAGCAGCTTTTTTTTATTAGGTTTCTGATTTTATTTGAATTATGATTAGCTTAGTGACATGCGTCGATGTGTGTTATATATATATATATGTTTCCACTGATTCCTTTCTTAATGGAACCTAGTTTTCTGCAGTTTCGGTTTAGAAGAAAGTTATGGGAGACAGCGAGGCCATGGTTGCCGAGGGCTATACTTCTGCTCCATATGGAGATTACAATGCTTCTGCTACTGCTGTGGAATCGACAGGGCAAGAAACTGCACCTAATGTTGATGTCAATAATGATTCTTTGGTCAATGGGACTGGTCCTGAAGGTGGTTTACCCGCGCCAATTGAGAACGGAAACGCAACAGATAACGTGGCTGTAACAGCTCCAGCAACAGAGCATGGAGACAATCCTGGTAATTGCTTCTTCTTTGTGTGAGCACATTAAGGCTTTCTCAATAGAGACATCATTACAACTTGAACAGATTCCAACCTGATGTTAACTTCGATGACTTGTTCCTTCTCTGTTGTTACAGGCTCTACTCTTTCACCAGAAGAGGAGCGACTATGGAATATTGTAAGGGCTAATTCTTTAGAGTTCAATGCTTGGACTGCCCTCATTGATGAGACGGAGAGGATAGCTCAGGTATGTGTGGATTTTATAATGAATCTTCTCTTTCCCTATGTACTCTGCTCTGACCTCTGAAATATTCTGTGTGGTGACTCCAGTGTTTGTCATCTGGCTCATGTTTCCATTACTTTTTTGCTATTTTAATCTTATTAGTTTCGAAGTAGTATTCTGGTTTTATTCCAATGTCATAAGTCACTGTCAGCTGTCTATACCTTATGCTAAGTTTTATTGTCAGGTACTTTATTCATTTTCCTTAGATTGGTAATGTTTTCCTTGCTGCCTTAATTACAGGACAATATAGCAAAAATCAGGAAGGTCTATGATGCTTTCCTAGCTGAATTCCCTCTGTGTTATGGCTATTGGAAAAAGTATGCGGATCATGAGGCTCGGGTAGGGGCAATGGACAAAGTCGTGGAGGTTTATGAAAGAGCAGTGCAGGGAGTGACATATTCAGTGGACATCTGGTTGCATTATTGCACTTTTGCCATCAATACATATGGAGATCCAGACACGATCAGAAGGTAATGAATGCTTGTTTCTTTGTTTGTATGTGTATTAACAGCTTGGTTGATTTTTTCAATTACCTAGACAAAATGATTTTTTACCATCTAACCCTTTTTCTTAGATTGCTACAGCAAGTTCTCTCATTTGTGGCGGAAAGATCTGATGGAATTAGTTTTAAAATACTACTTTTCTTATATGCAATACACTAGCTTTTGAGCCTCCTTTCCATAGCTATCTGATATCTTTACCTGAAACTGCTCCATTTTTTGTGGTGCTCTATACTTCTCTGGTTTGAAAATTTTGAAGTTAAAATGTATATACCTGTTTTAATTGTCACCCTCCCCCCGAAGTGCATCCATATGCAAAATGCTGCTGGGAAGATGTCAACCAGTTTTGGGCTTAGGTAGCCCCTGACTGATCGATTTTGGCCATGGTATGCTTTTACCTGGAAGGTAAATGCAATGTTTGGCAGTATCATGCATTCGTGTTAGTCTTTAAGAGTGAATCCTTTTCTCCATAGAACTCGTGTTAGTCTTTATTGTTTGAACACGTCTCTGTCTTTCAGCTCATATGACATTCTTTTTACTATAATTCTGCTGCAGGCTTTTCGAACGAGCTTTGGTTTACGTTGGAACCGATTTTCTTTCCTCTCCATTGTGGGACAAATACATTGAGTATGAGTACATGCAGCAGGACTGGAGCCGACTTGCCATGATTTACACCAGAATACTGGAGAATCCAATTCAAAATCTAGACAGATATTTCAGCAGGTAATTTTATTGACTTCATTATTCATTTTCGTCTGTGCCGAATTGGATACAGTCTAGTTATGTGGATTGTGATTGTTCTGGTATTTTTTCTGTTGTTGATAAGTGCTTGTCTTACTATAGTTTTAAGGACCTAGCCGAAACATGGCCTCTGTCAGAACTAAGGAGTGCTGAGGAATCCGTGGCAACAGCTGCTGCTGGTGATGCTTCTGAAAGTGCATCATCTGAGTCTGGTGGAAAGGCAGATGAAGGACAATCTCAAGTTGATGGTTCCACTGAACAATCCCCTAAATTGGAAAGTGCTGGTACAATTGATCCTGAGGAGTTGAAGAAATACGTTGGCATCAGAGAAGCCATGTATATAAAAGCCAAAGAGTTTGAATCCAAAATCATTGGTTTTGAAATGGCTATAAGGAGGCCCTATTTCCACGTCCGTCCTCTCAATGTCGCAGAGCTGGAAAATTGGCACAACTATCTGGATTTCATAGAGAGGGATGGAGACTTCAATAAGGTACTGGGGTGCTTAACTCTCTTATATGTGAACTTACAAGTGTTTTGTAGATTAAGTCGTGCCTCTGTAATATTATTTACCTACAGTTAAGTAGTATCTGGTGCATCATATGCTTGATTGGGTTTCCATTGGATCAAGCAACTTTTTAATGGGAAATAACTGAGACTAAAGCTTGGGCCTCGATTGGGTAACTTTAAGGCTAAGTACTTCAAACTCTCAATTTGTCAATGGTTATTTTAGGTATGTGTGTTATCCTTGTTGTTAAAGTTCCAATGTTATTAATGCAGGTGTCTTCCTAACAATTTGTGTGTCAGGCAAGGAGGGTCCCTCCGTATGTGAGGGCCCCTCTGTTGGTCTAGAGTATTTATTGTGGATTTCTCCTTTGTGCTTTCTCTGTTTAAATGTTCCTTTTTCCCCTAACGATCATAATATATGTTTCACATTCAATTGTCTTTTCCTATAGGTGGTCAAGCTGTATGAAAGATGTGTGGTTGCCTGCGCAAACTACCCAGGATACTGGATCCGATATGTATTAAACATGGAAGCAAGTGGAAGTATGGACCTTGCAGACAATGCCCTTGCTCGAGCAACTCAAGTCTTTGTCAAGGTATGAAATTTTTTTTCAAACCTTTTTGGGTAGTTAAATTTCACTATTTTCAATTCGATTTTTAAAGTAATCTTGGTTATTTACTTGCTTCTGTTTTTTCTTGGATAGAAACAACCAGAAATACACCTTTTTGCTGCTCGATTAAAAGAGCAGAACGGGGATATCGCTGGTGCTAGAGCTGCATACCAATTACTGCACTCTGAAATTTCTCCCGGACTTCTTGAAGCAGTAATCAAACATGCGAACATGGAACGTCGACTAGTAAGTTTCCATGGTGATTAAAAAACTAGTGTATATTATCATCACTGTTCGTTTCCTTTACTCTTCTAATCTTATCTGTAGGGTAACCTTGATGAGGCTTTCTCTTTGTATGAGCAAGTGATTGCTGTTGAAAAGGGGAAAGAACACTCCACAATACTACCCCTGCTATATGCTCAGTATTCAAGGTTTGCATACTTGGTACGTCCCATGGTCTACTAAGACTTTACACAACTGATGTTTGAACTCGTTTTGTTTAATTCTCTTGATGGAGTATGTGGTGGTTTGGCTTCTCACTTTTCTCGATATTACTGTCAGGTTTCCGGGGATGCTGAGAAAGCTAGGAAGATTATAGCCGAAGCACTTGAGCATGTACAGCCGTCAAAACCTCTCATGGAAGCACTGATTCATTTTGAGACGATTCAGCCAGCACCAAGACAGATTGATTACCTTGAGCCGCTTGTTGAGAAAGTTATAAAGCCAGATGCAGATAACCAGAACATAGCAAGTTCCACTGAGAGGGAAGAGCTATCCTTAATATATATAGAGGTAAAGGAAAAGAAAGAAGACAGCCTTTACTTGAACATCATGTATCTATATTATTGGTTTTAACACGCAAATGTGCATGGCCTTTGCAGTTCCTAGGTCTTTTGGGAGATGTGAAATCCGTGAAGAAAGCGGAAGATCAACATGCTAAACTCTTTTTACCTTATCGGAGCACGTCAGAGCTGAAAAAGCGTAGCGCAGATGATTTTCTCTCATCAGATAGGACAAAAATGGCAAAAACTTACAATGGCACTCCACCTGCTCAGCCAGCGTCCAATGCATATCCAAATGCTCAGACTCAATGGTCTGGTGGCTACGCTGCACAGCCTCAGACTTGGCCACCAACACAAGTCGCTCCTGCTCAACCGCAACAATGGAACCCAGCCTATGGCCAACAGGTAAAATACCAAAAATAGAATTAACCTATTTCCTTGCATATATATGTTTTTACACTTCTAATAGTATTTCCAATATACTTTTGTAGGCTGCATATGGTGCATATGGGGGATATCCCGCTGGCTATACCGCTCCACAAGCACCAGCACCTGTGCCGCAGGCAGCAGCATATGGTGCATATCCTGCTCAGGTAACCGGAATTCTTAGTTACTGTTAAATATATATTACAAAATGAGGGAGTATTTAGGGTTTCAGGGATATGTCTTTGCAAACTGAATCTTTACTTTTTGAAAACTTTTTCAGACATACCCAACACAGAGTTATGCACCTCCAGTTGCAGCTGTAGCACCAGTGGCTGCACCTGTGCAGCAACCGGCTGCTGCTGCTACTGCTCCTCAGGCTTTCTACAACACGTACTACTGAGCCTGTGGCTGTTGCTGGTTGTTTTTGTAGCGAGATTGATAACCATTTACCTTCTCAAGTTTAGTGTCTGCCTCGTCTCTGAATGTTTAGATGTCTCTTTTCTCGATCAGTACAATATATACTTGTTTATGGATTTTCGCCGGTTATGATACAGATTGTAACCAGGGAAGTTGAATTGATGAGCTGGTTAGTGCGTTTAAATGATCTTCAGAGAACTTAATATTACTTTTTTTCATGAATTCGGTGACCAACAAAAGTAACAAGCTGTTACCGCGTTAACAGCTTAAAATTTTTCTTCTTTGTAGAAAACGCAACAGAATAGCGTATCCGTTTATTTGAAAAAATATCATATTTTTCATTGACTCACTTTCATGAAAATTAAAATTGAATTGCTATATTTCATAACTTAACCAATATGTCTCAAATCTTTAAAAGGAAAATTAACAGGAATGGGCCTCAAATTATAGACTTTGTGTAAATACACACTTTAAAGACTTATGAGGTAAATATGCGAGAATTTCTAGATATACGTTTTAAAAACAAATTTTGTGTGACTGTCCAAGTTTTTCGTCTTCATCATTTTCTTGTGGCATTTCTTCTAAACAAAAACCGTTAACTTCTTCCCCAAGGTTGTCTTCGATGCGTAGAATTGCACATAACAGTTAAATATACATACATTTCTTTTTCTTTTTCTTTTTTTTTTTAATCAAAATTTTCTCTGATAAAAAAGGAAAATTTTATTTAAAGCATGAATTTTTGTTTTTTCCCCTAAGGCTAAAAAGCTGGGATGCTTGAAAGCTGACATTTTTCATCTTCCTCTTAAGGATTTCTTGAGATCAGAAGAGAATGCTGGGTTACAAATGTCTCCACTGGAACCATCTCAAAGATTTGCAGCCATTAAAAGACCCTGAACCCTTCTCTCTTCCGGCTTCCATTCCCCGGTGGCCTCCAGGTAACTCGGATTCTATTTGAAATCTTTCCAAATTTTGCTAATTCCCGACTTCTCTTGATCGCGATTTCGAATTTTCAATTTTCAATTTAACTTTCCTCGGTGATGCCAAAAAGTGTTCTTTGTTTCCCCTATTTCCTGAAATTCAACTGATGTTTTGAATCAGATCTGTAAATAGCTCGCAAGTTGTCGAAATTCCACTGATGTTTTTAAGCCACTTATCTAACTCGAACAATGGTTAACAAGAATCTTTTTGCGTCTGGAAGATTCTTTATAAATTGCTTTTTAACATTTTGTCAGATGTATCTCTCAAATTGTGGTTGTACATCCTATGAAACTGATCAGGTCAAGGCTTTGGCTCTGGAACAATCAATCTCGGCAAATTACAAGTCATCAAAATCACGAATTTTGAATTCATATGGCGATACAGATCCACTGAGAACAATAACAAGAGCATTTCCTTCTACAAACCAAAGGGATCTTTACCTAAAGACTTCCATTGCTTAGGTCACTACTGTCAATCTGATTCTCATCCCTTGAGAGGTTATGTTCTTGCGGCAAAATACTTAGTAGATTCATTAGATCAGCAACAAAAACCTGCATTAGTGGAACCTGTTGATTTTACACTTGTCTGGAGTTCTAATGATTCAGCAGAAGAAGAAGAACAGTGTGATAAGAGCGAACGCGGTTACTTCTGGTTACCGCAGCCTCCTGAAGGGTATAAATCTATCGGTTTTGTGGTTACCAAGAGTCCTGCCAAACCTGAGTTGAATGAAGTTAGATGTGTTAGAGCTGATCTTACTGATAACTGTGAAGCCCACAAAGTCATTGCCACCGCAGTGTCAGGATCTTTAGGTGTTCCTTTGTACATATGGACAACTCGGCCTTCAGACCGCGGAATGTGGGGCAAAGGTGTTGCTGCAGGTACTTTCTTCTGCAGAACTCGGCTTGTTGCTAGAGAAGATGTCAGTATTGCTTGTCTAAAAAATCTAGATTTGAGTTTACACGCTATGCCAAATGTTGATCAGATTCAAGCTTTGATTCAACACTATGGTCCTACACTAATCTTTCACCCTGGCGAAATCTACTTACCTTCTTCTGTTTCGTGGTTCTTCAAGAACGGTGCACTTCTCTGCGAAAAGGGAAATCCGATTGATCAACTTATCGATGAGAATGGCTCAAATTTGCCTCAGGGAGGAAGCAACGACAAGCAGTTTTGGATTGATTTGCCATGTGATGAGCAACAAAGAGATTTCGTCAAGCGAGGAAACCTCGAAAGCTCGAAACTTTACGTTCACATTAAGCCTGCACGTGGAGGTACGTTCACGGATCTTGTCTTCTGGATCTTCTGTCCTTTTAATGGACCAGCGACCTTAAAACTAGCACTCGTTGATGTCTCATTGATCAGTATTGGCCAACACGTTTGCGACTGGGAACATTTCACTCTCCGGATCAGCAATTTCTCCGGTGAACTTTACTCAATTTACTTCTCTCAACACAGTGGCGGCGAGTGGCTCGAAGCTTACGATCTAGAATTCGTTCCCGGAAGCAACAGAGCCGTTGTTTACTCGTCGAAACATGGTCATGCGAGTTTTCCTAAGGCTGGGATTTACTTACAGGGATCGACAATGCTTGGGATTGGGATAAGGAACGATACTGCACATAGCAATCTCTTCGTTGATTCGAGCTCACGCTACGAGATCATTTCGGCTGAGTATCTTGGCGGTGACGGTGTTGTGGCAGAGCCGCCGTGGCTGCAGTATATGAGAGAATGGGGACCAAAGGTCGTGTACGATTCGAGGGAGGAGATAGAGAGGTTGGTGAATCGATTTCCGAGGACCGTTAGGGTTTCGATTGCCACCGTGTTGAGAAAGCTTCCGGTGGAATTGTCCGGCGAGGAAGGTCCGACCGGACCAAAGGAGAAGAACAATTGGTACGGCGATGAAAGATGGTGAAACTCATTAGATTACTGTCGGAATTGATTGTTACTTGAAGAAGAAGAAGCTTTAATTACGCAAAGATAATTACAATTAGCGTAGGATCAACTCAAAAACTGTCGTTGGAAGCGTGTACATGTGGGTCCCATGGTGTATTTAACTAAAGCACTAATAACTTATTTAGACGAACAAACCCAACCAAACTCACAAATCCGTGTACCGTTTCCGCTTTTTCCATTGTCCATTTTCTTAGAAAAATTCCTTCTTTTGTTCCGTGAATCGAAGTCGCTCTCGGAATATATTCGTCAAGAGATCAAGATAAACACCTCGTTTATTTCCCAATTTTAGTTCTGCGATCTGTGCGTAACCTGAAGTTTTTGTTTTTGCGTCGATCAATATAAGAAACTCTGTCTCTGTTGTTGAAAGTTGAAACCTTTTTGTTCGTCTGAGTTTCCGAATATCTCTTCTCAAAGGGTTTCTTAGCCACTGATCTGTGATTTTGTTTTCTTTCTTTGTTTTCGTCTATCGATTTTGGGATAATGAATGGTTTTAGAGATGTTTGTTCTTCAAGTGGGTCGGTGATGATCGGAGAAGAGGACAACGCCGTATTGTCGTCGGAGGATTCGTCTTGCCCGGACGAGTCAGTGTCAGGGACAGAGCTGGACCTAGCTCTGGGTCTTAGTATTGGTCTGAAAGGTCGTCGGTATAACTCCAAGGTTCGATCTTCTTTGTCATCTTTGTCTTCCTCGTCTTCTTCTCTGACCAGAGAAAGTGGAACCAAAAGGTCCGCTGATTCTTCTGTGGCTGCTACGAGGTTAATTCATTTTCCAGACTTTATATTATAATATAGAACCAAAGCAAGGTAGATTTGTAGGACCGAATCATAGAGAGTTCTCTGAATTTGAGTTATACTTTTAGATTAATGATGTGTCTCTTGTGTATTTCTGGTTACTAAATCTTCTTCTGATTTTACATTTTTCGGTTATGGAGCAGACAAGTTTCCGTAGGTTGGCCGCCTCTACGGACTTACAGAATCAACAGTTTGGTCAACCAAACAAAGTCATTAGCTACTGAAGGCGGCTTGAGTTCTGACATTCAAAAGGACACAACAAAAAATGGTGTGGTGGCTGCAAAGAACGATGATGCTTGCTTTATCAAATCTACCAGGACTTCTATGCTTGTAAAGGTGACAATGGACAGAGTTATAATTGGAAGGAAGGTTGATCTTAATGCTCTGGATTCTTATGAAGCCTTGGCAAAAACTTTGGAACAAATGTTTTTGCAGATACCTTCTTCTGTAACAACAAGTCAGTTTTAATTCTATTTCATGTGATTCATGTGATTCTGTTTTTCGTGTCTCTTGAAATTGATCGTTTTGATTGATCAATTTGTAGGATCAGACACACAAGGATGCAAGACAATTAAGGAAACACATGCTTGGGAATTGCGGAATGGCTCATCAGATTATATCATAACGTATCAAGATAAAGACGGAGATTGGATGCTTGTAGGAGATGTTCCTTGGCAGTACGTAATTAATTGTCCTTACTCTCTTCCCATTCATCATCTGCATTTGTTATGTAAACGATCTTTTCATGTGTATTTTCTTCTTAGGATGTTCCTTGGGTCCGTGAAAAGATTGAGAATCATGAAATCAGCAGCTGAAACCAGAGTTGGTAAGTAGAGATTCCTATATATAGCAAAAACATCAATCCCTTTGTTTCAGATCGTTTCTGCTTTTGTTGAGAAAACATTTTCAGCTCAACCATCTCTTGAGATCGATCTGAAAGGTGAATCCATATTCTCTGGCAGGTGCAAATGATGGAACAGAGAGATGAGAAGACACAAGAACACATATATATTGCTTTTACTTAAGACAAAAACCAGGGTTCACTTCTTCAATTCATTTACATGTCTTTGGTCTGTAAATAGTTAACCACATTCACTTATAGATACACACGAGTGTACATGTCTCTTGTGGTCGTTTGTGAATATCAAAACACTAGCGTAACGGCGCGTGACCCAATATAAGCTCGAACTCAAATTATCTCCTTTTGATCGCATAACTCGAAATCGAGCTATATGATAGAATCACCAGTAATCTCATTTAAAATCAGAAAAAATGAAATACAACTAGTGCATAGAGAGTAACAACAATCAATCAGCTTCACTAGGTTTTCTGAGCATAGAAAATCCCAAAACCCAATAAATCTACCAATAACGCTAAAACAAACCATTTGAAACAGAATGAAACGTTTCCTTCCTTGGCTTAATTATTCTTCAAGGTCACAGAGATTGGACTCCTAACTCTCTGCATCAGATTCCGAGAGTTGACCCAAGTCAACTGTCCCTGAGCAAAGGTAGCCACCTTCCCTCCTCTGTTTCTCTTCTTCAATACAAACCAAACTCGATAGCTCAGTGTTTGATCCGTGTGGCTGAAGACAAGTCTCTTAGGGTTTATAATCACTTTGATCCCCTCAGGAGCCTTAACATTCACTGAGTATATTGAATTAGGACTCCCAACGTTAGTCACACGCCTTGTGATCATCTCTGTCGTCTTCCCACGTTTGAAAATCACCGATATCGACGGGTAATTGAGGCTAAACCCCGGATTTTTCCTCGATATTAAGCTGCAGCTCACGTTCTTATGAGTGATTGCTAAAATGTCTGATCTTGTGAATCCAAGTGTGCAAAGGTAAGTAATGTAATCCACTGGTTGAATGTTGTAAACCAATCCCGGGTTTATCGCCTTTTTTGGATTCACATGCCCTGCTCCAATCGCAAACACACCCGCTGGTTCGTTACCATCCTTTATTGCTTTCCCTTGACGATCATACAAATCCGCTGTTGTCATCAATGCGGATTTGATTGCAGCAGGAGACCAATTCGGGTACGTAGACCTGATAAGAGCAGTGATTCCACTAACATGTGGACAAGACATTGAAGTTCCTGACATTACAGTGAAGTTAACTCTTCTTGAATCATAAGGTAGTCCCGTTGGTCCTAGATTTTGTGGCCAAGCCGCTATGATATTGACTCCTGGAGCAATCATATCTGGTTTTAGTATCGAAGGATTGGCTAAACTCGGTCCTCGAGCTGAAAACTGAGCCACTTCTGGTGCTCGTGACCTCCCAGTCACCGTCCCACCAAAAATTATCCGCGCCTTTGGTTTCGCCGTGGCATTGACATAAGCTTTCAGAAGGGCTGCCTCGGCGTAGCCGATTAATGTAGCTGGTAAGAGATGAACGTCTATAGAATCTTCTTCTTGGTTGATCTCTGTGTTTGCTAAGATCATTGCAACTCCTCCTGCTTCTTTAATCGCTTGTCCTTTCTCTGATCTTCCATTGACTCCACGGTCACAAATCACCATTTTGCCTTGGATTTTATCTCTTGGAAGTGACCCTCTCAAGCAGAACTCACTTCCATTTTCTCCTCCTGTTACGTAAATCACCTCAACCTCTCTCCCAGCGTTTTTAAAACCTCTCCCTGGATACAAGGATTCTCCGTAGAGAAGCTTTCCGTTGGCTAATCTAACCACAGCGGGAAATCTTCGATCAAGCGTGCCTGCACCAACGGTTGAGAGCCAAGGAGCTGTGTTTGCAACTGAGCTTTCGATTGGACCGTTATTACCAGCTGCACAGATTACAGATATACCATGTTCCATGGCTCGGAAGGTTCCAATGGCGATTGTATCATCGTAAAGAGGAATAGGAAAACCGCCAAGGGAGAGCGAAAGAACATCGACTTTATCTTGAATGGCTACATCTATGGCTGCTAGAATGTCAGAGCTGTAACAACCATTGAACCAACAAACTTTGTAAACCGCAATGTGAGCTCCAGGTGCCATCCCACGAGCCACACCAGCTCCATTGCCAAGAACATTAGCCATTGAAACAGAGGATCCACCAACTGTTGAAGCCGTGTGAGTTCCGTGTCCGGTTGAATCTCTTGCGGAAATGTATTCACGAGGCATGTTTGGTGATTCCAGTGGCGAATTAGCGACACGGTGTCCTCTGATGAAGAATCTAGCACCTATTAGCTTCCGGTTACAGTTTGAGGAACTAAAATTCTCTCCTTCTTGGCAAATCCCTTTCCATTTCCTTGGAATCGAAGGCATTCCAGTATCATCAAAGCTAGGACTTTCAGGCCAAACTCCGGTATCAAGAACACCGATAATCGTACCTTGGCCAAACCGAGATTTAGACCATACACCTGAGTTTCCGAAACCGTCGAGTCCCAAGAACTTGTAAGAGTAAGTGGTTTGAAGCTGAAGAACATGGTCAGGTCTCACTGCAACAACTTCAGGTGAATATCTCAGCATCTGGGCTTCTGATTCAGTCAACTGAGCAGCAAATCCTTCAATGGCAGAGCCATAGGAGTAGAGGAGTCGTGAAGAAGGCTCTTCTTCTTCTTCTTCAACACCTAAAACCGCTTCTTGGAGAAAAGAAAGATGCCAATCAAACTTTGAGGTATAAGTTTTAGCGGTTTCGGTATTAGGATGAAGCTGAACAATGTAAGTCTGTTTCTGAGGGGTTTCTGAGGAGGAAGAAGAAAGAAAGAGAAGAGAGACAATGCAGAGAAAGAAAGTTTGAGGTTCCATTGCAGGGAGAGCTCAAGAAAGGAGATGGTTTAGTGAAGTTGAAGTGCATGGTTTTGGAGAAGAAGAAATGGGTATTTATAGAAGAGTGAAGAGAATTCAAAACCTGGGATTTGGATTCCAAGGAAGAAGATGATGAAGCTCGTGAAGAGTAAGAGCTCTGCATCACGAGTATCCTTTGTATGTCGCAGAGGTAGGAGCTTTGCTTCACTTCTCTTTCTTTTGCTTTTTCAAAGCTCTGAAGACATCAACTATTAACTGAAGCTGTTAAGGTTTTTTACGTGTAAGGGTTTTTGTCTGCCTTGTTGTCTCTGTTTTTTTTTCTTGGACTTTTTCTTTGTTTTTGTTCACGGGATGTTATGGTTAGATTTTATTGCGAATTAGTTTGTGTAGCCCTTTTGAACAACAATAGATTTTGAAATTTATTTGGTTTCCGTTGAAGTTTCATTGAACCAATCAAAATTTATTTGAAAGATAAATTTCTTGTTTGCAATTCAGTTCAGTTCTAAAAAAATAATGTGCGTAAGTGAACAGTTGCGTATGGATCAAAATAAATAACATAATTAATTTTTTAATAATAAATATAACATATGTACTTAATAAATCAACCATTGGCCAATATATATATTAATAAATAGAAGTACTAAACTAAGTTAATGCCATAGATAGAAAATACGACCGTTGAAAGAAATTAAATGCAGCAGCGCTTTGAGTGTTCGCTACGTGCATTTATACACGCACGCTCCACACGCCTCATTTTTTTCATCGGGTACTGCGTCACTCTACGACGTCGTTTATTGGGCTCTAAGTTATTTGATGAATGATGATGATACTTCTGCTAATAAAGATCAAGTCTTGGATGGTAAGTAAATAGTGTTTTGGATGATATATGAACGATAGGTTAATATGCAAGTCATTAAAGTTTCTCATATATATTATATAAATAACAATAGACGTGACATCCCCAAAACTTTCTCTTCTGATCTCTATTTGTTTTTGCAGTTTATTGATAAACATTAAAACCACAGAAACTAACTGTTCCGCTACAAAAAAAAAAGATTTCTTCCAATGTTCTAAAGAACAGATTTAAACCACCAAAGTATTTAACCGTGAAGATTGCATCATTTCTTGCTTTTCTCTTACTTTGGACCTTAAGTTTTTTCACATTTCAGTACTTATGTCCTCTTGAGAAACCCTTAAACTGAATTTTTAACATGGATGATCAAGAATCAGGGATTCCAGTAGATCTTGAGGAGTATTCAGTTACCAGTTTCAAGAACATTGATGATTTGTCTTCTAATAGCCGTGCAGGAGTATCAAACTCTGCTACTCTACCTGCAATAAACCGTAACACAACACTGAATTCTCCCAAAAGATGGGTATAATGTGAAGAGAAGATCCATGTTTTGTGGTTTGTATATGACTAACCGTCGCTGAGAACCAAAACAAGGTCACTGTCAATAACAGTTGGGATCCGGTGAGCAATTGTACAGACTGTGCAGTCTTCGAATTCGGTTCTGATTATCTTCTGGATCAGATTGTCTGTTGCTGTGTCAACTGATGCTGTTGCCTCGTCAAGAACAAGTATTTTTGCTTGTTTCAGTAATGCTCGCCCAAGTGACACAAGCTGTCGCTGCCCAACACTCCAGTTATCTCCATTTTCCAGCACTACTCGGTTCATGTTTTGAGTCCAAATAATCAGTAGAAAGATGCGAAAAGAGCCACAAAAATGAATTTTGGTGCAAATAGCTACCTGGAGAGTCAAGTTTTAGGTCTTTTCCTCTAACAACGTCTCCAAGCTGGGATTTATCAAGAGCCTGTGTGCAAAAAGTTGATTAAATCAAACTCCAATTCCCATGGATTACCGTTTTTACAGAAAGAAGAATTAGTGCAAAACAACATAATGTATATATGTACCTCCCAGATTTTATCATCTGAATGTTCTTCAAGTGGGTCAAGATTTGCTCGGATTGTTCCTTCGAATAATGTAGGATCTTGAGGTATAATACCGAGGCGACTACGGAGATCATGAAGACCAATTTGAGAGATATCAATGTTGTCTATAGTAATTCTTCCAGCAGTTGGCTCAATCAACCGAAACAGAGCTTGAATCAAAGTCGACTTTCCGCTTCCCGTTCGCCCAACAATTCCAATCTTTTTTCCACCCGGAAACACACAGCTTACCCCATGGAGTACAGTTGGAAGATTCTCACCGTAACGAACCTTCAAAAGGAAGGAAACAATAAGAAAACAGGGAAAGAAAGTGCAGAGAGGTAATAGAAATTGTAATTTTGATTTGTACCTTAATATCAAGCAGCTCAATTGTTCCATTTTCAGGCCACGAAAAAGGCGGGCTGAAATCTTCGATAACTGCTGGGGCTTCTCCTGGAATCTGACTGTACTGATAAATCCTTTCGATTGAGATAATTTTGTTTTCAAGCTTACAAAAGCTAAGTATCCATCGTGATAGACGTCCATTCAAGTTAAGCCCATATGTCACAGCAAGCCCAGCCATGCCTATTACAATAGAAACAGCAAGATAAGAAAAAACGGCTGCTTGTTGATTCTTTGTTGTAAAGGGACTAGAGATACTTACTTGGATCAATGGTTCCATGTGGAAAACTGACAAGTAAAACCATACAGAAAGCAAATACAAGTGTGGAAAGCAATTCCATGCGTAAACAAAGCCATTCGATAGCAGCAATACTGCAGAAGAAAGGTCGAACAAAACAATCAAGAAGATAAAGATTCCTTTTGATAAATCTTTTTTCCTGGCCAAATCCTCTTATTGTGGCAGCACCAGCAATTGATTCTCCAAAAAGATGAATTATTGGAGACTTCTGGATACTAACAATACGAACCAATTCTCTCGAAGAAGCCATGTAATATTTCTGCATTTTATTTCAATATCAGTTTAATTAAAAAAGTCGTTCCGAGTTATTCAGAGGAAAAATGGAAAACAGATTTACCTGCATCCAAAAGCAAGCAACCGCTACAGGGACAACAAGAAGGAAAACTTGCCAGGTAACATTAGTCATTACAGCTACAATTCCAAAGAGTTGTATCGTTGTTGAAGCAAACCCACCGAGTCTAAAAGGAATGTCAAGATCCACGACACTTTGATCAATAGAAACCTGCACGGCAATAAATTTCACAAAATCAGAAAAGTAGTACAGAAACTGTGGATTTTGGTTATAACACCACATCTACATACCCGATTCAAAATTCTTCCTGCAGGAGTGGAATCAAAGAATGACATTGGCGCTCGGAAGACACTTCTCAGCATACTCAAGAACAGTTTCTGTGCAGCAGCTAGACCGAAAGTTGCAACCAGAGCAGCTCGTACAAATATGAACACAGAGCTTCCAAAAGCTAAGGCCGTATAAACGATGAGAAGAACTGTAGGATCCACTTTAGACTGGTCACCTTCAGTTTGAGGATTCGCCCAAGCCATCCACCAATTACTAGCAATCTGAAGAAATTGGAAAGCAGCTTGGGCCAGTATAATAAGAGGAATCAGAAGCCCTTTATATGCTGCACCCATGTACGACAAGTACACTTTCATGCTGACTTTTCCCTTTACTCTTTCCTCTTCTTGAACAAGCTGCTTTTTTCGGGCACGCTTTGCTTTCTTCTTCTTCTCTTTGATTGCCTTTAGATCTGAAGAAGATCCACCATCCTGTACTTCCTTTGCCAAAGTCTCGATGTCATTTTCAAAAACATCTGACTTTGGATTATGCAAGACCAAACTATCAAGAATTGGATTTTTATCAGAGTCTTCTGAAGAGGGACTTGGGATGTCCATAGCCTCTATTGCTTCGTGGTGGGCAGACACTAAGGCCTTAAAATCAGTCCCTGCTTGTAGTAGATCATCATATTTACCCGATTGAATAATCCTGCCTTCCTTCAGAACCTTTGAAAGAACACAAATAACCATTTTCAGAGCTTGTCATAAGAAAAATAGTTTGAATACTCCTTCAACAGTTTTACCTTTCTGGAACAATAGAGACAAGTTCATTACAGCTGGTAAGCTAAATACCTATAAGAGACCCTTTAGCATTTCTCAAAGGACCAACAGTAGCCGAATAAATGCAAAGTAAAACCGAGAACAAGAGTTTCTTACCAATATTAGATCAGCTGCAGGAAGAAACTCAACTTGATGCGTCACAAAAACCACAGTTTTCTCAGCCAATGCAGATAGAATATACTCCTGTATTAATTACCGAATTATGCAAACGTTTGAACTCAAACTATAAAAACCTGAGTTGATGTTATAGAATTGCTTCTTACCCTAAACAAATCAGAGCCAGTGTGTGCATCAAGAGCACTAAAAGGGTCGTCTAGTAAGTAAATGTCAGCATCTTGATATAATGCCCTTGCAAGTTGTACACGCTGTTTCTGGCCTCCGCTGAGATTTATACCTCTCTCTCCGATAATAGTCTGGTCCCCATGTGAGAAAAGCTCTAAATCTTTCTTTAGGGAACATGCTTGTATCACATTCTTGTACTTTGCTTTCTCCATAGGACTGCCAAATAGAATGTTTTCTTCAATGTTACCAGACTGAATCCAAGCCGACTGAGACACATAACCAGTAGTACCACATATTCTAACCTATATAACAATTATCAGCAGGTGGATTAATGATAACTAAGAGTATATTTAAACAAACAGTGGAGCAATTGAGATGAAACACCACAAAACATTAACTTACTTCACCAGATATTTTCGGGATTTCCCCGAGGATGCAAGAGATAAAACTTGATTTTCCAGACCCAACTGTGCCACAGACAGCCACACGCATACCCTTCTCCACTTTCATCTGAATCCCAGACAATGTCGGCATTGAAGAAAATGGGTCCCAACAAAACACACCATCTTTAATATCTATGGCTATATTTGAAAGTCCACGTGGAATAACAATAGTTGCATCTTCCTGAAGCTCTTCCTCCTGTAAGAACCCGGAAATCCTATCAAGAGAAACTTTTGTCTGAGCCATCATTGATACCAGATCAGGAAAGTTCCTTAGTGGCTCCTGAAGAATTCTGAATGTCGCCAGAGCAGAAAGAACACCTCCAGCTGTAAGTTGAGTGCCTAGGAATATTGAGGTAGCGAATGTAACTGCGGCTACAAAGATCGGGGAACTCCAAAAGATGAAAGTAACAAAAGCCTGCGAATATAAGGCTTTGCGAAGCCAACTATACTCCTCTTCCCTCATTTCTTCCAATCTCACTCTATAACGATCTTCCCACGCCTGCAATTTCAGAACTCTCATGTTCCTAAGACACTCTGACGTTTTCCTCATTCTTTCGTCTTTTGCAGCCATCAACTTATCTTGATAGTCTTCCTGGACCTTCGCCAATGGAATCGTGACAAGAATCGAGATTATTGTAGCAACCAATGTAGCTACAGAAGCTATGCCCACGCTTTTATATAGGATTGCAAGAGCAAGAATTATTTGCATCGGAAGCATCCAAATATCATGAAGATACCACGAGTAGTCTCCTATGCGCTGGACATCAACTGCCATGTAGTTTACAATTTCACCGCTTGTGTGGTTCTGCTTAGCTATACTCGAAAGTTTGAGACCTTTTCGGTATACCATTGCTGTTAGAGCTGATCTAACATGCATCCCTAAGATATCAACCCCCATATACCATTGACGGGTGGTCACTGTCTCTACAAGCTTGGACGTAAAGAATATCCCCGCAAGAACATATCCTTCATGAGGGAAAATCTCCTTACCTCCAAGATAATCAACAAAGTAGCTGATCAAGTAAGGACCCACATATGACACGAGAGTATTCAATCCAGCAAAGATGGCATTGCAAGCTGCTTCTTTCCAAAAGGATTTCATGATTGCACGAGCTAAAGAAGGAGGCTTTGACGGATTCTCGGATTGTGATCTCTTCCAATTTGACTTCAAGACTTTGTAACTTGACTTGGCTCTATCTCTTGGTGCAAGAAGTGGGATATCCTTAAGCTCAAGCGGCCTTTTTGAACCAGCCGAGAGAAGTGGATCCAACCAAGAAAGCGTGATTAGGCTAACTAGTCCAGCACTGCTATACGGAGTAACTTTAAGACAAGTTGCCTCTTCTTCTTCAAGCAGCGGCTCTTGAAGATCAGAAGAGCTTCGGTGAACTTGAATACCAGAAATGCCTCTCCACGCCACAAAGCAAAGAAACCCAAGAGCAGGTGTAACAGCTAAATTGGCCAAAACATGAGAAGAACATCCGCTCCAACCTGCAATGGCTAGCCTTTTTCCGTCCACATACATAGTACATAAACAAATGGAAAACGCGAAGAACCACCATATCCTAACCAAGAAGGGTAACTTCTCTGATGGCTTGTATTTCGAATGAAGAACTAAGAAGCTAAGGACAAACCATGCTAAACCTTGAGCAGCTGGAAAGCAAAGAACAAACCAGTCACTGACTTGTCTTATAACTCTAATACCATCAAATCCTAAGACCAAAACTTGCACACCTAACACATAGAGGCAACAGAGCGAAGAGAGTTTAAACCCAATCCCAACACTAACATCGTTAATATCTCTTTCCAAGCTAAGATTACTAGGGGTAGAAGCTGAAACAGTATCTTCCTTAGAGAGCCTATCTCTGCCTCTTCTCACGCAGACAAGAATCTGCCTCACGGAGACAGCAAATAGAAACACCAAAAAAAGTGTGAGATTGATGAAGACCGAAGAGAGTTCCAGTAGTGGTAAATGCTTTGCAAAGATAGATGAGATCTCATCAAAATTCATGATCGAAAGATTTGAGAGAAAGTATTGTTTGAAATCAACCGGCGGAGTCTTCGAGCTAAAACAAGCATCTCACTACCTCCCAAAAGTGAAGCTGCAAAACAAAAACATAGAAAGCGATGAATCTTCTTACACAGTGTATTGACACATTGCAAATCAAAAACAAATTGAGTTTCTTCTCTGCATGACCCAACACGTAGAGGCGATAACAGCGATACAAACACAAACATATAAAAAACAAGAAAAGAAAGATAGGAAAGAGAGTGGCTTTGGTCCTCACGAGCTTTTGTAGATCAAAATCGATAGGTCTCAGAGAATAGAGATTAAACGAATCAGCTGAAAGCAGACGTCAATTGGGTTTCTTGGGAAATCGAGAATCCGTGAAAGAAAGAGAGAGACGAAGAAGCAGAGAAGATCTCTCTTCGCTTAAATTAAAGAAAACCCAAAAGAGATAATCTTTTCTTCTCTTTCTCTCTAATCCTTGTTTTTGCAAAAATACAAAATTTATGGGTCGATTTCGATTACAATTAATAAAGGAGCTTCCTTTCGCCTTTTTGGTGGGCTTACTTACTATATAGTGTAAATGTGTAATAAAGCCGTAAGCTTTTTGGGTGCTTAACAATGGTTGACGTCGATGCGTCAATATGTGTCTTTTTGTGTATCTGACTTTTTTCGTTTTCAATCGTCTCTATGATCAAATTAAATTTATTAATTATTGTATTATTGATCACTATTTCAATAAAAGCGCCTATGATTAATCTTAGACATACTCAGCAATGAATCATATTCCGCTTTTTACGTTTTTATTCTCTCCGTTATACATACATTTTTTGTTTCAAATTTGAGATCTAGCTGCCTAAAAAGCAAAAAAAAAAACTTTGCAAGATGGAATATAATATATATACCTTTTTGTGGTTTTTTTTTTAAATAAATGCATTATGTGTGTGAAACTATGACAAGTTTTTTCTAAAACGGATGGATCTAACAGTTTGCTAATCTAAGCTATATATTAATTGGGATACGATGCAGGAGGAACCTTATACGGTTCATAGAATATTCTTGTTACACGTGAGTGTGTTGTCTACAAGACTTATATTAATAAACTATATAGATGTTGGTAATTACTAATTACAGTTCTATTTTACTAAATACTACTACTACTTGGCTTTTCAGCTCATATGGATTCCGTGCGGTACATATAGATACGCACTTAGTTTTTTTTTTTTTTTTTAATTCATTCATTTTTATAAAGTGGAGATACGTACATACGTTATCATCTTAATATAAAAGAAAGAAAACCAGTCACATAGCAAAAATAACTTAAGAGTTTGAAAATGGTTTTATAAATTTCAAATATCCAAATAAATACTTCTTCTAATCATAATTTCATCAATACGTTTGAATTTATATTAAACATATATATATATATATATATATATCCACAAAATTAGCCGCATATTACAATATAATTTCATAATCGGTAAAATTAACCGTAAGTCAAATTCTACATGCCCAAGTGAGAGGGTGATACTATCCAGATGAAAGGATGGGACCGTAGCTAGAATATAAACTACTAATATTATGATGAATAGGTTTGCAAACAATTGGCAACAAGACCATAGATTTACAGAAAATGATGACGATTAATGTCAATTATTATGTTTTTGTTAAAAAGGCTTAAATTAATGTCAATTATTGCTGACTAAACATTCTAAAGATATTTGTTTGTTTAGACTTTAGACAAGATTCAATGTGCGGGTAACGACATATACTACACAGTCATGCAAACTAATGCATCTTACGTGGCATAACATTTTCTTATACATGGTTACTGTCAATTATTGTTGAGTATACAAGCTAAAAATATATACGTGAATATGTCATGATTTTATACATGATAATTAACATAAGTATTACTGTTGGTTATAATACAAGGTAGCTAAACCTTTTCTAGTTCCCGATAAGGGTTTTACGTTCTTCTGCATAATCTTCTTTTTCTCACTTAAATTTCACGAACAAAAAACAAATATTTCAACTATAAAGGCTGTAACTTGTAATAATCTAGAAGCCATGCTGATGTATTTTAACCAAAAAAAAAGATAATGTTTATTCTAATTATAAACAGAAATTAATGACAGTTTTAATATAGTTGGTGCTGCATAGTTTTGTCATTTGCGTTTGTTTTGGTATCGTCATGGCTTTGTTCTTACCTTTTTGTATCACTTTCAGTCCATTAGTCCATGCCAGCTCACTTTCCATTATCTTCCGTATTTTTCGTTTATTATTTCTTATGCATGAAAACAAATTCCAAAAGTAGCTTTGCTTAAAATTCCAAAATATATTAGATGAAAAAGTAGTGTGTTGCCGAATTCATGAACACTGTATATGAACCAAATGTTGCTTACGTACGCAGATTGTTCATTTAAGGACAAACAAAAAAAGTCAAAAACTGGATCTCAATTAATTACGTTGAAAAATCATTAAAAATGTAAATTTATGCGGATAATAGAAAGAGACTTGCTTCAGCAACTTAATAATTTAAATTGAATATATATATATATATATATATATCTTAATCATATCCTACTGTATAGGATTTTTTTTTTAAATGATAATTTAATTATCAAAACATGGAATGATTGCTTGCTTTCATTAAAATGATAGGATATCAAAATATCTAGCCGTAATTCCATATGATTGGTAAAAATATGTGGGATGATATATATACAGTAGAACCTCTCTAAATTAATATTCGATAAATTAATAACCTCTCTAAATTAATAAATTATTCCGATCTCAAGCTGGACCGGTGTAATAATTGACACATTTCGATAAGATAATAAGATAATAATTTTTTTAAAATCTCTATGTAAATATATGGTCTCATTAATAACATAAATTAATAATCATGTAAATTTATTGTATATATATAAGATATTTTCGTGAAATATGATTCTAATGTTGTTTATTTATTTGTAAATTTATAATTTTGTTAGAGTTTATCTCTATTTTTTAAAAAATATCAAAAATATATGATATTATCTTCTCAAATTGTATCAAAAAAATTTTAAAAATTTTATATATGCAATGATTATTTCATAATATGTAAATACATTAAAACACATCAAAGTATTGTCTTTCTTTTTCTACTTTTTATATAATATTTTTTGAAATTCGAAAAAATCTCTATAAATTAATAATTATTAATAATTATTAATTTATCAATAAATTAATAATCTCTATAAATTAATAAAATTATCCGGTCCCAACATTATTAATTTATAGAGGTTTTACTGTATATATATATAACCTTTTATTACCGTTTCGCTACCTATTAATAAAAGAAAAACTAGTATAGCATCTCTTCACTTTTACCAGTTATCATTAATTCTAAATTTTCTTTTACAAAAAAATCTTCGAATTAGTAAGCTCTTAGGTTCCAACCCTATTTAACGTGCATAATGATGGTTGTGGTCCTTAACAAAAAAAAAAAAAAAACGAATGATAGTGGTGGAATTAATATATTACCTAACACATTCCTCTCACATGTTTTTTTCTTGTTTTCTGTGTGATGTGTCGCTAACTCGATATGACCTAAGAAGCCTGTACTTGTGCCTAACAAAGACATTGGAATGTTACTAAAGCTAATAGCGACTTATTTAACACAGAATCAGTTCTCGCAAGTCTATCAATTTGTTGATTACTTAATATCTACCCAATATACATTTATTCGTGTCAAGATTAGGTACGGTGATTGGTGAAAGTGATTGTGAAAAGATATACAAGAAAGTGTACGGGCCAAAGTTAGGCCCATTGAAGGGCCCACCTCATTAAATTCAACGAAAGGTCGGGAGAAGAAAGTTCTCTGACTTGTGGTTTTCTTTGGCACCGACCTTTCCATTGTTCCGCTCACCTTTAGACTCCGATGAATAAATAAGTTGGAGAAAAATTATTTCCTAAAAACTAGGGAATCTAAATTTTGATAATTTAAAATCTATGTTGCTTTAGTTTTTTTTCACT
Organism: Cardamine occulta; assembly: GCA_028015245.1. Taxonomy (NCBI): domain Eukaryota; kingdom Viridiplantae; phylum Streptophyta; class Magnoliopsida; order Brassicales; family Brassicaceae; genus Cardamine; species Cardamine occulta. Next base: position 26,998,434 of record CM051364.1, on the reverse strand, counting down.
TTTCAACTTCAAACAATCATGGCCATAACTACGCATGGCCATAATTCTACGCAAGTTATTCCTTATTCTGAAAATGTATATAGCAAAACACTTTAGAAGAAAAACATGAGACAAAAATTTAATAATATCTAAGGAAAAAAACAGAAAGAACAACTACTAACACATCAGGTACTGTTTTGATGATGATTAATCCGCAAAGAGGCACTCTCCAAAACCCCCCACACGAAAAAAGAGTTTTATTATCTTTCATGGGGTCAAATAAAATTTTTCGGAAACAAGAAAAACTAAAAACAACAGAGCTCAGAAAGGTGAAGGAGGAACTTCAATGGTGGTTCCAGCTTGAATCTGACCCCAACCAATCAAACGCCAATGCTTTTCCACACGCCGGCTTAGAGCCACTTTCTCTCCTTTGCTGGTACAAACCGGTGCCGTCAGTTGCAGTTTAGCCAGATCGTTCTTCACTCCAACAACTTTGGCTCCAGTCGACATCGAACCGATGTTGAGCATCAGAATCTCTCCCTTTGTTAGCTTCGACACTTTCCCTTGTTTCTCTGAACCCTTTGTTCTCACTCCCAACAAACGCCGTAGAAGAAAGAAGTTCACCTAAAGATTTTACACAACCGTGAATTAACTACCAAAGGAGAAAACCCCATTTGGACTTAAGACTGTCAAGTATATGAGCCTGAGTTGTTTATACCTCCAGTTCAACAAAGACATCAGGAAGGGAACCGATTTCACCAAGGACTTGACCAACTAATCGATCAGCACGAGTGAGGGTTGGGTCCATTGTTGTTCCAACTCCTATTAGACCTCCAGGAACAGCAAACTGAAGCTCATTCTGTTCCGCGTAGAGTGAAATTATGCGAGAGTAAATTGGAGTACATTTTGAGTTGCCACGCTCGTCTTTGGTAACAATACCAGGTCGGATTTCGATTAATTGGTTGACTTTCAAAACACCCTACAATATAAATGTAGTTATATGTCACACGCTGGCTGATATATATGTCATTAAAAGCTTGATGTAGTTGGATACACAACAAGAGAGACGGAGAGAAATAGATACCCGGAGGATACTTCCACCTGCAACTCCACCTTTAATCTCATCAACCTCATAACCAGGTTTGTTGACATCAAAAGACCGAATCACTATCATATTTGGCGGTGAGACAAAGTTCCTCTCAGGGATTGGGATCTTCTTGACAATGTACTCGCACACGACATCAATGTTGTATTTCAATTGTGCTGAGACAGGGACTATAGGAGCACCATCGGCAACAGTGTTCTGCGGCAGGATGTGAAGAAATTTGAGAACCAAGTTCCCCAACCCCTATCGTTAGCTTAACCAACAGATGAAATGAGAATGCAACAACAGATTCTTAATAGATAAGAAAGTCGAACCATTATAAATTTCTGAATTGCCTCGTGCTGATTAATGGCAACATTCTCTTGGATAAGATCAATCTTGTTCTGAAGGATTATGATATGCTTAAGTTGCATAATCTCAACGGCAGCAAGATGTTCAGACGTTTGTGGTTGTGGACAGGTCTCATTTGCAGCGATTAAAAGTAGTGCACCATCCATGATGGCTGCTCCATTAAGCATGGTTGCCATGAGAATATCGTGTCCCTGAAGAAAAGAACAAGAATACATTCAACAAGGATGAATTAGAGAAAATAAATCTCCATCAGCTCTCACTCTTCAAACCCTCTACTCAATTGAATGAGAGACCCAAAAGTAAGTAGGCGGAGTACAAAAACATCGATAATACACAATAAAACGCACAGCTCATTGACATAGGAAATTGTAAAAACTCATCATACCGGACAATCCACGAATGACACATGCCTCAATAGTTTCATCTTGGTGTTCTCAAATCCGGGGACATCACAATTCGGGTTGTCTTCCTTTCCACTTCCATAGGCCCTAATATAACAAATAAGTTGTTTAGACCTCAACACAACCTTATATTAGAAGAAGATTAAAATAAAAAGACACTTTTGCAAGCAAGAACTCACTTGTAGCACATTGGTCTAGGGCATTTCTCATCCTCACATTTGTAAATCTTGGCATTTGCATATCCAAGCTTAATGGTAATGTTACGCTCCAATTCATTCTTAAAACGGACAGTCTGCACAAGAGGAAATTATAAAAACAATCAACTGCTGCAAGCTAGAAGAACCTCTAGTGATTAAATATAGCATAGATTCAAACTACTCATATTCACTGAGTTGTGAAAAAGAGAAAAAAAATTCATAGCCATTAACCTGCACACCAGAAATAGCTTTCACAACAGTCGATTTTCCGTGAGCGACATGCCCAATGGTTCCTGAAATACAACACTATCCCCTTTAGCTTCCATACACAGGTTAGTTTCTTTGACATCAATTTATATAGATCAAAAGTAAAAGCCTGTACCTATATTAATAGTGGCCTGGCGAGAAATGACCTCAGGAGACAAAGGATGTAGCGCAGTTACATCCAATTTATTAAGATCTTGCTCAGCCAAACCTCTGTTCCGAGACATTATCAAAGATTCAAGCTTCTTCACCTGCTTAAAACCTGAATCAATCAGAACCCTAACAATAGTTAATCGCTTAAGAGAAAGAAGAAGTAGTTATTAATAACACACAAGGATTTCTCTACTAACTATGCGACTGCACAAAACAAGACCCCTCCCAAATTAGGGTTTCTACATCAGCCCGATCAATTTGACACACAGATTCCATACCTGAGTTCCGTTACCTAAACATCCCAACAGTTTCGATTCCTAATCTAAACACTTAACGATTAGATCCCAGACTAATCTAAGTGGAGTTTCTTCTACGATAGAACTGGGAACAATTAGGTTTATCAATCCTAAGAAGATGTAATTCAAGATCGAAGCGAACCTGAGTAACGATTGATGAGCGCAAATCGAAGAAGGTCGCTTTGGGTGAAATTTGAGAGATAAAAAGAGTGAGAAAGCGGCGCAGCTGGAAGTAGAAAAAGATGAACAAAATTGTGCTCAAGGTTTTTATCCAACTCCAATAAGGGTTTTCTTATTTTTCTCTTAAATATTCTCAATTTCTTATTTTCTACAAATATTAATGTTTCTAGTAAATTTAAAATTCTTTTAAGAGTAGCAGCATTTTATTGTTTGACAAAAAGAGATATTATTTTACTTTTATAATAATCACATCCACAATCATATTACATACTTCAATCATATTACAAATTTCTATCTGCTACATTTTCTGCAAAGAAGAATATTATTGATAAGTAAAGTTAGGTTAGTAGAGGCAAGTTTATAAAATTAAATTAGATTAATTCTGTGTAGCAACAAAGGATCTTCATCATTTAGTCACCAAATTGGACACAAAACTTGAGCCTGGCCAGTGAATTAACGAAAGAAACATAACATACAATCTTGGGTCTAAAATAAAATAAAAACTTTGAAATGGGGTCAAAATAATAAATGAATGAATTGGTGAGAATCACAGAGGTTTTGCAAGAAACAACCCCACAACAAATAAAAATTTACACTTTGTTCCCATCTTCTTTCCTTTTGGTTCCCTCCACCTCAGACTAAAAAACAGAGGAAGAGCTTTTAGAATCTCAGCTTCTCAGTTCCAAGAAACTAGTGCAAGAAAACGAAGTCTGGATTTTCCAGAAGCTCTTTCGCAGTTTTGACACTCGCAAAGTCTTTTTCGTGCATCGAACTAGAAATTTCGTCGATTGAGAAGGGAATGCTACGGAAAAACAAACGAGAAACCGGTTAAACTTTTTTAGAATCATGGATCGGGGAATGATTCCATTTGCTTGAATATTGGGCGAGAGAGTTACCTGGAATTATCATCCAACAAGAAGGAATTGCTGTCTGCATCGTTGGATTCCTCTGTCATCAGCGCACGCATGCTCGATATTACCTGTGAGAGAGGTATCACACTTAAAAGGGGTGGAGATTGACTCCAAAATTATATTCTTTTTTCTCAGTTATGTACCTCTTGAGAGACACTTCGGGTGTTATAGCAGTCGTCCCAATATAATGTGCATATCCGGTAAAGTTGTTGAACACTGAGGATCTGAAAGAAAGAAAGCAAATGAATAAACAGTCTTAAGGCTGTAAAATTCCTCAAAACGTGATCTAGATACTAAGAAGGAGCTTTACCGGGCAAAGATCATGTACTATATCATCGTATGATACTCTGTACTTCTGGTGGATAACCTGAAGAATAGCGAGGACAAGTATATGTTTGTACTGACTTGGGAAACAAGAGTTTTACAAGTTACTAATATTCAGAGTTTGTTACGAGGGTAAAACATACCAGGAACCCAACAGCTTGTCTGACGTGTTTCAGTTCATCCCAAGATGGCCCAGCATACTGTAAAATCATAGAATGAAACCAAATGATATAATGTCCAAAAGAAAGTTTCTTTCGTAAGGAAAACATGAGGTAGGAATTTACTTCATTGACTTGGCCACACCACAACTCTAGCTCCGCAAGCCCAGACTTTACAAATTCTCCGTTGCTAAATGTACAGCACTCTTTACGCAGTAGAAGGCTATTATAAGATGTTAAGAAAAACCCAAGTGAGAAAACTAGTGACCATGGTCTATAGCTTCCATAGGAATATTGGACAATCCAAATGATAATCTATATTTCAAGTACCCAACATGAATTCGATAATAAAGCGAGTAGAAATAACTAGATGTAATTTTCAAATATTATTTACCTGTTAAACAGTTGCACATTGATGAATGAGAAAGTTTGAGTGTGTATCTTCTGGATGAGTACCAAAGGAACCTACACCACGAAACATATGAGAATTTGAGTAGTTGGAAACAGAGCAATGTCATGGAAGTTTTACTATTTTCTTACATGATTTTCTTTCAATATGGCAAGAAGCGAATTGAGACCATCGATAATGCTCTGCCAGTGAATAGCAGGAGAATCTTTTCCAAGAGACCTACCAGATCTTTGCATCCCTCCTTTTGAAACTCTCGGTGCCTGAAGTTCATCGTTTGGACAGAACAAAACTTGTTAAAACAGTAAAACACATCTATCATCAAAATGCAATGCAGCAAGCAGGTGTTCACAGCATTAGGATACAACTTAAAGACACGAAAAAAATATAGCTGCAAATAGAGAAATCAATGAAACCTGAATGCACAGAGAAATTAAAGCTGAGAGCTCTTTCTTCAAGTTATCCCTAATCATCCCAAATATTTTCTCTACATATGCTGCAAGCTGTTGCTTGAAAAGCAGAGCCGGGTACTTTGCCTCCACTGGGCGGATCACTGCAAGAGCAGCAGCTTCAGCCGCAGCAGCAAGGTTTGGTGACGAGCGGAAGCTCTGGTTAAACAATATGGGAAAGGATAGTTAAAGTCTTGACATTGAAAGTAAACGATCTGTTAAAAAGCCGTACTAACACAGAAGTTGTACCAAGGCCATCCTTCCAAACAAGGAGGTTGTGACAGGTGGCTTCTTCCTTGCCGTTGCTCCGCTGCCACCAGTTTTAAGACTTTTTTGAAGTAAAAACAATAGTGCTGATGTGTTTGTCAACCAATACGACAAATGACCATTGTCATCTTCATTCTGAAAAGATAAGTCAGTAGAGTAGTTGAAACATACAACTTTTAGTAGAATAGAAACAGACTTGTATTCCTCTTCACAAGATGATTAGTCTATTACGAAAAGAATACAAAAGAACATACAACATTCTAGAAATAGTGCCAATTTAGTATGCACTACTTAGTTGGATCCTTTCTCAAGCAGATGACGTAATAAATTATTGCAAATAAATTTTCTAGTCCAGGACAAGCAATAAACAGAGCCAGTATACAAAAGTTTGTTAAGACATACGCGAGAATCCTCATTCTGGGACATATCAGTATCTTCGTAATAACAAGAAATGCATTCCAATTTACCTCAATCGCGGAACCAATCATCTCGATAAGACGATCAAACGCACTAGTCTTCTCTGATTCAAAGCACTTCCAGTGAAGAAGACACTTGTATATTGTAAATGCAGCAATAGGTTTCCCATTACTGAAACCGATGTTTTCCTTAACACAGATGATTAGAGTATCAACATTCTCCTGCAGCGGCAGAGAAAAGCAGGTTAATAGAGTTACTTGTTAAAGCTGTTGCATATATAAAGTGATTGGCCAGTACAAGTTGACGTTCTGCAGCAGATTTCCTAGCATTTCCATCGACCTCAGCTTCCTGGAAAGTATTCTTCTCAGATGAATGAACCAACAGATAATGCAAAATAAAAAGAAATGAGAAATCCAAGAGATCAAGATAGTTGTTTGGAAGAACGACCCTACATTGAACTGGGTTTCTAAGTTTGTATGGTGGCCATTTTCAAGATTCTGCAAACAGGAATTAAAAAAATATTTAATATCAAGCCCACGTAGAAGGTAACCCAAAAGAGCATATATTTGAGTTTCAGAGAAACATTTCTACCTTAATAGTTGCACTTGGAGGATGCCCTGATACAGTATTCATAGAAGTGTTTAAGATCGTTTGCTGACGCATAATTTGTTTCTCAGCTTCCATGTCTAAAATCTTCTCTTCAAGCCTGCAAATAAAACATTAGCTAATTGATTGAGCAACAAAAGTATATATTAATGCCAGTGCTAATTGATAGATTCATGCAAACTGTACCTCTGCATTGCAGTCTTCAACTTTGCGACTTTAGATTCTGCCTCCAACGCTTGCTTTAGTCTATCCTGGCTAATCTTGGCTGTCTCCTGAAGTTCTTTTGCTGTCTCTTCCATCTTTAGCTCAAGAGAACTCACCATCCCCTGCATAAGAAAAACAACATAGAGGAGACCAACACTTTTCAATAAAAGTTTTCATTTGGCGGAAGATTTTGTAAACAGCATTATAGCTTTTTTTTTTAATGGATCTCCAGTTAACTATTGTAAGCTACAGATCCAGAATCGAGACCCACCTTCAACTTTTCATTTTCATTTGTGAGTTTCTCCATTAATTCCTGGTCAACCACAGGAACCTCCTTAATAATAGGGAGCACCTCAGAAACTTTCTTGGCAGCTTCACGCTCTTTAATAAGCAATGCCTCAGTTTCTTTGAACTTATTTTGTATTTCCTCTAAAGAAGACTCATACTTCGCATTCTCTTGTTTTTTGGCCTCTTCAAGATCAGTCTGTAGCGTTGAAGAAAAGAAATGGTACTCTTAGAAATATTGATTAAACGCAGGAAACCTAGGGGAAATCAGAGATCGATTTGACGAGGAAAGAAAAAGCTCACCCTCATTCGTTTCTCTAACTGCAGTCTCCATGTCAGTTCTTCGACTTGCTTCTCTAGCTTGTTTTTGGCTTCTTGGAGAGCTCCTGTTTCTCGAGCAGCCTGTGTAAAATGAGTTATAGAAACTGTGTTAACTTTTGTGCAAAAAAAATCTTAAGAAGTCAAATTCAGAAAATAGTTCATTTTGACTTAGCACTAGGATGATCAGGGAAAGGAAAAAAAACTAAACAAACAAAGAAATCACATCTCACCATCTTAAGGTTTCGGAGTTCTTTACGCGAAACTTTTCCTCTCCATGCACATTGTGTCGTGATGGCTGCTTTCTTTAGTTTTCTGTAATGCAGCCGGGCCAAGAATACACGACACTGGCTCTGTAATGTATAAAGGAGGTTATTACAATTAGAATATCACACAGAGGAAAACCATTATTCCCGTTGCTATTCAATGGTTCTCTTGGCCTACCTAATGATGTATAGTAGTGTTCCATAAGCAGTCAAATTTGATAGCACCACACTTCAGTAATTTAAATAAATTATACCTGGATTATAGTTGCAGCTTTAGTCTGCCTTCTGAAAGACAGTTCCTTTCGGGAAATCATACCACGCATACCCGCTTGAACTGAAACAGTTGCGGAATATAGCTCAGTGTAAGCTTTCCTAGCGAGAAACTTTCGGGAGTCTCTCTGAATTTTCAAAGCAGCAGCTTCTCTGCGCATGCTTTCGTATATACTTCGAGCAAGATAACCTAAAAATAGTGACACATAAGTTTGCAAGTTAGTTTTTAGAAGTAAATTAAATAAACAAAGACAAACAAGAAGAAGCCAATCTACAGTCTTGTAGGGAGAATTAGACAAATGATTCAGCAGGTTGTTGAATACCTCTGCAAACTGCCTGGATCTGTGTAGCGGAAATACGCAGGTTGATAAATGTTTTCTGCGCAAGATATGATCGTACTTTTCTTTGGATAATGCTCGCCGATCTTCCCAGGATTTCAGTTCTTCGAGTATCCAACTCTGCCATTTGTCCAGCCCTAAGAAAAACTTTTGACTTACCAATCTACAAAAGTAAATTCGTCCAATCTCAGGTAACTCATCATAGAAGCAGCCTGAAGAAACTGTTAGACAATATTCTGGTGATCAAGGAAATTACCTGATATCCTTCAAGTCCTGCCTTATCAAGAAGCTTCTTGCAAGCAGCTGGCCCATTAGAACTAATGAAAAAAAAAAAGAGAGAGGAGTCAGTAAGATAAATCATTGAACATAACCTTGCATTGAAGGATATCGGAGGAGGAAGAGACATTTACTTCTTGTCCAATACTTGTGGATCAAGGATACCAAATCTGTTTAAGAACTCGTCAAAGTGCTTCCTAGTAGGATAGCCAGCACAACTAATCCGGATTGCCTCCATCACTCCCTGAGATCATAAAAACACCCAAAAAGAATCATCATTCTTCCGGAATTAATAATTTTAACGAGAAGCTTGATTGTTTAACTGAAAATAGATGTCATTCGCACTCCGCAACGTAATTGCTGTAGAACATTTTGGTTCTCAAAGATTCCAGGCTTCAGAAGATTATTAGGCTTTATACATCGGATATAATGTGGCTCCGTTGTATTGAGAATCTCAAGCAATGATACCAATTGTTGCTGCAAAGAAGCACAAACATGGAATCTGTAACCTTTAAGAAACAGATTAAAACATGCTAAGGTGAAAGTGGAGACCAAAATCTGACTCACCTTGAAACGGGTACCAATAGAGGAGAATTTTGATTGTTTGGAATCGTCAGATAATGGTGGAAACAAATTTGCAACAAAAGAACATGTAGAAGCATTTAACAACGCTTGATGCTCAGCAATAACATAATCCTTGTTCTTGTCTAGAAAAAATTCTGTCTGATACGTGACCTGGAACAATACCCTCATGGTTGTTAAACAAGATATTTACAAACCAATTCTGACTTTCTTGTATATCTTTTCACAATCAATTGAACAAATGAACGCAGCAGATAGGCAAAAGATGCTCACATCACCAGCATAATGACAAATTGTGAAGTCGCTGCGAGCCAATTTCGGCTTGGTAAAGCGCTTGTGATTTTTGTACGTCTGGTATAGCTTCTGAGCAAATGTCTCATGTGTTGATCTAGGAAACATGCTGCAAAATGAAAGCATCACTTCAGATAAATTTCTTATTAAAAAACAGAGATGGGAAAAGTAATTTGAAAGCAGCATAAAAGCACAGATTAAGCATCAAAGTTTGGTTTTCAAACTCACCAAGCTTCATCTAGAAGAGCAATAATACCTCCGGGTTTCTGAAGGTTAAAAACAAAAAAACACCAAGAATGAGCAACTAATGGAATGAGAGTCTTAACATAAAAATATCAATGACATAACAAGACAGGTAGCGATCACAACTATGGTTGAGAAAAGCACCACTAAGGAAAAGCTAAGAGAACAACTTGGGATGGGCTGGAAGCTTTAGGAGCATCCTAAAACATTTTAGTTGCCACATTTTCAAAGATCACTGTGCATGAATGAAAATATAGAAATTATCACAGGAAACCTTTTCTATTAGGTCCAAAATATCTTGATTGTCGACAAACTCAATATAGCTCCAGTTGATCTCCTCCTTCTTATACTCCTCTTGCTCCATTTTAAAGACGTGCTGCATAGTGCGATGTTACACAAGTTAGAAAAACTCCAGAAATGCAGAAGACCAAACTGAAGAGAGTAAAAGAGCTAATTTGATCAAAACCTGATTAAAGTGCTGCTGAAGTTTCTCATTAGTCAAATTGATGCAAAATTGCTCAAAACTGCAAAAATACTTGCAAGAGTAAGCAGTGGGACAAAGAACAATGGCAAACTAGAGTCCAACGTGGTCACAAATTCTTCGACAGACACAAAATGAATACTTTCCTTATAGATAAGTTTGATCAGTTGCATAATATATATATATATATATATATATATATATATATATATCTCTAACTACAGTCCTTTACGAATAACGCTCCGTAGAGTAAACTCACAAGCTCAAATAACAACAGAAAATAGAAAAATCCCAACCGTCCACATTACAAACAGCACTGCCTTGATGATGAAACGGATCAGACCAATATAGAACACTATGTAAAAGCAACCACATGAGACAAATTGAAAATTCCATATGTTAAGTCACAACTATCAGAATTTCCAATTTTTGTAGACCTAGTATCGTTAAGAAACCCAGCTATGCAATCTGAAAACAACAGGCATACCGGTTAAGCACCTGTTTGTCTTGAAACTCTCGAATCCATAAATATCAAGAACACCAATCAAGTACTTCGAATCAGGATCTTGACCAATTGAACTATTAATCTTCTCAACCAGCCTGCATAGACAGGAAAATAATTAGTATAAAACAGTTCTGTTGAAATACAATTCAAACTTATTTCTTTAAATGAAGAGAGGTAGCTACTGAGAATATCTTCTTCAGTTAAGAACAGAGAAACTCACCAGTCAAACAACCTTGAGTACATGATTTTAGCCAAAGCATCTCTGCTAAGAAGAGCGGCTTCTGGATCGAGAGATTTTGTGATTGTTTCATCACGGGTTACCATGATACGCTTGCATAGAGAATCCTCAAGTAATTTTTCATCACACCTGCAACAAAGATTATGTGAGTAAGGATTCCCACTTAGGCACATACAGAAACAACCCACTTCAGTCTATGAGACGAGCCATATACATGAGAAGCTCAGCGGCCGTTCTCAAATGAAACCAAGATTTTTCATCTCTGGGGATTGATGAATCAATTTCTGTTCCTTTAGCAAATTCAATATTCCCCAGATGCAGAATGGAAGCCACGACGCGGAAAATTGCCTCCTGGAGATATACCAAATGTTAAGAAATTGGTGATCAAGATAACATAACTAATCAAGATAACATACCTGGAGTTACCTGCTCTTCGAAACTGATCCCGACAACATCCATCGCCTTTCTTGTTGCATGATATTCCTCCGCATCATTCAGACCATCCAATGATATACATTTAGACTGATTGAGATAGTGGTATATCTTAGGATCACTAAGCTTGAACCTCTTAACATCCTGACAGTAGAAAACATATTACAGAAATCAGATGTACATAGTACACTGGTTATTTTTAAAGTTATTTTGATCTGAAACGTACTTCTTCTGGTGCAGCACAAAGCATGTAGAAACAATGATAGTTTCTTTCGGGATCAGACACCTGGCAAACACGCGATCTTTCCAACAAATAAGTTCTTATAGCAGCTCCAGATATCCTCCCCGACTGGTCAAACTGAATCTCCACGAACTTACCAAATCGACTATAAGATAGGCAAACAAAGAATTTAAAGCCTTTCACACCATATATATATATATATATAATTGAAAGAATACAAAGCAAAGTACAGGGAAACCTCCTTACCTGGAATTATTGTTCCTTACAGTCTTTGCATTTCCAAATGCTTCTAAAACAGGATTCGACTGTATGAAACATAAATATGAGCAGCAGTAAGAAGCTGATCAAAGCAAAAAACAGGAATGACAAATACATATATTCCAATGCACCCGCCACAACACTTTTCTGAAGTTTTGGTATCATTATTTACTCCAGTTTCTAATCTAAAATAAACTCTTAGTCTGTGATAACTGATCAGAGGAAGACCTGACCATTCTCTAACTATACCAAAAAATAAAAGAAATCTATAACTATCTTTTCACCTCCAAGACTTTCTGCTCGACACTCCTTCCCTCGGCAGCAGTAGCTCTCCCTCCCATGTAGGCCAGATATCTCATAAGCAACTTTGTGCTTTCAGTTTTACCAGCACCACTTTCACCGCTAACCAGGATAGATTGACTAACTTTTTCATTAACCATCTGTCTGCAATAGAATAAACCAAGCAAACAGGAAAATTACATTAATAATAACATTTGGAAATCAAAACATTTTCCGCCGAGTATGTGCTAGATCACCTATATGCAGCATCTGCAACAGCAAACGGATGTGGACTCAGCTCACCGAGGGAAGCACCTTTATATTCAGCCATCATATGGCTACTATATAGATGTGGAAGTCTTCTAAACGGGTTAACAGCAATCAGTATACTTCCCGTGTATGTCTGAAAGTAAACAGCGGTTCAGTCTAACAGAAAACAGTAAAATACAAAGGGAGATGCAATAGGTTTTAAATTGTGCATTAGATACACATCTGAAACCACATAAGAAGATAAATCTCTAAGAAGTTACTCACATAAATCTCATTTATATCATATCTTGATTGCAAATTCTGAAGGACTCCAGGTTCATGTAAATAAGCTAGCCTTGTCATGTCCTCCACTCCAGATGCTGGCGCTTCCACATCTTTTGGATAAATATTGGAAGCTTTAACAACAACCTGTGTTTGACAACAAAAATATTCATTAAGGCTTCTGATGCTTTCCAAGCAAAACACACAAATCCATTGCAGAGGAATGTCTTGTATGATTAAAAAATGAACATCTGAAAAGTCCTCAAAGTCAAACAGCAGGATAATAAAAGCACATACTTGTTTCCCTGAAGTGCATAGAACTTTGATCTGGTCACCGTTAATCTCTACAACTTCACCATCTAGCCATGCTTCGTCGGGGTCCTCCACCCACACATGTGACCCAACTGCAGGATTGAAGGTAGCAACCTGCAGAAAACAAAGGGTGTTAAAAACGCATAGTTTTCTCCATAACATCACCCGTAAACAAGAACTGGTTAAAATAACATCAGTCGCTATAAAATACTCCATAAATGTACCAAAAAGGGATTTCTGACCATCATAAATCGACTATATTAAATGCAGTGTGTTTTAAATGCAATGGAGAAACTTTTATGTAGCTTCGAAAAGCTAACATAATTTCTGCTTTAAGGTAACCAGAAATAGTATCAATACGCCTACACATTGAACGTCTCTGTAACCACAAGTAGTAGCTAACGGAGAATCAGACAAGATAGGGACTAAGAACCAAACTATAACAGACATGTCTGAATTGAAGTCAAATATCTGTCGTACAGGGACTCAACGATGTCATGATGACTCAAAACAGCACAAAAGAAAGAGCATTTCAGAGATTGAAAAATCACAATCACTAAACTCAAATATCATCGTTGGTTCAAAGTCAAAACTCAGATTCAATCAAACGACAACACATGGGAAAACAAAACAAAACATAAACCCCCCCCCCCTCCATCATAAATAAAACGAATAACGAATAACGAATTGAATGCAATAAAAAAAAAAATCCAAAACCCATGAATGAAACATTTACCATATTGTTTCACGAATTTAGAAACTCAATGTTCTTAGCTTTCTGTGGATCTAGTTGAGATCAGAGCAACATTGAACTTCTTCTTGTAAACTAAGCCTCCAATTACACCGACAATGCGAATGCGAAAAATGCTTCAAGAATAATCGAGATTCAATGCCCCTGAAAATGGGATTAGCAAAATCGAAAAGCGTTTCTGATGTTTTTATGTCGAAATATTTTCTGACTTTTTTTGTTGTGTTTCTTTCTCTCTAGTTTTGGTTTTCCCTTTCGTGCTTGCCTCTCCCCTTACCTCCCCCACCTTTGGGATTTGTCTGGACAAAATATTTACTTTAATTAAAATGACAGCATCATTCATAACTAGGACGTTGAATTAAGACACTATATCTCCAAACTACCCCTGTCTTTTCTTCATAACTACGAGCTTGTATTTCGGACACGGAAAACTAATTTTGTCCCAAAATCCATTATTTTTGTTTTCTTCTTTTGATCCCTAATATACAACTCTTAACAGTTGTTGTTTTTTCTTTTTCTTTTATTGGAACATGCTGATTGATTTCTTCATATCCAGATTCTTATCATTACATAACATACCCCACATGCGTTAATTAATTAAAAAAATTGGTAGCAAAATCCGGAAACATTCAAATAAAAGCACTATTTTTTTTTGTTTCATCATAAAAGCACTAATTAAAAAGCATATATAGTAAGGTTTTCGTTCGTAGAAAGTAACATATAAGATGGGCCTCTTCATGTATTCTTATCAATATTGGGTTTAGAAGATATTGGGCTTTAACGTCAGTTTAGTTTTGTGGTACGATTCTTTGTTCAATGTATTTATTTTGGGTTAGGTAACCTGTGTTCAACACATGAAAGAAAAAGCGAACCGGTTTAGGCATTGTACCAACCAGTTGTGTTAATGATTAGGATGCTTTGTTGTTTCATTGCTAACTGCTTGTAGTTTCTCCCTTTTGGAGATTAAAAAATAAAAATAATATACAACACATTATTCAAAACCCCTATACATTTTTTTTACAAAAATCCCCTATAGATTTGTTAGATTCAAGAATTCCCCAACATTTTATGAATTTTGATTTGTCAGCCAAATTAAGAATTTTTTGTTTGTTGTTGATAAAGACCAACTTAAGAAATCTTTTGCAGGAAAGATAGATACTACGAATTATCATACCAAATAAAATTCTTGTTTTTAAATTAACGATTAATCTAACTTATACTTTAAACTTGAATTCTTTTCAATCTTTCCATACAGTTATTCTAGTTTGATCTTTATTTATAGAGGAATACAATATGTCATTCGCCCAATCCATTAGAAATTATTAAAATTTTCTATATTGGTAAAATATGAGGATTACAAGTAGGGGTTACACTTGTCTACAAACATTAATAGGGCATTATCTCGAAGTATTATAAAAACATAAGGGTATGATTAAAATTAAAAAGGATTGTGTTTAGATAATCAAGAACAGGGGCATTTCAATGTAGGAAAAAAGGAGATCCTTTTAATTGAGCTTCCTCAGCCAAGGCTTCCTCTTTTTCCTTTTAGGTTTCTTCGTCGCTCTTCATCGGAAATTTTCCCGACGAAAAATCCACCCATCTCGAGGACAAAGCCACCGGCGAGGAAATTCTGGCTGATTAGATCGGCGATTTTGCCTTGTTTTCAACGGAGATCGTCTAGTTAGGGTTTCGACGTTGCCTTAGCCGCAGCTATGGATTCGCTAACAACTGGGGTATTGATATGAATTTCGGCTTTAGAGATGACGGAATCTATCTGGTCACACGATCAACCTTCTCCTCTGATTCAGTCACCAAAACCAGTGGCTAATGTCCATCGCCGGAGGTCAGAACTTACTTAATTGACTGAGTTTGAATTATGAATTGTAAGTAGAACCTTTCGAAGCTTTGCTGCGTCTGAATTTTTAGAAACTTGGAACGGCTTTGTTCATGTTTTAGGAGATCCAGCGTTAGATCAAGTAATTACAAGGCTTGTTTAGGAGATCGCTGATAGTTCCTATGCTGGTTTCTGAATCTTGTACAAGTAATTTTGAACTGATAAATCTCATGTACTGTGGAGTTTTGGCACCGTCCATAGGACAAATATGTGGCTTTTGGTGAAGCTGGGCTAGATTCACCAATTTAAACAGCAGTATAACTTGGAAATGAATTTTAAGTTATTACTTGCAGCCTAAAGTTTCATGTTTTGCCGTGCCCAGACTAGTTCTATTAGCAGCTGATCTGGCTGGATCACTCATAATATGGTTTGAATTTGATTATTCAGATGTAGGAGTGTCTTCAAGTTGCTAGTCCAGAGGGAAATTTCACCAAAAGCGAAGTTTGTGCCAAGGAAACGGTGGGGTGAAAGCCGATGGGATGCTGATTCGTCGTGTGGAACCAGTAGCCAACCAGTGAGCGAGCTGGGACATAATCTTATTTCATGGTACCTTTCTTTCATCACTTCTTCGCTCCTTTATTACAAAACTCATGTATCTTCTGCGAAGATGAATATATGTGGTCCCTGCCCCCTTCTGGACTTCTGAATGTAAACTCCATTCCTTATTTGTAGGGTCGAGGCAGAGTCATTGCAGCATTTATCTGCTAAGTACTGTCCTCTTGTACCTCCTCCAAGGTCAACTATTGCAGCAGCTTTTAGTTCTGATGGAAGAACTCTTGCTTCTACACAGTAAGTATTGTGAGTCATATTAGTTTTAATCTAATGTTTTCCGTTTGCTAATAAGATCTATTATATTTTTTATCTTGTAGTGGTGACCACACTGTAAAGATTATTGACTGTGAGACAGGAAAATGCTTAAAAGTTTTGAGCGGCCATCGGAGGACACCCTGGGTGGTGAGTTAGAGTGCTTTCCCTTTTCCCTTAACTTCATAGACTCTATGATTTACCATGGTTACTAGGTAGAACTTAAATTGACCGTAAGTATCACTGGATTACCTAGTCTTATCTCATTGAAGTGAGATTTGGTGCTACTTTTTCATTGGTTTTGTAGGTTGGATGATTGGTGTCAGCTTTGTTATATTTTTGTTTAGGTGTAGCATGTTATATAATACTTGCAACGAATTAAATTTATTTTGGTTTTCTTGTAAAGATACTTTAGCTATGCGTTATGCCCACTGCTTTAATATCTAATGTTATTGACTTCTCTACAGGTCAGATTCCACCCGCGCCACTCAGAAATAGTTGCTAGTGGAAGTTTGGATCATGAGGTGCGCTTATGGAATGCAAAAACTGCGGAGTGTATTAGATCTCACGATTTCTGTAAGTGCTAGACATTTTTATTGTATTTTTTTTTTCTTCTGCTTTTTCATCTAATTAACTCCTCTCCTCTTCTGCTCCTCCCTAAACAGATCGACCTATTGCTTCTATTGCTTTCCATGCTGAAGGTGAATTACTTGCTGTTGCATCTGGTCATAAGGTATCTTATTCTCTTTGAAGTTTCTCATGAAAGGCTTAGCTAGTTGCAGGCGGCTTATCCTTTCAGAATTAAGTATCTGATCTAAATGTCTCCTAAAGTTTGAGTAATGCTTTTTTTTTTTTTTTTTTGAAGTTGCATATATGGCATTATAATAAGAGTGGGGAGGACTCCTCACCAGCAATTGTGTTGAAGACAAGGCGTTCCCTGAGAGCTGTACACTTCCATCCACATGGGGTCCCTCTTCTCTTGACTGCAGAGGTAAGCTACATATTATGGATTGGGTTAATGTTCTGCCACTTTGTGGGCTTACTCTGTTAACTACAAATGGCAGGTGACTGACATTGATTCATCAGATTCCGCAATGACAAGAGCAACATCTCCGGGTTATTTGCGATATCCGCCTCCTGCTATTTTCTTCACCAACACACAAAGTGGTAGTCGTACTAGTTTGGCAGCAGAACTGCCACTTGTGCCATTACCGTACTTGCTCTTGCCTTCATACTCTCCTGATGATCCAAGAATACAATATGCTACAGGTAGTACTGGTCCAAGGAGTACACAATCAAGGTTTCAGACTAATCAAAGTTCTGTAGAACATGGCAGAACAATTTCACCTTCTCCTCTTCCCATGGCTACATCTGGTGATCTTTCTGGTTCGTATCATGTCCCAGAAAACTCTGCTAGCAGCACATATGCTGCCCAAGCTGGATCTAGACCTTCTACCACGGCAGTGGATGTCATGGATGTAGATGAAGCTCAACCTGTGGGAAGAAATAGAGTTCCCAGTCAAGTGTCAAGTCAGTCAGATTTACTTGAGTTTGGACAACTTCAGCAGTTATTTCATTTTAGAGACAGAGGTTCCTGGGAGTTACCTTTTCTACAAGGGTGGTTGATGGCTCAGAGCCAAGCTGGTGCTAATTCAGTGGTTCTTCCTGGTGCTAGTAGTGGTCATGTCAACTCAACTCCTTATACGGGTTCTTCTTCAGCATCTCATTCATCCACAGCCAGTCTAGAGGCTGCGGTAGCGTCATTAGAAATTCCTGGTGGTGTTAACTTATATGGGGTTTCTGCAAGAGTTGACTCCCGGGACCGAATTCCACAGTCCCGCTTCGCAGGATCTGGTTTAGCAGAAGCTCTTTCCTCTCGTAACACTCAACATGAAGGAACTGATACTCAACCTGTGGCAAACAGAATCCCGTCTGAACTGGCTTCTTCAATTGCTGCTGCAGAGTTGCCTTGTACTGTCAAACTGAGAGTGTGGTCACATGACATCAAAGACCCATGTGCAATACTGAAGTCTGACAAATGTCGAATAACAATTCATCATGCTGTTCTTTGCAGGTAATTTTCTCCTTAATATTGATGTGCAGGTGCTACCCTTAGGTGATCATGATGCTAAATAGTTTTTCTCTTTTTGATGGAGAGACATAATGTGTGTTTTTCTTTGCAGTGAGATGGGAGCCCATTTTTCGCCATGTGGGAGATATTTAGCAGCCTGTGTTGCTTGTGTTATTCCTCATGCTGAGACAGATCCTGGTTTGCAGACACTGGTCCAACAAGATTCAGGGCTTGCAACTTCCCCTACTCGACATCCTGTCACTGCTCATCAAGTCATGTATGAACTTCGCGTGTATTCTCTCGAGAAGGAAACGTAAGTGCTACTTCGGATTCATTTTCCTTGTCTTAATTTTTACTTTTTCAGATTTTTACACAGTATAGAAGAGAAAACTCAAGAGAGAGTGTCTTATGTATGTCTACAGATTTGGTTCAGTGCTTGTGTCACGGGCAATTAGGGCAGCACATTGCTTGACCTCTATCCAGGTTAGTCACTTTTAGGGAATGATTGGATTGGATATATTTGTTAGACATAAGTATCCATTGCAACTTTTTTCTGTAGCCCTCTTCGTGGAAGGCAAATTGGTATGAAGTACCAATTAGTCTTTGTTCTCTTGATTGTTATCCGTGAATGGTTCTATAAGTGAGGTATAAGTGCCAATTGGTCCTTGTCGACGATGACATGTGATTGATTTGATTCACACAATAAAATGTAGCCACTGTGAACATGTGGGAAATGTTCAGCTTTTATAATGTTATGTAGCTAGTGAAATGCTCGTCACCAACTAATCAGAACATGTAAATACCATAGATAGGCTGTCAATTTCACTAATTAACCAAAGATACATGCCAATTAGGTTCCCGTTATCTTGAGCCCAAAATCATTTGCTGTTTTCATCCCAAAAGTAACTTTGTCGAGGTTGTTTAAGTACTTCATAATTGCAAAGGCCCTTGAGATTCTCACCACTAATCAATAGGTTAAACTTGATTACTGATTTGTATTACTGTGATGGAGTCCTTTACAATAAAAAGTTTCCATGCAGTTTTCACCAAACTCTGAGCACATATTACTTGCATATGGCCGGCGTCATGGTTCTCTTTTGAAGAGCATTGTGAGTGATGGAGAAACAACATCACATTTTTTCACAGTGTTGGAGGTAACTTCTATGCTCCAGTAGTTATGAATCTCTAGCTCAACAGAAAATATTAGCAGATCCTATTTAATATCCTTAACTATATACACTTTGAAATATAATACTGAGTTAGACTGTTTTTTTCTATTCCATCAGATTTACAGAGTTTCAGATATGGAACTGGTGAGAGTACTCCCAAGCTCAGAGGATGAAGTTAATGTTGCTTGCTTTCATCCTTCTCCTGGGGGAGGTCTTGTCTATGGAACAAAGGTAAATAATTCAAAATCATAATGTGAAAACTCTTCAAAAAAAAATTATTTGTACTGAAATTTGCTCAATATTTGTGTCAGGAGGGAAAACTTAGGCTCTTCCGGTACAACACCGCTGCTGCGTCCAACCTCACTGCACCAAACTCCTCTCCTGAGGAGAACCTGGCCGAGGTAGAATTATTGACAAGGTTGATCTTCTTGAAATAATAATTTTTAAAAAGAAGAAGTAAAAAGTAAAATGTTTTGAATGAAGGCAAACGAATTTTTTTGAACTAAAATATGACTCATCCTTGGAAAATATGAACCACAGGTGCAGACCTATGCATTAGAATGCTAGACAGAGAAGATTACATACACACACTTGCATTGCTGGCTTATTCATCTTCCTCTGTTTCTTTTCGGGTAATCCCTCCCATTGCGTTTAGTTGTCCTACCTGCTTTGCGATTCAACTACCTGAGAAGCTTTTTCAATTCACAAGCTGGTGGTATTTTTTTTTTTTTTCAATGTATACTGTGGAAGGTCGCAAGTTGGGATGGCCTCTCTTCAATTTCCGGCCCTTATTTTCTAAAGTTACCAAAAATGAAGCAGGTTTCTGAGTCTGTTTAAAAAAACTGCTGGGAAATGTTAAAAAACAAAAAAAAAAGTTTTTTTGTTTGATGTTGTAGCTTTTGCAACTAAGTTTGTAACCACGTTTTTTTCTCTGTAAGATTTTATTTTGCTCTTCGTTGTTTCTCTCTTAGCTAGAAAAAGTTCCATCTACAATCTTGGCCGAGCCAAAGTCCCTTATAGTTGATCTTTTAAAAGAGCCAATCAATAAAAATGCCGCAAGAAATTAAAGTTCGACGTACACACAAGTTTGAAATTTTCTTCAAAACTATAAAAACCCAAACTGTATTTTGATGCGAAGTCCTAATGCTCTTTATAACTCGTTCTTTAACTTGGTGGACTCCATTTTCCACCCACAAAGTCCTTGTAGAAGTTGGACCTCTTCGATACGATGTAGAAGACTATGACCAACAAAAGCCCAAAAACAAGAAGAGAAGAAAGATAATCAGTTTTACGCAAACGAAGTTTTAAAAGAGTCCATTGTGATAATACAAACAAACCTGGAATCTGAGGGGTCACAAAGTTAGGTTCTTTCAACACGTCATGCAATGTTCTTCTCTCGTTCACTTTAACCATACCCGATGAACCTTTTACTTTTGTCCCAATTCAAGGAAAATATATGTGAGCATGTTATATAGAACAATTGACAATGCAAAGTGGATATCATAAGTTTAAGATTCTTACGGTTGGAAGGTGTTTTGGTAAAGCTTGTGTCCTCTTCTCCGCTAGTCTCAGCTTGAGAACCTTTTGTACCTTCTAGAAGATACTGGAGAACTCTACTCCTAGGCAATGGAGTTCCTGAACTCGCCTAGAAAAGAATCAAACAGAGGAAAAAGTTTCAGATGTTACTATTACTATATGCTTCGTAACACACTTTTAGTCGATAGATTTTGTCATTTTATGTTCCATGAATTCATCAAGACAAAGAACAGACTCTTGGAAATCGCAGTGGTTAAAATGGAATATGAGATGCGGACATTGAACACAGAATGGCCTAAGCCGAGACACTTTCACTGCAAATACTATAGTTACATGGTGCAGGAAAATCTAAAACAAGAGTTGGTTATACAGGAATGATTTGTGGGTGGGGTAGGAGGAATTTATTACCTCGTAGTAAAGCTCTATAACATTGCGTGTGTAGTCGTTGTTTTTATCCCATGGCAGCGGCGGGCTATCCTCTGAAAACATGTTTAGACCACTAAGGAAGGACAGAAAAAAGCACTGAACAGAGGTAATCTGTAGAAGTTATCGAAATGAGATTCAAGAATAAGAAAAAGAAATGAAAACTGAAAAAAGGATATCATATCAAGATGAGTTGCAAACATGTCTGTTTCACAGAAGTCCTCGACAAAGTCACTTGTCATGGCCTCTGCATAAAGAAGCAGGACAGGCCAGTGAAGGATGTTGTTTTTATCTAACATTGGCTTCTTCAAACCCGTGAGTTCTCTGTATATTGCTTTGCCAATCTTCACGCCTCTGTTCTCGATCGCAGAGAGACAAGTCTGCAGCAAAACCAATGAAAACTGAATCAAATAAATACTAAGGGTTCCATGTAAATGCGGTGATTCATTATATTCGATCCAACAATCAAACCTTGGCTTCCACTACAGCCCTTGAGACTTCAGCTTCATGTTGTTCTTTCTCTTGCTTCTTTGAATTCACCTGTTTTAGAAGCTTCTTCAGGTCTTCGTTACTCGGGTCATTCTTGATTCCCTTTTCACAATAAGATTTTGCTTCGTCCAGCAAATCCAATGACACTGATGCCTTTGCAGCTCGATACACCGCCTTAACGTTATCCGGACATAGTCTGATTGCTTCCTCAGCATCTGTGAGAGCACGCCGATAATTACCTAAAAGTAGATTCACATGAGCTCGATTCGAGAACAAGATTGAAGTCTCTGAGACACTTAGAACTCCTTGATTAATAGCTTTAGTGTAGAACTCAATGGCCTCAGAGTAATGTTTTTTCCCTTTCTTCACACATTCATTGCCCTGTTCCTGTGTTCCGAGTGATATGCATCAAATCAAGCTACAATATCTCAGTTAACAAAGCACGAAAGGGAAGGTACCAGTGTCAAAGAGTGATTGATTGCGACACCAAAATTAGGAACATAAGAAGATGATTCAGAACCAAATAGAAGGAGAGAGTAGATACTTTGAATTCGATGGCGGCGGATTCTTTGAGAGCAGATATGGCTTCAAGATCAGCTTTTTCGTTCTCCGTCGTCGGCGTAGACCCAGCTTCCATCCATAGCGCCATTGATTCGCAGGCCAAGGATAGAACGCTACAATTAAAGATTCGATTTACCTAGACGAAGACGAAAGCAGGAGAAGAAGCGTTGAGTTCTTTGGACTTTGGAGGGAGAGGGAGAGACCGGTTTAGTTCCTATCGTTAACCGATTTCTGGTTTAATACTATCGTCCCAGTTCGACCGTAATAGCTTTCGTGGGCCTCAATTGTGTGTACATGGGAGAGTATTTAGGCGTTATTGGCCCAAATGATCCCAAATTTAAAACGAATGTGTTTTACCCATATAAGAATTTTATTCGCTTTTACAAGAGAGAGAAGAAAAAAATATTATATTAATTCGCTATACTAAAAATTCAGAATTTTAGTATATTAAATGTTATTTAAAAAATTAGTGAATTCATTATAGCAAAAGATTACATTAATTCACTACACTTAAAATTCCTTATTTTTAAAAATTGTTACACTAAAAGGATTAGCTTAATTCTTATCCAAAATATCATTACATTAAATAACTAGTTAAATGTCGACGAAAAAAATATATATTTAGTTAAATAAAAAGAAAAGGGAAATGATTTGAAAATTCTGCATTGAAAAAAATCCATAAAGATCTTGGCCATAAATGTTTACAAGTTTTTTAGTGGTTTTGGAATTTGGATTCTAGTTTTTGGTTTTTGTGCATCTTTGTGATGGTTAAATCTCCATGTTAGATTTTGGATTTTCATTTACGGTTTTTTATTTTGTATCCCCATCTCTTGCTTCTCATTAAACAAATGGTATTTGCATATGACATTTGAAATAATTTGCACATAATTTCTAAGGAGGATAGTTGAGTGGGCTAAATGCAATATCCTTCCTCACAACTCTAATATTATTTGAGAGCCCTTACAAAAAAAATGTTATTATTTTCAACTAATAGCAGCTAATATATATCTAAAAAGTATCATTATCATCTCAAACATTCTATACTATTGGGCTGGAAGAGAGAAGGTTTGCTAATTGTCCTTACATTTTCTACTCTTTTTCATACAAATGCAAAGGTTGAACCCACATCTTGAACTTTGCAGGTTGCAAACATTGTGCTTACTCATTCTGCACGAGGAGATGGTAGAGGAGCATCAGATGCTGCTGCAGAGATTGCTCGAGAAGTTGCACGTTCATGGCTTGCGCCTTTTCTCGACACAGCCTGCGACAGGCTTGCCTTCGTGTTAGGATCTCTTTTCGAGATTTGCTCTACAGAGAAGCATCAGTCAAAACTCGGATTGTAAGAGTCTTTCAATGCTCCTTGATCTTTTATATTCTCCTAGAGATCCTGCATGCCATTAAACAAATGTTTTTTGCATATGAGAAGAAAATTGAAAACATGGATGGATACATGCAGTGGCGGACCCAGAACCAATTTTTACCGGGTGCATACTATAATAAATGTTTAAAAATATATTTTTTTATAAATTATGTTTATTAAACTGTGTTATAAAATCTTAACATGATCTTATTAAACTGGATTGTGACCCAACATAGATAGTAATTAAGAAAAAGAATAGAAAATAGGTTCTCATAAAGAATTGATCCCTTGAAACCAGGGTCAAATGAACAATTTTTTTTTTTTATAATGAAATGAATAATTTTATACTAAATGATCTACCAAAACTATCAAAACTAATATCAAACAACTAATATTTAGAATTTAACTGGGGTCATGTGACCCCTCATTTCTGTAAATGGATCCACCCATGGATACATGGGCTTTCATGCCGCTCTACGCAATAGTTACAGCTGTTTTGTGAATAATCTTGCAAAATAATGTAAGCAATTAGTAAGACACCATCTTGATTCAGTGACCAGTTCATATTCCTTGGCTTGCTCTGAGAATGACGACCGCCAAGGAGGAGCTTTTGGCTCTTATTACAAACTCAACCAAGCCTTAGAGCTCTCTGATACCAGTTGTGATGAGCCCATGAAAGATCAAGAAAATTTTCCTCCGGAGAAGAGTGATGGCCAAGAGACAACACCAGGAAAAGGAGGGGAATGCCACATAATAATCCATGAGACGTCATCACCGGAACAACCATGCGAGATAGTGAAGAAAGAAATTGGGAATGGTCCTGATGGTGGTGTTGTTAGAAAAAGAAGGAGAAATGGAGACTACATAGAGCCATTTAGAGTTCAGACTGGTGGTACCAAATTGAAATCAAGCTCTGCTTATTCTGAGATATGTTCATCAGCTGCTCAACGTTTTGCTAGAATACGCGAAGTTCTTGTGGAAAGAAGTGTAACATCGACTCTAAAGTCAGGGTTTCTAACACCTTGGTGAGCTATATTGATGAATATTCTTTGTTTCCTTGTAGTAGAAGAAATCATTTTGATATGATTTGATATTTTTGTTTGTTTTTGCAGCCGAAACAGACTAGTGGTTGCACTTGGATTGGATCTGTTTGCAGTCAATGACGACAAGTTGATGGACATGTTCTTTGCTCCTGGAGCCATTGATGTACTGCAAAACGAATGCCAACAGCTTCAGAAACGCCAGAAGGTTTTTCAATCTGTCTGACTCTACAACAAATAAAACGAGAACAACTCCTGTGTTCTCTTCTGACTATAACGTTATAGTCAGAAGAGAACACATCATAGAGACAAAGCCACAGTTTTGAATTCAACGTTGTGAATATAATAACGTGGTTATGTGCCCAATTTCAAGAATGAGAAGTGGTTTATCATTTTCTTGAAACATGGAGTTGTTCTCGTTTTATTTGTTGTAGAGTCAGACAGATTTAATGAGTTTACTGGGCCAATTATGTTCCTTGTACTACAAGCATATGGAGATAAACTGGTGAACTTGATGGCGTGTCGAGACACAAGACAACAGATTGGTAAGTGGTCCACATGTCACACTCCATGTTTGGGAGCCTTATTTTGTGGCATTGCCAAAAGACAGGAGCACTCTCTCAAATGATGAATTTAGTAGACAAATATCTCAGGTGGACACTGAGGTTATTAAGGCATTTACGGGAGGGAGTTCAGAGAGGATTTGATGAAGAAAAATTCAGGAGGACACTCTTGCGAAAATATTATTTGTTGTAGTTCCATTCTATTCATTTGTTATTATCTTACAAATATAATGGAAAATTAACAAAAAAAGTTGAGTCAGAAGATATAGCGAAATGTTTGTTTGGTTCAAATGTTAATCGTTTAAATAAATAAATAAAAACCTTGAAAGAAGGATGAAACAATGGTGTCTACAAATCAAATGATACAATCTAAGAACACTGAAGGTTACAGAATGATGAAACAACAAAATCTTACAAGAAATAATTTCCAACTATTATTGTTCAGTGGTTCCCATAAGCTTACAAAGCTATTTAACCAAATTGTTGGCTCTGAATCTAATCATAAGAGACTGATACCTAATCTTTCTCTCTTAACTCTCTAAGGCATAATGAATAGTTTAACTTAAAATGACTCGGACTAAATCTTTCTATCATCTCTCTTTCAAGCTTCAAGCCTTTCAAAGGATTGAGCTTTGTGAAGATGTGGAAGCACCTGAAGGAGATTTACTCTTTGTCTGTGAAAGAATCATTTCATGGAGGTCTCTGGCATTTGGACGGTCTAAAGGAGACTCTTCCGTGCAGCAGTGAAACACGTTGATAAGAAATCTCAGGGTGTCTAAGTCAGATTCAGTTAGGTCAAGCTCTTCACGGAGTTTATCGTCTTCCTCTGTTTCAGAGCTCAGTGTCTCTAGTTTCTCTGGTAGCTTTGGTCTTTTGCCCTTCTGGTTAAACAATAAAATAGAACAAACTTATTAAACTCATTACGTTCTCTTTGATTAAAAAAAAAAGTGAGACAAACCTGCAGAGATTCATGAATTTGAAGCTCCGATGAATTGAAATATGGAATTTGTAGTGTCAATAGCTCGAAGATTAGGCACCCGAATGACCAGATATCCACTTCCTGTAAAAACAAAAGCAAACTTATAACCCAGAAGACTGAGAAAGAGAGACAAAAGATTGTGGGAGAACATACAAGTCCGTAAAAGTTTTGTTCATGCATTGCTCTGAAGACTTCAGGAGACATCCATCGTGGCGTACCGACACAGATATTAGGAGGAGGTATTCCAACATGGGCAATACAGCATCCGTGCAAGTGAGACCTAAGTGGAACAGCTCTATCAAAATCACAAAGCTTCACAACAGGTTCTTTGTTTGCTCTTTGATTGTCCAGATCGATCAAAACATTTTCGCTTTTTATGTCACGGTGAAGTATATCCTTTGAGTGCAGCTCCATTAAAGCCCCTGAGATATCCCTTGCAATAGACAAAGCTAGATCCATGGGAACATGGTGCTTACCAGCTTCCGAGAGCTTATCAATGTGACCCTGAATACAACAAAACCATTTAGAAGTTTTTTATTGATGTTACAGAAACTATCGATATAGATTGAGAAGAAAAGAATGTTACCTTTAGAGATCCTCCTTTTATGTGTTCCATCAGAATAGAAGACTGCAATATCCGTCGATGTTCATTTCCATTTTCTGTGGTTATCCACTTGGAAGATATCTCATGACCATATAACTCCACAATGCAGTCATGTTTCAAAGATCCTAAAATCCGCACTTCACCCAGGCAAGTATATTCAAAAGTCCTAATTTCATCTAAGGAAGCTCCAGAAACCTCTAATGTACGCATCTGAGAAGATACAAGAAACTACTCAGTAAGTTTACTCAATCGTGAAACAGATAAAGATTACAAATGGTAAAAACAAAACCTTCACAACTGCTTCAGTGGAGCCAAGCTTGCATCGGATAAGACTACTATTAGCTCTTTCTACTCCTTTGCCCTTTGACAGAGAAGAAAAAGAACATCCTGGTTCCAAATGTTCTCTGGTGCGAATGGATTCATTTATCCGATTAAGGGGTATATACCTGTGGAAATCAGAATATACAGCAAAGAGATTGGTCAATTAACACAAAACTGTATTGTATCTTCAAATCAACAGTAATTTTCCAAGAGATTGGTCATATAAAAATAAAGTTTACAATTATAAAGAGATTGGCTATGTGTTTGTTTGTATACAATTCCACAATTGGCAGCCCAACATCTAAATGTGACAGTTTCACATCATTGACAGCGAAAAGAAAAGATCATTACTTTATCCATCAAATGAGAAATATTCAAGATTAGAGAATCTAGCAGATAGTGATAAACAATATAGTAGACGATATAAATGGGTAACAGTTAACAATTGAAAGTCGCAAAATGTTGTACCTGCAGAAATATTCTTGATCTGTATCTTCCCTGATATCATGAGGACGGCAAGCATCAACTACCATACGAACCCATGAAGAACCATGCTTTACAGGAACGATGTTCCAGGCATGTGGCATGAAATCTAGGTAACCTCTTACAAGCTCACAAGGTATAGGAGGCTCCATGCGATCACAAAGGTACTAGAAACAAAGTATAAGAAACAAAAATTAGCAATTAACTAAAATGAAACCAAAGACTTCAAATATCGAAAAGCACTAGATTAATTTGAGTACCTTCATGAGCAAGGCCCTGTGCCTACAGATGCCAAATTGCAGTTTCCCTATAGGAACCACTACAGAGTTCCGCTTGGACTTAATAGAACGCAGGGCTTTTTCACATACATCAGACAAAATGACATCTTCGGCCGATTTTGAGACCTGTTTGTTGAGAGCAGCCAAGTCGTCTTGGTTTCCCGTCAAACAGGTGCAAATAAAGGGTTTCTGGTAGTTTGTACCAGACACTGCTTTTCGGGTTCTTTCAACAATAGCAGTTCTGTCACTCCCCCCAAAGTGATCCGATACAAAAAGGGAAAGAAATGATGCAACTTGCAAGTTGTCAATGGAAACTTGATCTACATCTGCAGTTAAACAGTTCACTTTCTTCAACCTACCTACCAGGGCTCGAGCAGAGAGAGTGATTGCATCCAACACTTCATCTTTTGCTCTTTAAACATAACAAAAAAGGCAGAGTGAGGTTTTCAAGCTCATGACTAGATATAAATGATCCTTCTAGTCAATCTAACTAAAAGTGAAAGTAATTACCTGTCCAAGAGTATGACTTCACGTGAATCAAGAGGCAAAATTTCCTCATATCTACTAAGAGGCATAAAGGGCCTATCTCGTCCAGCGTCAAAAAAGCCGTCCGGAAGAGAATCTTCTGTGCTGCAAAATGAGTTTCTACTGTATTTTTGCGATAAGTTAGCAATATCGGTAGATGGTCTATGGCATTTGGAGCCTTTTGGATTATCAAGATACTTCTCATTAGATCGCTTCAACTTTTGTTTTGGTTTCTTTCTCTCTGTAGAAGAATTATAGTCTGCAGTACCAAGTGTATCTTCTGAAGAGGGGGAAGATGCCTTGATCTCACAACTTTTATTGTTATCCCTTTCACTTTGGGTTTTGACACATCGGGAATTGTCAGAATCCAAAATAGCTTTCAAAGTGCTCTCTTCTTCAGAAGTAATGACAGAATTTCCTCTTTCAGCCTCTTCTAACAGTTTATCATTGTCATCCAAGCAGATGCTGTCAACTGAACCTTTGTCAGAGTTATGGGTAACAGCCGTGCCCTGTTTCCGTATTTCTTCAACTATGTCCATCTTCAGACTTAATCCTTCTGAAAGGACTTCACCTTTCCATTTCCTGCTGTTGTTCAAGCGCTCTTGCCTTGCTCTTTGCTGGAAGTAATGCTGTCTCCGCTTCCACCTCTTACTTGATTTTCGAGCCGAGAAGCACCTACTGATGGAAGAGACCCCAGTTGACATATTTAATGGGTTACGGTGGGAGCCTGCATCCACATAGAGAAAAAGAAATAGAAAATACACCATTCAGTAAGTCAGATACAATTTAAAGCAAAAGCAGAATCAAACTCTCAGTTTTAGAGGCATACACAGTCCAGACGCTAAGGAAAGAAACATAAACTTTAACCTTTAAGAGGAACACTTATGGCATTGTTCTCATACGGGGTTTCATATACATCCATTTCAACCATAAAGCTGCTACAAATATCAACCCCCATCTCTCCATAGTTTCCTTCCAGATTACATTGAATCCATGTGGGAATAGAGCAATAACTCGAGAGCTTATTGTACTTGAAACAAACAGAAAATCCAAGAAGCTCTGTCAGATTAAAGAATCCGTGAACTCCTATAGAATGCCATGATTTCTCGTCACGCAGAGAGTATATATCCAAATATTACAGCAACATTGATAAAAAACAGAGACAAGTACCTGTAAATTTAATATTTGAAGTCTAGGCATCAAGCTTAGATCAAGAGGATCCAGAGTAGTCAATCGGTTGTTTGATACGTCCAGGCTTTCTAAGTTTTGTAATAAAGCTAAAACCAGTGGCAGCTCCATCAGCCTGTTGTGAGCAACCTTCAAGAACATTAATGAACTCAGATAACTTATCTCGTTAGGTAAACTCTTGATCTTGTTAAAGGAGAGATCCAGATACTCCAGACTCTTAAGACATCCAATCTCCGCAGGAAGATATCTGCAACAAGTGCGAGACAAATTTAGAGTCCAATGTAACTCAAAGTAATGAATACCCTAACCCCAAATCCAAAGTCCAACCAATTTCAAAAATTAAACAAAAACCTTCATAACAACCTAGATATCCAGTTGAACATTAAAAGTAAGAAAGCAAAACAATCACCTATAGCATGCTAAATACACCGCATTTAGCATTTTCTAACGGATCCACAACCGAAACTGTCAAAAGCCACCACCTGTTTTGAGTTATCAATGCTACGTATCAAAGCAAGCTGAGAAGCCCACGAGATAAAGCATTAAGAAGGTGAAACTGAAGGCAATAGAAGATAAAAGGAGTAAGCTTTCACCTGATTGAGAAGTGACAAACAGAGAGCCTTGTCAAGAACTTGAGACCAGAAATCTGGCTCAAAAGGGTCAAAGCCGAAGATCGTTTAGGGACTTTCGTAAGCTCAAGCTCCTTCAAACCCTTAAGCTTATCCCACGACAAGCCGTCCCCAAAACCTGGTGACGATATCTTCACCTGAAGATACTCCAAATCCACCAATTTCCCCAACTCCGGCGGAAACAAGTCAATCTCGTTACTGAAAAACTTGAGCTTCCTCAACCTCCCAAGCTCTCCAATCGATTTCGGAATCAAATTGAACACGTTTCTAAACAAGTAGAGCCCTTTCGCCGAATCATCCGCATTATCCAAAAGAGAAATCTCCAGATTTTGACCGGAAACATCAACCACCGAGTCATCCTCTAAACTTATGACGCTACAAACTGTAGAATCACTCTCGTGGCCGGAATCAATGTCCGCATCTTCGATTAAATTAGCAGCCTTTTTGTTCTTCGCGTCCACTTCACCTCGTCCAATAGCTTCCATTGAAGTACCGCACGAATCAGAGACCTCCACAGGATCTCGTCGCAGCAATTAGGAAGAACCCAAATCGGGAAAAATCGAAGCTTCAAAAATGAAAATTAGGTTAAACTCGCGAAAGCTAACAGGAGAAAGAGAAGATCTGCTAGGCGAGCGCGAGAATTGAAATGAGCAGGAAGAAGCTCGACAAGAGGAATCGAACCCAGAAGCGATTGACGAGATAAAGATAGGGAGGCGCTAGAAATCATGCAAGGAGAGAGAGAGAGAAAGAAAAACCCTAGATTCTCGACAAGACGTAACAGTGATGAGATTGAGATACATACAACGAATCTGAAATTTGTAAATTACATTATTGTTTTTAAATATCGACAATATACTTTAAATCCATTCACGCTCTTATTATTAAGGCAAGGGTTGAAAAAAAGGAAAAAGGAAACTGCTTTATTCTGGTATTTTCCTTTTTTTTTAGTTAAATAAAAAACGAAATTGCTTAAATTTGAGAGTTTCCTTTTTTTTGAAGTAAGTTAGAAAAAAGGAAATTTACTTTTCACTTCCTATATAAGCTGGGCCATGGAACCTGAAGATCATACTTGCATACTAACTCTTCACAGAGTATCAGAACTGGAGATTCTTCTTCATCCAAAATTTTCTTCATCTCCTTCAATAATCTCACTCTTTCGCTCTTAAGACTTAGGTCACTTAGCCATGAATATCTTCGTCGTCAACAATCGTGATTTCTCGTCGCCGGAGAGTAACGGTTCCGCTGTGTGCGATGATGATGAGGTTGAGAACATTCTCGTCGGCGGTGGTCATCCAGATTGTGAAGACTCTACTTAGAAATCCCTTGTCGTCACGGATCTATATCCTATGGTATGAATCATCTCCATAATTTTGTTCATCCGCGATTAGATTGTTATTTCTTGTAATATTCGGATCACGATGTTATTATTAGGGTTTGTGGTTGTTTATGGGATTTGTTTATCGATTTAGTGCAGGGGACTTGGGTTAGGGATCAGAGAGTGCGATGATGTAATTAGGGTTTGTGGTTGCACGAGAATCTTTAGGATTCCACAGAGCCGTGCGTATGAGGAAACTTGTCAGATAATCAAATTCCCTCCCGCCTCTCCCACACACACAATTCATTATCAGCAGGTCAATTTCTATCCCATCTTTATGTTTTCACGGATTTTTAAAAGGTTTAATTTTTGTTTAATGAAAAACTTGAATAATAAATTTAAATAATAATGTGAAAGCTAACGGGATTTTGGATCATGTTATTTGTTATAATCATTTGATCATTAGAGAGTTCACAAGTTTGATATGTTTTTCATATTGTTTTGTAGATTTAGCATTCAAGTTAAAAGTTTTAATATTTTTTAGGTTTTTTTCACGGTTGTTAATAAGGTTTTTATTTTTTCAATGAATAACTAGAATAACAAATTTACATAATGATGTGAAAGCTAACCGGATTTTAGATCCCGTCATTTGATTTAATCATTTGATCTTTAGAGATTTCACAAGTTCAAATTGTTTTCATATTTTTTAAAAGTTTTTTCACAGATTTTAATAAGATTGATTGGTTTTAATTTTTTCTTACATAGAATACTTGAATAATAAATTTACTTGATGTGAAAGCTTAACCGAATTTTAGATCCTATCATTTGATCGTTATAGATTTCACAAGTTCAATAAGTTTTTGTATTGTTATGTAGATTTAACATTTAAGTTTCTAGTGTATTTTGGAATTTTAAAACATTAATGTCAAATTTTATATAGACATTTTTATTGTTTGTAAACGAAAATACTTTTTTTTTAAAAAAATAAGCCTTTTTAAAATAAAGATTGTAAAGTTTGGTTATTATCTTGTTTAAAGTTGAAATTCTAGCTTCAAGTTTTTTTAAAAAAATGGAAAACTTGGATCAGCCAAGTTTCGAGACTAATTTGTAGTTTTATTTTTGGTAATGTGTTTAAACAAAATAATAATTTGCAAAACAAATGAAATAAACCAGTTTTATTGATTATAAGAACTTTTAACAATTGAGAGCTCTAAGAACAAGAATAGTTTCATAAATCAACCAGAAGCTCAATTCGTTCTTACACAAGAGTGAAATAGACCTATTAATGAACTGAATTCTATAGACTGAAGAAACCTACAATGTAAGAAAAGTAAAAATTAAAGAAAATAATTACGTTTTTTTTGTGTTTACCTTATTTGAAACTCTAAACCGTATAAATATATACATACGCCCCATCCAAACTCTCCTATATATCGAAAAATACTTATGGATCGAAGACAATTCTCTGGTCGTTGAACCCTTTCCCTTCCAATTCTTCTCCTCTTTCCTCTTCTATCTCTCTCTGCAGATATTTCGTTAGAAAGATCATTTCAAAAAAGTGTACGCAACAAGTCAATCCGGGCCAAAATGTATATGTCATGCATTAAAAATGAAATAATGGATTTCAGTAGATGATTCAATAATGGAAATTTCGCATGTATTTCCAAGTTAGATGTCATACCAAACACTAACGGAAGTGGAATATTTTCCTCATGCAAATCTAAAACGCAGGTTAAAAATAATTTGAAACAGACTGAAGCAATTCGGTACTTACTTCAACTTGGTGTGGCACTGGAAATAAGTTAATGGCTTCCGGATTAAAACTGAAACCGCTGTGAACAAAAAGAAAGGTGAGAGAGGAATGCGATCGATCTTCTTTGTTACTACATTGTGATGAGATGTAGAGAGGAAAGAGATAAGTTTCTTTATGTTGGATTGGTTTACCATCGGGAAAAAGCTAGCTGCCAAACGTAAGGAATAAAGAACTCTTCCGGATGGCTCTCTTGTTCATATGAGAAGTGAAGTTGAGTAAACATCTGCGGTAACAGAGAATAGTGGAAGAAAGATTGGAGCTATGAATATTTATGGCAAAAAGAAAAATGATCAAAATGTTTCTGATGACAGATAAGTGTATGAGGTTGTTTTTACCTTCATGCCTTCGCCTCGCCAAGATCGGCAATTGTTGATGATGAACTGAAGAACTTTCTGCACTGACCATTCCCGGTCTGATCTTTGAGAGTCCATGCGGCTATTGAAAAAGTCCAAGACCTAAATACGAAAATGATAATCAGTCAGACAAGTGAGAAACAAATAGATCAAATTAGAAACTCTGCTTTTTCTCGATTTCTAAGAATTTGAGAGGAAGTCATAGCTACAAATTTCAAACGAGTAAAGCCTATGGACTGTACTGTGTAAATATTTTCGACTAGCTCATGGAACCGTGGATGATTCTTGAAAGGTTGGAAAACTTCTTGCCGGTGCATAATCGCATAGACAATCTGCAGAAACCAGAATCAGAGTGATTCAGAGCAGGAAAAAACGGGAAGAGAATTATGTGATTCATGCTGCCAAGAAAAAAATAACAATGTTATACCTCGGGATTTCTTGGCAGTGCGTACGTCAAAATTGCATTTAATATATCTAGGACAAGTCTCAGGAAATCCGTAAAGATCTGCAACTCTGCTGCCTGCAGTTCACAAAGTACATGTAAGTAATAAACAAGAAATCAAGGGATAGCAATGATCCGTAGTAATATGCTGTCTGCTTAAATTAACTATGCCTTACCAGATCTTCTGAAACACCATCATCTCCTGACAAGTTTATTTTGATACTATGCAGCTTATCACCTGTCAGGTCTGATAACTTGTTATACCTGTGTTAAACAATTCACGATCAGTTACATAAGAACCATAATGAGCATGATACTAATACAAAAACAGACATAAAATATGCAAAGTCATAAAAAGACAGGACTTAATTGCATACTTTCGAGAAAGCATGAAGAAAAGGCTGACAAGCATCTGAGAGGCATATGCACTTAAATGATGGGCATGAGGTGCCATGTTAGCCAAGGTAGCAAGGCAAGTAGTCTGCAGATACACATCCTGTAACAGCCCAAGAAACACAATTCGTTACAAAAGTTGATTCTACCCTATTAAGAACACAATTTTATTTATTCAAATAAATGACCAAAAATATATATATAAAAAAGGCACAACACCACCAAGCCTAAACGGAAAGAGTCGCAGTTTAAGTTTCCAATATCCGATAGGACCGATACATCTCCAAATAAGTCGCAGTTTCCAATATCTTTTCTCTTGTCCAAAAAAAAAGATATCTGGCTAGGATTTTATCTTGACTTTACTCTTATAAAACTCAACCTACCTAAACGCCCAAACTAAGAAGAACACATCTAAAACACATTTTCATAGCTAAGATACGAATCTAAAGCCATACCCGAAGTTTAGAAAGGTCTACTGTTCTTATGAGAATAATGACCATTAAGGAACCAAGAGACGTCTGATGAAGGAGATGCTCTTTGTACCATGGAACGCTAGGCAGTACCTATTTAAATGAAACTTAATCAGAGAAACTATTGAAGTTGAGAAAAATCATTTCAATCCCACAATTGGAAACAGCACACGTACCATCTTGTGAATGCTTGAATTGAATGATGAATCCTGACTAAGTATGAGAAGTACAATTAGCATCATGTATATTTGATTGGATGATGTTCTCCTTGAAGCGTTATATAGTGTTTCCAGAATGGGCATCAACTGTCATCAATATATATATATATATTTTAAAACAATAGATCATTGATAATAAATTATAAGGACTTTACCTCAACAAATACACAATCCAGGGTTAGAAAAACTGAGGAACGGATTTCTACTTTTGAAAAAAAAAAAAAAAAAAATGTAAAAGACACATGGAACTTATTGAGTGGCAGTTTAAGAATCATACCATAGTATCCAGATCTGTTCGCACCAACACATACTCCTTAAAGTCGGAGTTCCCTTGCAACAATGAGTAGAGGAGCAAGACAGCACCCTCATCAGCCAAACACCTACATTGCCAGATTGCATTATTACACACTAGCATAGAACTAACCGAATTAAGAATTTGATACAGCATATATTTCTATGAAACCAAAAACAAGTTACTGTAGAGGAAAAGCTCAAGAAAATACAACTTACATGCCAAGAGTATCAAATAGCGAAGCAAAAGGTATCCGAACATGTGAACCAGCAGGGTGGGCATTTCCCTCCACATCTGAGCGGTCAACTGCAATCGGAGTAACAGTTTAGCTATACACATCGGACTCATCTTACTCAGAAAGATGAAGAAAAACAAAATCTCACATTCCACATCTCTAGCATTTGCTAGAGCCTTGCTAAAAGTATTGCCAGATGAAAATACATGGACTTTAGAAACTGATTCCGAAGTAGCACTGTCATCACTTTTATCCGTCATAGACTCATCACTCATGATAGACTTGTGGTAGTTAATGAGGATAAGTAAAACATGAAGGCTGCACTCCGCTAGTGGATTTTTAGATCCGCCACTGTTATTTACAAGATAGTTCAAAGGCAAGAGCACAAAAGTCGCTGCATATGCAAAAGAAAAGTTTTCATGAATACATGGAAGGTTTCCCGAAGCTAATTAGGAAACCATAATGCAACGGAAAGGAAGAAAATATATTCATGCCTTTGCAAAATGCCTGGACAAGTTATAATACAACACATACGAACACCTACCAGCTGCAGAACCAACTCTTTCCAAAATGCCTGGTGAATCTCCATCAGAATACAAATAGGTTTTTGCATTTGGAGGAGTACGGTGTCGGGAAATATAATTAAGTAGCAATCTTCTGACCGCCAGACAAACTAGAGACTTTTCCTAAAAATTATTGAAGGAAAGGAAAAGGCGGAAATTGATAGGAGGCAAAATCTAATGCAAAAGACAAAGAAAGACTAAGTAAATCTGTTACCTGAGCCATTGCTGCGTCAATAAAAGGGTTCACATCTCCTTGACCAGGTGATGGTCCGGAGAGAAGCTGCGTCGACATAGTAACAAGCATGAAGTTCAGAAGTTCCTGATGTAGAACATACGAGTTGGGACTTGCCAAATAAAAGAATGAAAATCAGGAGAAAGGAACATTTAATACTGAAACTTATAAGGATAAAGAAAATACAGAATAAGCATAGCATACCTCACTTCGGTTGATCCAATGAAGCTCAGCACACTATGCATGACAAAATTCTGGATGTTTTGATCTGCCATTAATATATATACTCTAAATAAGCCAACTCAAGGCAGATAAAAATCACGTTAACGCTAGAGAAGTATTAGAGAGTCACATTACCCATAACAAAGCCATGTGGAACTGGCTCACTTTCGTCTAAAGAGAGATGCAAATCCTCGAGGCTACCACTTATTCTATTCTCAATCAAATGCTTCAGAAAGACAGATGAAATATATGTAGCATTAACAGCTTTCTTATAGATAGAAGACTGAGCATCAGAAGCTAGAAGAAGCTCTTGCAAACACCAAGACAGATGAATCAATAGTTTTGCAAGGTGCCTAGTGTAGCCATTACTTTGTGCTGCAAAAAGGCAAGAAGATAAAAAAAATCATCAATCTTCAAAATATCCTCCTAATTTCATTTGCTCATACTGAATTAGACAACACATCCTTAATAATTCAACATATTAAGCAAGAGAATCACTAACCAAAAAGTTCACAGGCTTGGTGAACACGATCACTAGGCCACCGAGAACTCAAGGGAAGCTCAAGGAGCTTGTTCCAGAAATCAGAGGCTAAGGGAAACGATTTCTCCCCAACAAAAGTGGCAATGAGGTACTCCGCCACCGAAACATCATCACCACCGGTGTTTCGCGGCGTTGAAGGCACACCTCCCATGTCTCCTAAGCCAATTTCGCAGAGTCAAGAAGATTCCAAAATAGAACGAGTCAAAACTCAAACGATCGAGTCTTCAGAGTCGGTTACAATTAAGATCAGCAGCATTACAAACTAAGAGATGAACAATGCAAAGATGAAGCTCTGATTTCACCTCTGGATCCAAATCTGAGAGATTAATTGAAGATTCAAACTGAAAACGAAATGCTTCGATACGAAGGGTTTAGAGGAATAGAGAGAGAGAGAACGCGTTATTTTTTTAATTTTTAATTTATTTATGGGCCGAGAGCTAGAATGACCCATAATTTAGCATAAATAACTAGAATAACCCTCGTTTTTTTTTAGGATTTTTAAGGTGTTTTAACCCAAAAGTACCCCTGAACCTTTTGTTAGGAAAAAAATAGTTTTCGAAAATGCCATTAAATTTTTTTTTTTCCAAGGCGCTAAAGTTGTTGGTATTTACAAAAAATGCCACTGCTTTTTACAAAAATCCACTATGTCATACACTTATTTTTTTTGCACATTTGTTTTAGTTATCGCGGATTTATTTCAAGACATTTGTTTTTCATGTTCTAGCACATTTATTTTCAATGTTGCGCATTTATTATTTTCGCACATTTATTTTGTCTTAGGCGAGTTACTTAGAAACATGGGTTTTTTTGCACATTTATTTCATCACATTATAGCGGATTTATTTTTTTTTGTTTAGCCGCACAGATATTGAAAATAGTCGCTGATTTATTTTTACAGATTGTCGCGATTTATGTTATCTTGTGGTACGGACTTATTTGTATATATTCTCGCACTTATTTCGCCGTTGATGCGACTTATTGAAATCATGTTATCGCACGCTTATTCTATTTTGTTGTGGCGGATTTAATGTACATGTGAATGCACACTTTTTTTAACTTGCAGACTTTTTGTTAATATCTGCATGTTTTTCGTTTATTCTTGCACACTAATTTATAACGTTCTTTGCACATATATTTGTAATGATATCGCACATTTATTTCCTCTTGATGTGGCGGACTTATTTGTAATGTTATCGCATCACTTTTTCTTATAGTTCTTGCACATATATTTGTAATGATATCGCACATTTATTTCCTCTTCTGATGCATTTATTTGTAATGTTACTGCACACTTTTTCTTATAGTTGTTGCACATATATTTTTAATGTTACTGCACATTTATTTCCTCTTGCTGTGGCGGACTTATTTTTAATGTTAGTGCACATTTATTTCTTTTTGCTGTGGCGGACTTATTTGTACTGTTACTGCACAGTTTTTCTTATAGTTGCCGCACAATTTTTTGTAATAGTTACCGTACACTTTTTTTAACATTACGCACTTTTTTATAGTTACAAGACACTTATTTGTAACGTTTGCACTTGTATTTATAATGTTCTTGCACATTTATTTTTTTCTTGTTGTGGCAGCCTTATTTGTAATGTTCTCGCACACTTTTTCTTATCGTTACCGCACATTGTTTTACTTTGGCCTTGAATTGTTTATACTTTTTGCTTGGATTTAGTTTTTTTTTCTTGGATTGTTTAGGCTTTGGATGCGGATTTGTTGTAATTTAGATCTTGGTTTGTTTATTCTTTGGTTGCAGATTTGTTTTTTCTTAAGCTGATTTGTTTTTACTTTGGTACGGATATAATTTTGTTTGGTTCATGGATTTGTTTTACTTTGGCTGCAGACTTGTTCTTATGAGTTCTTGCAGATTTGTATAATGCAATCCTGGCCACAAGATTTAGGGTTTTCCTCATCATCTTCTCCCTCGTCCCCTTAGTGTTTTTTTTGGGCAGCCCAACCATCTACATCTTCCTCTTTCTTCATCATTTCTCTAAAATTTTGACATTTTCTTCTTAATTTTCTTCCCTTGGCGTAATTTTTGTCCGTTTTCTTCTTCATCTACACTTTTTTTCCTCTTTCTAGTTTTTCTTTGAAAGGAATGGAACAAATTGTACTTGTATGTGGAAAATGGAGCTTTGAAAAGTGTAGATGGTTGTTTGTTGTTGATGCTAAAGCGAGGATCTAGACTTCTAGAAGTTGATGATAGGATGGTTTATGAGGATTTCATTGGAATGGTGTTTGAAGATTTTGGGTTGGATAATAGAGTATATGATGTGAAACCGAGCTACATGTTTCATAAGAAGATTATGCAGAAATTGCCCCAAGATACACCTCCCAGTATATATTGAGAATCAGAGTAATTCAAAACTTTTTGGGCCAATCCAAAGTAGATATGCTGCTTTGTGTGGAAGTGAAGGATAAGACTGATATGAAGAAGACATTAGACGTTGAGGTTCCAAAAGCTGAAGAGAATGATGAAGATGGTAACGATGATGATGAAGATGATGATGAATCGAGATTCGATTATTGTGACGACTCTGATGGAACAGATTCAGGCGATGAGAATTTTTCAACTTATGGGATATTGGCTGAAGAAGAAGAAGAAAAAGAAGAAGAAAAAGAAGAGCAAGAGAAACTAATATTGCCAATAAAGAAGAGAGATTCAACGTTTTATGTAAGTGAAGGTAATGTGAATGTTGAATATGCGAAGTTTCAATTGAGTTCTTTGGATTTAGCTGTTGGACAATGTTATGAGTCGAAAGAGGAGATGGAGAGAAGAATGAAAATTCTTACTGTTGTCCAGAAATTTGATTTCAATGTCGTTAAATCGACACCTGAATTATTGATTAAGTGTTGGGTGAATGGATGTTCTTGGAGAAGTCTGAGCTACACCAATAGGAGATTATCCAAGGTTTCATGTTCGACAAGATATCTCCAATCATACATGTTCGATTCTGAGCGCTCGAAGATCCCGACAAGCAACTCCCGAGATACTTGGATTATTGTACAAGGATTTTGTTGGTGGAGTTGGACCAACGGTATTGCTAATGCATGTTGCCGATGCTCTTAATAAACGATTCCAAATTAAGGTATGTTGCACATCTATTTTTGACTCGTAGAATCTATGGTCGTGATTTATTTACTAACACTAATTATATGGTCACAGATTTATTTACTATAACTAATTATATGGTCGCGGATTTATTTACTATAACTAATTATATGGTCGCGGATTTGTTTTCTGTAGCTTAATTATTGGAAGGCATATCGGACACTAAGACATGGTCGCGATTTGGTTAGGGGAACTCAAGAGAGTGGATATGAATTACTACCTGCTTACTTGTACACGATTAAAAGAGAAAATCCCGGATCACACACACGGCTTGAAGTTGATGAGAATCAAAGATTTAAGTACTTGTTTCTAGCATTTAGTGCAAGCATCAACGGATTTCCTTATATGCGGATAGTGGTGGTTGTTGATGGTACTTTTTTGCAAGGAAAATACAAAGGGACACTCCTTACCGCAACAGCTCAAGACGGTAATTTTCAGATATTTCCTATTGCTTATGCCGTAGTTGATACTGAAAATGATGAGTCATGGGTATGGTTCTTCGAGCAACTGAGCACTGTTATTCTCGATGACGAAGATCTTGCCATTATTTCTGATAGGCACAAGTCTATTGAGAAAGGTATTAGAACGGTATACCCAAAGTGTAGTCGTGGAATATGTACATACCATTTGTACAAGAATATATTGGCCCGTTATAGAGGTCGTGAAGCGTTTGGTTTGGTGAAAAAAGTGGCCAATGCTTTCAGACTTGTTGATTTTCAGACCACGTTTAACCAGATTCAAGTGTTGAATCCTGCACTTCATAGTTATCTCCAAAGAGCTGATGTTCGACTCTGGACACGTGTTCATTTCCGGGCAATAGGTACAATCTTCTTACCAGCAACATTGCTGAGTCAATGAATAACGTTCTATCACAATCTAGGAAATTGCCTATTGTACAACTACTAGAGGTTGTGAGATCGATGATGACAAGATGGTTTGATTCTCGAAGGAAAGATGCATTGAAATTGCAAACAACTCTAACCCGTGGAGTAGAAAAATTGTTAGAGGTAAATTTCTTATCTCCTTTGCTCGCAGGTTTTTATGTTGTTTAATGGTATATGGCCGCTGAATATTTTTGTCTCAGACTATATGACCGCAGATTAATTTTTTTATTTTTTCAGAGTCGTGTCGAATCTTCTAAGCTTTTAAATGTTCAAGATATTGATGCTAATCAAGTTCAAGTGCTAGGTGGAGGATCTGTACATGTTGTTAATTTGAGAGATAGAAAGTGTTCATGCCGTAGGTTTGACTTGGAGAAGTTTCCATGTATACATGCAATAGCAGGAGAAGCGGGAAGATTTCCGATTTCACTTTGTCATCATTACTATCATAGGTCCTACTTGTACAATT
The DNA here is from genome assembly GCA_028015245.1 of Cardamine occulta. Classification (NCBI taxonomy): domain Eukaryota; kingdom Viridiplantae; phylum Streptophyta; class Magnoliopsida; order Brassicales; family Brassicaceae; genus Cardamine; species Cardamine occulta. The sequence continues at coordinate 26,956,398 of CM051364.1, read as the reverse complement.
CATATTCTACCGCCATCATGCCTAGGGATTTTTCTTTGCCAATACCAGAAGATGTGGCGACAAAAGTTTGTGCACCACCTGTACCTCGACAACAACCAGGTCGACCAAAAAAATCAAGAATCAAATCAATCCTCGAAATTGCCATGCAGAAGAAAAGGCCTAGGAAGCAACACGCATGCGGTAATTGTAATGAAGTTGGACATAATCGTAAAACATGTAAAATTGCATAAACTATGGATTTTAAACTCCTATGTTGTTCTTTGGATTGTAAACTTTTATGTTGTACTTTGGATTGATTACTCATATACAAATACGCGATAACTCATATACAAATCAAATAAATCCGCGATAACCTATATAGAAGAGAAATAAATCCGTTGAGATGAGAGAAATAAATACAAGTCTAATAACACACTTCATAAATCCTACAAGTAAACCAAAGTTTAAAGAGAAAAAAACTTCAGATCGAGGTATCATTGAGATGAGGTACTAAGCTCTCTCGACGACGAGGTAATGGGTTACTCATACGTGGTCCTCTCGTCTCGGGAATTTCATCATACAACTCAGCTAATCTTTCCCGAATAGCCTGAATGTTGTCATCGTTAAGCCCTCGAAACTCCATCCTAAAGCAAGGCACTCAATGTATTTTAAAGCATAGGCGCAATCCTCCTGGATTCTCATTGAGTGGAACGTTGGCTCGACTCTTCGCACCCTATACATATTAGAGTTATCCAGCGTTCTTTCTTCGAACCATGATATCGAGGAATGCGGGATCATCCTGCGGAGATGAATGTCAAATGCTGGTAGCTTTGAAACCCAACAATAACAAGTACAACCACAATTAATTAGTAAATACATACCTGGAGAAAGTCACATGCCAAGACAATTTCTTTGTCCGTCAGACGGGATGGAGTCATAGACGATATACTCTCCTTGGGGAAGTTAATGTCTACAGCAACCCAAGTGATTCTCGTTGATATTAACAACACCGCATAAGTTATCAATGTCCGTATACCATTTCTTCTCAGATGAGTCTAAAGGAGCTAAACCATTGAAATGTATCATATAATTGAGGTCAAACAAGAATTTCTTTGACTTTGGCGGACTGTGCTTGAAATCAATAGCCATGGTCTCAAGGAACCACTGATCAATGAAGCCTACCCTATCACGGAAAGGTGAAGGAGAACGATACACCTTTTTCGGAACATTGTCAACGCTCAAGGTGCTGTTCAAATAAAGAAGAAATGAGACAAAACCAAATTAAATCCGCAACAATATAAAAGCGGAATACAAAGCAAAAAAAAAAATCAGCAGCAATAACAAATAAAAGGAAATAAAATCCGTGGCAATAACAAATAAAAGTAAAATAAAATCCGCATCAGAGGTAGAAATACTTACACTAGTTGCCAACCATCCATATCTTTTGTTCGTCCAATCCTTCCTAGGGGTAATAATCTCCTTAAAGAAGATGACATCTGAATCTTTGCTTCCAAGTTCTTCATCCCTTTAAGAATAAAAAAGAGAAAAAGATTAGTATTGATGAAGATTACTAAAAAGAGAGAAGGTCTTAGATATATACTCATTCAATTCTATGAAATCAACTAGCCGGCGCCATTTGTTTTCATCAACAATGCAATAGGGTCATAGTCATGTCTCGGAAGTTTGAACACCTGGAATGATGCGCTTCATCGTAGAGTTACCAATGTATGGAAATCTCGACTCAACGCCAATTTAGGAACTCGCCTTGAATAGGTGTATTTTCATCCATTGTCTTCGGTTGTTTCACCAAAGCATATCCAAAGTAACGCCAACAGCTTTATTATCTGCTGCCATTGGATTGGACCACGCTTGTGGAACTTGATGCCATTTTCTCCTCTTCCTTATGATATTGTTGAGTTATGTCTACAACATCGAAGATCTGCAAAAATGAGCTTTTTATTTTTCAGCAGAGGAGCGTCCTACTCTTTCTCTTCTTCCCGTCGGAAGTTTACTCACTTCACCCTTGACAACTTTTCTTACTAGAAGCCCATCTGTTGCATCCTTGGTCTCCACTACCAACCATGACATAAATAAGCAACAAAGACCTTTATCAAGACCTAAATAAATCCGCAGCAATATTTATAACTCATCAATACCAAAAAATAAATCCGCAGCGACAATGAAAAAACCCTTATCAATACCAAATTAAATACGCAGCAACAAAACGAAAAACATTTATCGAATAACTGAATAAATCCGCAGCAACATTTAAAACTCATCAATACCAAAAATAAATCCACAGCAACATTACATCAATACCAAAAAAATAAATACGCAGCAACAATGAATAACCTTTATCAATACCAAATAAATCCGCAGCAACATTTAAAACTCAACAATACCAAAAAATAAACCCGAGAAGCAACATTGAAAAACGCTTATCAATACCAAATTAAATACGCAGCAACAATGAAAAAACTTTTATCAAACCTAAATAAATCTGCAGCAACATTTAAAACTCATCAATACCAAAAATAAATCCTCAAACAACAATGAAAAACGCTTAGCAATGCCAAATTTAAATTAAATACACAGCAAGAATGAAGAAACATTTATCAATACCAAAATAAATCCAGCAGTAACATTACATCAATACCAAAAAAATAAATACGCAGCAACAATGAATAACCTTTATCAATACCTAAATAAATCCGCAAGCAACATTTAAAACTCATCAATACCAAAAAATAAAATCCGCAGCAACAATATAAAAACATTTATCATTACCAAAATAAATCCGGTAATATAAGAGTATGCTCAACTAACCGGTGTTTTACTTGTTGCTTCATCGCCTCTTGACGTCTTCTTTCTTAGAATTGGAATCACTAACGTCTATCGATTTGCTCTTCCTTCCTCGCTCTCGGAGATCATTGATATCTTCCTTAATTGTAGCAAGATTCGAGCATCAAACCCTTCCATTCTTGTCTCAAAACCGTCAAATTTTTTCCCCAAGCTACCAAGTTGCCGTCAAATTTTTCCCCCATGTTGTTAAGTTGCCCAAAAAGGTTTCCAACACCTTCATCATTCCAAAGCAATGGAACCCCTAGTCTCCTCATCATCCTCGTATATTTTTAAACAAGAGTTATAATATCATAAACAAAACCAACCAACAAGAGTAATCACAAAAAAACAAGTGTACTAACCTTCGAGTGTTCCTTTCCTTTCTTCTTCTTTTTCTTAGAAGTTTCAGCTCCATCGACGAAACATCAGACCTCAAAGTCTTCAAATCCTCAACTTTTACACGCTTTTTCAAGACTGGTTCCTCCACAGGCCAAGCATTTGCAACCAATTCACCTCCAATGATATCTTCGATCAACTTGTCAAGTTTCGGATCGAAGTTTTGATCATGTCACTCCATTGAGGATACTTACCTTCTAATGCAACCGGAAGCATATGCCTCACACGAACCTAAATAGAAGACAATGACAATATTAATCTCAAAATAATAACATTTAAAAACCATTATCAAAACTAAAACAAATCCGCACCAACATTATAAAACCCTTATCAAAACTAAAACAAATCCGCATCAACATTAATATCGCATCAAAAACTTTTATCAAACCTAAATAAATCCGCAGCAACATGAAAATAACCCATAACCAATATCAACATTAATCCGATAACATAAATAAGAAGACCATATTATACCTGTCCATGTTTAGCTTTCTCATCGGCTATTAAGTCCTCAAATCTGAAAGGTTGACGACATCCTTTCCGAGTTAAAAGTGGTGGGACATCAATCCAATTCCGCCTAAACCCATACAACTCTCCTAGCGCTGGAACAGATTCAAATATCCATATTAGCAGAGCATGAACACATCCGTTTAATTGGTAAGTGGCTCCTTTGTAATGTCCAACTTTAACCGAATTTACTAAACTAGTAAATCCGGCTCTACCCCAAGGATATTTTTCAAACCTCTCTGTATCAAAGACTCTTATTGCACTACTCAAACAAATCCTTGATCCGTGATTTATACCATATACTCCAACATGCAGAATGCATAACCGTCCTAACATCTTCCTCTTCTCCTTATCCCAACCCTGACAAGTTTTTAAAACTTTCACCAACTCCTCCCAAGTAGGTCCTTCTCCTAATGGAACTTTCATTTCTTTCCACAAAGCTTTATAATCAACGTCACCCAACTCTGATTCATCTGATGGAAATGGGTCACAATTGAGACAAGTGATATCCTTGAACTCATGTAGTGAAAACCTGAGTGGTTGACCATCAATTAAAGACCAAAACTCATGAATATTGTCGATAGCCAGCTGATGTGAGAGGAAGAAATCGACAATCGAGGAAGCCCATATGTACTTGTGCGTCACATCTATGTCGGTAAGCTTAAGAAAAACTCCAACATATGACTCCTTTAACTCAACTTACGCATCTTCACCAAGATATTCTTTCATGATCTTGAATTTGGAAAGAAAACAATAGTGGTTCATGCTCTTAATTTGAATATGAGGTTTCCCATCTTTGTAAAGTCTTGGAGGGTAAGAAGAACCCATGTATCTGCAATATAAATACAAACGAAATCTGTTATCAAAAGCACTAAATAATAAAAAAATGTGCGGTTAAAGAAAAACAAATGTGTAGCCAAGCAAAAGAAATGGTAAGACATCAATCCAAAACAAATGTCCAGCCACCAAGCCAAAGAAATGTCTAGCCACCAAGCCAAAGAAATGTCCAGCCACCAAGCCAAAGAAATGTGCAGCCAAAGCAAAACAAATGAACTAAACAAATGTGCAGCCAAGCAAAAGAAATGTGCAGCCAAAGCAAAACAAAAGAAGTAAACAAATGTGCAGCCAAAAACAAAGGAACTAAAAAAATGTTCGGCCAAAGCAAAACAAATGTGCAGCCAAAGCAAAAAAATAGCCAAAGCAAAATAACGGAAATAAACAAATGTGCAGCCAAAGAAAGTAAATAAATGTGCAGCCAAATGAAAACAAATGTGCGGCCAAAGAAAAACAAATGTGCGGCCAAAGAAAACAAATGTGCAGTCAAAGAAAACAAATGTGCGGCCAAAGAAAAACAAATGTGCGGCCAAAGAAAACAAATGTGCAGTCAAAGAAAACAAATGTGCGGCCAAAGAAAAACAAATGTGCAGCAAAAGCAAAACAAATCTGCAGCAAAAGCAAAACAAATGTGCAGTCAAAGCAAAATAACGGAAATAAACAAATGTGCAGCCACAAGAAAACAAATGTGCAGCCAAATAAGCTAAACAAAAGAAAACAAATGCGCGGCCACAGAAAAACAAATGTGCAGCCACAAGAAAACAAATGTGCGGCCAAATAAAACAAATGCGCGGCCAAAGAAAAACAAATGCGAAAATGCAAAATGTGCGATAAGTAAAGACCAAATGCAAAATATCAAACAAATGTGCGGCCAAATATGGAACAAATGTCGCGCAAATATGGAACAAATGCGGATTCAAATATCGAACAAATGTCCGGAAAGACCGAAGAACGAACAAATGTGCAGCCAAGTAAGGCGACGGTTAAGACAAAAATATCTAAACATTCGGCGATAGTAAATAGTGTATCTGAAAAAAATTAAACTTCGGCGGAAGAGGAATATGAAACCTACCTAAGTGGCGCTGAAGCGGGAGAAGACAAGAATGGGCGTAGGCAAGGAGAAAACGGCAAGCGGCAGCAAGGAGAAGAAGAAACGTCGCCGGTGAGGAGAAGAAGAAGCGGCCCTGAAATCGACGATGCCGGTGCCGGCGCTGAAATCGACGAAGGAGGAAGACGATGGGAAGAGGAAGACGACGCCGGCGGTGAAGAACGAGACGACGGCGGCTGCGAAGAAGGAGAAGACGGTGATGGCGATTATGTCACGAAGGAGAAGAGTTTTTTTAGATTTTTGAAACTTGATTTTTTTCAAATTTTGGGTTTTTTTTTATTTTCTAGTGTTAATGTTTTTTTTTTTAATGGCAATTTTGTTATTAAGTTAGGTTAGTTTGGTTTTCTAGTCTTTTAACCAAAAATATTGATCAATTTTTTTTCCATGAGTCATTCTAGTTATTTCTGCTAAAATCTGGGTCATTTCAAGCAATTCTCACTTTATTTATTTTATAATCTCCTTTTTATTTTTAATGTTTTAAAAACTTATTTTCCTACGTAATTCGTATTTAAAGAATGGGCCGAGAGCTAGAATGACCCATAATTTAGCATAAATAACTAGAATAACCCTCGTTTTTTTTTAGGATTTTTAAGGTGTTTTAACCCAAAAGTACCCCTGAACCTTTTGTTAGGAAAAAAATAGTTTTCGAAAATGCCATTAAATTTTTTTTTTTCCAAGTCGCTAAAGTTGTTGGTATTTACAAAAAAATGCCACGCGTTTTTTACAAAAATCCATGCACCATGTTGCGCACACTTATTTTTTTTGCACATTTGTTTTAGTTATCGCGGATTTATTTCAGACATTTGTTTTTCATGTTCTAGCACATTTATTTTCAATGTTGCGACATTTATTATTCCGCACATTTATTTTGTCTTATGGCGGAGTTACTTAGAACCGCTGGGTTTGTTTTGCACATTTATTTCATCACATTATAAGCGGATTTATTTTTTTTTGTTTAGCCGCATGATATTGAAAATAATGCCGCTGATTTATTTTTACAGTTGTCGCGGATTTATGTTATCTTGTGGTGACGGACTTATTTGTATATGTTCTGCACACTTATTTCGCCTTGATGCAGACTTATTGAAATCATGTTATCGCACGCTTATTCTATTTTGTTGTGGCGGATTTAATGTACATGTGAATGCACACTTTTTTTAACTGTTCGCAGACTTTTTTTTAACAGCTACCGCATGGTTTTTCGTTTATTACTGCACACTAATTTATAACGTTGCTGCACATATATTTGTAATGATACTGCACATTTATTTCCTCTTGATGTGGCGGACTTATTTGTAATGTTCTCGCATCACTTTTTCTTATAGTTGCTGCACATATATTTGTAATGATACTGCACATTTATTTCCTCTTGCTGTGACAGACTTATTTGTAATGTTACTGCACACTTTTTCTTATAGTTGTTGCACATATATTTTTAATGTTACTGCACATTTATTTCCTCTTGCTGTGGCGGACTTATTTTTAATGTTAGTGCACATTTATTTCTTTTTGCTGTGGCGGACTTATTTGTACTGTTACTGCACAGTTTTTCTTATAGTTGCCGCACAATTTTTTGTAATAGTTACCGCACACTTTTTTTAACATTACCGCACACTTTTTTTATAGTTACAGCACACTTATTTGTAACGTTGCTGCACTTGTATTTATAATGTTATCGCATTTATTTTTTTCTTGTTGTGGCAGCTTTATTTGTAATGTTATCGCTACTTTTTCTTATCGTTACCGCACACATTGTTTTACTTTGGCTTCGAATTGTTTATACTTTTGCTGATTTAGTTTTTTTTTATGCGGATTTGTTTAGGCTTTGGATGCGGATTGTTGTAATTTAGATCTTGGATTTGTTTATTCTTTGGTTGCAGATTTGTTTTTTCTTCGCTGGATTTGTTTTACTTTGGTACGGATATAATTTTGTTTGGTTGCGGATTTGTTTTACTTTGGCTGCAGACTTGTTCTTATGAGTTATCGCAGATTTGTATAATGCAATCCTGGGCCACAAGATTTAGGGTTTTCCTCGTCATCTTCTCCTTCACCTCGTTCCCCTTAGTGTTTTTTTTGGGCAGCCCAGCCATCTACATCTTCCTCTTTCTTCATCATTTCTCTAAAATTTTGACATTTTCTTCTTAATTTTCTTTCCCTTGGCGTAATTTTTGTCCGTTTTTCTTCTTCATCTACACTTTTTTTCCTCTTTCTAGTTTTTCTTTGAAAGGAATGGAACAAATTGTACTTGTATGTGGAAAATGGAGCTTTGAAAAGTGTAGATGGTTGTTTGTTGTTGATGCTAAGCGAGGATCTAGACTTCTAGAAGCTGATGATAGGATGATTTATGAGGATTTCATTGGAATGGTGTTTGAAGATTTTGGGTTGGATAATAGAGTATATGATGTGAAACTGAGCTACATGTTTCATAAGAAGATTATGCAGAAATTGCCCCAAGATACACCTCCCGTATATATTGAGAATTGTAGGCAATTCAAAACTTTTTTGGGCCAATCTTTCCCGAATAGCCTGAATGTTGTCATCTGAGAATTGTAGGCAATTCAAAACTCAGCGGCTAATCTTTCCCGAATAGCCTGAATGTTGTCATCGTTAAGCCCCTCGAAACTCCATCCTAAAGCAAGGCACTCAATGTATTTTAAAGCGTAGACGCCGCAATCTCCTGGATTCTCATTGAGTGGAACGTTGGCTCTGACTCTTCGCACCCTATACATATTAGAGTTATACGGGCGTTCTTTCTTCGGAACCATGATATCGAGGAATGCCGGGATCATCCTGCGGAGATGAATGTCAAATGCTGGTAGCTTTGAAACCCAACAATAACAAGTACAACCACAATTAATTAGTAAATACATACCTGGAGAAAGTCACATGCCAAGACAATTTCTTTGTCCGTCGATCGGGATGGAGTCATAGACGATATACTCTCCTTGGGGAAGTTAATGTCTACAAGCAACCCAAGTGATTCTCGTTGATATTAACAACACCGTAAGTTATCAATGTCCGTATACCATTTCTTCTCAGAGATGAGTCTAAAGGAGCTAAACCATTGAAATGGTTCATATAATTGAGGTCAAACAAGAATTTCTTTGACTTTGGCGGACTGTGCTTGAAATCAATAGCCATGGTCTCAAGGAACCACTGATCAATGAAGCCTACCCTATCGCGGAAAGGTGAAGGAGAACGCATACACCTTTTGCGGAACATTGTCAACGCTGCAGCAAGGTGCTGTTCAAATAAAGAAGAAATGAGACAAAACCAAATTAAATCCGCAACAATATAAAAGCAGAATAGCAAATAAAAAAAAATCAGCAGCAATAACAAATAAAAGGAAATAAAATCCGCAGCAATAACAAATAAAAGTAAAATAAAATCCGCATCAGTAGTAGAAATACTTACACTAGTTGCCAACCATCCATATCTTTTGTTCGTCCAATCCTTCCTAGGGGTAATAATCTCCTTAAAGAAGATGACATCTGAATCTTTGCTTCCAAGTTCTTCATCCCTTTAAGAATAAAAAAGAGAAAAGATTAGTATTGATGAAGATTACTAAAAAAGAGAAGGTCTTAGATATATACTCATTCAATTCTATGAAATCAACTAGGCGCCATTTGTTTTCATCAACAATGCAATAGGGTCATAGTCATGTCATGAAGTTTGAACACTGAATGATGCGCTTCATCGTAGAGTTACCAATGTATGGAAATCTCGACTCAACGCCAATTTAGGAACTCGCTTGAATAGGTGTATTTTCATCCATTGTCTTCAGTTGTTTCACCAAAGCATATCCAAAGTAACGCCAACAGCTTTATTATCCTGCCATTTGGATTGGACCACGCTTATGGAACTTGATGCCATTTTCTCCTCTTCCTTATGATATTGTTGAGTTATGTCTACAACATCGATATCTGCAAAAATGAGCTTTTTATTTTTCAGCAGAGGAGCGTCCTACTCTTTCTCTTCTTCCCGTCGGAAGTTTACTCACTTCACCCTTGACAACTTTTTCTTACTAGAAGCCCATCTTTGCATCCTTGGTCTCCACTACCAACCATGATCGCATAAATAAGCAACAAAGACCTTTATCAAGATTCTAAATAAATCCAAGCAAGCAACATTTATAACTCATCAATACCAAAAAATAAATCCGCAGCGACAATGAAAAAACCCTTATCAATACCAAATTAAATACGCAGCAACAAAACGAAAAACATTTATCGAACAACTGAATACATCCGCAGCAACATTTAAAACTCATCAATACCAAAAATAAATCCACAGCAACATTACATCAATACCAAAAAAAATAAATACGCAACAACAATGAATAACCTTTATCAATACCGAAATAAATCCAAGCAACATTTAAAACTCAACAATACCAAAAATAAACCCGCAGCAACATTGAAAAAACGCTTATCAATACCAAATTAAATACGCAGCAACAATGAAAAAACTTTTATCAAACCTAAATAAATCTGCAGCAACATTTAAAACTCATCAATACCAAAAATAAATCCTCAAAGAACAATGAAAAACGCTTAGCAATGCCAAATTTAAATTAAATACACAGCAAGAATGAAGAAACATTTATCAATACCAAAATAAATCCAGCGATAACATTACATCAATACCAAAAAATAAATACGCAGCAACAATGAATAACCTTTATCAATACCTAAATAAATCCGCAGCAACATTTAAAACTCATCAATACCAAAAATAAAATCCGCAGCAACAATATAAAAACATTTATCATTACCAAAATAAATCCGCGGCAATATAAGAGTATGCTCAACTAACCGGTGTTTTACTTGTTGCTTCATCGTCTTGCTTGACGTCTTCTTTCTTAGAATTGGAATCACTAACGTCTATCGATTTGCTCTTCCTTCCTCGCTCTCGGAGATCATTGATATCTTCCTTAATTGTAGCAAGATTCGCATCAAACCCTTCCATTCTTGTCTCAAAACCGTCAAATTTTTTCCCCAAGCTACCAAGTTGCCCGTCAAATTTTTCCCCCATGTTGTTAAGTTGCCCAGCAAAGGTTTCCAACACCTTCATCATTCCAAAGCAATGGAACCCCTAGTCTCCTCATCATCCTGTATATTTTTAAACAAGAGTTATAATATCATAAACAAAACCAACCAACAAGAGTAATCACAAAAAAACAAGTGTACTAACCTTCGAGTGTTCCTTTCCTTTCTTCTTCTTTTTCTTAGAAGTTTCAGCTCCATCAGACGAAACATCAGACCTCAAAGTCTTCAAATCCTCAACTTTTACACGCTTTTTCAAGACTGGTTCCTCCACAGGCCAAGCATTTGCAACCAATTCACCTCCAATGATATCTTCGATCAACTTGTCAAGTTTCGGATCGAAGTTTTGATCATTGTCACTCCATTGAGGATACTTACCTTCTAATGCAACCGGAAGCATATGCCTCACACGAACCTAAATAGAAGACAATGACAATATTAATCTCAAAATAATAACATTTAAAAACCATTATCAAAACTAAAACAAATCCGCACCAACATTATAAAACCCTTATCAAAACTAAACCAAATCCAAGCATCAACATTAATATCGCATCAAAAACTAAAAATAAATCCGCAGCCAACATGAAAATAACCCATAACCAATATCAACATTAATCCGCATAACATAAATAAGAAGACCATATTATACCTGTCCATGTTTAGCTTTCTCATCAGCTATTAAGTCCTCAAATCTGAAACGTTGACGACATCCTTTCCGGTTAAGAAGGTGGGACATCAATCCAATTCCGCCTAAACCCATACAACTCTCCTAAGCGCTGGAACAGATTCAAATATCCATATTAGCAGAGCATGAACACATCCGTTTAATTGGTAAGTGGCTCCTTTGTAATGTCAACTTTAACCGAATTTACTAAACTAGTAAATCCGGCTCTACCCCAAGGATATTTTTTCAAACCTCTCAGTATCAAAGACTCTTATTGCACTACTCAAACAAATCCTTGATCCGTGATTTATACCATATACTCCAACATGCAGAATGCATAACCGCCCTAACATCTTCCTCTTCTCCTTATCCCAACCCCGACAAGTTTTTAAAACTTTCACCAACTCCTCCCAAGTAGGTCCTTCTCCTAATGGAACTTTCATTTCTTTCCACAAAGCTTTATAATCAACGTCACCCAACTCGATTCATCGATGGAAATGGGTCACAATTGAGACAAGTGATATCCTTAAACTCATGTAGTGAAAACTCTGAGTGGTTGACCATCAATTAAAGACCAAAACTCATGAATATTGTCGACAGCCAGCTGATGTGAGAGGAAGAAATCGACAATCGAGGAAGCCCATATGTACTTGTCGTCACATCTATGTCGGTAAGCTTAAGAAAAACTCCAACAGATGACTCCTTTAACTCAAATTTCACGCATCTTCACCAAGATATTCTTTCATGATCTTGAATTTGGAAAGAAAACAATAGTGGTTCATGCTCTTAATTTGAATATGAGGTTTCCCATCTTTGTAAAGTCTTGGAGGGTAAGAAGAACCCATGTATCTGCAATATAAATACAAACGAAATCTGTTATCAAAAGCACTAAATAATAAAAAAATGTGCGGTTAAAGAAAAACAAATGTGTAGCCAAGCAAAAGAAATGGTAAGACATCAATCCAAAACAAATGTCCAGCCACCAAGCCAAAGAAATGTCTAGCCACCAAGCCAAAGAAATGTCCAGCCACCAAGCCAAAGAAATGTGCAGCCAAAGCAAAACAAATGAACTAAACAAATGTGCAGCCAAGCAAAAGAAATGTGCAGCCAAAGCAAAACAAAAGAAGTAAACAAATGTGCGGCCAAAAAACAAAGGAACTAAAAAATGTTCGCCAAAGCAAAACAAATGTGCAGCCAAAGCAAAAAAAATGTGCAGCCAAAGCAAAATAACGAAATAAACAAATGTGCACCAAAGAAAGTAAATAAATGTGCAGCCAAATGAAAACAAATGTGCCAAAGAAAAAAACAAATGCCAAAGAAAACAAATGTGCAATCAAAGAAAACAAATGTGCGGCAAAAAAAACAAATGTGCGGCCAAAGAAAACAAATGTGCAGTCAAAGAAAACAAATGTGCGGCCAAAGAAAAACAAATGTGCAGCAAAAGCAAAACAAATCTGCAGCAAAAGCAAAACAAATGTGCAGTCAAAGCAAAATAACGGAAATAAACAAATGTGCAGCCACAAGAAAACAAATGTGCAGCCAAATAAGCTAAACAAAAGAAAACAAATGCGCGGCCACAGAAAAACAAATGTGCAGCCACAAGAAAACAAATGTGCGGCCAAATAAAACAAATGCGCGGCCAAAGAAAAACAAATGTGCGGCCAAATGCAAAATGTGCAGTAAGTAAAGACCAAATGCAAAATATCAAACAAATGTGCGGCCAAATATGGAACAAATGTGCGGCCAAATATGGAACAAATGCGGATTCAAATATCGAACAAATGTCCGGGAAAGACCGAAGAACGAACAAATGTGCAGCCAAGTAAGGCGGTTAAGACAAAAATATCTAAACATTCGGCGATAGTAAATAGTGTATCTGAAAAAAATTAAACTCGGCGGAAGAGGAATATGAAACCTACTAAGCGCGCTGAAGCGGGGAGAAGACAAGAATGGGCGTAGGCAAGGAGAAGACGGCGGCAAGAAGGAGAAGAAGAAACGTCGCGGTGAGGAGAAGAAGAAGCGGCCTGAAATCGACGATCTGGTGGCGCTGAAATCGACGAAGGAGGAAGACGATGGGAAGAGGAAGACGACGCCGGTGAAGAACGAGACGAAGGCGAAGAAGGAGAAGACGGTGATGGCGATTAGGTCACGAAAGGAGAAGAGTTTTTTTAGATTTTTGAAACTTGATTTTTTTCAGTTTTTGGGTTTTTTTTTATTTTCTAGTGTTAATGTTTTTTTTTTTAATGGCAATTTTGTTATTAAGTTAGGTTAGTTTGGTTTTCTAGTCTTTTAACCAAAAATATTGATCCATTTTTTTTCTATGAGTCATTCTAGTTATTTCTGCTAAAATCTGGGTCATTTCAAGCAATTCTCACTTAAAGAATTTTTGTTTTAGACAAAATACAAATTACGACTAAATGCTAGTACAATTTAATTTTCTAATTATGGTAGTTGCAATATTTCCATCAAGACTTGTAGTTTTAAAATTGAGTTTAATATCTGTTTTCCTAATCTCGAAAGCTATATGCTACGTGCTACCAAATTCTCATTAATATGATTCAAATACTTTATGAGTTCATACGTTTTCTCTTCTCTTTTTGTGCAAGAGGGCACACCTTTATTCATTTCTATATAGATTAGTTCCAAACCATTTTCTTTAGTTATATAACAAGACCCTTTTTTCAATTTTCACTTTTTTTAAAAAAAGAAGAGCTTAATAATTTTCAGTCAAAGCATAGTTAATGTAAAATTATCGTAAAGTATACGGCATTTAAACATAAGTAGAGATTTGGTTTTCAGTTCTTCCATTTTTCTTTTTGAGCATTATTTCTTTCCTAGCTTTTTGAGCATTATTTTACTAGTAGTGTAGGTGGAAAAAAAACAGAAAAGAGATGATAAAATGGGTTTGGGATCATTCAAACGAAATGGAGTCAAATTGATACCGTCATTGAACCGTCGGTTGTCGGTGGAGTGGGACGTGGCCAAATCTCCTTATTGACAAATCTTAGGCCCATTTACTTTATTGGGCTCTCTATTTCCTCAACAAAATAATTTTTTAACCATATCCATGTTTTATATCGGTTAGTTTTCAAAAAAAAATCTCTAGAAATAAATCTCTAGCTAGTCTTCACAAGGAAATATTTTTTAAAAATCAAAGGGCCTTTTTGTTGCAGTAATTGGAAACAAAAATATGCCGCACACTTCAGAGTTCAGAAGACATCCTGAATATAGTTAAAAAAAAACAATAAAGAGGTGGATTTTCTGAGTAGCACAAACTCACTAAGGAACTCTTTTATCTTTTCAATCTTGATAAAAAAAACTGGATATAGAGAATCATACTGCAGCAAACATTGCCCTATGAGCTTTTCGATTGTTCCTTGAAAATGCGAGGGAGGATCTCATGTGCGCCAATATCCAGAGCTTGCGGATCCCTGAAATCAAAACTCCAACCAGTTTATAACTCTTTAAACTCTTGAATTATATACAAAAGTTATAATCTTTACTATACAACAGCTTCTGTGAAGGCATGGGTACTTCATCAAATTCTTAAAGCTCATCGCAAAACCAAGAAGACTAAGTGTTAGAGAACGAACCTGCATAAAGTTTGCCCCTTTTCTTTCGAGCTGGGGATGAACCATACTTTTCGAATGGAGGGAGATTCAAACTGAACAAAGATTCCATCATTTAGTCCGAGTTTCCATTTCCTTGAGCCTTGACCTTTCCACACCTGCGAGACATTGTTTAATCATCAGTCCATAATATAAACCAGAAATAGGCAAGCAAATAAAAGACAGATTTGATTCACCTGTGGGTAGGATATACTACTCTTTGCTGTTATTAAGCAAGCAGCCTTGGAAAATGACTCTTCTGCGTATTGCCTTAGATACGTAAAGCAGTTACTGTGCGTGTGTGGTGACTCAAAAGCCTGGAAAACAAATAGTCTTGTCAGAAAAAGAAAAAAAGTTATTGTAAGATCTCAAGTTCGCTCATGTCCTTAATACCTTATCAATGTTGACTGCTGGTGCATACTTATCAGTTTGTGTTTTCTCTTTGTTGAGAAGGAAATGGACTCTAGTATCGACTTTAGATGTCTCGTGCCACGCCTTCACAGCTGTTTCCATTGTCTCAACAATAAAAGAAAACACCTCTTTCCAACACTCTTCAGTTCCATAGTTTTCAGACTGCAAGTGTTGGTTCATATGGAGACAATTAATTTCAGAATCTGAGTTAAAACAATCAAATATAAGCAACGAGAAAGGCTTATCTTGACTCTTTGGAATTTCACTAGGAGAAAAAAACAGGACTAACCATTTCAGATTTAAAACTTTCAAGATGCTTGGCCATGTCCACATTAGATCTCAAATTCTCGAGTTCTTGAGCTCTTTGTTTCTCCTTCTGCAACTGGCCGAGCCTCTTGATCTTTCTAGATACTTCTGTGCTCTGTGGGTTGTACTGCAGAGCCGTTTCAAATGCAGCCAAAGCCTATCACAATCATCACAAATTATAACTACCATGATACAGCTTTGTAATCGAAATTTTTAAGAAAAAGACGAAAATAAGAGAAAAATTACATCTTCGTATTTTTCCATGGCTTCAAGAACGCAACCTTTCCTGAAGTAGCCCTATAGCAGATAGATCAGAAAAGAAAATGTTTACACAAAGACACTGATATTATATGGAAACAAAAAAAGCATTCTCTTGTTTTGATATACCTTCTCCCACTGGGGGTTTAGTTTGATGGTTGTGTCAGCATCAGCTAAGGCTTTGCTAAGCTTAACTAGACTCAAAAATGCAGCAGCTCGGTTACTGCACCGGATAGAGAAAAGCTTTATTACATTCACATATTAGAGACGCAAATTAATCCAATTTCGTATTCTACAATGAGCAACATTCACAGAACCATCAAGAAGAACGTAACTTTTTAGTATTCTAAAAAATTCACACTTGATCTTCTGAAATAGAACCCAAAGGATAAAACAAAAAAAAACTCTCTTTTCCCACTTAAAAAATCTCATTTTCAGGTCTAACATTTCACAAGAGAACAAAGCCAGATCTTTTAAGCACTAAGCTTAAAATTGAAGGAAACACATGAAAACCCAACAGTTAGATTCGGAGTAATCTCGTTTATTACTTAAAGATAAACTATCACTTTGATCGAAAAACTCAATTAGGAATCGGAAACTGCGAAATTAAAGTAACCTGTAAAGAGTAGCGTTAGAAGGATCGAGCTTGATGGCTTGAGTATAGAGAGCTGCGGCTTTAAGGTAGTTCCCAGCTTTGAAGAACTCGTTGCCTTTATCCTTTAGAGATTTCTCAGCTTCTCCACCATTTGTTGCCTTGCCTGATTCCACCACTCTCTCCGCCATCATTTCTCGAGGTTAGTCGGAAAGCCAAAGACCATGAATCCAAGTGAGATTATTTGTATTAGGGTTTATACAAGGAGCAGAGAAAATGAGACTGATGTTCTTCTTCCTTTTGGGAATTTTCTCTTTCAATCTGATTTAAACCGAACAAGCCATGTTCTTCTTGATTGCATTAAATAATTTCATTAGTCCAGTCCGGTCTATTGGATGGGTTGGGGATCAGGTTCAAAATAAGTCGAGCTGGTCTTAATATAGACCGAACCGGGTCGGTTAAGCCATATCCAACCTCACTCTCGCCAACCACAATTCTGGGCCTCTAGGCTCTGGGCTAATTTATAGTGAACTGAGGCTGTTAAAGAGTTTTAACGAACAGTTCTGCCTCTTGAATTTGTTTCAATGCCCAATGAGACCAAGATAACAAATTAATTAAGGAACCAGACAAAAACCTTTCAGGAAAAAAAAAATCAAATCATAAATTCACGGACACACACAAATGGATATTCTCTCACTGTGAGTTTCTCCAACTTTATTATATTATTTGATATTTCTAAACGTGTGTCAAAATTATTTAGAAACATGAAAAACCAAAAACATAAATAAGCAGAAGGGAAATATCTATAAGTGTGTTTGGTTAAACAGAGAGTCATAATACTTAAACAGCTCTTGGAACCCATACCACTTCCCTTCCTCCTCTTAAAATAGGCCACTCACCAACCTCACATCCTCCTCCAACAGACCAATCAATCCATCAATATCTCCAGACTCTGTCAATCAATCAATATCAATCAATCAAATATTAAGAACAGCATTTGGCGGCTTAATATCCCCACTTACGCCTGGCCAGCTCCCGAAGCCACTCTCGCCACGTTCTTCTTGAGTTGTTTTCCCCCATGTCTCAGGTGCTGGGTTTGCAGCTTCGTCAATTAAAGCCACCTTAAGAAACAAGAGCAAAACAATGTCATTTTTCAACACAAATACCAAAGCCTTAAGAGGTTACTGTAATTTCAAAGTATGGTCCTCTTTAAGTCTTAAAAACCAGTGCAACAGTAACTGAATGTTATAAACTACCCACCACATGATTGCAAATAGAAGAAGCAGTGTATAGCATTGCAGCTTTCTTGTATGTCTTATGAAGCTCAGTCTCTAAGAAATCTCTTAATAACCCAAAGCCAATATAGGACCGGAATTTTTCTTCATCAAATCCTCCCTGAACTCCCTCCCGTAAATGCCTTATAACTTCAGTGTCCACCTGAGATATTTGTCTACTAAATTCATCATTTGAGACAGTGCTCCTGTCTTTTGGCAATGCCACAAAATAAGGACGAGTGTTCTCCCCAAGGTATCCACTAGCACTCAGATAGCGATCAACTTCACCACGATCACTAAATTCCTGCAAGTGTTAGATATTAAAATAAAGAAAGAGAATTAGTTTTAGTTCAGACAGAGAGACATAAATAAACTCATGGACCAAAGCTGATTCCAGATTCTAATACCTTATGGCGATTATCAAACTTGGAGACAACAACAATAGTCCTTCTAAAGCTTGAATCAATCTCACGAACTGCATCTAACCACAAAGATGAACACCACTCCACACTACTCTGCTGAAGGAACAAGAGAATACGATGTGGAGGACTAGCCAGTGACTTAACCATCGATAGAATCTCATCAGGGGTGGTTTCAGGCTCTCCTTTCTTGGCCTACACAAACAAGAATCAGAAACTATCCAAATTCCAAAAGTTTTGATCAAGATTGACATAAAAAGGAAGAAGAAGCAACCTTAAGAACAAATCCAGGACTATCAATGATAGTTAGATTAGGACAATGAGCATATTCAGCTCTCATCACAATAGGCTTTGGCAAGACTGCAGTTTTCGTCTTCTTCAACAGCGCCTCTGTCCTTGCCCTAATTACATCTGCTACTGCTGTAATTAGGGCAAGGACAGAGGCGCTGTTGAAGAAGACGAAAACAATTGGACTTCCATATTCATCAGAATCTTCATCCTGCCAATCAAACTTACCAGATTAGAAATCAAATTACCAAATTCGAAAACCCTAGATATCTGAAACATATATGAAGAAACTGATTTTTACAATGAGTATACAACAAAATCGTCTAGGTTTTTACCTGGAATTGACATCGTGGTTCTAAAGCTGATAAATCATGGATCGTTTGGAGGATTAGTGGGCGGCGCGTGCCCATTTCTACTTCACGTACATTGAATCGAACCCTAAAAGTGCTTCGAGAAGAGAGTAGAGTAGTGTGGAGTGGTGTTCATCTTTGTGGTTAGATGCAGTTCGTGAGATTGATTCAAGCTTTCGAAGCACTTTTAGGGTTTCGATTCAATGTCCGTAAAGAGAGATTTTTTCCGTCTCATTGCCACCAATGGCTACAATCTCTGGTATCGGAAGTTTCTCTCCGAAAGCAACGGCTGCTGCTTGAAGACGATTATAGGCCTCAAATCGTGACTCGGACTGTTGGTTTCCCCGGGAAGATGGGGTTAAGAGAAATTAAATTTGCAATTTGAACTAATGGGCCTTGTTCGGCCCATAGTAATTATAATAATATGCTTGAAAATGTATCAAACGCGTCTTTACGAAAAGACACATGAATAGTATGAAACTACAACAAATCTTTTTCTCGCAACAAACGTGCATAAATATATAGATTGATAGATATAATTAAGATATATGTGATGTGAATCATATTACATTAAAACAAATTAAACTATCGAGATTCCATGGAAGATGTCACCGGAGATATCCTCGGAACCGGCCCGGAAAACTCATGAATCTCATCGATCCATGGATTAGTCTTCTCCTTGGAAGTATCAATAGTTCTCAAAGCTCTCCAAACCGCACTATTACTCTTAAAACCCGACCCAAAGGCAATCTGCCAAGTCCAATCTCCTCTCTTAATCCTCCCTTTAGCCTCACTATACGCAAGTTCATACCAAACCGTGCTACTCGAAGTGTTCCCAAACCGGTTCAAAGTCATCCTCGAAGGCTCCATATGCCACTCAGAAAGATCCAAATTCTTTTCTATCTCATCGAGCACTGTTCTGCCTCCCGCGTGGATGCAGAAATGCTCGAAAGCTAGCTTGAAATCAGGAATATAAGGTTTGATTTTCTTGACATTAAATACTTTTCGAGCCACGAGCGTTGCGAAGAAGAGAAGTTGTTCGGACATTGGCAAGACTAGTGGTCCGAGAGTGGTTATGTTCGTTTTGAGAGCATCTCCAGCGATAGCCATTAGGTTTTTGGAGAGTGAGACACCGATTTTGTTGTTGTCGTTGTTGTCTTCACGTTGGTAAACGCAGTTACAAGCGTTGTCGTCAGCTCCTTTGTGTGTACGGACGGTATGGATGAGTTGATATTTGGAACGGCGGCGGTCGGAGGAGCGGTTAGAGAGGAGAACGGCGGCTCTGCCCTGTTGGAGAAACTTTGAATAAGAAGCCGTTGGAAGTTAATCGGTGTTGTTTACTCTATTTCCTCTGTTCCGTAGAAGTCTCTGAAGTTGAAAAAGTCAGAGCAAGTAGTGGTAAATAAGCGACCGAGTCTTCAACTGAAGACCGAGTTTCATGTTAGTGTTTTAGTTGGTTGTTTCTATTTTTCTTGTTGCTTAAGTTTCGGTGATCGTTTGATGTAAGGCTATTTAAGCCGAGTTTACTGATGGGAATAAGTATGCAGTTTTCAGAATTCATTTGTCTTAAGAGCTTTTGATCTTACAAAGTGGTATCAGAGCTCGCGTTAAATTTTTTGAGAACTTCTAAAAAAAAACAGCAGTTTTTTGTGTGAGGAGGGATGGGAGCCGACAAGTTGAAGCTACCATAATTCGATGGATATTGGGATCATTGGAGTGAGGTTATGGAGAATTTCCTCGAGGGCAAAAGGTCTGTGGACGATGGTGGAAAATGGCTTCGAGGAACCGACAACGACAACGGTTCTCACGGCAGAAGAGACGTCTGTTGGATGGCGCAAGGACTAACGATCATAAGGTTAAACATTATCTCTATCAATCAATTAATAGAGAGACATTTGAGCAAATCTTGGACGGAGGACATCCAAACTCATTTGGGAGTCAATGAAGAGGAAATTCGGAGGTAATGATCGCGTGAAGAAGTCACCTGCAGAAACTCGGAAGAGATTTTGAGTTCTTAGAGATGAATGAAGCAGAGAAAGTGGACTATTATTTCAGACGGGTATTGGCCATCACAAACCAAATGAGAAGCAACGGTGAAATCATGAACGATTCGAAGGTGGCGGAAAAGATTTTAAGAACCCTAAGTGAGAAGTTTATGTATGTGGTGGTGTCTATAGAGGAATCAAAGGACATTGAAAACATCTCTAGACGCAGCTGCAGAGTTCTCTCTGATCCATGAGCGAAATTCGGAAACAAGATAAGGGTGAAGATCAAGCTTTCAAAGTGGGCGTATGGACGAGGAATGGGATCTAGAGGACGAGGTTTTAATGGAAGAGGAAGGGACGGCGGTAGAGGCAGAACCTTTCCAAACAAAAGCAGTAGAATGTTACAAATGCCACAAGCTTGGGCATTTCGAAACGAATGTCCTTTGTGGGAAGAAGAAGCAAACTATGCAAATTTTGAAACCAAAGAAGAAATGTTGTTGATGACGTTTCTTGGAGAGCAGGATAACCTAAGAAGAAGAGTTTGGTTTCTCGACTCAGGGTGTTCGAACCACATGAGTGGAAACAAGAAACTATTCTCAAATCTGAATGAGAATTTCAAGCATACCGTCAAGTTGGGAAATGACAAGAGGATGGAAGTGACGGGTAAAGGAAGTGTGAAGCTGGTATTAAAAGATGTTGTATACGTAATTAGACGTATACTACATACCGAACTTAAGAATAACTTATTGAGTCTCGCCAACTCCAAGAGAAAGATATCACCGTCATCATAAAAAGAGGAATGTGCAAGCTGTTCCATGATGCGAGAGGTCTGATAGCAGAAAGTAGAATGAGTCAAAACAAGATGTTTATGCTAATCGACCAATCGGAAGAAGAAGAAATACCAAAACAACGGTGCCTTCAGATACTTACAGAAGATATGCCAAAACTATGGCATGAGCGATATGGTCATCTCAGCCATCGAGGCATGAAGACGCTACAAAACAAACGTATGGTCTCTGGTCTTCCCTATTTTGATGCCCAAAAATACACATGTTCAGATTGTTTAGTGGGAAAACAATCAAGGAGTCCGATCCCGAAGAAAAGTTTGTGGAGAGCGCAAGGAATTCTCGAACTTATACATTCCGATATTTGCGGCCCCATAAGCCCCGCATCCTACGGCGGAAAAAGGTACTCCTTATGCTTCATAGATGATTTTAGTAGGAAGGTGTGGGTGTACCTATTGAAGGAGAAGTCAGAAGCTTTTGCTGTTTTTAAAGAGTTCAAGAAGAAAGTCGAAACAGAGACTGGGAAGCTTATAAAATGCCTAAGAACCGATCGTGGGGGAGAGTATACGTCATTAGAATTCTCGAATTACTGTAAGGAACATGGGATTAAGTAGGCAGTTGACCACAGCCTATACCTAGCAACGGTATTACTGAGAGGAAAAATCGGACGGTTATGAACATGGTAAGGGCCATGCTCTCAAGAAGAAGTACCAACGTTGTTACGGAAGAAGCATTTGGACGTTTTACATCCTCAATCGGTGTCCAACACTCTCAAAAGATAAGACCCTTAAGAGGCCTGGAGCGGAATCAAGCCCAATGTGGAGCACCTCGGGGTTTGGGGAAGCATAGGACACGCCACATATCCGGCGAGAAAAGAGGTAAACTTGATGACAAAAGTCTTGTTTGTGTTCTGTTCGGTTTCTCGGAGGAATCAAAAGGCTATCGATATGATCCGAAATCCCGGAAGGTGATAATTAGTAGAGATGTGGTATTTGAGGAGACAAAAACTGGGCGGGAAGAAGATCAAAATTAAGTCGAGCCGAGTGACTTGGAGCGATGATGGCGTTACTTGGGAAGCAAGCGAGGATGAGAATGGTAACGATGGAGATTCAGAAGATGAAACAGAACAGCACTCAGCAGAGAACTCGAGAAATACTAGAGGAACCTGCAAACATTGAACCACCTGCAGCAGCCCGAGAAAAACGCGCAACAAGACCGCCACAGTATTTGAGTGACTATGCCGTCGGTGACATTGTTGATGATGAAGAAGATGTCGTCAACATGGTGGAGTTAAACTTGATAGTTCCATTGACGTATGAAGAGGCAGAAAAAAGTCTGAAGTGGAAGAAAGCTATGGATGAGGAGATAGGCTCGATCGAAAAAAATCAGACATGGAAACTCTCTAAGCTTCCACAAGGAGCTAAGTGTATAGGAGTTAAATGGATTTACAAGACAAAACATGATGAAAACGGAGAGGTGAATAAATACAAAGCCCGTCTTGTAGCAAAAGGATACTCTCAAGAACGGCATTGATTACGGAAGTTTATGCTCCGGTGGCCGAATGGATACCATTAGAGCAATCATGGCAATCGCAGCTCGAAAAAAGTTGGGATATTTATCAGCTGGATGTAAAATCCGCTTTTCTCCATGGAGTCCTTGAAGAAGATGTGTTTGTTCAACAACCAAAAGGGTACGAAGTCAAAGGGAGGAAGACAAAGTGTACAAGCTTCACAAAGCGTTATACGGTTTGAAACAAGCCCCAAGGCGTGGTATAGCAGGATTGAGGAGTATTTTCTCGGGGAGGGCTTCACTAAATCTCAGAATGAAGAGACGTTATTCCTCAAAACCAACAAATCCGGTAACATTCTGATCGTAAGCATATATGTCGATGATCTTATTTATCTTGGCGATGATGGTTCGATGATAGAGGAATTCAAGAGCTCGATGCAGAAAAGAATTTGACATGACTGATCTCGGGAAAATGAGGTACTTTTTAGGAATTGAGGTGTCTCAAACAACCGGTGGAATTCATGTTTCATCCAAAATATGCTCTTGAAGTGTTAAAGCGGTTCGGTATGGAAGAGTGCAACGAAGTGAAAAATCCTATAGTTCCTGGAACTAAACTGTGCTTGGACGAAGGTGGAGACTACGTGGATGAGACCCTTTACAAGCAAATGATCGGAAGCCTTATGTATCTCACCACAACAAGGCCCAATTTGCAATTTTCGGTGAGTTTGCTCAGTTGATACATGTCCAAACCTACTCAAATGCATCTACAAGCTGTCAAAAGAGTTCTAAGATACTTGAAAAGCACTGTAAGCTATGGAATCTGGTACAAGAGAGGAGGAGACGGAAAAGTTTTGGCGTTCACCGACAGTGACTTCACGGAGACGCCGACACCGCAAAAGCACATCAAAGGTTACGTTTTTTTTAAATGGTGCAGCTGTTGCTTGGTTGAGTAAGAAGCAGCCAATTGTGACTCTTTCGACTAAAGCGAGTATGTAGCTGCTTCAGGTATGTGCCACCAAGCCATATGGTTCAAGAGAATTCTCGAGGAATTGGGAAATTATTTTGAAGAAAGTACAGTGATTATGTGCGACAATACTTCTACAATCAAACTTTCAAAGAATCCAGTCTTCCATGGAAGATGCAAACACATTGGGGTACGTTTTCATTTCTTGAGAGATTTGGTTAATGAAGGAGTGATATGCCTAGAGCATTGCGGTTCACAAGAACAAGCTGCAGACATCTTTACTAAACCGTTGACAAGAGAAGCATTTGAGACCATGAGAGACAAGCTTGGAGTGTGTTCAGTTGAAGATAAACTAAACTTAGAGACCTAAGTTCAGTTTAGGGAGGGTTTTGTTGGAGAAACTTTGAATAAGAAGCCGTTGGAAGTTGATCGGTGTTGTTTACTCTATTTCCTCTGTTCCGTAGAAGTCTCTGAAGTTGAAAAAGTCAGAGCAAGTAGTGGTGAATAAGCGACCGAGTCTTCAGCTGAAGACCGAGTTTCATGTTAGTGTTTTAGTTGGTTGTTTCTATTTTTCTTGTTGCTTAAGTTTCGGTGATCGTTTGATGTAAGGCTATTTAAGCCGAGTTTACTGATGGGAATAAGTATGCAGTTTTCAGAATTCATTTGTCTTAAGAGCTTTTGATCTTACACGCCCATTCGGAAGATACAGTTTGAGAGAAGCATTGATCGGTCGTTGCCTAAGTACCAGTTTAGGGTTATGTTCTCTGTGCTTACTACTAGTGCATAAGAATTTGGTTGGACCTGCATGCATATTTCAATTGAGATGTTAGAATGTGTGAAAGTGTATGCGTGTGTCAATATTTTTGAATTTTCGATCTGGTTGGTATAATATAATGGGTGGAATGACAGAATAGTGTGACATGTTTTTTCACTAATCACGTAATTCTATCAAATCACACTATTTCTTAGTTGCTGACCAAAAAAAACGTTCAGTTTTTTCAATGAACAAAAATTTTTAAAATGATTGATTCATTCCGAAATCTTCGAGTCATAATTTTTATTTATTTAATACATATTTTTTGCGTAATTTTTGTTACTCTACAAATTTTGCTAATTTGTTTTAGTGTTATAAATAAAAAAATTTTGTCGGAAAAGTAAATACCATAATGAAACATGCATGACACCATACGTGAGAGCTTACGTATATTGATTTTTTTATGAAACTTATACTCCTTGAAAACCTGTTTTTTTGGTGATCTTGTTCAACAAACCTTTCCTCGATTAAACATAACTAAGCAAGCATGACACGTCACCTATCAATTTTGTATAAATGGTAATAGGTAAGAAATATTTACCTTAAACATTTACAAAACACTAAACAATTTATCTAACTTTATATTGACCTGTCATTTTCATTTTCATAAAAAAAATTTCTCAATTAATGTATTCTGAAAATATTAATGATTGAAGACTATTTTCGTAAGAAAGGATTAGCCAATAAAACTAAATCATATGATTTAGCCTTATTAATCATTTAATTTGTTATAAAACTAATGGAATGCGTAATACGTAACTTTTACTAGTAGCCACCAAATTTATACAAATTTTTTGGCGATACCAAGTAACAAAATTATTAGTAACTTTTCTGTGATTATTTTGTTGAAAAATTATTAAAAAGTTATTCTTTATTTTAATAAGAATCGTCCGTAGAACGGGAAATTGTCTTTTAATTTGTGTGTATATATATATTTTGGTATCAATCTAGCATATATATTTACTACCTTCCTAAACTTATTTTCTCAATTTTCTCAGCAATATCTGCCAAAAAAAACTATGGTGACTTTATATATATTCCGACAAGATCTTACAAACCACACTTTGGATTGAACGTAACATTATGCACTCTAGTGTTTGCACTTTGCACGTATAATATGCACACACATAGAATGTATAGTAAATACAAATGTACTTTATTAAGACAATCTATAGTTTTTCAATTTTCACAACTACCGCCTACCTAAAAAATAAGCTTGGCACAAACTTCATAAAAATTACACGTGCTCATAAAAGAAGCTGAATTTTCACCATTTTCATATAAAATCAGTACCAAAATTTATATAGATAACAGTGACATGACGTGAAGAAAACTAGAAAAACTGGTCCCAACCTCCCCACGCAGACAAAATTATATTTTCTCTTTGTCACGAGATTCTTATTGAGTTATTTCTTATCAAATGGTTCAATTGAAACTCAGTATCAAATGGAGTATAATTTACCTGAAGAAGCTGTTTAGCGAGATCGACGGAGATAAGACCAGCACTACAACCCATTCCACCAAGATTATAGCTCAAGATGTTTCCTCTAAGCTTATATTTATTGACGATCATAGCCGATAAAGAAGGCGTCGGATTAAACAGGCTACAATTCACCACAAGTATCCCAATATCCTTAGGCTTCACACCGGTTTTCTCAAGCACTGCGTCTATAGCTCCAAACATAACCGTTTCCGCCTCTTTCCTCGCTTCTGACATACAAGGATTCGGCGGGAGACGTAAGAGAGCCTCCGGGAAGTAAGTCTTTTGTCCAAGACCGGAACGTTCTAGGATCTTTTGTTGGAAAGCGAGGTTGTCTTTTGTGAAGATTCCTACACGCTGAGACCGATCCATGAATGTTTCTCGAGTGCATATAAGAGAAGAGTCAGGTTTGTAGCAAGCGAAATCGAGGAGGAATATTTTACGAGGACGAGTTGTGAAGTAGAGGGTGGTTAGAAAGATAAGAAGAGCTGTGAAGATAGTGGAAGAGAGGAAGTGGAAATGGAGAAGGTGGTTGAATAAGAGAGTGAAATCAGAGAGATTGAAGGAGGAGGACGGGGAGGAGGAGGATGTAGGCGGCGTTAGAAACTAGGTAATGGTAACCAAGTTTAACGTATTTAAGACGTATTGATAAGAGGAAGTTTGGGAGTTTTTTGTTTGTTACATGAATGGTGCTGATTGATGAAGTATTTTCCATGTGACCACTTGGAATGTGATTCTCATTCATGGTAGGTCTTTTGGTTTTAAATGGTAAATAACACTAAGAGCATCATTATCGCAGGCTCTTAAATGAGGTTCTAATTTTTTTTTACATAAAAATAAATCAAAATTGTAATTTGAGAGTGAGAGAAGAATAAGAACTGGCTCTTATTTAAGAGTTTTTAGGAGCGCTTCTCAACCCCTACGTGTCAACACGTGAGTGGTTGATTTTATTTTAACTAAAAAAAATCTAGCTCTTGATTTCGCCATGGACGTAGGAGGAGAAGACAAAATCGATATTCAGATAGACCAACTGGTTGAAGAAGACGATTCCATGGACGATCTCATTAGAGACCGATTCAGACTCAGCACCATCTCTATTGCCGAAACTGGAGGTTAGGATTCTCTCTTTCTCTCCATTTCATTCGATCCTCAAAATTTCTGGTGAATTTATGAATCCATTGAATGAAACGTTGTGTGGATTTTAGTTTGTGCTGATTAAATCGGTGTTTATTGGATATTTGATTCAATTTCATTGTTAAAATTGAAATCGATGTTTACTACGAACATAGCTAAAATTGATTTTGATTGATTTCTCCTTCCCTTTCTTGATTTTGAATTTTGATTTTGGGGATTTTTAATTTTTAGAATTGATGAAGCAACGTTAGTAATGAAGCTGCTTGAAGTTTAATTCTACGAAGTTGAATTGATTTGAATTTTTGATTGAGCAGCGAAGAAGAACGGAATGGAAATAGGCGGAACTGTTGGAAATAGGCGTGTTGGTTTGTGCCTCTTAATCGCTACAGAGAAGCTAGATGGTGTGGTGGTGACAACGAGGTTGGTAAGAGTGGAGTGTTCAGACAAGTGATGAAAGGATTGTACTATGGAACGAGAGAGAGTGTAGGATTGGCTGCAGAAATGGTGAAGAGGAATTTGGTGGGAAGAAGTGAGATTAGATTCTTTGATGGGTATTGTGGTTGGGAAAAAGAACAGTTGAAAGCAGAGATCTTAGGAGGGTATTGGACTGTGGCTGCTTGTAGCTCTAGTGTTGTTGAACGGTATCTCATAGAGTTTTTGTTTGATTTTGAAGGTTCATTGTTTGTTCAGTTTTGGATCTTCACTTATTGTGTGATTGTTACTTTACATGTTGAAGGTTTGGGATCCGGAGAAGATTGTTGTTATACCATACCATTACATATTCCAAAAATTTAATTTTTTTTTAAGAACCTCATTAGGAGTTTTACCAATAAAGCAGCAAAAACATAAGTTTTCAACACAGTTTCTTAACTTCAAATTTATATTAAAATAGTATTTAAAAGAGATTTAGTGTTTTATCGGAGAGAAAAGAGATAACTTATGGCCTAAAAAGTTGGAATATTATTGAGAATTTATAGGCAAACGAGGGAATTTAATAAATGCAGTTAGGGTACATAGTCACTATTGTTATTGTTGTGGCGGTGAGCTAACTATGCATTGATTCCTTTTTGATCGTAACCGATCAAACATGTTTTTAATATACATACTCCTTCCATTTTTTAATAAAATGTACTATTGATATTTGTTTTTTCCATTTTATACTATTTTAATGTGTTTCTTTTTCTGGTATAAATTATTTTGAGGTGTTGTAGTTTCAGTATAAGAATTTATACTATTTTACACAAAATGTTTTTTTACAAGTTATTATATTAAATTTAGAATAGAGATAATTCAATCATTTTACAAATTCTCTTAAATCTAGCTGCGCATTCAACTACGAGAAATAAACTTCATACGTGTTAGTTTATCCTCCAATTTACAGGGAGGAGAGATTCATTGAATACAAAATAATACTAGGTTGAGATGCATTGACATGTCTAAAATGATTTATTGGAACTATGTAATAAAATAGGGTATGGATAATTTGTAGGAGAAGGATACAACTAACTCCAACCAATGTTCAATGGCTCAAGAGTGGCGATTTAATGAAAAAGTCGCCAATTATAAATATTGAAATATCCCGCGGAAGGATTTTTAATTTACCGTGGCACCCTTCAGTTGACTCAATATTTTCTACTTTGCCACTGCTTCCTTCCTTTGGGAACAAGGGTTGTTCTGGCCTCTGGGTCACACTTTTGTTTACGAGGCGTGGGGGTGATATGATTATGTGGACTTGTGGAGTATTTAATTTCTTTTATATATATATATATATATATATATATTATTTTATTTTTTTTAATTTTTTTTTGATAATTCTTTTACACAAATAGTAGTATCGAGTACTATATCATAATTTATGATTCTAGGCGAAGAAGAGAGTTTGTTGAACTACGCGTAAGGAGAAAATGTGTGGGTTATCTCTACGTATAAACTATATTGTGTTGGTACGAGACTATAAATTCGCAAATCACAACTATTTTCATGCGGATCATGAAACTCGCTCCTTTAAATTGAAAATGCATTGAATCCGATCATTTTTATGCACAAATTACTATCATCATCAACACCGTACGTACGTCACCATTATTAATTGTGTTAGTAATCATTATCATCATCCACTTGATTATGATTTTCAGTTTTAACTTGTATAACTCTCTGAAATATGTCATATGGTCCATTCACCGTATTGGCTACTGTTTCCAAATTCATGTTTTCTTTTCAAGTGACTAATTTTCATCTGACGTTATCTATGTAGTACATATATGTGACTGATGTCATTTTGAAAAATCGCTCCGTATGGAGTCTATTATTTGTCTTCTGGTTTACACTGGTTCCAATTCGTCAATTCGAAGACAACGGATATAAAATTGCACTAAAATGATTTGTTTTGGTTCAGATGCAGATTACAGATCCGTATGTCAAATAAACCGGAACAAGGAACAACCGTATTTTTTGGTAAGGTTCGAGTTAGCTTCGGCCCATATTCTTTATAATTGGTACGATTTATTGGAAATTTATTCCAAAAATGGTTCAATGTGAGTTTGTCATTTCTTTTCACATACCCTTTTTTTTGCCCCTTTTTGTCGTGTTCAATTCAATTAGCTTCGGCTCATAGGATTTTTTGAAAAAATTCTACCCGTTATTTACTTGGTAAATTATTTCAAAATAGTTCAATGTGAGTTTGTCATTGTGTCCACCCATTTATTTTTGTCGTAATTGTCCACACATCTTATAACTATAGTTTGCGTGCGTAGTGAGGTTTTGCATATATATTGAATGTTTATATAATGTTTGATGTGATATATTGAATAAAAATTTATTGTTGTCGAAGATTTGTGGAAAGATTGTGTAGTAAGAAACCCCAAAATTTGAGAATAGAAAATGACTAGAAATGCCAAAGAACTTCTAACCAAAAATTTGCTCTTATTTTAAAATTTAAACCCTATGAAGTTACTTTTCTTTCCGCTTGTATTATTGTAGCTTAGATACAAGAAATATTCAGCATTAATCAGAGGGCATTTAATTATAACGTAAGCTCTTCAACATTCAACTACTCCACCATGAGTAACATTTACAAGCAAGACATCTTAAATATAGTTAGTAGTTAGGGATCATTTATTATTCGTACTGACACTAAATTTTTGGACACACCATATTGTTGGTGCAAATCTAACAACACACTGATTTTTATAACACTTGGATGTATGTATTGGTTATTTCAAACAATAGTATTTGATTATGTGTCCAAGTTAATAAAATGGATTGAAACGCTTATGGCTTTTAATAAAACGCAGCGTTTTATGGTTTTTGCGAAACGCGGAGTTTTGCTAAAAGCAGTGTCGAAAACTTTGGCTTGAAACCGTATTGTAATCGTGACTTTGCGAGTCAACAAGGTTTGGTCATCACTTCGGCGATGGCGCACGGCGGATATGCCAAGCGGAGGGTTGCGGAGCGGAAGAAGACGGCCGGAACTAGTCGGAGACCTAAGAATTCCTCTCTCAAGAATCAAATTCGTTCCATCGGCCGCATGATTCGCAAAGTAACCACTCTTCTTCTCTTCGTGCTAAATTACGGTTTATGGTTTCCTTCTCCGGCCTTATTGATTGACTATTTGGCTGGTCAAAGTCGGCTTAGCTATTGAGGAATTTGTTTCTGATGCTAGATTAAGAGATATGATCATGGCCGATTACTGTTTATGAGATCATGATTTGGTTTAGAGAGGCAATAGGTTTCATTGAGTAGCATAGCTTACTATTTCTAAATGGAGCAGAGAAGAACTTTGATGTATAGATACGTATAATACAATTTCCTTTAGGATCTTCCTCCTGAAGTAAGAGAAGCTCTAGAAAAGAAGTTGGATGATCTGAAGAAGCAGCAAGACATTCATATCCGTCTTGCTGTTGAACGTAAAATCTTCCTAAGAAACAGAAAGATCAGATTCTTTGGTGAGAGCGTTTTCTTGATGCATTGGATTGTTTGAGTTGATTTGGCTTAACTTAAAAGTTAATTACAACTTTCTTTGAGTAGAGCGGAGAAAGATTGAAAGGAGAATAAGGCGTCTCGAGAAGCTACAACGGAATACATCTGGTGGTCATGGGCAAGATGCAGAGATAGGTGGGCAGCTAAATAAACTCAAAGAAGACCTTGAATATGTTAGGGTAAGCATCTTATACAAACAAATATCTTGTTTGTGTGTTAGTCGTAAGAATAGACAAGTTCTTCTTTGTCATTATGATGGAAGTCTTGGGTGTCTTCTGGATAAAGGGGATGTCCTTTTCATGGTTTCTTCAAAGTGTTATCTTGATCTCTGCTAAATTTTCTAGTTATTCAATTGACTGAGTTAGTTGTGAAATAAACGCTGCTGAGATTTTGCTATGTGCAATGCAGTTCTTTCCCAAAAATGAGAAGTATGTATCACTATATAGTGGAGGTGATGATTTACAAGTAGTTGAGCGGAGAAGTAAATTGCGAAAGCAAATCAAAGCCAATATAATTGTTGCTGCTGCCAGTGGGAAAGAGTTGGAAGGTATTGATGATATGTGGAGATGTTTATATGGTTCCCTTTTCCCTGAACTTTCTGCATAAAAATTCAGCAGTGTTCTTTTTTCTTGGCTACATGCATTCGGACCTTCTGTATGCATTTGAAGTAATGCTGATTATGTTGACGGTGTTGATCATTTGATTTTTTTTTTCTTGGAAAAAACAGAGACAGGGAGCGAAGATGATGGGCTTTTAGACCTGAGTGATGACGACTTCTTTGTCAACGGAAGTTCAAGTGATGAAGCAGATGCGGATGATGAGTGGACTGATAAAAGCACAAAGTATGCCTTGTAAATTTCGAATAGTTTTTTTTAACCTCAATACTTCTTAGTGTAGTTTATTGGCTAGATTAGTGCATAACATGGGAGATGAAGAAAAGTCAACAAGGCTAGCTGTGTATTCACCTCTGAATTCCATTAAGCTATCATTCCTGTGACAAGAAGTCGATTCTTGACTATTTTCTATTGGCTTATTATGTACCAGTAAAGATAATTTCTGACTGTTTTCTGCGGTTTTTTCCCAGGGAGCCGGTTTCTAGTGCTTTTGGCAGAGCAACATCGAGCATGTCCAGTGATGGAAGAAATCAGGTATGATGCAAAATCTACTCACCTTCTTGTTGTTTGCAATGATACCGGGGACTCAAATACACCCAGAAAGTCAGAAACGTAACATGTTCAATTCCGGGGTGATCAAAGTATATGAAATTGAAGTGTTATATATTTACTGAATGTTACTATTTTGGTAAGTGACTCCTTTTTTTTTTTTTGGTAAAGCCATACACTACTAGGGTTTTAATGCCACCACCACAGTCAAGGTTTGCATCAACATCTCGGAAGTATTCATCTATGCAGAGGAATGAGAGACCTTCCTCTAGCAACCCTTCACATAGAAGAAGCCAATCTTCACATGCTCCCACAAGTTCGCAGACTAGTCAGAGTAGCAACTTGAGTTCTAATTCTGATGCGCACAAACCCAAGAGGAAGAGAAGGCCTAAGAAGAAGAAGCAACAGGTGAGTTTCTCTTTACTTCATTTCTGCAATTCCTTTCATGCTTTGTGGATCTTCCAAATGATATATCTCAAAGAATCTGCATTCTACTTGGGAAGCTGATTATTTATTCTTAAATTGCAGGCGTAAACAGGCTCTCTCACGCCACCCGTCTGAAAAAACGAAGAAGCTCCTAACACAGTTCATCAATTCCAATAGCTTCACCCATTATTACAACCCACCGTATCTTGCATTCTCTGATCGGATCTAATGGGTATATATATGTTTTTTTTAATGTGTTCATGAA
This sequence comes from Cardamine occulta, assembly GCA_028015245.1. Classification (NCBI taxonomy): domain Eukaryota; kingdom Viridiplantae; phylum Streptophyta; class Magnoliopsida; order Brassicales; family Brassicaceae; genus Cardamine; species Cardamine occulta. Next base: position 26,923,012 of record CM051364.1, on the reverse strand, counting down.
GGCAGAAAGATAGGTTTCTGTTGTTTTTGGCTAACGAGATGAACCCTAAACCTTGGGCAAAACGTTATTTCTCCCTTGAGGTAAGCATTTTTTTTAGTCCACTGTTCTTTGTTCAGGTTGGCTATGATCGAATTGAATCAATTAATGGGACTAATCAACAATCTGATCTCAGATCTTGAGAACCAAAAAGAAAATGGGTATTGCTTGCAATCTCTTCTGATCAATGAGAACACAAAACAGATTGCTAAAAACATTAGAAGAACTCTTCAATCGGCGTAACACTTTTAAAATGTAATATAAAGCAGTAGGACAACCATTTGCCCTGATCTGAAACATAAATTAAATAGGTTCCAGTTTCATATGCTTAAGACCATTAAGCATGTCTACATTTTGAATTTTACCGATGAGGTAAAAAAAGGCTATGACTTGAATTCAATCCGATCAACATAGATCTTGCCCGAGAACCCGACAACCCAAGCACAGAGAGATTTCTCTAGACCAAGAGAAACTCTGTTTTCTTGAGGTTCTTGTGTCTCTGTTAGGTTTCCTGAAGATTTGTCTCATCCACTACAGCCTAATCTTTTGGCTTCCGATTCTTTCATGATTCTTAGTCTCTTGCACGTACATACAAACATCCTGCATCAACAGACAAAACCCATATAAGAACACTAACAAAACTGTTGATTATGTTTTTATGAAATTGTTTATTGACAGATTATACGAAAGAAGACTTACTCCCATGGAACATCTCCAATGAGCATCCAATCCCCATCTTTGTCTTCATAAGTGGGCACAAAGTCAGAACCTTTGTATCCTTGTCTCTCAGAATACTCTCCCACACAGAATATGAACATCATCTCTAAAGCTTTAAGCAATTCTGAGTATCCTTTGTAACAACTCAAATCTATTTTCCTCAAGTATGGTGCACCATCCATACTTACTTTCACGTAGATCCCTTGACCCTCGTTATCAGATTCATTCTTCTTTGTCTGGAAGTTGTTCTTCCTGTAAGATCTAACTGGTGGCCATCCAACAATCTGAGCCCTGTAAATAGGAAACACTGTCAATAAACTGAAAAAAATTTCTTCACAACCAAATCAGATTCAGAGAATTTGTGTGTTTAAAACTTACTTCCTAGGAGGGGATGTTTCAGTTTTCCTCGTTGATGATTCAATCTCACTCTCAGAATCACTTGGTAATGCTCTCTTATTACAGCAAGAAAATTTCTCTCTTTCTTCACACACATTGTCTGTTCCTAGTAATCCCAGCCTCAGCTCCGTTTCCTTGAGGTTTACAAACTCATCCATTTTCTCAAAAAACTTTGCCTCTTCTTGAAGAATTGCAAGAGGAAAAAAAAAGAGAGAAAGGTTTTTTGTAATTTTGCTTGGAAGAGAGGAGGGGAGATAGAGAAGTTGATGACAATGAAGATGAGGCTTGGTGGAAGCTAAGTGTTTTATAGAACATGTGGAGAATAAAGATAAATTGAGAGAAGAAACTGTTTTTTTTTTTTTTTGAATTAAGGAGAAAGGAAAAAAAAAGCTAAGATTGTCGGTAGCAGTAACAGCAACTTTGAGGCAAAAGTGTGTCCCAGCTTCTTGGGGGACATTTGTGGGACCCACTTTCTGTTTCTCCCATCTGTCCAAAAACACAAAAAAAGTCTTTCGATAGACGGTCCAGATCAAATCTTTCATTCCCCACCACATGTGGTATGCCATATGCACTTGTCGCCTCTCTCTATCATATTATTAGTTTTTTTTTTTTTTCAAACCAAAACTTTTCCCTTTTTCTTTTGGATGACCAGTTAAGTTAATACACGAAATTCAGATTTACTTATTTTTTCAATTGTTTGTTAGTCAACTCTATCTGAAGACTGAAAGTCTAGCTGCTTAATGTTCAGTTTTTGCGTTGTTGGTGGTTCAGACACGATGAGTTTCATTGATTTTAGATCCATAATATATAATTTAAGCCTTTTGAATTTCTAAGCTTCCATAACAAATACTTTGGGTCTTGAAGAGCCGAAGACAGAGCCAAGGAAACAAAATCTCTAATTGTTCTTTACTGGGTTTTGTTAAAGCCCACAACTTTTGTCTCTGTCTCAAAACTATTAACGATCGTAATCACCACAGACGTATTCACGTATTTATGAATCTCAAACAAAACTGAGCATCACGACAAGACATCTTCCTTGGGTTCAACTAGCTCAAGGCTTTGTTAATTTGTCAGTAACATCACAATTTGGGGTCTTGTCTTGTATAATTTTGGTTTGGCTGAGATATATTCAACAGATTCTCTGTCTTAATTTGTTCATGTTACAGCGTGTCATTGGTTGTATTCTACCTACATGGAGCTCCTATTGTAAATGTTACGTCTTTGACAGAAACTAATCAATTATACCGGATCTAACTTTTGGTTCAATTGGGTTTTCTTCATAGCCGATGTTTTGCATCATTGCATTTGCATGCATGGTTTTCCAAATTGATGTTGTAACCGGTCTTATGGAGAGTGTTTAAGAGCTTTTATCATAAGCCTTATACTAAAGTAGATTCCAGTCCATCTTATTATACTTTTATATAGAACTTAAATTATATTATCTGAAATCCATAGACATTCTAGTTTTTATCTATTTACGAGTGGTCAACTTACAAAATGCAAAATATTCTCTGAGATATGAAAAATCAATTTATAGTCCAGACCACGTAGAGATTTCACATCTCAAATGGAAACCAGCACCCCACCACTGATTTTCCTTACAAAAGTGGATGATTTTAATTATCATTATTTTTTTAGTTTCTAGTACATATATCTCTTAAATTTCAAAAAAAAAAAGAGAGCATATATCTCATATCAATTAGGGAAAATAATAAGCCTTTTAACAAAAAAAAAAGTTCTGAAAATAATATATATATATATGTGGTGCCTGGCTGATTGCTAACGAATAAACATCAGGCATTGATTTCGATCGGTACGGGGTGACTCGGTGAGCAACATTCTCTTCTTTTTTTTTTTTTTTTTTTTTTTTGATAAAAGGCTTTCAATCATATTCTCTTCTTGGTTCAGTCATAAATTACTAATAAATTTTCTTGATATGGACAGCTCAAAAATTAAATTAAGAATCCGTTAGTGAAAGGTGAAATATATAACCTATTATCGGAAAACTTAAATTAAATGTGTGTATGCTCATATATATATATATATATATATATATCAATATCAGCCATAAAGACTTTTTTTAGGCATGATTATCCGCAAGCTTTTCGCTGTTTAATTTAGTAATATGGCACTATGATCCTTTTTCTGCACTCATCGCCATATGCCATAGTGTAGACTTTGCAATTTAATCTATAAAAACATTTAAACTTGATGGTGATAATGAAGTATAACTTTTACAAGGAAAGTATTGCAATTAGTACAATAAACAAAACTGTTTTTTTTTTGTTTTACCAAACAAAACTTAATTTTAATTAATTTTAGTAATTTATAATGATACTAAAATGACAATGGCCGGTCCTATAGCTACAATAAGAATCACTAGTTAACGTAACAATACTATTCTGAAATATTTTCCAAAATTACAATAACTATAAAAATATACTCCTTTAGTCCTATTTCCAATCTAACAGAATGTTACGACGAAGACAGGTTCAAAACCCAATAAATTATTATAGCCATATTAGTCAAAGAAGTGAAGAAAATTATGAGGGAAAAAAAAAAGTGAAGATAATGATAATTCGTTCTTAATTGTATTTTGCCGACATGTAATCGAGACACCTGTCACTCAAATATTTGCTTGTCCTACAGAACAGTATAAGATTCCAACCATCATCTCTACCGTACACGTGTAACTAATCATCTCGACCTTTACATGTCACTCAAATCACTAATGAAGATGCGGGTCCCATCTAACACGGTATCGCCGGTGGTGCTCATCGAATATTTATCACTCTTTTAAAATTCTAAACCAACTGCTAAAGCGCGTAAGTTTTTAGATTGCGGTTTAACTTAACCAACGAAATTAGACTGTGTTTATATGTTTTTGATGATATAAATAAACTTGCCTTTATTTGGTCAGTTTTTAGACGAAGAAACTAAACATTCATATAGTATGATTTGAATCAACTGATAAAAGTAAGTTTTTTTTTGGGCAAACTAACTGATAAAAGTAAGTATATATCGTAATAATATGCAATCCGACATTCAATACTTTTTTTTTCAATTGGATCATCTTTAAAGATTAATTAAATGGGCTGTGCCGATACAAATTGGATTTTTATTTTGCTTTGACGGCGTTTTGGACCACTATAATCTAACCACCTCTTTCCCCATTTTCTTAAATAAAACTAACTTTACAATTTTTCTTTTAATCTGCATATAATAATTTATATTACTCAAATTGGGTTCGTGAGCCAACCTCGGGGCTCCTCATTAATTTGAGGGATCTGTTCAAACGTTTTTTTAGTTGCATAAACTAAAGTGAACTTCAAGAATTAGTCAATCTTTGGCTCTCTATCTCTCTCTCCAGGACATTATAAAACGTAACAACATCAAATTTGCGTCTTTCTTTACTTCAGAAAAAGAGTAAAATTACATGTAACTCATTATATCAATCTTTAGAGCATGTAAAATCATAGATTTTTTTATTTATTATGATATATTGATACTATCTACCTAAATGTGTTGAGAAATAAGAACCGAAAAACCAAGTGGTGGTATTCTAGTGGTTTGGGGTTGGATATGTGCCTATCTTGAGACCCAGGTTCGAATCTACTTGGTCACCCGACTCACAGCGAACCTGTGCAAAAAGGAAACTAGGCCTAAGGAGGATTAATCTGGACCTAAGACCTGGAGGAACCTCCGGATTATCAAAAAAAAATAAAAATAATAAGAACCGGAACAGAACGAATATTCACTCGTATCATTTTGGCAATCATCCAAAAGAAAGTAAAAATAAATTTGTCTCACTTACCATAAAAAAAAACTATAACCAATTTATAAATTTACCAAATACTTTTAAGTTATTGACAAAGTAATATTGGTTCCACAATTATTTTAATTATCAACCTATATTATTAGCAAGGAGGTGACTTTTACATAACAAAAAATTGAACTGAGTTTTACTATAATACTTAAAGTAAAAATTTTGCGTGAACATGTGTTATAGTTATGACAAATAGAATATTTTCAAAGATTTATGGCCAGAACATTTTATGAGTTAAAAGTATTATCCTTGTTAATTTTTGGAATTATTTGGACAAAGGGAATATCTTTACCGGTCAAATGTAATCAATAAAGCGATCCCCAAAATCTCTTATATGCTAATCTCTTCCCACTATTTACCTAACTTATGGATTCTGCAAATCGTCTTTGATCTTACCGTTAATGTTTTCGGGATCACCCAATCAGATTTTTTTAGATCCCAATATATTTGATTACTATTTTACAATGATAATATAAATTAGGAGTATATAATAAGACCAAACTATAATTAATCTCTTTGAAAATATAAATACTCTTTACTTAAAATATTTAATCTGTGGACCGTCACAAAAAAAAAAGGAACTGTGGACCATCACAAAAAAAATGCGGAGGTAATGAATATGAAAATTTTACAATATTATCTATCAATACAACTGCGGTTTGATTAATCAATTAATTAACTACTTTTAGAAACATTAAGTAAAAAGTAGACATTCCAAGCAATGGTACTGTGGTTAGCCCCCACCACGAGGCTATATTGTTAAGGGTTATGCCAACATATAGAATATATATCATGAGTGTATATAGTGGCGGATCCAGGAATTTTTTTTACTGGGATCAAAATATAACTAAAAAAATTATTTTTTAATATAAATATAAAACATCCTACAAAAGCATTATGCGTTCTTTCATATTCTGAAATCTTTTCATCACAGCCTCATTTGTAATAATCTCGAATACATCTTTCTCGATAAAACAAACTAAACAATCATTCAAAAACTGATCTCCAATCCGATTGCGTCGATGTGTCTTCAGGATCTTCATTGCTGAAAAACATTTTTCAACAGTTGCAGTAGCAACAGGCAAAATCAGAACCAACTTCAAAAGCCTATACACCAAAGGATGTGACATATGTTTTCGATTTTCCACAAAAATACGAGCAAGTTTTCCGAAATTCTTCAAATCAATAAATCTTTCATCATTTCGAACACTATCAATGTAGATATCTAATTCTCGCTCAAGAGATATGTACTCTCCATAAGTGAAATCTTCCGGGTAGATCTTAGATAACCGTAACAACTTTGAATGATCAAACTCATCTAACGTAACGTGACTTATGGGATTGGAGAAGAAGAAGTGGGGTAAGGTGTAGGGTTTTTTTTTCTTACGTTTTTATTAAAAAAAATTTCTTCTTCTTTTTATTAAATATCAAAAGTAAAATGGACTTTGGATCTTGCTAAAATTTTTTAAAGAATAAGTTAATGGGTTCAAAAAGTAGATGGGCTAAAAAAAACTAAAGTTTTCATGGGTTCAAAGTTGATTTTCAACCAAAAAAAAATTTACATATACATATTTTTATTTTTAAAATTTATGAGGTGTCAGCTGACTCCACACTAATAAGTGTGGGTCCGCCCCTGAGTGTATATAGGCAAATTCTCGCATATTTACTTTTATAATATAAAGTTCAAGAAAACCAGTTACAAATGATCATTACAAGAAACTAACTAGATGTTTAAGAACATGAGAAAATTGTCTATGTAATTTTGAAATTTTAATGAACGAATTTAACTTTGGATAATTCTATATTAAAATTCATAAAAAAACGGTTTTACATACGATAAGATAAACAATTTTATATTGAATATATAAAACTACGTACGACGAACAGCGTACATCATACTTCAGACCTCTGATAAGTTTATCCCCACTATTGTGTTATTTGCATTATCTAGAAATCAAACCACATTCATAACGTAGAAACATCAAATTTTGGTCAACCACTACATCAAAAAAAGTTTATATCTTTTGTAAAATTAATAAGATATTTACATAATTTAGATTTACTTTTAAAAAATTTGAGAAACAAGAAATTTCGGCTGAGATTTTTTTTTAATAAAAATGATTTTTATTCGCAAATAATCTTTCAAAATTATGTTTATGTTTAATATTACAAAAGATATTTGATTAACAAAATTAAAGTGTTCTGTTTTCTTTAAGTGCAAACTTTATTTATTATTATTTTTTTTGGGAAGGAATGCAGACATAATCGGTAACTATCAAAAAGCAAAGGCACATATTTTCCCTATAAATGATAAAACACCAAGGGTATATTATATGTACGTACTATATGTTAAACTAAAAGTAATAAAAAATATTTTATTCAACTAACAATAGATAAATAAATATTCATAAAAGACGACTAAAAATATGTATAAATAATATATCGTCGGTCGAACATGTCAGAATGGAGAAGCAGCAAACCTGCAAACTCACCAGAGAAAATAAATAATGCAACAAATGATAGCGGAAATGATTGCTTGAAATACATACTATGATCTCTTTATTTTTTTTTATATATTATTTTAATTTGTACAGAAAAATAAACCATTTTGTGGTGTAGAACCAGATACAGAATATCCATGTTCAGAAGCTCTATACAAAATAACAAATGTAACTTTTGTTTGGTAAAATATAAAAAATATCAATAATACATTTTAAACAAAAATATGACTCAAACTAGAGTAAAATCATAAAAGAACTAATTTACGCTTTCCTATGAGGTTTTTAAGTTTTTTTTTGTTTTAACTAAGGTTTTATGTCCTAAAACTATAAACTATATTAAGTGAGATCCTTAACTATATATAGTAAATTAGATAAAAACCGTCGATACAGTGAAAACTATAACACATTAAAAAGCTTCTAATAGTAAGTGAGATTTTAACTATTTATTTAACTATTTTTATGATCACCATCGTATATTGGCTCAATATATATATATCTCAAAACTCTGATTCAATAAAATGCTGCAGTTTAGTGACTTAATCGGAGTTTTGAGAGATATATATTGTACCAATACGCATGAGAATATGTATATATACATTACACACAATTAAATTGGTACACAATTGTAATTAACTCACTAAACTGCAGCATTTTAACCCATGCATAAGATTAACTTAAAAGACCGATAAATAATTGCTTGTAAGTAGACTGTAGAGCAAGTGTTGACGTAAAGTAATCTGTTTGAGTCTCACAAGAGTTGTGGCTTTCACACACTACAATATACATTTTCGTCAATGCAAACTTATTACTTGGTTTTGTCGTTTTAAATGCATGCATGCATGTCATTTGGCTGCATTCCTTAAATGTGAGAAGTATATTCCAACAACTAATTTAAATGAGAAACCTAAAAAAAAAAAAGAGGAAGAATGGGAAATGGACAAAATAAACCAAAATTGATCTTTGTGTGGTAGAGTGTTGATAGATGTGGCTTTGTAATGTCCATATGAAAGTACACCTGGTCCTCACACATTCTTATCTTGCAAGTTAATAATTAGCACATATATACCTTTGAAAATACAAGTCATTAATTTCGACATGTTGCATATAAAATATAAACTTAGACCTAGCTATATATATATATATATACATAATTAATAATATATACAATCACATGTAAGTGAAATAAAAGTGAAACTTTTGGTATGTAAATTATACATCAAAAGGTGGTCTCCATTGTGACAAATAAAAAGTGGTCTCCATTAATTTGTATATTCTTCTGAGTTTTGCTATATAGATTTTGTTGCATTTGTTCAATCTCATTAAAGTTCGCATACAATCAATTTATGTGTGCGGCGCATTTCTTTTGTAATCATGCATGTTGGACCGAGAAATTGATATTATTCACTGGTTTACATTATCATGTGAATTCCATAGTGATCAGTGTGTATATGGCCATGAATGGTAGTAGTTTCTACTATGGTTTTTGGTTTTTGATTTTCCAAAAACCACTTAATGATCCAATCAAGATTATGTGAAAGATATATTCTCTTGAAATTAGAGAATCTAGATTCTATGAGATTTTGCATATTTCTAAACAAAAACCAAAAACCACTTTTTGAGTTTTTAAGTTTGAACGTGAAATTTTATTTTTTAAATTTTCTATTTATTTTTATTTTATTTTTTTACAAAAATCAAAAACCAAAATTTAAAAACTAGAATCTAAAATTCAAAATCTATAATTTAAAAACCACTTAAACACTTTTAAACATTCATGGCCTATGACCTATATATATATATATCAGATAACGTAGATCTGTAGGTACACATTGATAAACACGACAAGATGATGTGATATATAAGACAAAGTGACCCAAAATTCGATTGAAAAATTTAGGGTTTGTTGATTTGAAAACTCATGGGAAATTTTGGGATAGAAACAAAAGGAGAGAAAGGGGTTAAAGAGGAAGATGTGGACAAGGCAAGGAACAAAAGTAGGGTTTGAGATGTTTTTGCCTCTGAATTTTATTGGATGTAACTTGTCCCTTCATCGTCTCCACGTTTTTTTTTTCTTCTCACTAATTTTAATTTTTGGTTTTGGAATTTATGGTGATGTTATTGAACTCTCTCCTCTTTTGGATTTTGATGCCACTTATGTCCCTCTCAATTGCCATATGGTAGGAATATGCCTCTTTTTTTTTTTTTTTTTCATTGTTTATTTTCAAATTTATTGAATATTATTTACGTAGGTTAGGGTTATTAGATATGATCTTTTTTTTTCTGAATAGTACTTTATTCTGAATAATACATATGATCTTATTAAAATGCATGTGCCATATTTGAACTTTCCGCCTGGCTGATTATTAAGAATTAAAAATGATGTAATGAATTTAAGTAGATGCAAAAAAGCTTCGTCGGAGATACAATTCCCGTTTCGGAATCGATATTTTTGTATGTTCGACGAAGTGGCAACGACCGTAGCGAGCACTTTGTTTTAAAAAGCGCAGAACTTGTGTTTTCGTTTTGATCTTAGGATTGTATATAACAGTTTCACATATTTGTAACGAATGCTTATTGTCTTAAATATTGGACACTAGCTATACCGTTAAAGTAAAAAATACAATGTTTTTTCTTTTTAATTTATAACGTAGATATATACGCGCATATTTTCAAATTTAATTTGCGTTATAAGACAACCATATTATTATATTAACATAAACCATTCGATTATAAGCTTTTTGTCAATCTGTAAATATCTGGACACAAACTTTTTTCTTAAGATTAACCATATATTATTGTTTGATACAAACTACTATGTGGTACCTATATTAACACATGAATAATTTTCTCTTTCAAGTTACAAACACAGTGGAGTAGTAATGAGGCGTTTTATGTGTCTAGATACACACTTCGTCTGTATGCTTTATTTTGAATTCGTGTGAGAATAATAATACACAAGAGGGTTGCGCTTTTATTGTGGGACGAATAATTGAATCATGTGGATGTGATATGCATAATTGGAAGGTTCCGGCGAAGAATCTTACGGAAAAAATAGTTAATAATATGAAACATATAATTATATTATTTAGAAGTAAAAAAAGCATACTATAATTATATTAATAATAATCTACACCTCTATTGATACACTTTCATATGAGATGTCCGCGACCTCGCCACCCAAAGAATCTCTTTTATAAACCACATTGCAGTTGGAGCAATATGAAAATAAATATGTAATGTTAGAAGAGTAAATTTGGAAAAATTTCCACATATATCAGACAAACTTTTCTTATTATATATAAATTGGTTTTAAGGCCATATCGTGTACGTGTATATATCATATATAGATTGTTAGATAGCTAGTTTATTTTCTCATAAAGTTATCAAAAATTTAAGATTAAGAATTTCCTTGTAACAAGATGGAACAATTTCATACTTAATATTTTTAATTTCATATCTTTGATTTTTAAAGTAGCATAATCACTATAATTAAGAACCTATCAATTTAATAGGAAAATAGTTTTAGTCACTCATATTAGAAATTTGTTCATATCAGAAAAATAACTCTAAAACAAAATTAAACGTTCCTACAATCAAATGCAATGCAACTATATACAACTTAGCTAGTGACCTACACAATAAATCATAAGAAAGATTCAATAACAGTATTAAAAAAAAAAAGTTCAATAACAGTAATAGTAGTGATTAGTCAAAACTTGAGCAAGATGACTTCATCAAAGGGCTTAGATGAATCCACGTGTCAAAAACTCATTTAACCAAAGATCTCTTAAATACGACATACACATGCAGCTACCTCCTAGACAGAGATATAATAGAGACTCATCTCACTTTGTATTATTTGTGTGTTTTAATAAAACCATTTATCCATCTTCCTCATCACCTTCCCAAGAAGACGAAGAACATCAAAGAAGAAGAAGGAGAGAGGTCAATAATAATGGGCAGTGTCGAGCTGAATCTGAGGGAGACTGAGCTGTGTCTTGGTCTTCCCGGCGGAGATACGGCGACCCCGGTGACTGGAAACAAGAGAGGGTTCTCGGAAACGGTTGATCTGAAGTTGAATCTGAACAATGAGCCTGAAAGCAAGGAAGGATCTACGACTCATGACGTCGTGACTGCTGTTTCTAAGGAGAAGAGTTCATGTCCCAAAGATCCAGCCAAGCCTCCGGCCAAGTAATTTTACCATTTTACCCTTTTCGTTTTATTTTCCGATCTTCCCTTAATTTTTTCTCGTGTATAGCATCGTTTGGAAAATAGCATCTTTCAAAGAAAGTTAAGTTTATTGGGAAATTTTGGTTCATCCATGATGTATATATATCATCGCTAGCGATATCTGTCAAGTTTTTAAGCCGAAAAATCTAACAAAAATTGGATAAAGGTGGCTGAAAAAAAAATAACTTAAAGATATGTTTTTTTTTTTCCTTTCAAAACCATCTAACATATACGTTTACCCGCAAAAATATACTTTTAATTATGTCAGCAGTTAAACCCATATAGTCTCATGCAAACAGGATATATTTGAAACATCACGTCCAGATTGATTTTGTTATCACTTACACATTAGTTTAATTTAGTGAAACATAACCGTTTTCAATTTTTTTTTTTTTAAATACAATTTTGTAGGACACAAGTTGTGGGATGGCCGCCAGTGAGATCATACCGGAAGAACGTGATGGTTTCGTGCCAAAAAACAACCGGTGGTACGGAGGCCGCAGCGGCGTTCGTGAAGGTATCGATGGACGGAGCACCGTACTTGAGGAAAGTCGATTTGAAGATGTATAAAAGCTACGACGAGCTCTCTAATGCTTTGTCCAACATGTTCAGCTCTTTTACCATGGGTACGTTTTATATTTTACCATGGGTACGTTATATATATGTTTCCATGCATCTTTAATTGTTACTATATTTAAAAATAATGAACCAAAATATCCAAAACTTTTTTATGTTTGCGGGAAAACATATACTATTTCATTTTTGTATGTTGCACCACACAAAAAATGCCAAGTTTAAATTTAGGATAGATCAGGTTCTTACCTAGGAATAGGATCCAAAAAAAATCAACTCAAGGCTATATAGAATAGTGAAATTTAATTTTTATGCATTATATATTAATGTGAAGGTAAAACTAATAATATTGTTTAGGGAAATATGGAGGAGAAGAAGGAATGATAGACTTCATGAATAAGAGGAAATTGATGGACTTAGTGAATAGTTGGGACTATGTTCCCTCTTACGAAGACAAAGACGGTGATTGGATGCTCGTCGGCGACGTTCCTTGGCCGTACGTCTTCTTCTTTTATTAATTACGATTCTACAGCTTTATTGATTCATTTCATTTATGTTTGTTTCTAACTAATAGGAGTAAGTAATTACCATTTACTTTAATTTTTTATCTATCAGAATGTTCGTTGATACATGCAAGCGTTTACGTCTCATGAAAGGATCTGATGCCATTGGTCTCGGTCAGTTTTTTCTACCAATGCATTTTATATTCGTATTGATCAAAAAAAACCACCTTTTTAAGACATTAATAGTTTTTTCCGTTTGAAAAACTATATGATATTCTTTTATATAAAAAACTATATGGTATTTGATTTTTCTTTGATAAATGCAAAAAAAAAAAAAGACTACTCTTTCAAACATAAATTAAATAACTACCGTGGTAACTATACTCTTTTCTTTGCTTATTAATTGTAAAAAAAATTCAGCTCCAAGGGCAATGGAGAAGTGCAAGAGCAGAGCTTGAAGTTATAAGTGGTAATGATATTATAAATTTGGTTAACACATTGATGGGTGTTAATTGTTTTTTCTTACGATGAAATACATTGTTCAATTTCTACTTTTATTTTATTTGTCGTTGTTTTGATCTGGATTTGGTATGTAGATATACAGTCTGTATGCTGTTATGTGTAATGAACTTAAGTTAAATATGTGAGACATTTGTAATGGAAAATGTGTAATAATTTGAACATCTTATGTGTGTTTTTCCTTTTTTTTTTTTTGCTAACAATGTGTATATATAGGAAATTTTGATTTTCATTCCATTAATGAAACTTTATCCTCACACTATTATCTTACAATCTATCAATGGTCAGATTATGAATACAAAATAATATATTTTTTGGTTGACGGAGTATAAGTTTTTTGCTTCTTACATTAAATTGAACTAAAGATCAGGGCGACTCCTTGATAATAAAACAATGTTTCCCCAAATATAGTTCGAAGTCAATATAACTAAAACGACAATGTGCATATTTATGTTATATCATATCATCGAATGTATAACTATAAACAATGAAAAGGATTCACTTTGTTGGTATATTGATGTGTTTTTACTTAAAGTGATAATTCATAATTGGCTTTGGTTGGAGGGAATAAAATAGAGAAATAGGACCCATAGGGAAGAGAGGGAGCAATGCCATGTGCATCTTCATGGGTCTCTTCATTTCATTACCTTTGTTTATCATTTCGTTTCCCCTTAAATTAAATAGGGATATTAACTTTTATACCAACTTCTTTATCAGGAAAAAAAACCTACTTTATCAAAGAAAAAAATAAAACTTGTATAACAACTAAATTTAACAGGATTAATTATCATAACTATACGCAAACAAACCTCTTTACGATGAAGGAAAAGGGAAAACAAAAACTCTTGATAATAATTAGTACACATGTAACTTTCAGTATCACAACCGCTTACCGATAAAAATTACGGAAATAAAAAGTATAGGTTATGCATGTATCGCTGACATTATAGATTTAGTATTTAGTATACTAATATATAGCGCTACTTTTGGATTGATGGTGGTTACTAAAATAATGGAGCTATCATATGCCTCTTAACATTTTGATTAATTATGTAGTATAAGTAGATAGATAAAATAAAGAAAATTGAGAATGTAAATATTGATAAATGGGCAAGCACATGGAGAAGATGTTGAATCCCAAACGAACAAATAAAAGTTTCATGAATGTATCACTTCAACGTACATGCATGCATATATATAGAAAATATGTCTACAAATGTAGGTGTAAACACAAACATTGTACAATTAGTTACGTTGAAATGTTTTAAATTTCAACATTTTTATATTTATATCCATTTCTTGGACCAGGCAGAAGCATGTTCGATGTTTGATGGGATCAATAATTAATTTGACAAGTTGGGGCTCTAGATGGTTCTTTACCAAATTAAAATAAAATAAATTATCGCATAATAACACATGATTTGAAAAATTTCCAAAGTACATAACACTTGCAAAAAACTAAGTTATAAGAGGTATGTAAATAAAATTTTAAAATTTCGGACACTTTTCATCATTGTTAAAACTTAAAAGTTTAAAACCCACACTAATTTTAAGTATTTGATTTATAAAGTATAAAATATGTATAGTTTTTATGATCATGATAGTTACCAAAATTTTTTAAAAAAAAGAAAAGAAGAAGAGTTATTTCATTATTAAAATTTTGTTTATAACCCCTTAATTATTAAATTGAAACTTTTAATCAAAGAAAAACAAATTTTAAGTTACTGGGCCAAAAATATTTGGGCCTTTACGTAATTGATATTTGTCATGGACATAAGTATATATCTGGAGGGATCCATTTCTGATTGCTGGTTGGCCGTAGGAAACTCTGGAAGTCCGGTAAAATCCATCGCCGGTCTGACCAATTTGTTCTCTAGCTCTTTAGGCTGCTTCTCTTCTCATCTTCAAAGTGGAAAACGAATCCAATATCTTATTCTGGTGTCTGTGATTACAGAGAAATCTTAAGAAATGAAATGATTCAGTCAATTGATGTGTTCTATCACATGATTGAGTCCAGGCCAAATTACCAAATAGAACAAGTATGCTGTTGTGATCAATTGTTTTTTCCAGGTTTTAGATAGAAATCAAATTGGAACTGAAACTAGCATAGATTGGTTTCGTACAATTCCAATCGTTTTTTTCTTTTCAACATATTTCGTCTTGAACAAATGTTTCAGGGACACAAAGAAACAATGACAATTTACAAAACAACAAAACCCTAAAATCCCCAAAATCACAAGAAACGAGGTTTGATCAAATCCCACTGTAATCACCACGCGCGCCGTCATTATCAGAGAGCATCGGTCCATAAGGTGATTCCAGATCGTCCATCACAAGATCATCTATCCCTCTTAGCGCCGCGTGTAAAATCAAAATCAGAAGGCCGAATCCGACGGTTGTCAGAGCTCTGAGCCAAACACCGGTGGTGACTAGCGATCCGATCGACAGACCGATGAGAAGCACAGCCACGACGCCGTCGTCAATAGTGAATCCGAAGATCGTCAGTGGCTCCTCGCGAGCGAAATATAGGAAGAACCAAGCTAGTCCGACTGCGATAAATGCGATGATGGCTATGGGACGTGTAATTAGGGTAAGAGCTAGGAGGATAGAGAGAATGATAGTGTAATTGATGCGGAAGTGAGTAAGGTTTTGAGTCAGACGAGTCGTGGCATCGGCGACGGAGGAAGGGAAGCTGAAAGCGGAAAGATCGAGGAAATCGCCCCACGGACGAGCAGCGCCGGTAATTGATTGAGCTGTTTCCTTGATTCCGGAGATCACTTGGTTTGCCATTGTCGATTGATCTCTCCTGGATTTCGGAAACCCTAGA
This sequence comes from Cardamine occulta, assembly GCA_028015245.1. NCBI lineage: Eukaryota > Viridiplantae > Streptophyta > Magnoliopsida > Brassicales > Brassicaceae > Cardamine > Cardamine occulta. The sequence continues at coordinate 26,906,887 of CM051364.1, read as the reverse complement.
AATTCTTCTCAGGAACAAGAAGATCTTTTCTGATAGAGGAAAGAGGGAATAAGTTAAACCTGGTTAAAAGAAAGAGAGACACTTAAAACTGAAAAGGGCTAAGCCCAATTAGCTGTAACATTATTTATCTGAATAGACACCAAATTTTTTTTTTCTTCTAAAATTGTCGTCGAAATTTTTTGACTAATTTAATTTGAGGGTCTGCTAAGAGAATATGGGAGTATTAATGGGCCGAGTGTTTAGCATAATGTCTTTTTATCAGAACTACAATCGTCTTTTATGAGCAACAAAACGAGAAATGGCACTTCTGAGTTTTGACCTTCTTACAGTAAACGATTGTTATCCTTACGGAAAAGCCTTACTAGCTCTAGTACATAAATCAGCCTTACGAAACAGAAGCGATATACTTGAGATTCTACTCTTCGCGACTACTAGCTAGCAACTTTTCTACGTGCAATTAAAACGCAACTCATAATTAAAACCAGAAGATAATAAATCTAAAATACTAGGGACAACGAACACAACGAAACTCCAAAAAGATATGATTTATGATCCTCTGGTCATATAATAATGAAAACGCAAGAGCTAGAGTTGAGAAAATATCTAAAAGTAGTGTCTTTATAAAGCATCAAAAACAAGAGAGATCCACAAACTTAGCGAAAGCAGAGTAAAGACCATATAAGAATGGTAAGGCATCCCCAAGTACAAGCTCTTCACTTGAGAGGGATGAATCTGGAGGAGTGGGTAGCACCAACACCAGGCCTACCGTGCTTGACTGGCTTGTATGAGATAGAGAACTCAGCCAGGTAGTGACCAATCATTTCAGGCTTGATCTCGACTTGGTTAAAAGTCTTTCCATTGTAAACTCCAATGATGCTTCCAATCATCTCAGGGACAATGATCATGTTCCTCAGGTGGGTTCTCACTGGTTCTGGCTTCTCACCTTGTGGTGCTTCCCTTTTCTGTAAATTAACCAAAACGCAAGTTTGTAATCAGACACTTACTCTGAACCAAGTAAAAACTAATCTTAACTAGGTAATAGATGCTAATGTCCAGGGAAATACAGAATGTTCGAGAGATGTAGCTATCCTATATACGGAATGAACAAAGTATCAGAGAGCGCGAGGCACAATAATGTCCCAAGACAAAGACTCTAGCATTGAACTCTTGGTTCTGCAAAGTATCAAGGATTGAAACAAGACAACGAGTCCAACATTTTCACATAGAACAATCCATACTTAACTCTTCAGAATCTCAACTTAAACAAACCTAGACAACATAAACCTAAGAAACTTCCACTAAAACGTTTACAAAACCAAATTCAACACGCCAAGTAAAAACCATGAAAATCATCCAACCATTTGAAGATTCAAGCCTAATTGACAACAGTCCAAGAAATGAGACGAATTTATTACCGCTTTCCTCAGCTTTTTAATCAGAGCCATTGGCTTCCTCGTCAAACCTCTAGAAAACCTAAAAAAACAAAAATGCAAACAAAACAAAGTCAGAACAAACATATAAGCTTCAATTTCAGAATCTAAAACGAGTCTCAGCATAAGGCTTTATATACCTTCTGCGGATACGAGCAGGGAAGAGCTTGACAAGTTCATCAGTAGACATATCAAGAAGAGCATCGAGATCTACTCCTCTGAATGCAAACTTCTTAAACGTTCTCTTCTTTGGCACTCCAGCCGCAGCAACCTCTGGCTCAACATCCGCCTACATATTCCACCATTTATCAGAAAATGATAAATTAGAGAAGAAGATTCAGATGTCTGAAACCGAAGAACTCACCATGATTAGATCTCAGTTAAGGATTAAACCCCTGAACGACTAAAGCTTGAAGACGGTGTCTGCTGAGGTCTTCGCAACGGAGAAATAGATAGAAATGTTTCGCTAAAAGCATATATAGTGGACACTGGGAAACCCTAGTATAAGAGTTTTTTTTTTTTAGGGTCTCTATATTTTCTTTGTTTTCATTTCACCCTACATCTTCTTAAAAGAAACTTATTTAACCGTTTATCAATGAGTTTTATTGGAACCGTCGAATAATACGAGATTTAATAGTTTTGATCGTGGTATTCAATCTTTAAAAACAAATTTTATTTATTTTTTTAATTTTTGGGTAATCAATATATTGATTATGAGCCAAAAAGAAAAATACATCTTTGGTTATTAATCTGTGACAACAAAAGCTTTAAGGTTTTTAATCGTTCATTTTATCTGACTTAACTTATTTTGGCTAGTACAAAAACACGATGGAGGGCCTTTACGGAAACAAATGACCAAAATGGAAAGATTAACAATTTCAGAGGGGATAGTTAACAATATCAAATTTTCATTTGGGCCTTTTTGATTCTCTTGATGGCATCGCTAAGTTCTTTCTGGACCTTGGGCCTGGATGGGACTAAAACGACATCATTCCAAACTGAACCGGGCTTGCACAACTGACTCGGATCCGGGTAAAGTTCGTAAATGGATTCTGCATCCGGGTTAAGACTGCTGACCCGTTTAATACACTCGATCTCCTCTGGATCCACCAGAAGCTTACTGTTTCCGTCTTTCCACGCTATAAGCTGGTCCACCAACCAATCATATAAAAACACGTGTCAGTAATCTGTCCAAAGTCGACATCGTTAATAATATTGATATTAGGAGACTTTGACATTTTTACCCTTGGAGGACCACCAACAGCATTCGTGCAATAGAGCCTAGCGTTATCAACAAGCTCACAATACTTTGGGAATGCATTAGCGAATCTCTTGTGTGAATTCAATTGTGGTTTCACTCTCACTGCTCTCTTCACCATCACAGCTCTCCTGCAAATTTTTGGTTAATATATTTAGCATTTAGGACTAATAATTTTGGGAAATGAGAAATATAATAAATCATTATTACCGTATGCCTCTTGCTACAGCGAGATAAGCGTCACAAACTACACCGACCAGCTCGATTCTGTAAGGTTTCAAGATTTGTTGTTTCCCATTTTCCTTGGTTTCTTCTTCTTCTTCTTCCCAATATTTTTCGGTTATGGTCCCGTCTTCGGCCACCTTGTAGCCAACGCCCATTCGATATCGTTGTTTGTGGACGTTTCTTGCCATTTCAATCATTTGTTCGACGAATGGCTCCCATGATAATGTTCCATCCATTATCACATCACGTCCTTCGTTCAATGCTGTTACTAGTAAGGACGATGCAGCGTCGGTAGATGATTGATGAACCTAATATATACGAGGAAATAACAAGAAATGTAGCATGTTAAAGAAGAAGTTACAATATGCATTCTTATAACTCAAAAACATACACATTTTGAAACAGCAACGTACCAATTCAGCAGTTTGAAGCATATCATCGTGGTGACCTCTAGAGCTAAGAGCTCTATAAATAACATCCGTCTCCTTAAACGCATCTGCCTCTATCACCACCGCGTCGGCCTCTGCCTCCGACCAGAACGACCTACAAAATTGGCTTATAAGTTAATAAATTACAAGCAAAGTGTATATATTAATTAAAAGTTTACTGATCTTGGTTGTCAAAAAAAGTATATTACTCTTGGAAGATATCTTTGAGGACGGTGCTCTTTCCGGCGCCCATTCCGCCGCCCATAAGGAGGAGGACGGGACTACGTTTGTTGTGAGCCACTGGAGACATTACTTCCGTACAGTGTGGCTCACTGCCGATGGCTTTCATTTCTTCTACTAATGTCGAAATTACCCTTGTCACCTTCAGGTCTTTTGTCACCCTTTCGAACCTCTGTTTCCTACATTATTAACAAATCCCTTTATTATTCTATTTCTTATTGTTAATGATGATAATATATTTTTAAAAAGTATAAGTTGGAATCATAAATTGTTCCTAAAACTAAAAGCAACGATGATATTTAAATCAATCACCTTGTCGCTGCCATCACCAAACCCTTGAGTTTTGGTACTTTCTGATCCGACTCATCGCTTAAAACCTGTCATTTTAACGTTATCCAAAATAAGATAATATCCAACTAGGAGGAAAGCGCACTAATGATACTGTACAACGAATTGACATAACAACCCATACTCTACACTTTTTTTTTTTTTGGGGTACTATACACTTCGATTAGTGGCCACCATCTACTAAATAAAACCCAATGCAAAATATATGAGGAAAAGGAATTATGTACCTGAGAGATGAGGTTGGAAGATTGGGTCCAATTGAAAGCAAAATAAGTGAGAATGCATCTCTCAAATTCTTCAAGGAGATGAACATATAGAGAATTAGCCTCAGGTTCATTCACCAAATACTCATACACATTCTCATCATATCCCTTTGTTTTCATCAAATATGCATTTGCTAATTTGCATAGTTGTGGGTATTCACTTGGATCCTCAAATCCTAGCTGCCTTGCTGCATTTTTACATATTTGTTAATACTTATCAAATACATTTATGGAGAGCCACGTTGTCTATTTTAAAATCTCTTATCACCGAAAGATATAAGCTTGTGCATTTACGCCCTTATAATGATTGCTATTTGCAAAAAGTAATTTCCAATAAGAATTTGGAGAAACCCCAATAAACTGTATCCTATATAGCTTGTGCCTCGAAAAAAGTATTTTCCAAAAAGTAATTTCCAATATAGCTTGTGCCCCGGAAAAAGAAAGCTTCTGTTTGATTGTCACAAAAAATTTACAAGTTTTCTTTTGCATATAAGCCCTCACAAAATCAGTTATTTGCAAATACTTTTTCCATTATTACAATTTGCATGAAAGAGCCCAGGAAACAATTGAATGGAAATAGTTTTTAGAGTGGTTTTTGATTTTAGATTCTTCAAAAAACTAATTTATTGTCAATCATGATTTTGGCAAAAGTAGATTCCCTAAAAAATAAGAAATCTAGATTTTGATGGTTTTTGCATATTTGTGAAGAGAATCCAAAAACTAACTTATATGAGTTTTTAGGAGGTTTTTGTGATAAATATTTTTTTCTTTTTTTTTCTCAACGTCTGATTTTTTTTTTTAGATTGTTTACTAAAACCATTAAAACTAAAACCCTATTCTTTGGAGGGTTTTCCACAAGACTTGGCGTAAAAAAAAGTTTTATTTCTATTTTTAGTAAATTGTTATAAATCTAGTTACCTAAATATCATTTTTTTCTATATAAGAGTAAAGTTTCTTCATACTTATCTTGTACATACAAAAATCTCATCCCCATTAGTCTGCAAATCAAGTTTGGATTTTGCGGTAAGTTCAATCAACTTCATATAATTTATATTATTTTAGTTTGTGTTTATTGTAAATTTGATCTTTAACAAAAAAAAGTTTCTTGTAAATTTGATTAAAGCCAAAGTTACAGTGGACAAATACTATAATTTAGTTGTGTGCGTAATTTATTATAGCTTTTGACATATTTTTTGTTTAAAGTAGAATAATGATTGTCTCTTTTAATGTTATCTTTTTCATTAATAAATATTTTTTATTTTAATAATTTATTTTTGTATTTTTAATTTTTTAGATGAAAGCATTTTACAAAATGTTGGAAGATGATGAGGAAGAAGATGGAAGCATTAACTTTGGAGAATCATTCATGGATCCTTTGTCCATGATTATAGAAAAGAGACCGATGAACTTAGATCCTGAACGCGGTCGAAGATACGTGTATGAACTCATTCATGGTCACGAAGAACAATGCTACAACATAATTCGGATGTATCCACCGGTGTACATCCAATTATGTGAAAACCTTAAAGTTATTGCAGCAACAATGGCATTACATAATTTCATTAGGTTATCAAATCAACGAGATGTTGACTTTGATTCAGCCCATCTGATGACTAGTAATATAGCTGAAGAAGATTTCGATGAAGATGAAGAGGAAAATAACGCTTCAAGGCAATATATGGAAGGGATTCGAGATGAAATTTCTGCATCATTATGGAACTCTTGACATTGATATTAGTTTATGTAATAATATTTTATTTTTATGCAATAAACTTATGTGTAGTTTTCAGTATTTTTGTTGGTATTATGAAATTTTTAAAGTTTTTATTTGATTATTAAAATTTAATATCATTTATTTTAATAATTTTTAAACACAAATAACCAAAACTAAGAAAATATAGAAAACACAAAAAAGTAAAAAATATATACATGTAAAAACCAAAAACTAAACAAGTTACCATTCAAGTTTTAAAAAAACTAAAATCTACAAAAAATAAAAAACCAAAAAAATCAGAAACCAAAAAACAAAAATCAAAAACCAAAAACCAAAAACTAAAAACCACTAAAAAACTATGAGTTATTGATGGCCTTAGTATTATCTTATTTCCGTCTGCCCAAGAGATACTAATCTATTTTTCTGTTATTATAATCCTTTGGTCGATCTTGATTCATTTTCTACCTTTTTTAGTTGAAATTTTTAGTAATTGTCGTTTGCAAAAATTATCAACATGCAAGAATTATTCTTAGCAAAAATTATTCTTGAATTGTGTTGGCAAAAATTATTCTTTTCGATGCAAGATAACTTACCAACATAGTGGGAGAATCTCTCGAGGTTTGATCGTCGACCTGAATCTTTCCTCTCCATTAAAGGGGCGATTTTCTCAACTTTAGTCCCCATGGAATCACCTTGATGAGTTTCCCGGCGGCGAAGAAGTGATTTTCCGGCTAAAGCAGCGGCAGCAAGACCACCAAGAGAAGCGAGGAGGAGATGGGTGAGATCAACTGATTTACAATCACCATTAGAGACATCTCTTGTTCCTTGTATAGCAAACAAATCAAGAAACTCAATAAGAGAGAGAAATTAAAAGAACAATATTTTCTAATTATTATTCAAGTGTTAAAGTTAAACGAAGAAAGAGAGAGAGAGAGAGAGGAAGAGCATTACCTGAAGGATTCACCATTCTTGGATTTTAAAATTGTTTTCTTTGCGAAGAAGATTGAGAGTGTGAGGGGAAGCACTAACTCAACACGCCATTTATTTCTGTTTTTCATTTTTATCTTCTCATAATCTCATCTTTGTGTTTGACTTTTTCTTGGAGGATTTCTCTTAACAATGCATATAGTGGGTATTATAATATTTATTTATATAGTACTAGCTACTTATTACTATAATATGAAATTGATATCATCCGTGATGTTGTCCATTTTTTCTTATAATATCAACAAGTTTTAAATAATAAACAGCAAAATTACACTTCATCGGACTTTAGATTCAATTAGACCATCGCAATCTCTCTCTAATATTTCTCTCTCGAGCCCAACTATCGAGAAAACCTTCTCCTCCGCCGGTTCCGACGTCGGCGAGCGGTGGTTCTGCCGGCGTCGAGATGATTTTCAAGGCCTTAGCTTCCTTTATCTCCCGACGGTCTTCTTGACCCGCTCCAGGCTCTGTTTATACCCTGGCGATGGAGAAAGGACTGCTCAGGCCTTCGGTGACCAAGATCTCTGGAGGGTCCACCGTTCCGGCTCAGATCTGGTACCTCTCCGACCCGATCTAGGTATGGCGAGTATCTCGGTTGGAATCCGAAGAGGTTGCTTCTCCCGAAGCATCAATCTTGCTCAGCTGTCGTCCACTCGTCTACTCGGTGCGGAGATCTGGTGGAACATCTCAAAGATCCGCACCACCGTGTACCGCCCCGGTCGCCGAACCCCAAGTTTCGAGATCCCTCTCGGTCTCAGATATCGAAGACCTTTGCCTCCGCAAGTCTCGCCGAAGCTCACCGTTCCGACCAAGAAGCGTCAGAGCTCCAAGACCTCTGCCAGTTTTCATCTCGGCGGCCCTCAGCAGATCTGTCGATTCTTCTGTTGTGCTTGGCCAACGTCGACGACAAGATCAAACTCCATTTGCTTCGGGGCAAACGACTCAGGAGTTTCAGACGCTTCCATTTGCTTCGCCCCCCTTCCCGGTCTCCTTGACCGGGGATAGCGTCGATTCCGGCAGCCGCCGCCGTGACCTTTAAAAGACCAAGGAGACCCTATTAGGGCGAACTCCCAGATCCAACTCAGTTTGGGTTTAGGCCTGTTTAGGCCCATTAAGCTGTTTAGGGCTGAAGTCAGGTGGGCTCAGCTGTAAGATAATAGTGAAATGGGCTGGATCCAAAAAAATTAAAATTTGGATTTTAGCTGGCCCAATAAACTGTAAGAACACAAAGGCAATTGATCCCTATCCAATTTTGGCAATTTCCTCATTCAATGAGAGACCGTTTTCTACCGGTGAAATTAGTAATTGTTGTACCTTTACGAAGACTTTTTTCTATATTGGTAAACCATTATATAGTAGTCTCAAAACTCAACTTACATACCCAATCTAGTGTATTTCCCTCCTTTATGGAGAGACCAATAAGACTCGTACATCTGCAAGATTTGCATGCACGCATAGACTTGGAAAAACTCCAAACTTTAGAGACGGTTGACGATCTCTCTCCCGTTATTTCTTCGTCGATTCTGGCTTGGTTTTCTCGCTCGATACACCTCTCCAATCGCCCAAGAGGACTGGGCAAAGTGGCTCGGAGTTTTGAAAGAGATGCTTTAAGTTGGTGTCGACTTGCTCTGACAATTGACAAGATCCCCATAGTGCTCATATGTTCCCAGGGGGCGAATCTAGGCACGGCTCAAAAACCGAAGCTCGATTACTTACTATTAGTATAACTCCCAAGAAGATTTTTCTCCATTCAAAATCCTTCACTTCACTATGAAGAGAATTACGGTGTCTTTCCTTCTTCATGAAGAAATATACTAAGTGGATTGCTCTTATGGCGGTAGAAGATCAAGGGTTTACTACTCCGCCTTCCGCAACCAAGCCCCCGTTCTTCACGGGTTTCGCGAAGGATCTCTCTCACCCTACTAGTGTCTGCCCTTTTCAGAGATCAAGTGTTTCGACACTTATAGCGCAAGTATGAAGTTTTAAAATACAGCGGATACTTTCGTATTCCGTGTGGTATTGTTTCTACCGAAGACCGACCATCAAGCATGCGTTAGCCTTGCACCACTTCGAGTGGCATATCCCCGCGGCGGGTTCCGCTTCTTCAAGAACTCTTAGATTTCAACGTTTAGTGTATTGTCCTAGACTTATGTTATGCTTTTATTTTTTATGGTATCATTTATATGTCCGGATAATGTTGATCGCTAGGATCAGATTAATCCGTGCTTTTCTATTCCCATGTAAGCTCATCGGTTCTGACTTGGCTCTTCCTAGAAGAGAGTCCTTAAACCGATAATCTTAATATATGGGGTTTGACGATAAAAAATAAAAATAAATAATAATAATAATAATAATAATACTAATACTGGTTTTAGAGAAAAGTGTAAAGAAGGTTTCTCTTCAACGTATAACGACATGCTTGTTAAAAATAATTAGTTTTAAAAATCAGGTAAGATATAGTAAAAAATAAATTCATAAAAGTAAATAAGATTGTAATTTACTTGGCGATAAAATGATCATGTCGTCTTTCATTAAATAGCAATATTGGTGAGTTAGGTAGACGACAATATTTGGAGATGAAATCAAGAAAATAACATTAATGTAACTTGTTGCATTAAAATATATGTATTTTAACTAAAAAAATGATTATACAAATATTATATAACTAATAGCGATAAGGTTGTTAAAAAATATATTTCTAATAACCTCTGGCTGCATTACAAACGGTAAGCGATAAAAACTTTTTGTTTGAAACGGTATTAAAGCAGTAAGAAATAGCATATAATTAATTTTATGTTTGATATCAAACTTTTGCAAGCCTAATTACCAGCAAACGTGACATTTACAAACAGTTATGGAAAATCCAACCAAAAAGTTTAAACATTTAGGAGATTTTTCTTGAGATAATTGTTAGCTATGCATATTCAGTAGCGGGCTTAAACTATAATTAGTATTTACCAGACAGTGAGAAGACATAAAAAAAAAAAGCATAGACATGAATTTAGAGGCTATATCTTTATATAGATAGCTACAAATATTACTATATAAGATTTTCAACTAACATGTATGATATATCTCAACTAACATTCTCATCGACAAAACTGATCCCACCACCACATCTTTTTCATTTTTCATTATTCTATTCTTTGTCTTTTCATCTATGCCTTTAATTATGAATCAAACTCGTGTAGCTCGTGTTAAACCAACCATCCATAATAATCGAGAAATACACGTTACAGTAATCTTTAACAGTCACTGACGTGTATTGATCGATACAAAACTCACCATAGTTTGTTTAATAAATCGTATATTGAAGGTTTTTTTTTAGAAATCCAAAAATAAAATAACCCGATCGCAAAGAACGATTCAACTTCGAGCTTTGCAGGTAATCCCATCGATATGTATTTGGAAGTTTTTAAGTTTGCAAATAATATCAATACAAATATTTCAATTTGTCATAAAATACTAATCTCCCTCTCAAACACCTCCAACACACAAACTACTAACCTAAGACCTAAACCTATCTATTGATTTGACAAAACAGAAACAAGTTGTTCATTTTGCAGACATGACCAAAACTTATTACAAACATCTAATGTCTAAAAAGTGGAATCGTAGTGAGAAACTAAAACAGATACATTACAAACAAACATTAACAATTCTAAGTTACCACAAAAACCATCGTTACAAAAAAAATATGCATCAGAAATGATCAAGCAAGCATAATAATTATGAAAGAAATTAAGGAGAAAAGAGGTATTGTATACTTGTTCAAACATGATTTGTATTAGAAAAGAGTATAGTAAAGTAGTTCAGACTTAGTTTTATTAGCATTAAGTATGTGATTCGAAGATGAAATTATGAAAAATCTAGGAGATAATTCTTATTTAGAGGTGGAAATAATAATAATAAAAAAAGAATCTTCAAAGCTTGGTACGAGGAGCAAGGTACTTAGTATGGCGACCTTGAGCTATAATCTTACCATTCTTCTTCTTCCTCAGCTCAACACTCACAACTGCAACAGTTTTACCAACACGCAATGCCTTGGTTTCAATCTCTATCTCTTCCTGTACAAATTTCCACACCAAAATAGTGAATATGGAGTTTATCTGGAAAATAAAAAAAACATCGAGAAGAAAGAAACAAAGAAAGAAAATTCTTACATCAAGGAAAGCAGCATCAAGGTATGAAACATTGATCTCCACTGAAACTCCCGAATGTGGAACTCCGGTTGTATAAATCGCAGCTGATCCAAGCAAATCCACCAGTGTCGCCGTTGCTCCGCCGTGTAAGAAATTGCCTGCGTTCTTTCCTCAAACCAAAATTATCCGAAATTAGGTCAAATTCCGGATAATCGAAATTTAGGGGAAACCAAAACTAGGGATAGTTGTTGTTACCAGGAGATGAGGAGGGATTTTCATGGAGCAGACGACTCGGCCAGGTTCGATGAGATCTACTTCAAGACCTTTGGTTACGAATCCCTCCAGGAATCTGTGTCGTAAATTCGCCATTTTTGATTCCTTTGCCTTGCATTCTTCATCATTCTCCACTCGTTCTCCTTCAAGAAATCGCTTCACCGAGTCAAGATCCATTTTTTTATTTTTTTATTGGTGGACTTCTGATTCAAGGATAGTGTTATGAGTTTTATTATTTGATCAGATTTTGAAGGAAGGGCTCACATTTTTCCTATTTTTACTCATTCAATTACAATTAATCTTGTACGCTAGGCAGAGAGTTTAGACAAGATAATTTGAAATATTTTGTTTATCATGTTTATGTTCTTGCTACAATGTCCAAAGACTCCCAAACTCACGACCGACGATACGATGTAATAAAATATGTTGAATAGTGAATAAAATTAGTACGAAAATTTTACATTAGTTGTAGAAAAGAGAATTAATTATTTGATTTATGTAAAAGTTTGTCTGTAGAAGAAATGCGAAAACTATCAAATATAAGGAAAAAAAAGAAATTCATTTGAAACATTAGAGGAAGACAAGACAACTCTCTTTACACAAACTTTTTTTTTTTTTTTTGAAGTAAAAACATTACAAATACCAATTCCTCCTCTCTCCATTTGCTTCATTTCCTGAAGAGACAGATCGATGCTGCTGAGGTTAAACCAACTCGTCCCTCAGTGACCATTCGATGGCCTGAACTCAGTGTAGCCATTAATACCAGACGAAAAACTCGGATTCGGTAAGTCCAGACCAAAGTATGTGTGATGGTAATTAGCTGATGATGTTACTACATCTTCCATGTTATTATTGTTCCTCATGGCTAGCAAAGACAAGTCCAAGTTCGCCATTTGCCACTGTGTCGGTATCAAACCATCTGTACCATATCCCGAGACACGTGGCATGTAATGGATTCCTTCTTCTCCAAAACTCCTGGACCTGCCACCAGACAAACCTAAATCACCATGGTATGAGTACTGGCTGAACACTTGGGGTTGTGGATTGAATATGCTTCCATTAAACACCATATTGCTACACTGTTCGTCTTCCAGCAAATCATTAATGATGTCAAGGTGAGGGAACTCATCAGTCATTAAGCTTTGTGCTTGTTGCTGCGCGATCTGAGTGTCCATGTGGTTCAGAGATCTGTTGCTAGTAACGGCGGGTGTGTAAGGGTTGGTGTTCATGCCGATGTTTACAGAATTTGAATTCCTTCCTGTCCACAAATGTCCACCATCTTGGCTGAAAGGGAAGCTTGACTGATAAGATGATGTCGGTGTTTGTGAGTAAGATGATGATGGCAGTGTGGTTGGGACAACTCCATGAAAGTTTGGATGGTGGTTGAAACTAGATGATGAACCAAGAGAGTTACCAACTATGGCGTGTTTATAAGATTGAGGATTGTAAGGTTGTTGTTTGTGTAGGGATGGATCAGGACCTAGACGACCAGCTGAGCTAACCAGAAGAGGAAAAAGATGTTGTTGGTTGAACCGAGGGGGAGAAAGTGATAGGGGTGGGATGCATCGCGGGGATTATTGGAGCACTAGAAGGCCTTGATATAGTTGTTGTTGTTACTGCTTGTTTAGGAGCAGCCATCTTTTCCCCCCTCGGCTCTGAGACCAACAGTTTGCGCCTGAATATCGGAAGGGGGCACTACTTACTTGATGAGAGGTGGTCCAGCTGTTAACATTACTTTCCTGTTTGGAACAGCATCTGCATTTGAAACGCTTTCTTTTTTCCCAGTTTTGTCTGGCTAGATGGTGAATGGATTCTTGGAAAAATTTTTGGAAGAAAAAAAAAAAAAAAGAGTTTTTTTTTTTTTAAACTAAAACAAATACGAGTTTGCAATGGTTTGAGCCATCTTACGTTCCTGCGAAATATATTTGAAAAGCAGACAACTGTAAAATTCTGGAATTACTTGCATGAAACCAATAATAATTCAATCAGCGATCTTCTAATTTCAAACATTAAAAGCCTGAGTGACCAACCTTCCCAGCAGAACTACAGTTCCGAGAACTCTCTGGCTCCTGGAAGTGGGAGACAATCACCCAATCAGATTCACCAATGTTGCTCGCCTCAGAAGAATAATTCTGACTCTTTGGGTCTGTTCCAAGTGTTGAAGGTTGATCATCTGCTTCACTCGCTAAACTGTGGGCATCAGATATCACTTGTACTTGTTGGTTCTTTCTTCTGCAAGTCACAAGGTGTCCTATCATCAGGAATCAGAACTGACTAAAGAAACAAGGGGAGCCAAAAACAAACTTACTTGTTTGGCGACTTCTGATTTTGGAAATTTAAGGCATTCCCTTGGTAGGACCCATTGGTAACCCCTGACCGGATAGAATCATTAGAACAAGTCGAAGAACTATCATCCATAGTGGACTGATTCTTTCTCTCTGAAATTCCATTGGGTGTAGATATGGAAATGCCTCTGTCTCTGCTGATCACCCCTGATGGAGGAGGATGAATTTCCAAGGCGTCGGTATCCCAATGAACAGAGCTATTATCCCCATCTTCTAAATCGGGCTGAGGAATGTCAGCTGAGCCATCCACAGAATCAGATATATCGGACACATCTCCAAGAGTATCAGGCTTTTCAGCTGAGGATTGTGCTTTCTCTGTGATAGAATCCTTTTCTTCCTCACCATTTTGGTTTTCCTCGAGATCCTTTTCATGAGTTGCAAAACTCACCTTTTCTTCCTTTCTTTTGTCCTTCCCTTTATTTTTGTTCCGTTTCTGTTTCACCTATATATGTTACCAACCAAAAAAACTCCCATCAACATCCAACAAATTGTACAGAAAAGTAGAAGGAGTAGAAAGTACCACACCTGTTTCTTCTTAGATTTCTTCTCTCTTTCGGTTACTCCTCTTTTGGCCCTCTGCTCGGTTTCTGCCAACCACGCTTCCTCTTCCTCACGAATAAGTTCTTCCTGCCTTTTTAGGGCAATAGCTTCTTGATATGCAACTTCGATTTTGCTGCTGCAGTTCTCAAAGATATTGAAGTACTATACATAAGCACATCAAGGAAGAACAAAATGACATACCGGATAGAAATATATTCTGCATTGTTACCTGAAGATATGGGCAAGAACAAATATCTCCACAGTTCGTCTACCCAACTCAGTTAAACGTCTCTCATTTAGCTCATGGGCTTCGTTGTTGACCTCTTCTCCATCATTGCCATCCTAAATTTGCAACGAAGAACAAAACTTAAATTTCACGAACTCTCTAGTGGATAATGCAACAAGTCCTCTGAAACAGAAACATGGATAAAGAAAAACGACAAAAATGAAAATAAAAATAAATGCAGATACGATAACAGATCCATGGAAATTACAGCCAAAAACATATATATATTATAATAATAATGAACCCAACCTTTGTACGGTTTTGACTTTTCTCATCTTTTGGAAGCGATGGCATTGGCTCTAGAGCAGCTCTCTCTAGGAGTAAGAGCACATCATCAACTAATACGAACATATCTTTGTCCACACTAACAATGGGAGCTGGCAAATCCTTGGCATCTAACAGTCTTGGCCTACCTTTCTTGTTCTTAGTTTGGCCTTTAAGAGCCTTCAACCCACTATACAAGGAATCCATCACCAAAGTGGATGTAACTTCCTTTTCTATGAAAAAGTGTTTTACAACTCCTTTTAGAATTACGTCCATTTTCTCTACAGACATCCGACGCCTAGAGTTTTGGTCCATCCCTAACCAGAAAACACCGAAGCTGCAACCAAGAATGATAATCCATTCCTTTTTAGGGAAAATTGCTCAACTTTCAGAGATAAAGATATCAGAAATATAAAAGTAAGGCAACAGTACTATACTAGATTGGTGTAAATCCTGGCCTTCAACAACTGTGTTGAACTAAGAAAAAATTCCCACATCCTCTTTTAGGGATTTTCCATCTCAGCATCTCAACCTTGGCTATCAAGACTTGTAAATCAGAGATAGTGGAGAGCCACAGCCACCAAATAAAAATTTGAATTTGAAACTAAAGAAGATTTCTTTTGGACTCCAAATGCATGGTGGAAAACAATATATTCTAACACAGCATGGTTTCTTCCAAAGAAGAGGTAACCACAGCTACCTCCTGCTCACTTATCAACACAAATAGCAATCCACTATGATTCCAGTTCTGGAATCTGGAGGAGTTAAAGAATACAAGTTGCAATGTGAAATACCTTGTCCATCTTGCCTTGTCCTCTATCAATCTCCCAAGCTTGCTTCTTCTCTCTTCCACAAAACCTCGGCAAATTTGGTCTACATTTTTCAGATACACCCTAACAAGTTCTCTCCTATATTCACAATCAAGGCAGCGAAAAGGTCGGTCCACCCTCTCTCTGCAAGGACCAATTATAGAGATATTATTAACAGTGCACAAATCAGTGACACCAGATAAAAGAAAGAATATAATCTCATAACATGTTTAATTAGAGAACATATGAACATGTGGAGCTGTAGTGCATGGTAGCATAGTAAAATGGACTGTGTGGTAATACATTACTCATCGATTTACATAGAGTCAATCTTGCATTACCTGATCACCTGAACTTGAGCCTTAATTGTAACAGAGTCATCATCATCTATAAACCCGTCTTGTAACTTAGGTAACTCCATAAACTTTTTCCATCCCCAGTCATGCTCTTTCTTCCAAAACCGGTGCAGCGTATCTGCAAGAGGTGAGTTCAGTTGTTTGCATATTTAAACGGGGCAAGCAAATTAAGACTCAAAAAGTTACCTGAAAACTTTGAACTCTTTGAATCTTTATTCACCACAGATATAGTAAACTGAGCGAAATGACTCCAGCCTGTCTCCAAGATAGCAAAAGAACCTGCGTCATCAGGTATCCAGAGAGAGACAAGGGACCATGCAGACCAATGGACTAAAATACTAACCTGGAAGAAGTTTATCATAGTGTGCAACACAGAGAAACAAGGAGAGATGATTGCAAACATCACATCCTTGAGGATAAATTAAAATATACCTGACACAATGAAGATAAAAGTAACAAAACAGAGCCTTAAAAACCAGATCCCAAGTTTTTATCGTGAGACAATATAAGAATGATAAAGAAAAAATTCTGCCATATACCATTTGTAGCCTCCAGCTTCAAACGGAGTGCTACGGAGCTCCCTTTTGTTGATTTCTGAAAATTTTGGAATCTTCCATTCATATTTTCCAAATAACTCAGAGGGTTTAAGGCCTGAAAATTATAATAAACTTTCACATTAAATCGCTGAAAACTCATAAAAAGTATAATATTGCACAAAACCAAACAAAGAAGGAAAATACTATGAAATCCCATCTTTCTAGAACTACCTAATAGGATGCTATACAAAACTGAACTCCTCAACACAAACAGATAAAAATTTCTAGCACGCTTTCAATCCGACAATTTCTTTTAGGTGCATGCATTTGCTAAATCAAAGATGAAAACTATTAATTGGTAAGAGAGAAAAATGAACAAGAGGGATTGAAGATCAGATAAACTAACACAAAAAGATCGCAACAAGATGCAAAAAGAGAATGAAAATCAGTATGTTCATTTACAGCAAACCATTAATACAGATATCATACATAGAAGAAGGGAATTGCACTGTGTCCATAGCCAGTTTTAAGATAACGACGCAAACTTTGCGAATAGAACAATTCAAAAATGAGAGCCAACTGCATGGACTGAATCATCTGTCCAATAACTACTTTAAGTTGTACAAGGTATGAAGAAACTCATTTTGATATTAGCCACATCCAAGTTTTACCCATTGGGAAACAAAACAAAATTCACGAAAAATCATGCTGCAAAACACCTACCGTAATCATCATCCTCGTCAGTGTCCCAGTAAGGGGGCGATGTGGATGGAGTCCCATTCTCCACTTGACCAGAAGATCGCCACTCTGAGAGTGCTTCTTCTGATTGACTGTGTTGTCCATTTGAAACCGCCTCTACTGATCGTCCCACTCCAGAATCTTCATTAACAGTCTCTGCCATTCCGCAGGATGAAATTTTCGTCAAATCACTCTCTCCTTCAACTATATAAAAAAAAAATTAACGATTGGAGGAAATAAATTAGATGACACGGCACAATTCTACATACTCTGAAAACAATATTGCCAAGTCGAAAGAATAAAAGACAAGCTGAAAAAGCAATTGATATGGACAAAGAACAAGAAGATATAAATATTCCACTTTAACTCATACCAAAATATGTATTTGGATCATATTCAATCACAAAACCAAGGTTCTAAATACGCAATTCATTTCTAGATTTTCCTCCATGAGCAAAACGAATCCTTCATAGTTTAAATCGAAACCCTTAAAACTCACATCAGATTAATCCATGGGCAATAAACCCTAAAATCCCAATCTCCAAAATTAGTATGGCAGCTGAAACAATTAGAAGGGAGACCACTAATTTCATTTCTATTTAACTAACAATCTCCAGAGAAACTTCTAAATTTCATGAATACATCAGAAACCTAAGAAAGCCCAGATGAAATCAACGATCGGGAAAATAATTTTAAAAAAAACTAATACGGTTCTCGTATTAAAAAACTAAAGACTGTAATCGGAACCTAAGCCTCGCAAAATCCGAACAACAACAATTTGAAGAGGGCAAAATGGGAATCGTGTAGATCGGAGCGAACCTGAGATGGTGGAAGGAAGAGCAAAGAGAAGCTTATTCGTTGAATTGGTTAATGGCAGCTTTCGTGCGAGATTCTAGAGAGATAGAACAAACAAAAAAGACGACGGAAGAAAGAAAGAGAGATAAATAGAGAGAGAGAGGTCGCACGAGACAGCTCAAGGAAATACACAGAGAAATATAACCCTTATAATCTTAAATTATTAATCACTCTTAATTATAATTTTGATTCATTTTTTCTTTTTCCCCACTCGTCCAAATTAACATTTCAATCTATTGTTCAGTTACTAAATCTATTTGCTTCTGACCAAAATATATAATCTATTTTACTATTTTTTAATTATTTAAGAAGAAAGATTTGTGGTATAATTTATAAAAAATAACATTCTGAAGATTGAATTTTCTTGAATTTCTATTATAAGTGTTTTAAAATTAGGTTAGTTGATAACTTTTGAGTGAAAGAGCTAAATTTTTTAACTAAAATAAAATACTTAACAAAAAAAATTTAATTCACTTAAGTTGCCTAAATCTAAATGCAACAAATTTGATACCATCATATGTTATATATTTTTCCATTAATCAAAATTTTAATTAGCATATAAAAATTTATTAATATTTACAAGGGAAAAATGCTTATATGCAATATTCAATTACTACTTTAGGTAAATTTAAGTGAAACTGTTTAGATATGGAGCTGAAAATCAATTGATTAATTCCTATAAACTTTAATATATGCATTTTTTATATAAATTATAAGTGCAATTTTTTTTAACATTCCAGCGAACTTACGTGGTCCAATCCGATGGGATTCACCTATTTAAGGATAACTAATCTAAAACATCAAAATATTTTACAAAGGAGTTGGGCTTGTAAAATCTTAACTCCGTTTTTTTTCTGGTTTAAACATTCGACGACAAAGATGAGACAATACTAAAAAAAAAAAAAGAGCATCCTCCGACACATTTAACTTTGAATTCTGTTATCCAACGAGTAAACAAGTCCGAACCATAACCTTTTGCCTACATGATAGGTTAAACCTAGTTTAACTTTCAGGTCTTTACAACCAAACGACAACGTTTAGTCCTCTCTAATATCTTAAATTCTTAACCCCTACCATTTACACAAATTTTCAGATTCCACCCTTATCTTTCTTTTGCACCCCCAGTGTTGACGCCAGTGATCAGTTATTATTAGTAGACGGAGGAGTTGAGGTTCTTAAAGTTTCTCCAGAATATCCACCGGCCCGGGACAGTATCGATCGCCGGAGTTGGAACTGGAAAACAACCGAGAGGCTTTTCGCCAAACCTAAACCGTCCTCGACGACCCGAATATTCCCTTGCATATACTGTCACACAACAAAATAAGAGTTAAACCAAGACCATCAACATTTAGATGCAATAGCCAAATAACAAACAAAAATGTCCAACCTTTACGACATTTTCGCAGACGTCGAAACTCGGAATCTCCTCCTCCTCCGGGTTACTAATACTACTACTACTCTCTTCACCTTCTGCAGCTACATCGAATCCAAATCTAACTTCGATGTATTCTTTGGAATAGCATCGTCGCCAAACCGCTTCTTGGGTATATTTTCTCTCTGCTACTTCTGAGCTTCCGCTTTCCGGTAAAACCCAGAAAGTCACATTCCCTTTGATCTTTCGGTTCATTAAACCCCCAAGCATATGCAAGATCACTTGGAATAACTTTTTATCATCGCCCACAACATAATCAGGCAATGCTCTATCAACTTCAGTTGAGAAACCAAAACCATTCCCCACGCATAAACACCTCGCCAAGCAAGCTGTTTCTTTCACAACCGAACGTAAACTGAAACAATGTGTCTCCACAGCGCGGACTGTCCCGTTGTTTATATCTCTTCCGGTGTTTACAAGCTGTAATAGTAACTCGCTAGTTCTCCTCATCGAATCGACGATAACCTTTTGGTTCTCAGGTAATTTCCCGTCCTGTGTTATCAAAGGAAGCAACCCGAGAATGGACCGCACAGGACGCCTCATCGCATCGCTCATCATCTGCTCAAACGCAGCCTTTGCTTGATTAGCTCTCAGCGCGTTCTCCCTCGCAACCTGAAGCGCTCGGTTCTGTTCCTCAAGTTTGTCTCTCATGAGCTGAGATTCTTCAAGAATCACGGCGTGAGAGATGGCAACCGCCACTTGATCAGCCACAACCTTAACAATCTCAAGCTCTTGGTAAGTCCAATTGCGTGACTGTGTCAACGGAAGCACACACACCAAGATCGCATAACACATGTGAATCGCCTCCGGTGTCCCGCCTTTAAAGTTACAAACCCGAAGCATGGGAACTCTTATCCCAACAGTAGGACCTGGTTTGCCTCGGCTAGTCACCGAGGCAAGCACAGAGGCAGAGCTCAACATATTCACCTCTTCGCTTCTCTTAATCCTCACAACATCAGACTCAGAAATCGGTATCGAAAACGCACTAAAACCACCACCAATATTCTCATTCCTCTCATCATCATTCCTCGGTGGTCTCAACTCGTGCGTAAGATTCATCTCCGTCTTGATCTCATTTGGAATCCAAACCGCACAGTTCTTGAGCCCCAGAGTCTTGGACAACTCAACAAGCGTCGTGTAAAGAATCGTGTGTCGATCAAGAGACGTCCTAATCTTCCTAGTGAGCATACGAACATGCAAACTCGTCTCAGTCTGCTTCATAATGATCCCAACCTCACGATTAAGCTCTCTAGCCTTCTTAGTCAACATAAACTCTCGAACCTTGGCCTTAAGAAGCAAAGGCAAGAGAGTGACTAACGAGATCGCCGTGAGGAAGGAAACGATCCCAGTCAACATCTTGAAGACAGTGACAGCTGTCATGACCCAAGACGAGTGGGGCCCGTAGGTGAAACCAGAGAGCAAATGAGTCATCCCACAGAGAACAATGAAGGCTATAAACTCACAGACGACCCAATTGTAAGGTGAAGGCACATTGGTGCGGCTTACGAAGTAGAGGAGCTCAATAGGGATCGAGAAATAAGCGATTGCGATAAGAAAGTCGCCGACTCTTTGAGATTCGAGGATTAACTCAAAGCTAAAGATACTGTCGTCGTCGTCGCAGTTGCACAACGACAAGTCATCGTCGGCGGCAGCAGCGGTGAAGGAGCCGATTAAGAAGAAGAAGAAGAAAAGCCCGTGAATTAACAATGTCTTTAACATCGATTACTAATTTTTCCTGAGACAAAATATATATATAAAAAGTGAGTTAGGTTCTTCGAATTCGAGATTTTCAATTTTATACGCGTCAAAGGTTTTCCCTTTATTAAACCCAGAAAATTCTTTCGTTTAGCTATGAACAATGGTGAAAATTCAAAATCAGAAAAACTCGAAATTTAAAACTTGTTCGAGAGAGTAAAGTAAAATGAAGCATTATGTCTTTAGATTCTAATAAAAGAAGATTTATTTTTGTTTTTCTTTCACCAAACAAATCCATGAAATTATGAACAACAAAATTCAAAATCCTCAGAAGTCCCAAACATTTGTAATCGAGAAAAGCCAAAATCAAACGAAAATAAACAATTCCGCGTCTCACATTTACCTGCAAAAAAAGGATCAGCCAAAAATCTAGTTTCCAGAAAATGGAAATTGTCGAGGAAAAAGGAAACGACGATTCAGAGATCTCTTATGGGTTGATTCGATTCTCTCTCCCTCTGCCTCACGAAACTCATCGGAACGGAGAAAGAGAGAGAGAGAGAGATGTTGAAGGGAGTAAATTGTGTGTGTGAGAGAAAGAGAGTATGTATGTCTTCTTCTCTGAGCGGAGTAGTAAATTTTGGGAGAGAGAGAGGAACAAGGAAAAGAAATGGGTGGGCCCCATAAACGGTACATGAAGAGAACGTAGACGTTTTTCGTTTGGAACACAACACGAGCACGACATCTTCTTGACCTACGTGGACTCTTACAATATCAATTCTCCGATTCTTTTTTCTTTTTTTATTATTATTATTTTCGTAATTAATTACTGCAAAATCAACAAAATAATACTATATTATTCATTATTGGATGACATATATATATATATATATATATAAACATTTATTAGACTTGCTTGCAAAAGTTATAATATCTAATAATTAACATTTTATTTTAAGTCAAGTTGAATGTGTTTTTTTCCCATCATTTGACACTTGGGGTTATATTATATATTTAAGATTTATGCTATTGATTACAAAAATTGCATTATCAATGATTACATGACTGAATAAAAGCTTACTTTAAAAACAAAAAAATGCATTAGACAATGATAAGTTGATAACTAGTAGACTATGAAATATGAACTACCTTCGAGTATGAATGAAGTCTACTAGTGACTAGATACGTTTCATAGCAACCACCACTTGAAAGTCAATAACTTTTTTAATTTTTCGGCTCAATCTGTGGCTGATATTAAGATTATTCGATTGGTTTAATATACGTCATTGATCGTTTAAATATACTTGCTATTTTTCTTATTTTTCGTTTCTAACACGTTCTTTTGCCCACTATTATGACCTACTTGCTACTTAGACAAGATTTAGTTTTCATTTATTCCTTTTCGTAGACATGATCTTGTTAAACACTCCATCTTTGTTTTTTTTTCATTCATAGCATACCGAATCTGTTTTTGTGTGGGCCTAACCCGACTTAACTCTTAATCACCAAAGGAGTCTTGAGTGCAAGAGCATCTTATTGGATCCCAAAAAATCACTTAAATGTCTTAGTGTTCTTTTTTTCTTGGCAATATTCTCATTTGGTAGGGTTTCCCTTTCGTGAAATCAAAGTACGATATAATCAATCAAACAAATATAACTCTTTTTTTTATCAATAATTTAAGATTTCTTTTCTGCAAATAAATTCACGAAAAAGATTTTTATCCATTTGTACACATGCAAATCTGTAAATATTTATTGCCCTGTTAAAAAATCATTACTCTACATAGCTTAACAATATCAGACAACGAGCAGAATTATAAGAAAATAAATAAAAAGCATCAGTCGTGATGTATACGATTTTTACATAACTTTTTTTAAAAAATCATATAGTTAACTAGTCGAACTGCTGAACATGTTCTTCTTATTATTTTGTTTTTTGGTTTAAGAAGCTCAAATGATTTTTTTTTGTTTTAAAGAAATTAATATGATCTAAGTAGAACAGTTGGACTTACTAGGAACATTCGGTGTGTTATTTGAACCATCACAACGTTGGATTATATTATGTTCAGCTTATGTTGAAATATATAAATATTTAAGTGAGCACCAGTGGTCTAGTGGTAGAATAGTACCCTGCCACGGTACAGACCCGGGTTCGATTCCCGGCTGGTGCATTTTTAGTTTTCACAGTTAACTGTACCCTGCCACGTGTCACCCGAATACATGCTGATTCCTTTCCTTTTCTGTCCACAACAAGTGTTTTTTTTTTTCAAGAAATTCCTGGTAAAGAATGCATGCATCATAAAACCTTTTATTAAAATAATAATACTACTAAATGCACCTTTGCCACTAGAGCCAATACATATGCAAATACAAGACAGGTGTACTGTATAGTCATTTATAATAAGCTTTTTGTAAGAGATCCACATAAGCTTTCTCTATAAGGGCGATTAGTACAAGAATAATGCTTCATATATAATAGATGTTTCATTTATTATTGGGAGGGACTGAAAATTCTTATAGCTTGTGCTTCCATAAGCTTAAATCCTCTTCTATGGGTT
The DNA here is from genome assembly GCA_028015245.1 of Cardamine occulta. Taxonomy (NCBI): domain Eukaryota; kingdom Viridiplantae; phylum Streptophyta; class Magnoliopsida; order Brassicales; family Brassicaceae; genus Cardamine; species Cardamine occulta. The sequence goes on along the minus strand of CM051364.1, from coordinate 26,883,169 downwards.
GGTTTGATTTTTTCTGCCTTCTTTTTTGATTGAACAAGCATATACCAACCTAAAGCTCTTATACTACTAGTCAATTCGTAAAACTAAAATTCTCTCTTGAATTGATTGTTTCTCATCCCACTTTCCAAAAAAATAAAATGTAAAATTAACACACACGATATACGAGAACAAGTCTAAGCTATGTTACGTTGTTGTTTCTTCTTCGATCCTTGGCGGCTATAAAAGCTTTAACGTATTAGGAACCGGCTCAGAGCTTCAGCAGTTACATAGCCCAAACGGCCCCAACAACTCCAAGCTATTTGGCTAAGCTTTGGTAAACCGGATGATGTCGATAAACCAAGATAACTAAACCGGATTCACACTCACAATATGTCTACACCGTACCAACTTATCTTGTAAATTTTAAAACATTATCTGTGAAAGTTCTGCAAAATTAAGTAAGAGAAGGAGTTCAAAACGAAGATACTAACTATTTTTTCTTTATAATTAAATCTCTTAATTTATGGGTATTTTTATAAATTCTGTAAAATTGTTTTTATTTTGAAAAAATTTAACAACGGATTCACTTAGATCATAATTCATAGCATATAAATTCTTTAATGTTTTATCAAAAATATATAAGTTTTCAAAGTATTTTTAGATCATACCATGTACTTTGTACAACTTTAACGACTGATTCAGATCATATATACCATATATTCGTTACTAAAATCTATATATTTGTAGTGCCAATTTCCAAACGAATCTAAAGAACCTACACTGCCAGATCAATTATACGGTAATCTTAGTGTCTTCAACAAAAATCGGAATTACACAGTATTATTAGGAAATACTATACCAAATATATTAGTTAGTTTACAATTCATGGTTACATATAGGAGAGAACAACATCAAAAACCAACATAATAAATATATTTATCTTGTAAAAGATAATACAATCTTATGTTACATAGAAATATCTTACGCTTGTATCCATATGATCGGCACAAAAAAAGCATAAAAAATAGATGTGTGCTAGCCCTAATAATTAGAAGACCATTAATTTGGCCATGCAAAAGGCTGATTCGATGACGGCGCTGGCTGGTAGTAGAACGGAGCCGCCGGGTGCTGCCACTTCTTGAAAACCGGTGGCTTCTCAGCCTCTTTTCCCCACCGTTGCTCCTCCCTCTTCAGTACTGTCGGTGGCTTCTTCGGCGGCGACTCAGTAGGTGATAGAAGAGGAATAGCCACTTTCCAATTCGCTTCGGAAGGGTTTATCTTTAGAGGCGGTGGAGCCCGCCTTTGCAGCCTACTCGACTTGCGGTTCCCACCACCGGAGATATTTCTCGGCGCGGACGACATCGCTGGAGTTTCTTGCTGGCTTTTCTTTGTATGTGTGAGTGTGAGTGTGTCTCTGTTTGTGTGTGTATAAATAGAGAGGGAAGTGTACTGTTCAAATGTGTGCTTGGCTTATGTTTTGGTTAAACGGTCGAATCTTTGTGATTATTTTTCCTCTTTTTGTCAAGTGTTTTTCCTTTTGACTAGTAGACTAAACTAATAAATTATAAGTTTGACTATATTCTCTTTTACGATCGAGGGATATATAATTACTCTTTTTCCTCCCTTTAAAAAAAAATGAAATTTCCCTTTTTTTAGTGTTTCAAAAGATTTTCAAGAAATTCAAAGGCTCATCAGTTTTGCTAACCAAGAAATTGTATATAGGTTTTATCCATTGTTTCTCTAGTTAGTCTATTTGTAAATCTATGATGCATAATTTTTCTTTCTTCAAATCTAAAGAACCAATTGTATTCAACGCATGAGTTAAATGAACTCTGGTAACTGCATTGATCAGATAATAATTAAAAATCAAATATTACCATTTTAATGTTTTTAACTATCACCGAAATTATTGAAAATTTTAAATCCAAACTTTGTTAAAATTTGATATTTTGATAAAAGAAACAAGACTGAAATAATACTTTTTAGAATGTCCCAACAAAATATTAAATAAGGTGTACTTTTTATTATTAATTCCAGGTTCTTATTAATTCTGTTGGCGACAGTTTTTCCCCAAACAAAATATTTGTACAGTTAGTTATTGTTCGTAACTTTTGTTAATATTTAATAAAAATTTATGTTTTCAAAAGCAAAAGAATGATAAAGACCATATGAACGAACTTTAGACCAAGGAGATAATATAACTTTTTTGTTCCTATACCAGCTTTAGACTAATCAATCCCTTGATTACTAATTTATTTTGTTGAGAGATTTTGTGTGCCACATATAATGGAAAGAATCATATTCTAGTTTAAAACAAAAGGCAATATGTCTTTGAATAATTAATTAATGAATCTCTTATTATATTTATCACAAAAATAACTAACGGTTTAGGTTCTCTAGAAATATGACTTTTATTCAAACCCAAGTCAGATATGACAAATTTATTGATGTGATATCGTATTATACTTGCGCTTACGCATAAATAATACGACCGTATTAAATAAGAATTCTGGTAAACACTACTTTAAAAAAAAAAATACTTTGTCGACCCAATTTTAAATTGACTGGAAAGAATTGAACGATCCAACAAAAGAAAACTCTTAAATCCCAAAGTTAAATCAAAACTAATAGATAAAATACAAAATATGGCTGATTCTAAAATCCTACAAAAGAAAAAGAACCAAAAGTTGTAAGGAAGAAAAATGATGGTGGTGCTTGCTTGGAGACATCAGAAGCTGTTCTAAAGCCTGACTTGTGTGAACAACTCTAAGCAGCTTTGGGTTTGGGAGTCCTCTTCTTCAGATTCCTCTTGGAGGTCGTTGTCGAATTCTTCATTCCGATAAAAAATAGCAATGCCCCGAGAAGCGCAACACTCTGTGATAAAATATTTGTGTAAAAGAACGAGACTCATCAAAGAAGATTTCGGTTTTCAAAAGAGGCCATACAGGAACATTTTTCTTTATCCAGAAAAAGTTCAGCTTGAAGAACAAGAACCCATCTCATGAACAAGGAAAGGAATAAAGGTGTGTAGACAAACCTGCAAGAATTCATTAAACAGAAGAGAGAATTGGCGGTCCTTGGGTCCATAGTTGTAGAAATCATATAAAATGGGACTGACAGCCACCAAGTAGAAAGCCTAAGAAACAAAGAATTGAAATATCCAAAGTCAAAACAGCAACTACGCTTAGAATATATTTAACAAAAATGAAGAAATCCTAACCAGAAGATAGGCGCCAAAGATGTTTCCGATAACAAAGAGTAGGCCTCCGAGTCCTTTAAGAGCAACAATAGCCCATACGACTTGTTTTACCTTTGGAACATAAATATAGACAGCATAAGAGACTTTGGAAGCTATATGAGCAATATACCTCAAAGTTGGGCAATGCTAGCCCAAATCTGGAAGAGAGATGTGCTTTGGTCAGATGAAGCTTTGGAGCTAACTCTTTAGCAGCTGGACCACCGTCAGCTCCAAAGTCATTGAACCTAATAAAGAAGTCAAGAGATGGATTTCGTAAGATGATCGACAAACGGATATTTAAGAAGCTTGGAAACATATGACTAGTGAACTTTAAAGCAAACAGGTGTGTCCCCAAAGTAGAGTTAAACGTTGCTTGTTGAGGGTAGTATTAGACTAGCAAACCAAACCACTGTAGCTCACTTCATCATATATGAGACCCTTGTTCAAATGAAGAAAGGGCTATTAAAAAGGCTCAGAACCAGAGATAACATCTAGGTCTCAAGAGCTAACTCTACTAAAAAGCCTTAAAAGAAAACGAAAATTTAACTCCTTTTCCAAATTAGAGAGGAAGATTTAAATGTGTCGAGAAAAGCAGTAAGGGACAAGGCCAACAATGAGCAAATCCACACAACGTATCCTTAAGCTGCTAAGTCTCGTACGTGAGAGTTAAATTTTGCAACTTTGGTTAAGGAATTCAAAACTTGGTGAATCAATAAAGAGATCTGGATCGTAAACATACATGGACAAAATTTCTAAAAAATCAAGCCCTAGATTTACCCTATATGTGGTTAGAGGAAATCAAAGAGCTTTTTGAAGGTTCTCAATCAAATCGGATCTAGCACGATTGAATTTGGTCGGAAGAAGATACCGAACCCTAAAACACACAAAAAAAAACGAAGAAACTAGAGAAGAGATGGAACTGAAAAAACTGACATTTGCCAAGCGGAGAGGATGAATAGAGAAGCGAAGAGAACTCTTCCAAGAAAAGAGAAGAAACCCATTTTTGCTCTGTCTCGAGGCGTGGTTGGTGGTTGGTTTCTCGTCGGAGAGATGGAATCTTTATCGGTGGTAGCTCAATTTCGGTTCTTCGGTTGATTTATTATTGAAAGGATACTTGAAGAAAGGCCTCGATGGAACATCGCATCTGTCGAGTTTCAAGATATGAGAAAAGAGTATAATTTGCTGCAAGATATTTGTCTACTTCATTTCATGCATCTATTGGGTCTCAGGCCGTGTCTAATCGTGAGTTGTTGACTCTGCAACTAAAACCATTTGTACCAAAAAAAAAGAAGGAAAGAAGGGTGTGGTGGTGTGTCATCATCATTTTAATGAAAGCCTTTAAATTGGGTCTAAAGGTTTAAGCTTTATTTAATCAGCATCAAGAGTTGAGAATAAAGAAGAATCAATTGACGAAGAAGATACATACAGTATACAGAGTTTAGACCCCCAAAAAAAAAACAGAGTATAGGGATTGCTAGAGAAAAGGAAAACTGCTTTATTCTTCTGGTATTTTCCTTTTTTTTTTTTAAGTTAGTTAGAAAAAAGGAAATTTACTTTTCACTTCCTATATATAATCAGACCATGGATTCATACTCTTCAGTCTTCACAAACATCAGAACTCGAGAATCTTCTTCATCTCCTTCGCTTGGATTTTCGAAATCTCTCAATAATCTCATACTTTCGTTCTTAAGACCTAAGCCATGGAGGTCAAGGAAGAGAAACTGACGGAGGAGCAAGTGCGAGAGAGAAGACAATCCCCATTCTCGTCGGCGGTGGTTATCCAGATTGTGAAGACTCCACTTAGAGATCCCTTGTCGTCAGGGTTCTATCCTCTGGTATGAATCATCTCTTCTCTTTCTCGAATTCAAACGATGTTGTTAATTAGGGCTTTTGGTTGTTTATTGGATTTTGGTTAGGGATCAGATAGTGCGATAATGTAATTAGGGTTTGTGGTTGCACGAGAATCTTTAGGATTCCACTGAGCCGTGTGTATGAGGAAACTTGTCAGATAATCAAATCACCTCCCGCCTCTCCCACACACAATGCATCATCAGGTCAATTTCTATCTCATATTTATGATGTTTTTATTTTTGATTTTTTTGTTTAAATGTTTTTTTTTCAGGGATTTTAATAAGGATTTGCAAAAAAGTTTTTGATTTTTATTTTAATGGAAAACTTGGATATTAAATTTATGAAATGATATGAAAACTAACCGGATTTTGGATCTTATCATTTGAGATATTATTTGATCGTTAGAGATTTCATAAATTCAACTTGTTTTCATATAATTAGGTAGATTTGGCATTCAAGTGGAGGTTTTTTAAAAAAAATTAGTTAGAAATTTTGGATACTAAATTTACAAATTAATGTGAAAACTAACTAAATTTTGAATCCTATCATTTGAGTTAAACATTTGATGGTTAGAGATTTCACAATTTTGATTTGTTTTCACATCATTACATCATTATGTAGATTTATCATTCAAGTTTTTTTTTTTTTTTAAATTAACAAATCCGCTAAATCTTTAATTTTAAAACTCTACATAATCTGCTTTTTAAAATTGTTTAGTTTAATTGGGGTTTTAAATGGATTTTAAAAACTATAAATTCTAGTTTCAGACCTTTATTTTGAGCATTAAAATTTCTTTTAAATTATTGGAAAATTTGATTACTTAATTCACAAAAAGGTGTGAGAGCTACATAAATTTGGGATTAATTATTTAATATATCTATCTCCACTTTGTCTTGATATTTTTCTTCTTCATCTCATGAAGAAAAGTATTATAAGATATATTGACTTATTTGTCTACATCTCTATCCGTAGTTTATCTTGTAACTAAAGACCACAAGAATGGAATACAGAATCTATTTTTCTTCATAACTTTCTTCTTCTTCGAAAACAGAACGAAGCAGCCTTTAGTGAGAAATCTTGAAATAATTTAAAGAACAAAAATGGAGACCATAGATTTCGACTCTTACAGTGAGCGTAAAGCTTTCGACGAGACGAAAACAGGTGTCAAAGGTATCGTTGATGCTCAGATCTCTGAGATTCCTCGTATCTTCCGTCTCCCTCAAGGTGGCTTACCCGACAAGAAACCTTCTGTTCCCGCCTCAGATTTTGCAATCCCTATCATCGACTTTGCAGACGTCCACGTGTCTCGTGAAGGTATCGTTGAGAAGATCAAAGACGCTGCAGCGAATTGGGGATTCTTCCAGGTGATTAATCATGATGTTCCTTTAACCGTTCTTGAAGAGATTCAAGATGGAGTTCGTAGGTTTCATGAGGAAGATCCTGAGGTTAAGAAATCATACTTCACGCGTGACGCCACCAAGAAATTTGTCTACAATAGTAATTTCGATCTGTACAGTTCCTCTTCATGTGTTAACTGGAGAGACTCTTTTGCTTGTTACATGGCTCCTGATCCTCCAAACCCTGAGGTGCTCCCAGTGGCTTGTAGGTAAACCTAATTTCGATTTTATTTTTTCATTTTGAGGATATCTTACAAAACGTTGAGTGATTGTAATGATGATATTGGCTGATGATTCAGGGATGCTATGATGGAATACTCAAAGCATATGATGAGATTAGGTGATTTGCTGTTTGAGCTTCTCTCAGAAGCTCTTGGTTTGAGCTCTGATAAGCTTAAGAGCATGGATTGCATGAAGGGTTTGCTATTGCTCTGCCATTATTACCCTCCATGTCCTCAACCTGAATTAACTTTAGGCACAAACAGGCATTCAGACAACTCTTTCCTCACCATTCTTCTCCAGGACCAAATCGGTGGTCTTCAAGTTCTCCATCAAGACTATTGGGTCGATGTCTCTCCTATACCAGGGGCTCTCGTCATCAACTTGGGAGATTTCTTGCAGGTAAGTTGATTGATTTAAAGTAATAACATATGTAGGTGTACTTTTCTTGAGAATGTGAGATATATCTTTAATATGCAGCTGATAGCGAATGACAAGTTCATAAGCTTGGAGCATAGGGTGCTTGCAAACAGATCTGGACCGAGGATTTCAGTAGCGAGCTTTTTCAGCACCAGTATGCTTCCGAATTCAACTATATACGGACCAATCAAAGAGCTTATCTCTGAAGAAAACCCTCCAAAATACAGAGACATCAATTTAGAAGAATACACTAAGGGATACTTCAAGAAAGGCCTCGATGGAACATCGCATCTGTCGAATTTCAAGATATGAAAAACAAACACTTTAAACCCTCTATAGTTTGCTGTAAGACATTTTTGTATCAAAAAGAACAAAGAAGGTTATGGCGTGTGTATCTTTTTTAATGAATGCTTTAAATTGGGTCTCGAGAGCTATATCTTCACGTTTTGAGGATCCAGAGACCAATGTAAAATTTTGAGTAAGCATAGACAAATATTACATATTTTTTACCAATTAAAATATGAATGTTGTGGATTGGATAATTTGGATCTAAGGATTCAAGCTTGTTTTACTTGCATTCAATAAAGTGCTATTCAAGAGTTTACCATTCACTATTTCGTAACTTTTGATGTTAAGAGAAATACTATTCACTATTCAGTAACTTCCATGATATTGTTTAACTCCTCTGACTTATAAACAGTTCTCCTATTTTACCCTCCAAAATAATTTTAATTAATTCACCAGAAAATATAACAATTAAAATTACATAACAACCAAAACATCAAATTTTTTAAAAAGAAAATAAAGAAACCAGAGGAAAGACAATTAGGGTTCCAAATAAACAGGTAATATTGAGGAACTTTTAGAAGCTTTTGCTACATCCAAAAGAGAAGAAACATCTCTTCATCACTCTGTTATTAGCACCACCACTACTGCTACAATCTTCCGTTAGGTCTCCGGCCACTGGAATTTGCCTGTTTCTCCGGCTAATCGCCTCCTGAACCGCCAGGTACAGTTGGCGATCTGCTGATGAATCCATCGAGATCGATCTTCTTATGGGCTGAATTTCACCGAAGTGATTATCTTTGCCTCGAATATTGATGCATTCGTCTCCCATACTAGTCACTTTGTGAAATCGTCTCTCTTTCTTATGCATTGCGCGATGATCGAACTTTCTAGGCGAAGGACTGATCGATTTCGGGGTGTATCCGGTCAATACCTCGTCTGAGGTAGCCCTTTCTTGTTCCGCAAGGAGGTCTCTGTTTCTCACGTTTAGTCTGTTATTACCATTACTCGTCCCAAGCTCGATCACGACGTAGTCATCGTCGCTTCCGGGTTCAAGATTCTGGTTCCGAGGAGGAGTATTATCCGGGGAAGAGCTCGGTGTGGAGATTAGGTCAAGAGGGAAACCTGCGTCGCAAGAAACGCTGGTTCTACACAAGGGACAATTTGCGTTGCCTTGAAGCCAAATATCAATGCAATCAATGTGAAACACGTGGCAGCAATTGGGAATAATCCTCAACTTCTCGTCATCTTGAAACTCATTTAAGCAAACAGAGCATTCTTGAGAACTCTTATTCTGATCTTCTTCTTCTCCTCCAACAACAACAACGTCTCTCTTCTTGAATTTAAAGTTTGGGATCGCTCTAATGGCGGATTCGTCAAGACCTCTGTTTATCTCATGAGGAGTGTAAATCATTAGAGAGTTTTGGTCGCTGCTTCGTCGGCGGCGGCGGAAGATGTCTATTTGGTGCCAATTAAGACAGAATTTTATCACGAAGACGTAGTAACTTACAAGCAAGAATGCAGTGGCTAAGATTCCGATCACTGCGATGGCGAGAATGGGAAAATTCGTGCCGGAAGAGCTTGCTCGTGGGAAAATAGGGTTTGTAAAGGTCGGCGGCGGCGGCGGCGGAAAAGCCAGATTGTTGAAAGGGTTGCGACGGTCTGTTAGATCCATTTGACTATAAAAAATCTAAATGAAAAAATTATAAGAACTACCCTTTGGGATTTAACAAAAACAAAAAAATCAAGAAATCAAGAAATTTGTTTTCCTTTTAAATCTTGATCTTTCCCTAATCAAGAATCTGAAGTGTTTGGGTGTGTGAATATATACGTTTTATGGGTGTGTAAGAGAAAGACCAGAGGAGAGGAACAGAGAGGGGTAGAGAAGAAAAACAGAGATGGAGTAAATGAAGTGGAAGAGACAGAGAAAGAGTTGGTGAGATTTCAGAGACTCTATATGATTCATTTATTTATTTAGGTTATCTATCATCTTTCTTCGTTTGTCAACATTTAAGTTATTCATCTTTCCTCGATCTATGTGACTCGTTTGCTGTAAGAGTTCTTTTATTTAAACATTACCTGTACTACTTCTTAGCGAGGAAACTTACTTATTTACAAGTGGACTAACTTAATTGACATTTTGGTTATAATTGAGTTGGATCTTCTGATATTGAAAGTTTTGTTTGTCCATGTAGATTACGTTTATTTTTAATTCACATGTAATGATGATTCTTGGATTCGCTAATGTTGTGGTCATTTTTTCAATTATTAGAATCTGTAAACTCCAGCTAACCACAATTGTCGGTTACTAATTTAACTTGCTATTCTCACGACAGTCTAGATTTATATTTTTCTCATTTTTTGTGAAAACTATTTTGTAATGTAATAACTAATAACTTATCTTATTCAGAATATCTGCAATTAATTTGCTCAAAATATTATATGGTTAAAATTAGATAATGAAATAAATAATGGAGATGTAAGATTGTAAGTTATGGTTTCGAACATTACAAGAAGCTACTCAAGGTTAGTAAGACTTATCTTTTCTCTGTCTAGTCCAAGTTCAAGAACGAAAGGAATGAGAAATGAAAGTCAAATCTACCGCAAGAAAATAATCAAAGTTGTCTATCGTTTTGGGTTTTTTCATCTTTTATTTTAGATCTATAAAAGATGAAAAAAATAAAATAAAAGAAAGACACTGGCAGACAGAATAAAAAAGATAAAGAAGGACATTGTTTCCATACTCTATCGTGTTTGTGTGTTGACGAGTTTGGCTCACGACAGAACAGAACAGAATAGGTTCGGTGAGAAATACAGTTTCGTGTTATATTTGAATATTTCTTATCAATAATTTCTTGTCTTTAGCAAATAATATTAATAAAATACATATACCCTCACAGTTATGAGTTATCAATTTCAAATAATTATTAAATTCAAAAGTTATTGTTGGTTGAGTCATTTTGGATACGTATTTGTGTAACTGAGTTTCATATAAAAGTGAGTATGTATAATGTATAATCGACTTTTGTCTTCGACACGAACATTTGTGCAAGAGATACTACAAATTTATAAATTTATTATAGCGTTCTGATTTTTTTTTTCTAACATTATAAAAATGAAAACGTGCCCACGACGGAGACAACCCCTAGTGGAACGTAATTTGTTGTTTTATAATTTCAAATTAACTGAAATGAGTCAATAACTATAGGAATAGTTTTTTTTGTTCAAACAACTATATAGAATATCTAAACTCCAGCTTGGTTACTGATGAGGACAAAAAAAACAAATCACAATAATCAGAAATTAGGGAAAAGCGAAATCACAAATGGATAAAATTAGATTCAGATCCATGGTTACAAACAAGAATAAACAACTACTGCCTAGCAGAGCAGCAGCCAGCAGAAGAATATTTCATACGGGACTTAATTACATTGTGTTTACTTAATCTAAACTTTCTTAATACAATATTATAAAACAATGCATTCATGAAATTGAAAAACTGAGTATTTTCACATGACAACAGTTAACAGGTATGAAATCGTCTGGTTAAATTTGAGGAGTTACGAGAATCCAATGATTTATACAGTTCAAAACAAATAGTATTAGATATATTAGTGCATATTGTAGTCTATTTGTGCCATACAGTAAATGCTAGCTCTTATAAATGTATCGCATAGATAGATTTTTGTAGTTCTGATTTTTTTATTTTATTTTATAACCTGAGATTTTTGGAACAAAAACTTGAGATAATAGTTTTTTGATAGAATCATTTTTTGTTATTTGAATTTTTTTATAATAACAATTAGTTGTGATTAAAAATCCAATACAAAAAATAATTTTTTTGTGAATTACAATTTCGTTTTTGTTCAAAAAATAACTTTTTCCTTCTTTGTTTAATTTTTTTATTATAACTAAATAAAAATTAATTTTTTATTAAGATTTGTGTGTAGAATAATGTATAAGTACAAAAGGGAAAAACTTAACATTAATCATTAAAATAAGACATAAATGTTATATAATAATTTAAATAGTTGTTTACATAGATTATCTGGATGGAGAAAATGATTAATTGTATAGTTATCTATACTATTAAAAGGGAAGCACTTTAAAAAAAAAAATTAAAGTTTTAAAATATTTACATATAATACCATTGAATCTAAGAAGAAAAAAAAATTTATTAATGGCAAAAATGTCTTTGTATCTTAACTTATATCCATGTATCCAAACACAATTAAAATTTTTTTTTAATATTAATTAATAAATAAAAGATTTTATATAATCAGAAAATCTCTAACAAAATCTTTTATAAGAAGGTTTATGTGTAAATTAAAGATTTTGTTAACCTATAATAATAATTTTACATTAATAGTGTTTTTAATAAGAATTTTTTTAAATATATTACATAAATAATTTACGTAAATAATTTAAATCTATTGATAAAATTATTATGATTACCTTAATAAATTTACGTTAATATTGCATAGTAACTAACATAAATCTTCTTATAGTTAAACTAATTACATATTTGACTAATCACTGTAAAAACAAATCATAATAATTTTTAATTTTACAAAATATGTTAATTCAAATTGAGTTAATTTAAATTATTTTAAGAAAAAAATTTAAATTTAATTTATTTTCAAAATTCATTAAGATCATGATTTAAACTAAATAATGATTCGTAAACTAACAAAAACCATATTCTATATTCTATTAATATGTTTTGAGAAAACATAAATGCCCATTGAAAAATTACATTAAATATATTTTCATATGTATATAATTTTATTTTTCTAAATTATACAAGTTTTTTTAGTAATTCATTTTACTAACCATGTATACTTTCAAAAACAGTAATTAAATTTTGATTACTCTAATAGCGTTATTCAACGAAATCAATATGTTATCTTAAATATCAGTTTATTTTTGGTATTGAAATAATGAGACGGGAATAGATAATTCGGATAACAAAAAACATTTACTCGAACGATGTTCAATAAAAACGGGATAAGAATTTTGGATAACGGTACGGGATTAGAAAATTTGTGTAGGTAAATTCAATTATCAAATTATCACTAATTTTGGTAAGAGTTAACTACAAGACGGATAAAAGTCTACACATACGTGCGGTTTGATGCGAGTTGAAAATTCATATAACCCGCTGCGGGGCGGATGCGGGTCAATTTTTTTTTTCAAATCGCCGGTCGCAGATGCGGATCGAAACATTTTTTGGCAGGATGGGTGCGGGTCATCATATTTTGTAAAGCGGATTTACGGGTATCCGCATTTAAAATTTTTTAATTAGTATTATTTTATAAAATTTAGTAGTTAAATTTTAAAAATATAATAAATATATATATCCAAAAATTTGTTTTTTTTTAAAAAATTGGGAATTTATGTTTTTTATATTAAAATTTTATTAATAAATATTAATTTTACTAAATTTTTAAAAAATAATTTTAAATTATTATTTAAATAATTACGGGTTACCCGCGTGTATCCGCAGATTTAAGCGGAGCGGATGCGGATTAATTATTTTTATTTGGTGGATTGCGAATTGCGGTTTGATGCAGGTCGAAAATTTATATAACCCGCTGTGAACAAGTAAGATTGCGGGTTTCGAATTGCGGGTTTGATCTACTTGACAAGGCTATAAACAAGTAAGAGACAAAACAAGATGAAACACAACATAATATGAATTATGTCCACACATACTAAGAATAAATCTAAATTCAATCGTAAGTATAAATTATCATAAATATTTTTTAAAAAATACGTGAGCCCAGTTAACTTAATTTTAATCGTTTTTGGCTATTTTATATCGGAATTGATAGTTCACGAGTTTAGTATAAATATTATCGATCACTAATCCGGTTCACGGTTAATTCCGATACAATATTCATATCAGTCTGAGTGTTAAAATACTGATGAAATTATTATTATTTTTAATTTTTATAAACTGAACTAAAACTAAACTGAATACATAAGTGGTATGAATTTAGATTATATATGTTATATCTAATAAAATATTTATAAATATAACCGCATGTATGTGCAGATCCAAATCTAGTGAGACTTTAAAAGGAAAACACAATATGATTTAGATTAAATTATCCGACATAATATTTAAAATAAAAAATCCAGGCATCCCATTGATATAGTAAAAATTTTGTTTGCCCATTTAAAACCATTGAGAACCATAAAAAAAGGTTCAACATTTTCAAACTGAATTTGTTTGACTGTAACACTACGAATTGACTTTGACTAGAGACTGCTCTTTTACGAATGAGGTCCTGACTATTGAGGATTCATTATCGTGCGCCACGTCGACTACTGAGGTCACGACAGCAACGGTGAGACGGATCAGTAGCACGTGATGTTGTGTCGATCACGTGAGTATGTCAGACCATCGTTACACGTGGCTCTGAGAAGAACTCGCAATAGGCGTCTAAATTTTTTCTTCGTTTCGTTTGACGGTTGAGATTAGAATAGTAACATTCAGGATCGTATCCAAGCTCTTATATGTCAAAACACTTTTTTTTGTTTTGTTTAAGGGTCTTATACACATAGCATATTTAGAGGAAAACTAATTACTAGAGATTCCAAAACTCTAAGCTGGTCAAGTATAAATTTAGAGGTGTTCCATATGGAAAAATCGTGAAATGATTCTTTTGGATAAATTCATAAACATGATGATTTGCTATTCCATTATTTATGTTTAATAATACGAGAACGTATAAAAAGTTGCTTTTATCTGTTTCTCCATTCGTTGACCTAAAAAAACAAAAATTGTTTTTTTTACATTCTTCCTGATTTTGAAGACCCACTACGGTAGACCATTAAATTTGGGCTGGGCCATTTAATTTTAAATTGATTTCGAAGGATTACAAATGTTTATTTATTTATTTACCTATAGTGATCCTGCCACCATGTCCCCCTAATCACTTCCTTACTGTTAGAAAAATAAAAAATACTATAAAAGTATATTTGATGAAGTAAAATGGTTTTCAAAAAAAATTCTAGGCCCACTAATATGTAATTGAATATTTCAAAACTTTAGAAGCTTCATCTATTAGTTAGGGGTCATGTTCACTGATCAATGAACCTTTGCTTAGGTGTACCGTGTATCCGTCCGTCATGGACGCTGTCGATTATATGATAGATTGATTAGATTATCCTTATAATATGATATTTAATTAGTTGGTTCATGCACGAAGACATAAAAGGACTTTGAGTCTAGCTACATATTTTGTCCCCAATCTCGACTGATCCCTTACACTAGTCGTAATGGCGACAACAAAAGAGATTCTGATTCTGCATCAATCGAAACCACACAATCTTAATTCTTTTCCCCATGGTTTATCAATCTACAAAAACATGAACGTCAATTACAATTTTCTAATTATTCTCGTATTGTTGATTTACGAATTACTATAGATCCATCTCGAATTTTAATGCATGTAAGACGTTGGATACTGTAGATTTAAAGATTGTTGAATTGTTGGGGAAAAAAAACTCAAAAAGATATGTTAACTTATGCTTTACAAAATTGTATTTAGGCTCTAGTTAGTTTAATATTTTGTTAATCATTTATTTAATATAAGATAATCGTTTTGTAAAAGTAATATGAACAAAGGCTTTGTGCGTTTTAGATGGGATAACAAATCGAATACGGATATATTTCGCCCAGCCTACTTAAAACATACACAATAATTGACCACTGTAAAAACTATGGATCTAGCCTATTGTCTCAATTAAGAACGTTCAACCTGATTTTGATTTTGATTTTTTCTTTTGGTTTAGAAAAAGAGTAAACAATAGACTTTGATCTTGTGGATTGATAAACCAATTTTGAATTAGAAAAGTATCACAAATAGCATATTATCAGATAAAATAATCTGATATTTGTTAAAAACATACATAAAATCTTTTAAAATATATTTATTGTATTGTTCTATTTAATTAATAGATACATCTAGTACAATATTTGTCATGGACCGAGTCAAAAGTCAAAGTCAAAGTCAAGTCAGATTTAAACGACTTAATAATCATTATTTTGTAATGTGATGAAAGGGAAAGGAACTCATATATAAAGGCTATGTACGGACACATGGAAGATCGAATCCATGACTATGAGCAGCCAAAAAAGGCTAGTTAATGTTTATAACATATATTTTAAAAAGAAATAAAAAGGAAACTAGAAGAAGTATATATCTACTTTGTGACCATGGTGATGAACTTACGATCAACTAGATACATTGGACATGTCGTTTACTTTTTACTTTGCTTTTCAGCTGACTTAACGTTAATTAATAAATGTCGAAATTCATAAGGATGCATGAATCATTAGAAAACCCACGTGACAAATTAATTAGTTAACAGGTTTATAAAGTTTAATTTCGATAGCATCCATAATGTCAGTAAATAATTGAGATCCACGAATAAAATGATATCATCGAATGTTCACTTATACGAAGTCCTCCCGTAGAAGTTTCTTAATGATATATAAGATTCTAGAGTATGTATTCTTTTGACAAAAAAATATGTTTCTTTTACAAAAAAAAAAAAGAAAGATTATATCTAGAGTATGTAACTAGAGGTTGTGATATCGTATTTTTAAAAGGTAATAGTTTAAAAAAAATAGAAATAATTGTATGTGTTTTGGAAGTTATTTTTAGTATTTCTGTTTATTAAAGTTTTATTCTTCTTATTTTTGCATTTAAAATGCTAAGTGAATTTATAATAAGATATGAAATTACAGAATATTTTTTTTAATTTAATCCAACAAATTGATAAATAAGTTCTTACTACTAATTTATTGTATCTATTGAGTCACATAATCTTAGTTAGCTGTATACTTAAATAATCTCAAGCTCGAGCCAATATATTGGTAAACTTGTTTTGGTTGGTTAACGTAAATTTGATAGTAAGAAAATTAATTGATGTGAAAAATATAACAGTAGAAGAAAAAATTCTCCAAACTGTAAAGTGATGTCAAGCACTTAGACCCCTACGCATGCTGGTCCGTTGCAAGTTGCAACAATTTAAAAGAAAAGAAAAGGTGTGGATTCTGCATTATACAAAAATATTTGGTAAAAGCGTATTATGTAGTAATAGTATGGTCCAACCAAAACTTCTGAGTCGGTTTTGAGAGTCGGCTCACGTGGGCACAACCCAAGTCAACTCTCTTTATGTTGTACACATCATATTTTTGGTAGCAAATTTTTTTTTTTTAAATACCATATAATATAGTTTAATAAAATATTAAGGGACTGTCTGAGTAAATAAATAAATTCTCTAAATTGTCAGACAAGTTCAAGTTTAAAAGTTCTAGATTTTTTTTTCTTTAGCCACAACTAACAGATTAAACATAATACGTATATATTCTAAGCATACACGTCGAATCCAAAGTTAGTCTTATTAAGAATCAAATAAAAACATTGATTGCGGATAAAAGTAATTCAAAACTTGGGTTTAAATAAAATGCATCGTACCAGTCTTTTTAATTTCACAAAGAATGAGTTTTCTATTTGGATATAACGTAAGAAATCCAATTCATCAATATTGTCATATATATAAATCTGGATTTTTTGTTTGTTTGCATATTACACCTAATTCTGAACATATCATTACATTTAGAGATGTTGTACATTTTGTAAACCCCATAGCAGTTGTTTTCAGACATGTAAATACAATGGTTGTTGTCTCTTCTAAATTTTCCAACTAAATGACAATATTATTTGTAGAAAGATGCCAAATAATATTGAATTCATAATACCAACAGCTCTAAGGGGAATTTATTATGTAAGGAACATCTATGTTGAAAAAGGTATAAAGAAAATCTATAGAATTTGATAAGTGGAGGGTTCGAAATTCGAATATTAGGTTAATGGACCCACTAGTTTCCTTGCCTATAAATTCCCCTAATCAAATCTCATTTAACCCATGCAAAACAAAATAAAAACACACACAAAGCCAAAAACAGACGCTGAAACTTGTGTCCGTGCGCAACTCTCAAACATCCATTCCCTTTTCTTCTTACTCACTTTGTGTCTGTCTCTCTTCTCACACACAATAGTATATAAACATACATATATAGGCGTATATATATGGATCAAGGAGGTCGTAGCGGTGGCGGAGGAGGAGCTGAGCAAGGGAAGTTCCGGGGAGTAAGAAGACGGCCTTGGGGAAAATATGCAGCGGAGATAAGAGATTCAAGAAAGCATGGAGAGCGGGTGTGGCTAGGGACGTTTGACACTGCAGAAGACGCGGCTCGAGCCTATGACCGAGCCGCCTATTCAATGAGAGGCCAAGCCGCCATTCTCAACTTCCCTCATGAGTACAATATGGGAACCGGATCTTCCTCCACCGTGTCTAACTCTTCTTCTTCATCAAGGCAAGTTTTTGAGATTGAGTACTTGGACGATAGTGTTTTGGAGGAACTTCTCGAATATGGAGAGAACTATAACAAGAATAATAATATCAACATGGGTAAGAGGCAATAAAGAGAGTACAATCGTTACAGATTGTAAGTTATGTGAGAGACCATTTTCATTTAAATAAAATGCCAATCGTGAGAAGCTGTTTTTAAATATTGGCAAATAAATTGTAATTGTCAATCGATTTCTATAACGAATAAGATTCGTTAAGCGGGTCATCTAATTATTTTCTTGAACTTGGAAGTTCAGACGGGTCCTTGTGTAATTAGTTTAGAGAATGTATTAATGAAAACAATGAATATATATATGAAACATATCCTTTAATGTTTTGTGTCGTCTAAGCTATATATGATTTGATATGTTTGTAAACTTCATGTGATGCATCTAAATGAGGTTAACAAGTTTTGAATAAATAAAACTGAAAGAGAAAGCTAAACATTAAATTTGATATAAACATAATCATTTACATCATTGTAATATAAATACAGAGCATTTTCGAGTACGATGTCTTTTACGTTTAAAATGTGGAATTCATCTTACCATTGCTTGTGAATCCTACTTCATTCATGATTTTTGAATTTTACTGAAAATGCATATTGTATTTGTAGACGCATATAACAAATACATTTTGAAAATTAAACTGAATTCAGTAACTCGTGGTGATTTATAAAAATGTGTGAATCATTTTCCTAAGTATCCGGGATATATAGGAACCAGCCATTTCATTATAATGAACAAGTAGGGCAAAATAGATATATCTAAGCAGAGATGTGTTTCCATACACCATTCATTTATGTTTTGGTACAATGGTTTTGTTATTACAGACCCAAAAACAAACTAGTAGCTTAACATAGATAAGGACTGGACTCCATAAACAGTTTGAATATATTGCATCAAACTGGATTATTCTTACTTATTATCTGTTTCATATCCTGAAACGTGACAGATGCGATGTTCCATCAAGACCTTTCTCAATGTATTCTGAAAGAAGCTCTTTGATTGGTCCATAAACTGTAGAGTTTGGATTCATGCTCGAGCTGAAAAAGCTCACTACTGAAATCCTCGGATTAGCTCTGTTTGCAAGCACCCTATGCTCATCGCTTATGAACTTGTCGTTGGTCATCAGCTGCTCAAACCAAAACAAAAACACCTTAAGGTGAGAAAGTTATTCAATGAATCTCTCACTAAAGTAAAACCTCCTCTCTTCTATGCTTACCTGCAAGAAATCTCCGATGTTGACGACAAGGGCCCCAGGAATAGGCGAGACATCGACCCAACAATCGTGATGAAGAACTTGAAGACCACCAATGTTGTCCTGGAGAAGAACGATGATAAAGGTGTTGTCGGAATGCCTATTTGTGCCCAAAGTTCGGTCAGGTTGTGGACAGGGAGGGTAATAATGGCAGACCACATGCAAACCCTTCATGCAACCCATCCTCTTAAGGGTCTCAGAGCTCAAACCAAGAGCTTCTGAGAGAAGCTCAAAGACCAAACCACCTAAGTTCATCACATGCTTCGAGTATCCCATCATACCATCCCTGATGAGCCAATAGGTTAGAGTCAATATATCTTCATTAATTCCCTAAGAATTCTCTATGAAAAAGCAAAATTACCTGCATGCCACTGGAAGTTCCTCAGGGTTTGGAGGATCAGGAGCCATGTAACCAGCGAAAGTGTCTCTCCAGTCACCAGCAGACGAACTGTATAGTTCGAAATTATTGTGGTAGATAAATGGTTTGGCGTAGTCACGCGAGAAGTAAGATTTCTTAACCTCGGGATCTTCATCATGAAACCTAACAACTCCATTTTTAATCTCTTCAAGAACACTTAGAGGAACACCATGATTAATCACCTGAAAAACTCCCCAATTCTCTGCAGCGTCTTTGATCTTCTCCACAATGCTTTCACGCGATACTGCGTCCTCGAGTACACCTGCAAAGTCGATGATAGGGATTGCACAATCGGAGGCAGAAACACAAGGTTTCTCCTCGGATAAAGCAACTGGAGGTAAGCCAAAGATAGGAGGAACCTTAGTCTCATCGGAAGACTTGAGATGGTTGTCAGAGTTGCATTCGATCGAGTTCTTGACCACCATTTTTTTTTTACCTTTTCTTTACAGAATTTCTCACATGCAGTGGCTATATATGTAACAAACACAACAAGAAGTAGATGAAGAAGTAACAAAAGCGAAACGTGGAGGAGATCATGCAAAAAACGAGACTATTAAAGACAAAATCCAGAGTTTGGTCTTTTATTATGTGGGACCCATAATATGACCGTTTCGTTAAGCTTAAAATGATAGAGCATACTCTATTAAGAGTTTCCTTAATATAAAATTAATATTTTT
The DNA here is from genome assembly GCA_028015245.1 of Cardamine occulta. Taxonomy (NCBI): domain Eukaryota; kingdom Viridiplantae; phylum Streptophyta; class Magnoliopsida; order Brassicales; family Brassicaceae; genus Cardamine; species Cardamine occulta. The sequence continues at coordinate 26,862,994 of CM051364.1, read as the reverse complement.
CTTATAATTTAATTAAATTTTAAACAAAAAATAAACAGAATCAATAATAAATGGACAAATGGAGTAAGAGTTTCTCATGCAAAAATTCTACTTGGAGAACCATTTCTACCTTTCTCTCATTTTTTTATAGTCTTCTAGAACATCTCATTACTAGTACTCTCATTAGATACATCACTATTACTAATTTAATATTATTTAATTAATTTTTTTCTAAACATATCAAATTACAATTTAAACATATTCAATTGTATTTATTAGTTATATTTGTTTATTTAATCGATAATTGTAATAATAATAAAACAGTTATATTAGTGATTTCAATTACAACATAAAAAGAAGAATTGTCTAGGAATTGACTTTGATGGGGTTTATATAAACTAAAAGACTATTTATCAAATACTCTTGTTATGAAGAAATTGTTCAAACATTTCATCAACTTCGAACATTATTACATTTGTATAGCTTACAAAATCTACTTTGAACATTATCGCTTAGCTTACAAAAATTATGTCTTTTTCTTTTTGCTTCTATTGGAACGACTCTTAAGACAATCCAACAACAGATTGCTCACTATCGAAAACTATAATAACAGGTACGATCTTCGAAAGGGATTAGTGTCAATAAATTGACTAACTAAACCATCCCGGATCCTTTACATACTTGGTCGATGATGCAAGGCCATCAGACAACCAAAGATTTCTCAAGCTTTTTTGCTTGTGTTGATTTAACCACCCTGTTGAGAAAACTGAACAGCAGCCGTTCGGATCAAGTTAACCAGTTCGTCGTCTAACTCATCGAGCTCACCTGAGTCACGAAGCTGATGATAAATAGGAGCTGCATGATTAGCAGCCGCTTCCACCAGTTTCCACATCGAGAAACTTGCAGCTAATTCTATTGTTTTGATCGATAACTCTCTAGCGGATTCCAAACAAGAGAGAATCACTTGAGCGCAATCATTTTGAAGATCTTCCATAATCCACCACTCGGTAAGCGAGTATATCTCCACGTAAGCTTGAAGCTCATGTAGTTTTGCCTCGGTGTCCATGTTGTTCCATTTGCATCCCGATGGAGGGTTTGGCAATTCATCACAGTAAAACCAAGATACAAGCTTAGTTAACCCCAACCAGCTCACAGGGACGTTTAGTCTATCCATATGGCTGCAAATTTTGAGATCCCATTAGATTTTGATTTTCTCCTGGGTACTCGTGATCTACCCGATGGAGTTTCCATTTGGGTTGAGACGTGTAATGTTATGGAAACTTGAAATTTACCGGATGCACGCTAGTGGTCACCCCTAAAAGGTGCTAAATTTTGGCGATCTTAAAATTCTTGAACTAAGACAGCCACAAACATACTTTCCACTCTATAGGCGAAAGACAAATTGTGTGAACTACGAGTAATTGTTACATACCTCTCCTGCATTCCTGACCTGAACAAGGCACGTAGATATTCACAGCCTGATGACAGTATAACTCGGTGAGAGTGGGCATGAGGAGATGTCGAGGAACACAAACAGCAGTTGAAGCCAGCCATGTTTGCTTCTTTAGGTAATAATATAACATCCCTGAAATGACAAGAAAACTGTGATTTGTACCTTAGTTATCTGATTGTTAGCCTCCAAAGAATGATGAGACTGATAAAACTTACGAGAAACGGATGAGTGTAGGAGTGAGTGCAAGGGGGATATCAATTCTGGGTATTGAAGATCCCCACTTGGGTCTTCTTCTGCAGAGCATCTGCAGCAGAACCTTTGCCTTACAATGTCTCGCCAAAGTTTTCAGCTTTTTCAGCGTTGAGCTTTCTACTTCCACATACCCAGAGTAAGCAAATTCCAACAACTTAACAAGCGCCAAAGTATCCACATTGGCAGACATGCGGATTTCTTGAACGGTTCTATGAAAATTTTCAGTTGATATAGTCGAGCCACTGTGAGCTCCTTCCTTGGGAGGCAGCAACATTGGACACCTGACAGCGATAATAACTTTGTTTACACTCGCACTATTCCCACTAGCAAAAAGGAGTCGCATATCACTACATTCCTCATCTTCGTAAGCTCCCATGAGCCTTTTCCCCAACTTATGTTGGAAGCCATAGTATCCAAGATAGCTTAGGATGTGTGCAGCATACCACCTTGGACCAGAGCCATAAGTTCCATCTCGGATCTCTTGAAGTGTGGTGCATAACCGATCTTTTAAATTTTCACTCTTCAGTGAAAGTTCTTTGGCGTGATTCTGTTCAGAGAATGAATGATTTACCAACTCTGCCAAAGCCAAGAGAGCGTACAGAAGAAAAGCATCTTTGTTGTCCCAGTCTTCCGTACATGCCCAGCAACATATCCTTTTCTCAGCGATACTCTGAGGATAAGGAGCAAAACTTGATGCTCCAATATTTTCCCGATTCCTTTGATACCAACAACAGAAAGATAACAGTATCTCCAAACCCTGGTTTCTTAAAATGAAACTCGCATATTGAGGGATCGATGAATAGCATGCCAAGCCTACCAAGCAGACGGTTGTTTGGAGTATATTTGGCAGTATATAACCTCCAGAAGATGGTATAAAACTCAGGAAATTCACAAGGGAATTCAAATTTTGCTCACCACTTTCTTCTAGGATAAACGACAGGGTAACTCTGGCCCTCGATGATATGTATTTGGAGGGAGAATATATCATCATTAGCACTGCTCTTGATGCTGACTCGCTTTGGGAGGCGCTGACAATATCGTTCTGACATATTTGATAGCCTTTATGAACCGACTTTGAAAAAGTCAAGCTTAAGAAAAGTCGAAAGAAAAATAATCAGAATAGATCAGACTATATCCAAAAAGAAGCGGTTGAGGGAAAACAAACACCCAGTGTCTTACCATGCACATGTGACAAGAAATTTGAGGCTGAGTTCATCTCCATGCAAAATGGAATCGAACTCTTCCTCACAGTGAGCTGCCAAGTATCCAATTATATCCCAAACATATGACCTCAGACTAGGTAGAAAATTCGCATTCAGTACCTTCTCAGCAGCTGAAATTTCTTCTTCCAGAGACGCATAACCATCCAAGGATTGACTATGAAACTTCTCCACAACAAGACTAAGAAGAGCTTCAGAGATCCGATACTTCCAGAAATAAATATGATGTTTTCCTTCCCAACGAGTGATTAGAGCCAGTTTACAAGCCTCCACAAGTAAAGATATCTGATCATGTTCAAGCTTTCCTGAGCTTAAGAACCACTTACTCATGGTCCGAACTGTAGCCTTAACTACGGGCTCAGTACACATGTTTATCATCTGCAAGCACTCTCGGTTACCTGTCTGAGCAATGGCCATGGATTAGAAATCCACAAAGATAATTATACTAAAGGTCAATAGGGCGAGGCATTATTACCGCAAGCCTTTGTGCTAGCTTTAACCCTTCAATTCGAGCATTTTGAGGGCTTGATTCCTCCATGCAGCTAATCATCATATCTAGCATAGGCTTCCCATTATCCAGAAGCTCATTGGCACCATGGCCACAAAGAGCTGAAACAGAGGAACACCCAAGAGACAAGTTAAGGCCAATTTTCTCGGAAATATGTAGCTCAGTAGATAACACGATATATAGTTAAACAACCATGTATACCTACAGAAGAATAGAGCTTCAAAGTTGCAAATTTCAAGCCCATATCAGGCTTCTGACTAACACTTTCCAACATAACCATCAAGGCGGGGTTGTTCCAAACAGAATACCTTGACTGAGGCCACTTCAACATTATTGTACTCAAAAGTAAAGCCATATCTTGAAACCATTCCACCGACATACTCCCCTCAGAAAAGTTCTGCAGATTACCGACAACGGAAACCACAACTTTTGTGTCTTCTAAAATCTTCCACACTTGTTTCTCCTTCGTTTCTCTTACATTTACAAGAATCGCGATCAAAGCAACGGCACAGGGAAGTGAAACTTCCAATTGTTGACAACTTAACAGAGGTGATAAAGACTCCACAAGATCTAAAGAATATGATTGCAAGATAGAAGGAGGAACAATACGGACCAACCTAATAACTATATTAGCTGCCAAACCAACCACTGCTCTGTTTTTACACCCTAGAATAAACACCAAGGCCCTGGCTATGTCAGCAATTGAATCCTAAGCAGCACAAAAAAACAAAAAGAACTTCAAATCAAGCAAACAATTTCAACAAGCATAGATAGAGGAAACTTGTATATACCTTAATAAGACGATTATTTGCTGTAGCTCGAGAAAAACAATCAAGAAAAGCTGAAATAGACTTAACGACATGCCTCTGTATCTCGATATCAGTACACTCCCACTTCTTCTCCTTCTCATCACATACCCTAACAAGCAATAACCAAACTATCTCACCAAATCAACCGTATAGAAAACAACGAGATCAATAGCAACTAGACAAGATAAATAATACAGAAGAAGAGGAGGTGAATCGTCAAAGAGAAAAAGAAAGACAAAAAGAAGACCTGAAGCCGAGATTGAGAGCATGATAAAGACGTTGATGAAGAGTATTGATGTGGGCGGTGGTGTTTACTCCCTTTGGCGATGCCATATCTCTGTCGCCGGAGTTACTTTTCCTCTGATATTCACCGGCGGATTGATGATGATACAACGGAGAATGATTGATTCAACAAAGACCGTCCTTTGATTTTGATAATTGGGCCTTTAAATAAGCCTTTCTCGTTATTTTTTTTATAAAAACACCCAACTTTTTGCATACATTTTTTTTGGAAAAATTCAATAAAAATACACAAATTATTTTTCAATTTCCATAATAATACACAAACTTTTTGAGCTTCTATAAAAATACATAAACTAATTTATTTGCCCATATTAATTTACAGACTCACAACTTTGTTTCTAATTTCAAATTTTGTCTTATTGCCCATTAATACCACTTTAGATGACGTTAAGTATCTGTTTAAAAATTAACCCTGGGTTAAAATTTAACTCAACTCACACGTGTATTATGAGAAAAAAAATCCCCAAATTGATATTTAACCCTAATTTGACCTTGTGAGAAGAAAGAGAGCTCCATGTAAATCCGAGAGAATAAGGACACTGAAACTACGGATTCATAGTTGTTCGTTGAAGTGAAAAGCGAGAACATGAAGCTCAAACACACAAATTACAGATTGCAATGAGAGAGAAAATTTGATTCGTCAATTTAGGATCATCTCGTGGGTTGGTTTTATTATTGTCAACGCAATTGTCGTTAATGGCTTAAACAACAAAAGAATTATTTGAGTTTTTAATTTGTGTTTCTTTTGTTATTGTACGTTTGTTATTGTGTTGTTGTTCTTCTTCTCTTTCTTGTTTCATAACGAAGTTATTTGCTTTTTTTGCTTCATCACTTTTTTAGTTATTAGAGTGAGGAGAAGAAAGCAACAAATTCGATCAACATAAACTAAGAAACACAAGTTTGCACCTATTTTAAACCTGGGATTAGAAGCATGAAAAAAGTTTATGAAAAACACAAGCATAAGTTTTAATTGTAAAAAAATAATAAGCACTGATGTAACCAAAAAATAATAAGTTCTTGAGATGAAGGATGTGCTGAAGGCCTTTGATTTGAACCACCGAGTTCCACAGCTTTGTTTCTTCGAACATCGAAAATCCTATTAGTAAATAGGCTAATGTAACATCCAAAACCTCTAGGTATGGTCTCCGTTCTAACAGCTTTTTTTGCTGGACCAGGAGGACGACCGCGACCACTCCCACACCCACTCCCACGCCCACTTCCATTAGTGGATTGCAATGCTGATGGTTCTGGAGCACTTGAGTAAGCTGGGCATGTCACATTATCAGTAGATGTTGGAATAGAAGACTGGGACTGAGTTTTTTTTTGTCTCTTTGGTGGTCTAGTGTTTCCATCAACCTAAAAAAAGCATTAAAGTTGCCATTTTAATAAAAAAAAACACAAGTTGAAGACATAAAATAATTGAGAGAGAAAGAGTCTCACAAGTGCCTTTTTGGGTCAACCACGACCTCTTTTTGGGCCTTCCATCACTTTTCTTGGATTCTTGCAAGTCCCACAGTTATGACCAGTCTGTCCACAGTTACTGCATGTTACGATTCTGCCACCACGGGATGATTTACCTAGTTTTGTTGGCGATTCATGAGCAGCTTTAACCCTCTTTTTCTTCGGACGCCCTGGCATTTTCCTAAAACCTGGAACTCCAATGGGTTCTTTACCTGTTTTTTCCCAATATATCTCCCCGTTAACTGATCTTATGTTGTCTTTGTAAGTATATATCCAAGTAGTTGTCTTATAGCAGTCATCAACATAGCTGCAACAAAATCCAAACAACGAAAAAAAGGCAATCATAAACATTCTCAAATAAAAACAGAAATATAAGTTTATCAAAAAAGAGAAAAATACAGACATATAAATATTTGGATATGAGAAAAAAAATTGTAACCAATGACAGACATATACTTACTTATTTGGATCATGATTAATGTCATTGATCACACGGATGGCGTGGTTGCACGGTACACCTGAGAGATCCCACATTTGACAGACACAATGACGGAGGTGGAGACTGACCTCGTAGCTACAACCAAATAAGATAACTTCATACAGGTTGTCACTACTTGTAATGATAACACACTTCTTGCTGTTTTCTCAGTTTTCTTCCATTCGTTCTGCAATCTTTGGACTAAACTGCATCGACCAGTTTTTGGCATTCTGAAATCTACGTGAAATGAGAAATGTGCTTCATCGCCTGTTTCCTAATAGCCTCTAGCATATTAATCATTGGCAACTCACGTGCTCCCTTAATTGCCTTTTGAAACTCTCAGATAAGTTGTTAGTGACATCAACACATTTAGCATTATTTGAGAAGAAAGCTCGACTCCATGTTTTTGGTTCTTCTCTCAGCAATTCATCATGAGCCTTAGCATCAAATAAACGTAACTCCTCCATGTTCACATTGTACTCTCCAACTGAGTAGCTATAGGCAACATTCCAGAAATATGGCTTGTAATCAGGATCAATATATATCTTCTTCCAGTTCGCATACACGTGCCTTGCACATATCCTATGCTCTGCATTTGGTAGAACTTTTGCAACTGCATTAAGTAAACCCTGAAAGTAAAGATACATATACTCATAATCATTTTCACGACAGCAAAGCAAAACAAACTAATAAGAAAAGGAAACAATAATACTTTTTGCTTATATGATATTATCGTAAAATGATCTCCAGATTCTAACCCTAGATCAGACTTCAACTTTTAAACAAACCATTCCCATGTCTCGTTATTCTCTCTACGGACTACAGCCCATGCAATAGGATAAATCCTATTATCGGCGTCCCTACCAACAGCAGAGAGAATCTCTCCCTTCAACTCCCACTTCAATAAAACACCATCTAATCCAATTATTGGGCGACAACACCTCTTCCAAGTGTTTCTAAGAGGTTCAAAGCAAACATAAAACCTGTCAAATACCTGCTTCTCGTTTTTCATAACAGTCCCAATTTCTATGTTTGTACCCTTATGAGATCGCAACAACTCCTTTTCATAATCCCACAGTTTAACAAACTGTTGTTTCTGAGTTTCCAACACCATATCCAAAGCTAGGCGTCTTGCTTTCCTGCACTTGAATATTGAGACAGAAATATTGTACATATGCATCAACTCGTCTTTAATATATGAACTCCTTATATCAGGTCTTCTTCTTGCTTCCTCTCTAAACAACTTTGCAACGGTGTTCTGCTTTAACATTCTTGCTTTTCCTGTTGGAAGATGGTTATGTTTTCCATTATAAACTTTAACCATCCACTTGCGTATAGGTTTTTCAATGGAGCACTAAATTTTCCATGGGCAATTCTCATGAGTGCACACGGCTGCTTGCTTTGTAGTTTCCCATCTATTCAACTTCACATCATACTGCGTCTTTAGTACATACCGAAGCAGTTGCTCTTTGAACTTGTCTCCGCTGTTAAAGGTTTGCATAACCCATAAATAAGTGGGCTTGTCATACTGATAAGGTTCATTGGTTTTCTTTCTAATTCGCCTTTCATCTTTCTTGTTCCAATTATCCCACTCATCATCGGTTTCAACAGGCGAATCAAGATACTCATCAGCTCTAATTGGTCTCTCATCATCACTCTCACTCTCAGCTTCATTCTCATGCACAATGACTTGATTAATTATCTCGTGTGATGGCTCACTTAATAATCCTCAAACTGTGCATCATCATCCCCTTCACCTAAAATTTGTCTTCACCCTCAGATTGTATATCTTTACCTTCAGGATCTTCCTCGTGTTCACTATCCTCTTTCTCACTTTCTGAATCTTCTCTGTTCTCGCGGTCACTGTTTACTTGCTCATCAATCCTTTCACCATCTCCCTCAGCTTCATCATCACTAACACAATCTCCTACACCAGATTCTACATGAGGCTCATCACCAGAATTCCCGAGAGGATAACACGGCATAAAGTTATCATGCTCAATGTAAACATCAACTACTTTAACTTCTTTGGCTTCTGCGCACATCTTTAAGATCTCACTGTCTTTGTCCTTGTATATCGATCTTACCGCAGACATATCTTCACTAGGCAGTTTGTACCAAACCTTTTCCACATCACTTAGAATTCCTTTCTTTTTGGTGAAGTCTTGAAACGTTGACCACGTTAAAAAATCTGGATCAATCAACATTTCGGCTGCAGTGAATCCACCCGAGTAATGACTGAACTTATTATCCTCATACGATATTAGACCCCCATATGACATGTTCATCTTCAATGTATCACTGCATTATAGAAGACAACAAAATAAGAAATGAATTAAAAAATTGACTCTAAACTATACTATCACATATAATCGCAAGCCACAACGACCAAAGTGCACTAAAATCAGAAACAAATTGAAAAAATCTTTTGAACAGATTATAAGGATCCCTATGTACAACCTATTAACAAATATCACAGAACGTGAATTTGGTCCAATGAAACAGAGAGATATAGAGAGACCTCATCTTCGTTGTCTCTGTCTCGACGAGCTCGTGTTCGTTTTTTCTCAATCAATAAATCTCTTCACTCACTCTATCATTAGGGTTTTTAAGTATTTAAAGGGTTTTTAATTGAAAAAATTTTGCGGGATGAATCTCGAACCCAAACAAATTCTCACTAATAAAACACATGTCAGTTGAGTTAAGACTTAACCCAGGGTTAGTTTTTAAACATATAGTTAACGTCATCTAAAGTGGTGATAATGGGTGATAAAACAAAATTTGAAGCTGGAAGCAAAGTTGTGAGTTTGTGAATTAATATGGGTAAATAAATTAGTTTGTGTATTTTTCTGGAAGCTCTAAAAGTTTGTGTATTATTATGGAAATTGAAAAATAGTTTGTGTAATTTTATAGAATTTTCTCTTTTTTATATAAAAAAAGCTATATTTTGATTCATATACCCAATGAGGCAGTTACAATCTGGGATTGGGATTGGAATGAAAGGAAAAAACATAAATATAATATTTTCATCCATACATCTCCGTTAACGGAAGAACCATAATTATTAACATTATATGTTTATTCAATCTTTTACTTCTGAGCATCCTCGTCAAAAGACACATTCACACACTACATGTTAGGTTTTTATAACAACATAAAGCTTTTAACTTTGATCATTTTCAACCATTTTTTCCCAATTTTGTAGTAATCTGATCAGAAGAATCTTGAATACCTTCCAAATTCTTCCCTTCTGAGACCAACGAACAAGAATGTGAAACCAAGAATCTAACCGTCGTTGAAGAAGAAGAAGACTCAGCAGTCGAAAACAAGTCCCTTTCTTCTCTCATTACTTCATCAAATCCTCTACATTTTTTCATGTCTCTCTCTTCTTCTTCCACATGTTTCATTCTCTTTGACCCATTGTAACGAACAGCCGAAGGTACTTGTTGGTCATTAGAAGACACAGACGGGCAAAGACCGGGTTCTTTAACCATATTACCCTCTAAAGCCTCGAAGCTATCCGCTACAATCTCATCAGGTGCTACTCCAATCATGATCTGTGCTTCACGGGTTCTTGATATGGCTTTGGTGAGTAGCTCACGAGCTGTGTCGATGTCTACAATGGGTTTCGCGTAGTTTGTTCCGAGTTCCACACCAGAAGCTTTTAGTACGGTTGAAGGAGCGTCCCAGGGATGATGAATCCATTCCGTTGGCAATCTCGCAAGCTCGGGAAGCCATTGCCTTATGTACTCACCTTCCGGGTCAAATTTCGCACCTTGGATCTGAAATCAAAACAGAGATTTTCAGAGAATTCTCAATGAGAAAAGTAACCGTTAACATAAACTGAACAAGCCAAAAAAAAACAAAATAACCGGATGCCCTGTGAAAACTGTCACTAAGCTTAAACTCTTAAACTGTAAGATAAGTTTTGTAGTTTACCGCAGGATTGTCCAAGCGATCAAGCTCGTGGCCATCAGGTAAGCTCCCGGAGATATACTGCCAGCCAAGGATGTCACATTCCAAATCAGCATCCAAAAGTGTATCCCAGAAATAATTCATTCCCCATTTCCATGGAAGAAGAAGAAACTTCACAGCAAAGCTCGAAACAATCACTCTTATTCGGTTATGCATCCATCCGGTAGCCCAAAGCTCTCTCATTCCGGCATCTACCAACGGATAACCGGTCCTGCCTTGTCTCCAGGCCTTGAACTTTTCAACATCAGCATCCCAAGGGAAAAAACGAAGATGACTCAACAAAGATTGCTCGTGAGTAAACGGGAAATTGAAACATATATACCGAGAATACTCTCTTAGACCAATCCCTTTAAGAAAAAGATCTGCACTTTCATCTCCTTCACTGTTCTTATCTCTTGCCCATATGATTTGTTTCATCCGGGCACACTGGAAAACACGTCTGACGCTTATTTCCCCGAAATGGAGATATGGAGAAAGCAGTGAGGTTGAATTCCCAACAACTTTCTGGCTGTTCTTTGCATAGTCTTTCAATTGCTTCTCAATGAACTCATTTAGTATCTTATCAGCATTGCTCCATCCTGGAGACCAAGCTCTAGTTAACAACGCATTGCTCGGTTTTTCGGCATCGTTTTCTAAGCCGAGTTCTTCAATTGAACATGCCCAAATCGCTTCAGCCGCTACCAAAGAAAAGACAAACTCTTAAGTCCCAAAAACATAGAAAATGTTTCAGCTTTTACATACTCTTTTAAGATTTTACCTGCTGTTAATGGCATCAACCGCCAAGGAGGAGGAAGCATAACGGATTCAATCGACATGTCTAAGCATTTCTTCCAGTAAGAACTGAAACTTGTAAAAGGTTTGCCTTTTTCGCAGTATATCTCCCACGGCTCATACAATAGATCTCCATTGAAGCTTTGCACAGAAATCCCAAGTTCCACCAGCTTCTCCTTTACGGTATGGTCTCGAACTAGCGAAACAGGATCTACAACAAAGAAACGTGACTACATCAAACTCAGTTGAACACTAACTTCAAAAGAATGTTATATCCCTTAAATAAGAGATGAGAGATACATCACCATAGAGATGGTTAAAGACAACTTTTGTGGCCCCAGTTGTGCGGATACAATCCAAGATGGCGGAAACTGTGTTGTGGGTTTTGATTAAAGTGAGCTCAGATCCAAGAGCCTTCAAGGATTGAGATAAGTGAGAAAGTGATTGTTTCATCCACCATCTTGAAGCTCTTCCTGGATAAAACTGTCCTTCTTCTTCAGGACACCAAATGAAGACAGGAAAAACAGATCCCTCGTGAGCAGCTGCTGCTAATGCAGGATTATCCTCAATCCTTAAGTCTCTTCTGAACCAAACCATAGTCTTCTTGTTCGTCGTCATAGTCTATGATCAGATATCAAACACCAAATAAAAAAAGAATCAGAAATCTGTGATCTTTTTAAGTTATAAATTCAAATAATCTACAATAGCATATAAGAAAGGAATCGATTTAACCCTAACCCTTGAACAGAGACAAGCAAGAGAATTTCAATTGAGAGAAAGAAAAAAGCAGAGGATGAAGATGTAATAAACAAACAAATTCTTGGTCTAACCCAAGAAAGCATAAGCAAGAAATCAAAATTTGGAAAAGCTTTACCAGAACTCCTTAAAGATCTTCGAGGAGCTTGGAAATCGACGACTGTGTAGGTTATTTTAATGACTGACTCTTGTTCCTATTTTGGGTATGCAAAGTTAAAGATTTTGAGATCTACCTCGAAGACGAAAACATACCCATGACGAGAGTAATAATTGTGCATATAATATTCAACTACAAGACAAAAGTTGAGAACTTTATCCACAACCAGTGGCGTATGTTCTTATTATTGTTTTTTTTACCGACATCTTATTTTTCATTTGCTCTTCTAAGATTTTTTGGGATCATCTACAAACTATTTATAGTAAGATAAGATATTTTAGAAGAGATGGGAATTAAAATGTTGAGTGGGCCTAAACCTAAAGTGTAGTGAAGATCCTTCTTATCACCTATTTTAAAGAAAAAGGTCCAAACGTTGGGGCCGAAGACGGTGGTGCTTCTCATGAACTCGATTCTGCTCATGCCCACTTTTGTAGAATCCATTAAATGTTACTATAAGGCTTATTTATTTTGTATGTATCTTAAAGTGTGTTAAAGGTTAGAACTTGATTCTTATTTCCAAGCAGAATCTACTAAATATCACACTGCTTTTACTTTACAAAAGGAAAAGAGGATCAAATTCTCTCAAAACTTTTGATTTGAATATTCGTGTTCGAGCTCTTCATAGAACTCTAATTCTCGTTTACCCAAATCTGTGGACCAATAGTAGTGCCTATGATTTATGATTCGATTTCCGATTTTATCGGTTGATAGATCTGACCAAAAAAACAAAATCTAATTTTTAAGAGCGTCTGTCATTCTGTTGGATGTATTCTTTAATTTAAATTTGGTAATGGTTATAAAATATTTGGATGAATTTTCCTAATGAAATATCGCACTACTACTTCATTCGGTATTCCAATATCACCATTCCGCAATTTTGGGCTAATGACTAAAATTGAAAATTAATTGAGCACGACGATAAAATTGCCATTTTTTTTTTCTTCTATGGATAAACCAAATCAGACACGTAGAATCAACGATATCCTGGTTTTAGAAACAGATCAGGCACAATGCTCATCAAGGAGATAACAACCCCACAAAGAGGTTATAAAACAGTGTTTGGAGATCTTATAAAAAGACTTCTTATTCCGACAAAGCCCTAAAAGCTTTAATGATCTCCCAGGAGATGGATGAGTACTGGTTTAAGACAGGCATGAGTACGCCAAGTCCTTCTCTTCCTTTAGCTCCTCTGCCGTCAAATCCATCTTCTTCCTTGATACTTCATCGATTGGAAGCCCTAACCAAACAAATACATCCACATTAGTGTATGCACAAACTAGGGATTAGAATTGAATATTTGAGATGTAAAAGCTTGTCCTACCTTGCACAATGCTCCACTCTCCATTGCGACAAGTTACAGGGAAGGAGTAGATAAGTCCTGATGGAACGTTGTAAGAGCCGTCGGAGTATACTCCCATGGAAACAAATGTACCCTGAGCAATTGAACCAAAGAAAGAACTTATATTAGAACAACTATTTAAAACCGCAATGCAGATAATGGGGAAGAGTTTTATTATGAACCTCTGGAGTTCCAAGGACCCAGTCACGGATGTGGTCACAAGCTGAGCTAGCAGCAGAAAGCGCACTAGACAACTTCCTAGCCTTGATGATTGCAGCTCCACGTTGTTGAACTGTAGTGATGAATTCTCCGTTCAACCTACACAGAGTAAATATGAAGATGAAATTAATTTTGCTTCAAGAGAAAAGAAAGGGTCTTCAATTATATGGCATAGCATACAAACCATTCGTCGTTCTTGACAAGCTCACGGACAGGCTTTTCTCCAGACGAGGTCTGCACTTTAGCATGGTTGACATCTGGGTACTGTGTGGATGAGTGGTTTCCCCAGATGATCACGTTCTTAACATCAGACACTGGCACGCTCAACCTCTCAGAGATCTGACCCAACGCCCTGTTGTGGTCAAGCCTTGTCAAACAAGTGATGTTCTTTTCAGGGATGGATGGTGCAAATTCCTTCAAGATCAATGCGTTGGTGTTGGCTGGGTTGGCAACAACAAGAACCTGAAAAAGAGAAACGAGAGAGAACATCTGAGAAAAAGAGTCCCAATTGAGAATATGAAGCATCAGTTACATTCTACTGACTGAACAGCAAGAATTGGATGAAGTGGCTTCATTTTGTGTGCCAGAAAAAACAAACAAGAAACTGATTTAAAAGGCAAACAGATCCTATAACCTTGCAGTTTGGAGCAGCATGCTTCTCCAATGCAGCAGCCTGAGATTTGTAAATAGAGACATTCTTGGACATCACATCCTTCCTCTCCATTCCTTCTTTCCTCGGGAAACCACCAACCATAACAGCAACATTGACTCCAGTACATCCCTCCACGGCATCAGTTGTAGCAACAACGCCTGATAATAATATACATCAAAGGTTTATCAAATTTCCCACTTGAGTAAAATAACTTCTGGCACACAGCTCGAAAACACAACTTGAGAAACTCTGAACTACCTTTGAGAAGAGGGAAAGCAGCATCGATCAACTCCATCTTGACACCGTTGAGAGCTTCAGCAGCAGGAGGAATATCCAACATGTGGAGGATAACAGGCTGGTCAGCACCAAGCATGATTCCCCTTGCAATCATAGGGACAAGAGCATATCCGATTTGTCCTGCGCAATCACAATACTTAGCTACTTAACCAGCGGATACAATCTAAAGTACCAATCCCAAATCAGAGTCAACCAATCCATGAAACAATCCCTCCAAAAGTCAACTATGAATTTATGAGAGCAATTTAATAAATAGGTCAACTATCGACGAAAATGATTTAAAAAAAAAATTAAAGTTGACTTGAGCGTTTGCGGTAAGACGTCCATTTCTAGATCAAACCTCTACAGAAAGCACATCGAAAAATGGCAAAATTTAAGGGCAAGTAGTAGATGGTTCTTGCAAGAAGCAAGATGATTCACTCAAAACCTAGAAACGAGAATAAGAACCATCAGACTATAAGAATCCTAGTATATTCGTCATATTTTGAGCCTAGCAAAGTTAAGATCCAATAAATACATATACGACCAGATCTCACTCTACCATCCAACGAAACTAGCAACGACGTCTATTTCATCGATTCTGATGGAATAACCAAGACTATGCAGAGATCTGACTAGAGTAAGGAAGAGCTTTATGTTTCACTAGCCGGAGATCCGAAAACAAATATAGAAGATACAGGATCGGAAATACATAAAGTTACCTGCAGCTCCTGTGACGAGTACACGAACTGGTTCTTTCGCCATCGGATCTAGATCGTAGATTATCGCCGGGTAACGGATCGGAGTTTGTATTCGCGACTTCTGAGAGAGCGTAGAGGCAAGGTTTTGTGACTTGAAGCTCACTCTGGTTTTATTTATCGGGGATATCGAAACCGCTTATGTGTCATGCCACGTCATCTAATTTAATCATAATATCTCGAAGAAATAAAAAAAACTCAGATTACACTTATCATATTAGGAAAAAGACAATTCAATAAATATTTATAATATAATGGGCTTTTATATCTGGTATAGGCCTAGAAGATTAGGCCCAAACATAATTTAGCCCAGAAGTTTTAAAACCGTGAATAAACAACAGTAGATAATGGCGATAAGGCGAGGAGAAGCGCGTCCAAGAAACTTCCCTGCATGGCGTCATCTTACGTCACCTTCTCAACGGTCAGTACGGCTGTCAACTGTAGCAACGGAATTGACAACATTGGAAGCTCCACTCGCTTAGCCTTCACGCGCCGTCGTGTAACTCCATCACCGAATCCTCGGAGGAGAGTATTGAGAAGTTGGGTTTTGGCGAAAGCGTCGACGAAGAATGCTATGGAGTACCGGAAATTGGCGGACTCCGATCTCAACATCAGCGAAGTTACTTTGGGAACTGTAAGATGAATCTACTGAAATTGAACTTCATTGTTCAATTTATTGCTGATTCGGTTTGCTAAATATTTGAAGTTTTGATGAAATTTGGAATTTTTAACCTGAATTTATGAAGTGAAGGAGCTGTATTATTGTAGTTATATAGAAAAAATGCATT
Source organism: Cardamine occulta (assembly GCA_028015245.1). Lineage (NCBI taxonomy): Eukaryota > Viridiplantae > Streptophyta > Magnoliopsida > Brassicales > Brassicaceae > Cardamine > Cardamine occulta. Next base: position 26,846,840 of record CM051364.1, on the reverse strand, counting down.
AGGTTATATATTTCGTGTAATCAATCATGATTTGTTGTTCGTGTAAAATAATTTCAGATGACATTTGGGGAGCAAAATACAGAGAAAGAATCTCATGAGATGCTGAGTTATGCAATTGAACATGGTATCAACTGTATAGACACTGCTGAAGCCGTGAGTTTTATCTTTCTCTTCACGTTTGGTAATGCAAGTGTTTGAATCTTTTATACTTTTATGTATTCAATTCATTTTTTTTTCGCAGTATCCCATACCGATGAAGAAGGAGACCCAAGGTAAAACAGATCTTTATATCAGTAGCTGGTTGAAGTCTCAGCAACGTGACAAGGTATCACCATTCGTCACATTCATATGTAGTGCTTTAGTTCTTGGATTCCATTGATGTAGTTCTTTAGTTCTTGGATTATATGCTGACTTGGATTCCACTGTTAGCAAAGTTTATCCTTTTGTGTTTGAAGTTATCACTGTTGTCAATTTGATGGTCAAGAATGTATATTTTATCAGCAAAAAATACTTAAGGCTATTAAATTTTATATTGATATTCTTCTTTTTTATGTGTACAGTTAGTTTTGGCAACCAAAGTAAGTGGGTACTCGGAAAGATCATCTTACTTGAGGGACAGTGGTGAGGTTCTGCGTGTAGATGCTGCTAATATCAAAGAAAGTGTTGAGAAAAGTCTTAAGCGCCTTGGAACTGAATACATTGATTTACTTCAAATACACTGGTAACATCGGCTTATTTCGTGCTCTATATCTAACTCATGTGCTACATTGTTTGAGCAAGTTCTGTTCCATATGAATAATACTTATATATTCATCATCGAATGTTGCAAAATCATGATACTGATGTTTTTTTCAGTCCAGGCCAGATCGATATGTGCCACTCTTTGGTGATTTTTACTACGACCCGTCGAAGTGGAGAACTAGTGTGCCATTTGCAGAGCAATTAAGAGCCTTCCAGGATCTCATAGATGAAGGAAAGGTAGTGCTACTCTTTACCCATCAGATGTTATATGGAGTTATAAAAGCTCCTTACTGTACTAAATCTCAAACACAGACTCTTGAATTTTTCCTTAATTATGTGTAACAGATTCGCTACATCGGTGTCTCAAATGAAACTTCATATGGAGTGATGGAGTTTGTTCACGCAGCAAAACTTGAAGGACTACCAAAGATTGTGAGTATCCAGAATGGTTACAGCTTGCTAGTTAGATGCCGGTTCGAAGGTAAAATCTTTCTAGATAATCAAGAGAGCAAGAGTGTAGGTAGGAGCTTATTCTAACCTCTTTTGTTATGGGTTAAAATCACAGTTGATCTGGTAGAAGTATGCCACCCAAAAAATTGCAATGTTGGGTTGCTTGCTTATTCCCCTCTTGGAGGCGGCTCGTTGTCTGGGAAATACTTGGTTTCAGACCCAGAAGCTACAAAAAATGCAAGGCTGAATCTTTTCCCAGGATATATGGAACGTTACAAGGGATCCTTAGCCAAGGTTTGTTCTTGATCCAACAATTGAGCAACGTTATAAGCTTAATGGTGAAAGTTTCTGAGGTCAATTTTATTTGACTTGCGGTTTCAGGAAGCAACTATACAATACATTGAGGTAGGGAAGAAACACGGTTTAACTCCGGTTGAATTAGCTCTCGGGTTTGTACGTGACCGGCCCTTTGTGACTAGCACGATCATCGGAGCCACATCGGTAGAGCAACTTAAGGAAGACATTGATGCTTTTCTGATGACGGAGCGGCCGTTTACGCCGGAAGTTATGGCGGATATTGATGCTGTTTTCAGAAAGTTCAAAGACCCTTCTTTCATTTGAAACAAGGTTTCTCATGAGTTTGTGACCTCACGTAAACCTTCTTTGTTATTGTTTATAAGTTTTCTCCGATTGAAACTCAAATTAACAACAGTGGTTGAAAAGCCAAATTGAAAAATGAAATTACTTAAAACGACCTTATGATTTAGAATGGGCCTTAACCCAATCCAACATTTGTCAATTAAGGTTGTTATTTTATAGTGCACCTGTAAAAATTAAAAGTTTTATTTGGGCCGATCTCGACAGCCCAGCAAAAATACAACTTTTGAACTTAGAAGTATGTAGGTTGGTGTAGGTAGACGTGTCGTGGATAGAAGTAGTCTTGTGTCTTGTCGATTCAGAACGGTAACAAATTAATAACGTTAGGCTGAGTTACTCAAGATTCAAAAACTAGCCGTTGATACTTTCCCCAACGGTTGTGAAAATTTTCTCTATATAAGCATATTCACAGACAAGTGTTTCTAATTCATACAAGTATATTTTAAAAACTAGTGAGCTTGTCTTTTCTTGTCTCTCTCTCGTTCAAGACAAGCTGAAAATAGAATCATGTCCAAAGAGCTTTCTCGTGCCCTTTTGTCAAGTCTCAAAGAAAGCCTTGGCCCCTTCATCAAAGTTCCCCTAATCCAAAAATCCCTCGTGTCTCGCCTCTTGCTCCAGTCACCTAGCTCAGCCGCTCCAGATCAGGTGTCTCCAGCTACCCCAAACCCGGCTGTTGACCTTCCCGACAAATGAGTTCCAGTCCGGTCTCAGCCCCGCAATCCTCAGTTGCTCATGACAGAAAGCGGATCAAAACGTTAGTCAAAAACTTCTCTTTTTGTTTACTTGTCATATTTTATCTTTTTATTTCTTTGATAAAAAAATATTATATTAATCAAAATAGATTCTTGTGTAACGATGATTTCTGCGAGGACAGAGCTTAGCCATTACTTTCCACAAACTTGACTACTTAGAGCAAAGTTCCCACTCATAAATTGCAATTTTTCTCGAGGTTAGTTCTCATATTTTTTTTAATTTTCATTTCTTTGATAAGTTTTTTTTTTTTTTTTGGTCACATAAAAAGTCGAAACACTTTTCCATGTACATTTTTATAACAAACACTCCAAACGCTTTAGTCGAAACATTGAACTAGTCGATATAAAAACATTAAAACTTAGTCGCAGAACACTTTTCAAAGCACACTTTCATCGAAAACATTTTGAAGCATTTCAATCGAAGTAGGCTCACTTTAGTCTAAACACTTAGTCGGGAAATTTTAGTTGAAGTACTTAGGCTTCTCATTTTCGTCTAAACTCTTGGTCGGAAAATTTTAGTCAAAGCAATCGAAAATACGTAGCGCCAAAACATTTTGCAACGTCAATGGACACATAAATGAAACACACTTGTAAGTCAAATCAATTTAGTCGATACACTTACTCGGCACATTTTAAAAACATTTTGAAGGAGCATTAACACTTTTAACACATTAGAAAGTTCTAGTCGAAAACTAAGGCGAGTATTTAGCCGAAATACCAAACACACATAGGCAGAGAACACTTTTAAGTTTTAACACCTTAGTCGAAGCTCTTATCTGGAATATTTTCGTTGGAGCACTAATCGCTAGTCTAAACACGTAAATAGTTAAGTGGAATATTTAGTCTAGACCCACATAGGTGGAGGGCACCTTAGTCGAAGCACTTAGCCGGAACATTATCGTTGAAGTATGTTAGTCTAAACACGTAAATAGTTAAGTCGGAGAATTTAGTCGAAGAACCATAAACAGGCGGAAAATGAAGATGAATCAAATTTAGACCCAAATTTTGTAGCTAAAAAAGAGAAATTGATGATATAAAATTACGAAAAACAAATTTTGTTTAATCTCTGATTAATTGGCCTTTTTCGACAGCCCAACTTTTGTTTATTTCGTTTGTAGGATGAAAAAGGGGGATGCATTTTTTAGTACGGATATTTTCGTCGAAACACTAGTCTTAGTCGGGAACACTTTTAAAAACACGTGAACTAGTCGGAGCATTTAGTCGGAGCACTTAATCCCTTGTCTACAGTCAAGTCTTCAATATCTAGAAGGTGTCTTCGATGGTGCAGATTTAATCAATCATCAGGTTGCTTTTATTTATTTTGAAAATGTGCAAAGCAGTGGTCGACGAAGCATGTAGCCGAGCTCAAAAACAAGTATGATAATACTTTTTGTACCAATGTTTTCGTCTGTTCCAATAATTTAATTAATGTGTAAATTTTTGTTGTAAAAATATGATTTTAAGTCAATTGTTGTTGTAAAAATATGATTTAACATTCTAGTGTACCAATGACATTTGATTCTTAAATTATTACGTTATAAAACCAAAACAAGAAAAAAAAATGTTACGTTGATTGAGTTTTATCACTAAAAAAAAAATATTTTGCATCATTTATTTTCAATTTTTTATATTACTTACAAGTGATACAAAGAAATGATTTTGATTGTGGTGATACGAATAATTATATCGTTTTGTTAACAATGCAAGTGTATTTATTATTTGCATCGATTGTTATAACTGATGTTAATTTGTGTCAATTACAAAAAATGATGTTATTTTTTACACGATAAGTAATAAATAATGTAAGTATTTACAATAATTATAATAATTGATGTCAATATTTCTATCACTTATAAATAATTGATACTAACACTACATAACATAAATAGTTTTAATAATTGTATTATTTATAATAAATAATATAAAAATAATAATTGTATCATTTATAATAATTGATTTAAAACATTATATCATATATGTCGGTAGTGAAATCAAAAATTATACATATCAACAATAAAAAAAAATAACGACAAACCATGTAGATCTACTAGTATTCAAATATTTATGAAGGTCAGATCTAGATCTCGTCATCCAACTTCAGTATTAATTTCATTGATTAAAAGCTAATTAATAAATTGAAATAACATAATCTTCAAAGACAAAAAAAAATAGAAATAACACAAGTTGTTTACATGGTTAAAAAATCACCGATGTTCATTTTGGAGTCGGTAATGAGTAATGACCGACACAATAAAAACGCGTTCACGGATTTTATTCCGTGGTGATGGACACTGACAGTGACTGCTCCATTAATAGGCAACTGGATTTTATTCGTCACCATACAAACCAAATTTTGATTTCATGTTTTTTTTTCCCTTTTTGCAAGAATTAATTTGATATATTTAAAAGAAAGAAGAAGATAAACAATAATGTGGGTTGGGTTGTTGTTAGTGATGAAATTTTTAATGATGAAATTAAAAACGCATTATGTCAAATCTACTTGCAAAGATCATGAAATCCAATAAAATAACAAAACTCGTTTTTTTTTTTTGGAAACAATATAAAATCGTCCAAATATATATAGAAAACAAAAGATTTACAGCAAGTCGACAGTGTGGAGATAGAGAAAAGACCTTTTAAGCTTTACAACGAAAAACACTCTACTTATCTCCCTAAAATAGGAATAACATTTAGCCAGTGAAAAAGGTATCATTCCTCAGATCTGAATCTATATATTAAGTTGTTTTTTTTTTTTTTTATCTTTTTTAATTCATTTATATGCAAAGCAAAATCTTAACATTTTTTTGTTTTCTAATTTAAAGCAAAAGAATAACTTCATTCACTCTCTACCATTCTCGGATCTCTCTCAGTATCAGTGGGCGTCATTCACTCTTCTTGGTCGGTGAGTTTTCGATTTCTCCTTCTTCAATCTCATTCTCTCTGCGTATCGACGACTGTTGAGATTTTCGTTTTTCAATAATCATGTTTCACTTTTCCCGGGAAATTGAGTCAGATCTTCATTATAATCTATACTCCCAGATCTATTGCTTCTGTTTAATTTACAAAAGATTCAATCTTTGACCGGAAGAAACAAAAAAAAGGGAAAAAAACTTGTCGGTGGCCATTTTTATTTCGAAAATTAAAGATTTTGAATGCTATTATGTTACTTGGTTTACACTTAACTTGGGGATCTGAATCAAGATGCTTGTGTGTGTGTGTGTGTGGTTTCTGACCCAATAAATACGGATCTGAATCTTCAAAGGCTGTTTTTTTATATAAAAAATTTCAACTTTGAATTTATTATGATGATGTGTTTTGTGCCAGTGGTGGTTATGTACCAAACTTTTTACTAAAAAGTAACTCAGACCTTTTTGACTGTTTTAAAGTGAGTCATTGTTTATATGATTGTTCTGTTTCTTGATTTATGCAGAAACTCTTTCTGAGCCAAACATAGAGAAAAGGAGAGTGAAAGAGCAAAGCTTTTTGTTTACATTATTGCTCTGAAGAGTTTATAAAAAAGCTCTTTTGATTGTTGGGTTTGGGAGGAAATTACGGTTGGATGATGAGAGGGAGATCTGATGGAGGCCAAAAGAAGCGCCTTATTGCTTCGGTCTGTGTTGTGGCTTTATTCGTCTGTTTCTTTTATATGTACTATGATTCCTCTAGCCAAGGTGCTTCAGCATTGGAATATGGAAGATCTTTGAGAAAACTCGGATCTTCTTATTTGGGTGGAGATGATGATAATGGTGATACCAAACAAGATGATTCTGTGTCCAATGGAGAAGACAGTCTTGCTGTGGCCAAAAGTTTCCCTGTAAGTTTTGTTCTTTTTTTAATCGAAATCTCAAGTTTGGTAACTGCAAAATTTTACTATGTTAGTGTCGTAAGCTAACCTTTTGGTATATATGTTTAAGGTTTGTGATGATCGGCACTCAGAAATCATCCCTTGCTTAGATAGGAATTTCATCTACCAAATGAGGTTGAAGCTTGATCTATCTTTAATGGAACATTATGAACGCCATTGTCCTCCTCCCGAAAGACGGTTTAATTGTTTGATTCCTCCACCTTCTGGCTACAAGGTGCTTTATGTGCTTTCTTGTTGGGCTTACATTTGATTGATCGGTTTCTTGTACCTTCTCTTGATTGTTTTCTTCTTTGTATTGATTTGGTTTTAGGTTCCTATTAAGTGGCCTAAGAGCAGAGATGAAGTGTGGAAAGCGAACATACCTCACACACACCTTGCAAAAGAGAAGTCTGATCAGAATTGGATGGTTGAAAAAGGCGAGAAAATTGCTTTTCCTGGTGGTGGCACTCATTTCCATTACGGAGCTGATAAGTACATTGCATCCATTGCAAATGTAAGCGTTTTTTACTCACTTTTTTTTTTTCTTTTTCTAGTGGTACTTTTTTTGTTTCTAATGGTTTTTTGACCTGCAGATGCTTAATTTCTCGAACGATGTATTGAACGATGAAGGGAGGTTAAGAACAGTTCTTGATGTCGGATGCGGAGTTGCGAGTTTTGGAGGTTACCTTCTCGCATCTGATATAATGACAATGTCATTAGCGCCTAATGATGTTCACCAGAACCAAATCCAGTTTGCATTAGAGAGAGGAATCCCTGCTTATCTTGGTATTTTAGGTACCAAAAGGCTTCCTTACCCGAGCAGATCATTCGAGCTAGCTCATTGTTCACGATGTAGGATCGATTGGCTTCAAAGAGATGGAATCCTTCTTCTTGAGCTCGATCGGGTACTAAGACCGGGCGGTTATTTCGCTTATTCGTCTCCTGAAGCTTATGCGCAAGATGAAGAGAATTTGAAGATCTGGAAGGAGATGAGTGCTCTTGTTGAACGAATGTGTTGGAGAATCGCGGTTAAAAGAAACCAAACGGTGGTTTGGCAGAAACCGTTGAGTAATGACTGTTACTTGGAGAGAGATCCCGGGACACAGCCTCCTCTTTGTCGCTCAGACTCTGATCCTGATGTGGTTGCGGGTGTGTCGATGGAAGCTTGCATCACTCCTTACTCTAAGCGTAAGTATGCTCTGCATTTGCTTTTCCCGTTCCGTTGGTTAGTTTGTGTTTTGAGATTATAAACCGAATTATAACCGGATTTTTTGTTGGTTAGGTTCTTTTGGAAAGTGGTTGCTGGTTCTATATTTTTTTGGTTTTGAGAAATGTAGACTGAAATAGAAGTGAAAGTGAAATGTTTTCGGTTTTGCATGGTTTTGTTTTTTGAGAATTTCGATTTGGTTCGGTTGGTAATGCTCTGTTTTCCTAAATACAGATGATCATAAAACCAAGGGAAGTGGGTTAGCTCCTTGGCCAGCTAGGTTGATTTCTCCTCCTCCCCGTCTTACGGATTTCGGTTATTCAACCGATATGTTTGAGAAGGACACGGTACTAAAACCGCAATCTTTTCGCAACCATTGATCTCTTACTTGATCGGTTTTTCCATGAACTTGTAGAAAAAGCACATTGTTTTAAAGATCTTCTTTGTTTGCAGGAACTTTGGAAACAACAAGTGGACAGTTACTGGAATCTAATGTCATCAAAAGTCAAATCAAACACTGTGAGGAACATAATGGACATGAAAGCTCACATGGGTTCTTTCGCAGCTGCTCTTAAAGACAAAGATGTATGGGTTATGAACGTTGTCTCTCCCGACGGTCCCAACACTCTTAAACTGATCTATGACCGTGGTTTAATCGGGACAAATCATAACTGGTACGCAAGCGAAAACCAATTCCCAAACTTTCCCTCATTGTGACCATTAGTTCACATTTTCACCATTCCGATTTAATATAGGTGTGAGGCTTACTCTACATATCCGCGAACATACGATCTGTTGCACGCATGGACCATAATTTCAGACATTAGAAGCAAAGGATGCAGCGTCGAGGATCTATTAATCGAGATGGATCGGATTCTTAGACCTACAGGATTCATCATCATCAGAGATAAGGAAAGTGTTGTAGAATCAATCAAGAAGTACATGCAGGCTTTGCATTGGGAGATTGTAGCATCAGAGAAGGTAACTACAGGTTCAGAACTTGACCAAGACAAAGAAGATGGTGAGAACAATGTGGTTTTCATTGTCCAAAAAAAACTGTGGCTCACCAGTGAAAGCCTTAGGGACACTGAGTAAATCAATTTTAAAAAGCAGGAGAAAAAGAAAGAAAGAAAGAAATTGTTTTATCCCACAAGTTTATTATATAGTTTTATTTTGATTCTTGTAGTTGATTGTACGACATAAGCATTATAAATACTAAAATTATTCATTGTTTTTTTCTTAATTTTCTTGAAATATTCTTTAATGTTTCTCTTTCGATGTTTCTTATGATTATGATCTTGTCCAATGCTTAACTGATTAGAATATATATGTTTCAACTCTGTAGAACACTTATGTTTGGTTTGAGTGTTTATGATCTTTGCTGCCGGCATTATATGTTTGACAGGTTGTTGAAGAAAATGTAAAAAAACAAAAAAAGATAAATTTATGTAGCGTAGTCTTTTGGGTAATTTCATTTTTAAAGAAGAAGATCATTATTGACAAATTCAATTTTAGATGTTGCTACATAATTGATTAGTTCAGCGAAAATAAATAAATATACACATTATTTTGTTCTCAAAATCAGAAAAGAATAATTTATGTCCATTTTTAAAAATGAAATATTTGCAATGTTTTAAAATGTGGTTATCTACTTAATGAACTATTTCCTTTTGATGATGTGTACAAATTTTATCAAAAAAAAAATGTGTACAAATTTTGAAAGATTTTAGTGCATGGCACAGGAAAATACCAAAATAATTAGGATTAGTAATGCCGACAAAAGTAAGAAAAACAAATGATTCTCTATTCACTGTTTAAAAATACAGATGGTAGAGAAGGGGCATCAAATTCCAAACCTAAAAATGTAATTGATAAAAATAATGATGGACCTCATACCTATTGTTGATTGTTGTAGTAAAATATGGTGACTAAAATGATTTCTACTAATAACACCAAAATGAAAATAAAATTAAAAAAATAGGTAACCTTTAATTAATATAATAAAGCAGGGCATGTGGGGAGGAGACTAGTTTAGAGAAGGTTAATACAAAAAAGTACGCAACTAAAAGCAGAGTTGTTGACCTTTGTTGTCTATTCAAGATAAGGCAATTAAAAAATAAAATAAAAACTCAAGGCTCTTCTGAAAAAATTGTGAAATTTCGTAGAAAATCATATACTTGATTGAAAAATCAAGGTCTATCCGTAGCAGTCTTGATCAGATTTCATCAACCGATAACGTTTATCGCCGCGTTTTCTTTCTTTCTCTTTTTCCCTTTAAAGTTTCTCGCCGATTTTTATTGCAGAAAACTTTTTTAGTTTTTGTGATCTGAAAGTGTCAAGCTTTTGTTCAGTGGTAGCTCGATGATGGTGATTTCAGTTTGGTTAGCTAAATAGTTTGTCAAGTAGAGTACTTTGGTTATATCGATAATCGATTTGGATTCATCCAACGATCCAAGCTTCTATTTTTGTGATTTTTTTTAGAAATTTGTGGGGGATTTTTTCTAGTTTTTCTTTTGGTGGCTAGAAGAAATCGATCTAGGTTTATCCATTCGATCGGATTTTAGCGACACGATTGGGTGATCTGTGTTTAAGTAACTTCAGAGATCAAGGGTTAATTTGAATTGGGGTTAACTACATAGACGAACAAAAAGACTACTCTTTTTTTTAATTGGAGATATAAAAAAAATGGATCGTGTGGTTGGTGGCAAGTTCAAGCTCGGACGAAAGCTTGGAAGTGGTTCTTTTGGTGAAATTTTTCTAGGTATTGATTCCTTAAAGCTTTTACTTTCTTGTGTTATGTCTTTTACTTTTTCCAACTATTTTTCTGAATTTGGATTTGTTTCAGGAGTGAATGTACAAACTGGAGAAGAAGTCGCAGTTAAGCTGGTAAATTCATGTATCACTCTTCACCTCAATGTTATTGTCTCAATGATCACTAGTGGTTATATTCGAATCTGGTCTTGATCACTTATGCAATAATGCTGTGTTTGCTCATAGTGTCTAATATCGATATCTCTCATCCTTGTACATTCATATTTGCTTCTTTCCGCAGGAACCTCTCCGATCAAGGCATCCTCAGCTTCATTACGAGTCAAAGCTTTATATGCTTCTCCAAGGAGGAAGTAGGTTTTGCATTGAGTGTTCACTCTTGAGTTCAAATCATGAACACGCATAGTCTTTTTTCTTTTTATTTATG